>CM028670.1:13448135-14155635 GCA_016760335.1 Gastrodia elata | reverse complement strand
TTTGTCACATTAGATGATTTAGAATAATAATATGTTGTCGCTTTACACATTAGATGATGTAGGATAGCCTTACTTACTTTGCCATATTAGATGATGTAGGATAGCGTTACTTACTTTGCCATACTAGATGATATAGGATAATATTATTGACTTTGCCACACTAGATGATGTAAGATAACTATACTGATTTGCCACATTAGATAATGTAGGATAACTTTATTTACATTGCCTTATTTTATGTTGTGTCTTAATTATTCTATCGTCACATCGTTACTGCTTATATTGTGTATTATTGATAACATGGGAAATGCCCCCCAAATGACTTATATTTAGTATATCTAGGGAATGTCCCTTAGATGAACTAAATTCAGTATTTCTGTTAATCTAGAAAATGTCTTCTAGATGCAGGAAGTTTGTATCCATTATACTCTGGGAAATATCTCATAGTAGTATCCAATCTGTATTCATTATACTTTGGAAAATGTCTCCTAGTAGTATCCTTCATATATTCCTTTAGCTCTGGGAAATGTCTCTTAGATGTTTTAGTACTTGATTTTGAACTTTACCTTCAGTATTGTTTCAGTATTTAACACAACATTTTCTTTAAAATTATTTATTTCAGCTTTTACCTTACATGTTTCAGCAGTTCTTTTATACTATTAGTTTTTATTTATGTAGCATTTACTTACTTTCCATGTTTCTGTAGAATATTGATTTTTCATATGTATATGAGCATGTTAGAATGCTAGATTTACTTTAGTTCTGTTTTTTCACATTATATTTCATAAAATTTGTATAAGTAAACTTGATTAGATTTGCTTAAAGTATCGTGATATCATTAAATATATGAACTTAATTAGCCTAAAATGTACTTAGACAATTGTCTATCCAGATTTTTACTTTAGCCCATGTAGATCTATAAGATCAATCATATGATTTTAGATGTAAAAGTCAAGTATACAAATATTTCATATTCTAATTTAGGCCAACACTTCAGTTATGAGTTAAAATTATAAAACTCATAGGGATTGATTGTCTTACAAATCAATCATATTTTAGGAATTAGTTTATGCTAATTATCTTGCTTAAAAGAAAATAAAGAAAATTTAAAGTTCTGATTAAGATAGTTAAATCACATTAATCATAATAAAGCTTAATCTTCTAAGTTACTATCCAAAATTTAAGTGACAAATCAGCATGAGTTAGTTAATTTCATGTAAATCAATAAGTGCAAAATCATTGATTAAGCTTATGGTTAGATTAATTACTGAGCGTAATTAAGGTTAATTAGAGATAAAATAATTCAAGACATGATTACCATTTATTTAAGCAAAATTTAACATGCAGGATTTTATTTTAAGTTACTTATCAATTATTGAAGTTAAACTTGGCAAGAGTCCTCATTTTGGTTAAACCAAAACACTTAATTAGGTTAATTAGGGTTTTACCCCAATTAGGATATATTAAAGATTTACTTTTCCTACATTAAAGCATGAAGTTACAAGCACATTATTATAGTTTAGTGAGCATGTGAATGCAAAACTACCCATTTCAAACATTAATCAAGACTAATTATCAATAATTAGGCTTTAAAAAATAATTAGCATCTAATTAACAAAATGAGACTCAAAAATACATTTAACTCAACCATTTGATTCTAAATATTTCAGAAAACATAAAGGGACCTAAGCATGCTAGTTATGAAAATTAAATTCACTAATTATCTCTAATTATGCCAATGGGTAATTAAAACATCATTAGCAAAATTAATTATAGAAATTAATATTAATCATTTCCATTAGGCCCTACATAATAAGATGAAATCATAGAAACCAAAATCATGCAAATTGGACAATTATTGAGTTTAATAAGCCATAAACAAGTTTTTTAAGTAATTAAGTATTATTCAAAAAATTACTTATAGAAGTTAAAATTTTATTTTAGATTATTATTCTACTCATTTTTCTGATCAAAATGATATATAATTTCATATTATTTGGATTTAAAATGGCAAAATTATTTCATTAATTTAAATTGAATTAATTCAATTTAATTAGCCATAGGTTTAGAAATTACTGAATTATTTTCCTTCAAGGAGAATAATTCCATAATTCGGAAAATGCCTCAACCCGAAATCAAAAAGGTGCGGGTCGGGTCCGACAAGACCCTCCACTATGCATCTCCAGCGCTACGCACTCTCAAGGCTTGGCGATTAGGGTTTATTCCTAATTGCATAATTGCTAAGCTCTAGGCCACCCAGGCGCCTCCGAATAATCGCAACACCATCACCATGCCCTAACTCATCGGTCAAGCCCATAAGCCATAATTGGGAAGCTCAGGATCACGCGGGAGCTACTCTCACCAAATCCTAATGTCGGGTCTTTTAGGTTTTGATAAATCCAAGATTTACAATAAAATAAGATAAGAAATACAAACATTTTTTAAGCTTAAATGGTGTTCTTTCATGATTTTTTACTTATTTAAGGGAGAAAATAGGAGTTGGGATAAAATCTGGGAAAAACAAAAATTCTGGAAGAAATTGCTACGGCGCGCCTAGGCGCACCATAGCGCGCTGAACTGGGTCCAAACCCGAGAGCTCGGCACTACCATGCACCACAACGGGTCCAAACCTGAGAGCTCAGCACTACTGCATGTCGTAGCGGGTCCAAACACTAGAGATCGGTGCTACAGCGCGCTGAAGTGGGTCTAAACCTGAGAGCTCAGCGCTACCGCGCGCCGCAGTGGAACCATTTGAACATAGACTCATTGACCATTCAAAATCCCTCACAACAGTGCGCCACAGCAATCTTAACCAGAGATTCTGGCGCTACCGCGTGCTGTAGTGGATTCAAGCTGAGAGCTCGATGGTACCGCGCGCCGCAGCAGATCAACAGGGCCAGGACTTAATAAAAGAAATCTAAAGCATTCTGCTACCGCACGCTGCAGCGGGTTCAAACCCGAGAGTTCGGCGCCGTCGCGCACCGTAGTGGGTCCAAACCCGAGAGCTCGGTGGTATCACGTGTTGTAGTGGGTCTAAACCCGAGAGCTTGGCACTATAGCACGCCGAAATGCGCTACAGCATCCACCGAATTTCCAGCCTGGATCAAGCATTAAATTCAGCATAGGGAAGGCCACAAATTCAAACATTTTGCCTTCCACAACTATTTTAAACTCCAACTCCTATATTTTCTTGCATTTTCAAGGCAAAATAACTATATTAATTTATGAGAAAGCATTTAAGGCAAGGAGGTTGAAGGGGTGACAACTTTGATTCAAAGAGAGACTAAGAGCTGCTCTATATAAGGTAGCAAGAAATACTAAGAGAAGGTTCCCTCTTTGACATTCCAAGATATAATTTCTTAGGCTGCTGTAAGAAGGAAAGGAGAACCCTAACCAAGGAAGGAGAAGACGACCATTTAAAGAGAAAAAGGAAAGTGTGGGGCCCCCGTACTAAGAACAAGGAAGTACGGTGCTCTAATTATGGCAAATCCCCAGCTTAAGTAAAGTTAGGCAAACCCAACCTGCCTTAAGCCAAGGACTTGTCAGCAAGTACTATAACATTCATCAATATATATATATATATATATATATATATATATATATATATATATCAAAGTGGCGGAAGCAATAGGCGAGTAGTAACATCCACAAGCACAACATAGTAGAAAAGGATAGAAGATAATATAGTAACTCATCACAATGCAGAAATGAAATGCATCCAGAATTAATTATTATAAACTGAATTTTTAAACTGAATGAAAATGTCTCTCAATCTCACTAAAATAAAATGCAAGATATATCTAAACTGTAGTAGCATGATCCTCCTCCTGAACCTGCTCCTCTTCTGCGACATTGCCCACGAACACGTCTGAATCTAACATTTGTCGGCATCACAAATGCTAGGGCCCCAGCTAACAAAACAAAAAGGTTACAGTTAGACAATTGTCTAAGTACATCTTAGGCTATTTTAATGAACTAAGTATTTTAAAGATATCACATTTAAATTAACTAAACATGCAAGCAGCAATAGGTACAACAAGCTATGGAGAAACGGTAACTATAAACTATTCATTTATAGCCAGCGACTAGTATGAAGAACATACAATTTAAAATAAGCAATGTGAGGCTAAAAGCTAAAAGAAACAGTAACTAAAATACAATTCTGAACCTAACATGCTTATGATAATATTAACACATGCTGGGTATATAAAATAAACACAAGTATTGAAAATATACAATTCTAGTATCCTAAATATGCCAATATATATAAGTAAACGATGTGGGCATACATGCAACATGCTAATTAAGAAAAGGAAAAGAAAGGCCACTGAGACATGAGGCAAAAGCAAAGCAATCTATGAAATGTAAAGCCATTGAGACATGTGGCAAAGCGAGCAAGTACTGAAAATAAGGCCACTGAAGCATGTGGCAAATATTTAGTTCGTATTAGGCTATTTTAATGAACTAAATATTTTAAAGATATCACATTTAAATTAGCTAAACATGCAAGCAGCAAAAGGTGCAACAAGCTATGGAGAAACGGTAACTATAAACTATCCATTTATAGCCAGTGACTAGTATGAAGAACATACAATATAAAATAAGCAATGTGAGACTAAAAGCTAAAAGAAATAGCAATTATAATACAATTATGAACCTAACATGCTTATGATCATATTAACACATACTGGGTATATAAAAGAAACACAAGTACTAAAAATATGCAATTCTAGCATCCTAAGCATGCTAATATATATAAGTAAACCATGTGGGCATACATACAATATGCTAATTAAGAAAAGGAAAAGAAAGGCCACTGAGACATGTGGCAAAAGCAAAGTAATCTATGAAATGTAAAGCCACTGAGACATGTGGCAAAGTGAGAAAGTACTGAAAATAGGGCCACTGAAGCATGTGGCAAAGCAAATCAGAAAACAATACTGAACAATCCAGCTAAAGTTGAAATAAGCCTAAGACATAGTATTGCCATACCAGCTAATAGGCCATACAGGGCCTCCAATATCAATCAATCAATCCTCAGTCTAGCCTTTCAAATATGTTAGGTCTGAGTCCATTCTATATAATAATACTACTGAAGAGGTAGACTAAGCTAGGACATATTCTAACAACTGCAAATAAGGCAAAACTAAATGATATGCAATTTAAATACTAACTTAGGATGTATCATCCATATCATAAGTTCTCCTATTATGCTCAAGGAATAAGGCTCAATATCTAAGGTATGCAAAGCAAATCTAGTCAAAGTAAGCAAGAGACTCAATCTAAACTGGTGTGATATCTGTTGTTATCTAATTACCAAATCTAACTACTCTGAGAATGTATAAGTTTAGGATCTCCGATATCCAGCTATCGAGTAGAATCTCAGATTTACGTCCTTAGAGTTAACATTAGAACTTAACAAGTTCTAATCCAAAATAATGTGACGACTATATGGTTTAAGTAAATAAATCAACGACCTAATTTATTAATATTTTACTTTCTTACCCAAATCTTGATTAAGTAATTCAAGATTTAAGGATTTAAGACTTAAACTCCACTTTGGTGTCCCAATCCTAAATCCAAGGTCCAGTCCTACTAAGGGACTATGGTTCATTCAATATACCCCAGTTAAAGGTGAAAAATCCTATAAGTTGAAAGATCCAGAAATTATGAACTTATTGAAAGGTTATTCTACTGATTATATGATAAAATAATCAATTAAGAACTTGAGAATCTAAGATCTATATTCAACCTTTAAGATAATTTCATTATCTTATAGATTGAATCATCCTATACCCACAAGGGAGGCTTCAAAGGGTTAAACAATCAATCACTTAAATAATTCCAAAGGAGATGGTTCAATTCAATTAGAAGATCTAAAGTCTAAGGCCTAAGATCTAAGATCTGATCATTTGATCACTTTAGACTCAAACTAGGTTTTCAATTTAGACTCTACTAATTGCATTTCTTTTGGCATTTAAGTTCAAAATCTAACTAAATTGAACTTATTAAGGTGATATTTAACAATTGCAATTATTAGATTTAAGTACTAAGGCCAAATGACTCTTTTAGGATCACTTAAGATATAAGTGTCTTAATTATGGTTTAAGTGAAGATTTCTTAATTTAATGTCCAAGTTATTAGCATTATTAGCTGAAGAGTTCAAAGAACATTTCTAACCTGTCTTAGGGTAGTTTACTAAAATTTCCATGTTTTAAAGACCATTTAAGCACATTTTGGTGAAAATGACCAAAATACCCCTTTTAAGGCTAAAATTGGGATTTTAGGGTTTAATTATCTAAATTGAATCTAATCTATTTTAATGTGTTTCAGATTGATTAATGAAGTGGGAAACATACTTAACTTAGGTTTTGACAATCTAATTAAGCTAATTAATACTAATCACATTTTTTGGCCAATTAGAGTGATTAGTGAATTTAGGGCATTCTAGGGCAATCTAACCTTACACTTAGGTTCTACTAGGCTTAAGATGGTATTAGGAACTAACCTACCCAAGATCAGAGATTAATTTAAGGTTTAATTCAATAATTCTTAATTAAGGTGATTAAAGAGTGATTAAGAAAATTAAGTGTCTAAAATTATTTTTAAGAGGCTATAATTATTCTTTAAGGTTTAGTGAGCAATCAGAGCCCTTAATCACTTAATTTGGAGATTAATTTAATTTATTGTGATTTATCAAAAATAGAAAAGTGTTTAATCAATTACTTTAAATCCAACCATTGGATATGTTATTTTATTTTATATTTAGATTCATTGTATTTTTCTGATTCAAATGGTATATTGGATCATACCATGTGGATCAGTATAGCTAAAGTTATTACATTAATTTATTCTGTTTTTTTATTTAAATAGAAACTTTAGGATTCTAATTATGAGTTTATTTTCTTAAGGATTTTAATTCTAAAATCCTTTTTATTCTTCTGTAAGCCCAGCCTAAGAAGGCGCCGGTCGGGGTTGGCCCGGCCCAGAAACCATCGTCTTCTTCCTGCGGGTGACACCGACACTTGGCTCAATAGGGTTAGCTTTCGACGCGCAATTCACCTTACACACGCCACGCCACGCCCTGAACTCAACAGCGACACCATCCCTGACTCTAGACGCGTTGATTAAATCAAGAAGCCCCAACTGGGAGGAGCTGGGCCGCCGAGGCGTCTCTGATGGCGCACCTGTGAGGAGTGAATTCTCCTCACAGAGGCCCAGGATTGGTGCCGTCTCAATTGCTACATGTTCAGGGACCTAAGAGGAAGCGATAGGGCGAAACAGGGAGTTCTGGGATGTAACAACCCTAGTTGTTATCTCAGCTAAATCTGGATTACTTAAGCTAAACTAAGCCTTGATTTTGATTCCATTGGACTCAATGGGTCATTTAAACCTAACACTAGAAGTTTGAAATCATTTGGAGCTAAAATAGAAAATTTGGTATTTTTAGCTATTTTTAAGCTCTGAAAAATACCTAAATTAAATTAATCTCCAAATCAAAATATGTTTTCATTTATGAATTCCTCACACCCAAATTAGCTAAGGGTGAATTTTTAGAAAATTTTGGAGCTCATTTTGTCCTAAATTGGATTTGAATTATTTAAGAATAATTATATATTATTTAATTGGATTTAATTTTAATTAAATTAAATAAATTAATAATTTTATTAATCCGGGATTTGTTGTCGGGACCGCGATAGATCCGTTGAAGGGTCCCGACAGCGGCGCACGGCTTTGAGCCAGTGGGATCACTAGCACGCATCTCAGCGTGTTTGATCCAACGACTCACGCCTTCGATCGGATCTGCTTAATCTCAACCGTTCCGCAGTTCTGAGATTCATTCCGACGGCGCTTAAACCATCCGCCTTAAGTTACCCCGATCGCCTGTTCGATCGACGAATCTGATCCGATGGCTGATCCAACTCCTCGCGTGACCGTTAGATATCGGGTGATTAGAGCCGTCCCGCGCCAACTGTCGATCCATCAGACGGTCCCGGAGTCCCCCGACACTGTGGATCTTCGTCTCCAGAGGATCCCGTCCAGATAGAAGAAAATCTGCCGAATCAAGCCACGTCGGTCCTGCCTGCAACGTTCCCGCCAGGTCAGCTATACCGTGAAGGTCCTTCCCGTTGTGGCCGAGCTGCAGGGATGGGTAGGGATGGCTGAGCCATTCGCTAATGGGCAATGGCGAGTGAACCCCCAGGCCGAGCCAAGCTCCAAACCAGAGTTCTAGCATCCACTCCCTAGGTCTCCTCCGGCCTATAAATACCTCCCAAGACTCACAGTGAGCCCCTTTGCTCACTGTGATCCCCTCATCTTTCGGCTAAAGCAATTGGAGCTCTCGGTAAACGTGACGACTGGTCCTGCCACGTCTGCTGATAGAGGGCGTGGTCTGGCATGCAGACCCCCTTGCCGAGCTCCTGCAACCCTGTGGTGTGACCCAGCCTAGCTGCATTGTTGTCTGTCTCTGCATTCCTACAAACCAAGGTACAGCCTCTGTCCCTTCTCTCTGTCGAGCTGGTTTCAGCTCGACTCGCCTCCTCTCAGGCCTAGATGCTACGTTAGGACCCCTCCTTAATTCCCAGCAGACGCTCAGATCTTCTGGTGAGGCCTGGCAGTGGGCCAGACGGCATAATCACCGTCTGAGTGTGCACTACCAGTTGAGCCATTTTCGCCAAATGCTGCATTCCATCGAGGCGTTTGGCCATCCAATAGGTAGTAGAAGCTATCGGTGAGAATTGTTAAACCATATCGAAGGTTGGATTCGACTGGAATCGATCGATCAGTCGCGGGTCTAGATGGCAGAAAATGCCGAGTAGCACCCCAGCGATCCAGACCACCTCAGAACCTCTCGAGTCGACCTATCGCTCCCTCATCGATCCCTGAATGTGTAGGGATCAAGATAGCGGTGACCCGTGGACTCTGTGAGGAGAATTCACTCCTCACAGGTGTGCCTGAGGAAGAGCTTCGGCCGAGTAGCACTCCATCGATCCGGCGCCTCCCAGTTAGGGCTTCTTGGTTTAATCGACGCGTCTAGGTTTAGGTATCATGTAGCCGTTGAAATCAGGGAGTGGTGTGACTGGAGCGCAGAGAATTTGGTGCTGGAAGCTGGGTCTAGGGTAAGGGCTGCGGGTGCGTGTGAGAGGAAGAAGACGCTGGATTTTGGGCCGGGCCGACCCCGGCCCGCGCGGTTTGATTTCGGGCCGCGGTTAATTAATTAATTATAGGATTGCATTTTTAAAGGTTATGCGATTAATTAATTAAATCATATAGTTTTAATTTAAATAAACATTCAGATTAAATTAATTGAATAACTTTGGCTATACTGATCCAAATGGTATGATCCAATATACCATTTGAATCAGAAAAATTCAAGGAAATCTGAATATAAAATAAAATCTCAAACCCAATGGTTAGATTTAAAAATATTTGCGAATCTTCTTGCTGTCCTTAATTAAATCATATAAAATAATTTAAACATCCAATTAATGAGATTAAGGGCTCTGATTGCTCCTTGTACCCTAAGGAACAAGATCAAACCTTTAAGTTTAGTTTTGGATAATAATTTTTCTTAATTACCCCTTAATCACCTTAAATAAGGATTAGTGAATTTAACCCTAATTAAGCCTATGTTTTGGATGGGGGTTGTTCCTAATGTCATATTAGGTTTATAGTAACCTAATTATAAGGTTGGATTGCCCTAAGAATGCCTATGTTTACTAATCACCCTAATCACCCTATTGGGCTTAATTAAGTAATTAGTGATAATTAGTTTAATTAAGTGGTCAAAAATCTAAGATAAGTAAAACTCCTACCATATTAATTAATAGGAAACACATTAAGATAGATTGGGATCAATTTGGATAAGTAAACCCTAAAATCCCAATTCTTGCCTTAAGAGGGGCATTTTGGTCATTTTGACCAAAATGTGTTTAAATGCTCCTTAAAGCTTGGAAATCTCAGTAAACTATCCTAAGGTAGATTAGAAATATTCTTTGAACCCTTAGACTAATAGCAATGTTAATAAGATCATTAATTCAAGAAATCTCCACTTAATCCCTAAGTAAGACACTTAGATCTTAAGTGATCTTATAAGAGTTATTTGGAATTAATCCTTAAATCTAATAATTGAGATGATTAAATATCACCCTATTAAGTTCAGTAAGGTTAACCTAAGAGCTAAGACTTAAAAGAAATGTAATTCGTAAAGTCTAAGTTAAAATTTAGCTTAAAGTCTAAAGTGATCAAACCTCAAATCCTTAGATCTTAAGTAGCCCTAAAAAGATCAATATGAGTTTAATGTTAATCTAACGCTTAGAATTGTCAATTTCAGCCTTAATAAGCTCCATTTAGTTTAACTATGAACTTAAATTCTAAAAGAAACACAAATGGGAACTCATAAGTTAAAACTCTAATTAGAAGCCTAAAGTGATCAAATCTCAGATCTTTAGATCTTAAGATCTTGGACTTGGATCTTCAATTTGAAATTAAACCATCTCCAATTGAAATTCTTTAATGATTGATTGTTCAATCTTTTGAAACCTTCCATGTGGGTATAGGATGATTCAATCTAAAAGATAATGAAATTATCTTAAAGATTGAATATAGATCTTAGATTCTCAAGTTCTTATTTGATTATTTTATCTTATAATCAGTAGAATTACCTTTCATAAGTTCTTAGTTCATGGATCCTTCAGCTTATAGGAATCTATACCTTAAATTTGGGGTTGTAAATGTGAACCCTAGATCCTAGTTAGGCCATTACCTTGGATTTGGGATTTGAACTCAACATAGGGTTAAGTTCTAAATCCTTAAATCTTGATTTATTTAATCAAGATTTGGGTAAGAGAGTAAAGTATTAATAAATTAGGCCATTGATTTACTTACTTAAATCCTATAGTCATCACATGATTTTGGATTAGAACTTGTTAAGTTCTAATATTAATTTTAAGGACGTAAATCTGAGATTCTACTCGGTAGCTGGATATTGGAGATCCTAAACTTGTACCTTCTCAGAGTAGTTAGAATGGATAATTAGATAACATCAAATATCACATAGTATAGATTGAGTCTCTTGCTTACTTTGACCAGATTGCTTGGCTTACCTTAGTTATTAAGCCTTATTCCTTGAGCATAATAGGAAAACTTAGGATATGTATGATACATCTTAAGTTAGTATTTGAATTGCATATCATTCAGTTTTGTCTTGTTTGCAGTTGGTAGAATATGTCCTAGCTTAGTCTACCTCTTTAGTAGTAGTATTGTATAGACTAGACTCAGACCTAGCATATTTGGATGGCTAGGCTGGGGATTGTTTAATTGATATTGGAGGCCCTATATGGCCTATTGGCTAGTATGACAGTACTATGGCTTAGGCTTATTGCTACTTTAGCTAGATTGTATTGTTTTCTGATTTGCTTTGCCACATGCTTCAGTGGCCTTATTTTTCAGTATTTGCTCGCTTTGCCAATGTCTCAGTGGCTTCGTATTTCATAGATTGCTTGCTTTTGCCATATGTCTCAGTGGCTTTTATGTTATTTTCCTATTCTTAACTAGCATGTTGTATGTATACTCATATGTCTTACTTATATACATTGGCATGTTTAGGATGCTAGAATTGCACATTTTCAGTACTTGTGTTTCTTTTATATACTCAGCATATGTTAACATGATAATAAGCATGTTAGGTTTAGAATTGTTTTGTAATTACTGTTTCTTTTAGCTTTTAGCCTCACCTTGTTTATTTTACATTATATGCTGGCTATAAATGGATGGTTTATAATTATCCATTTCTTTCATAGCTTGTTGCACCTTTACTGCTTGCATGTGTTGTTAAGTTAAAATGTGATATCTTTAAATATTTAGTTCATTAAAATAGCCTAAAATGTACTTAGATAATTGTCTAGCTGTAACCTTTTTATTTCGTTGGCTGGGGCCCTGGCATTTGTGATACCGACAAATGTCAGATTCAGACGCATTCATGGGCAGTGTCGCAGAAGAGGAGCAGGTTCAGGAGGAGGACTGTGCTCCTGCTGTTTAGTTAGATATTGCCTTTTTATTTCAGTGAGATTGAGAGACATTCTTCTTTCTCTTTGAACTTTAGTTTGTAATAATTATTTCTGGATATATTTCATTTCTGTATTGTGATGAGTTACTATATTGCATTCTCTTTTCCTACTATGTATACCTGTGGATGTTACTCTATTATTTATTGCTTTCGCCACTTTGATATCTATATATTGATGAATGTTATAGCACTTGGTGACAAGTCCTTGGCTTAAGGCAGGTTGGGTTTACCTAACTTTGCTTAAGTTGGGGATTTGCCACAGTTGGAGCACCGTACTTCCTTGTTGTCAGTACGGGGGCCCCACATGGGATGGTCTGGATCAATGGGGTGCTACTCGGGGTATCTTGCCGTTGAGAGCTTCGACTGGATCGATCGAATTCGGTCGAATTGCTCGATCTTGGTCGAACCCAGCCTTCGGTATGGTTTGACAATTATGATTGAAGGCTTCTAATGTCTAAAGAGCGGCTAATTGTGTCCATGAGGCGCACAAAGGATAAACCAACGACCGACTGGCAGTGCGCACTCAGATGGCAATTTCGCTGTCTGGCCCACTGCCAGGCCTTTCCAGAAGGCTCAAGCGGTTGCTAGAGAACTAGGGAGGGTTCCTAACACAGCATCTTGACTCAACTGAGGGAGAGACGAGCTGAAACCAACTCGACTGAAAAAGGGCAGAGGCTGTACCTGAAGACAGAGGACGGCTGCAACAGAGGCAATGCAGGTAGCTCCGGCTTCTTCGAAGAGTCGTAGAAACTCTAGCAAGGGGATTTGAATGCCAGACCTCGCCTTCTATCAGCGGATGCAGTAGGCCCAGACACCGGATCATCGAGAGCTCCAAGGCACGCACCAGAGGGAATTGAGGGGATCTCAGTGAGCAAAGGAGGTCACTGGGGCGCGCTGAGGGTATTTATAGGCATTAGGAGCTTTGGGGGTGGCTTCCCGAGCTTGGGCCTGGAGTAGAGGCTCGGGTCAAAGGCTCTTCCCACTTTCCCGCAATTGGGAGGGTTCGAGCCTACCGAGCCATCCTACTGGGTTCAGCCATAATCGGAAGGATCCTAACGGCCTAGGGGATAAGGCAGGAGGGGGTGGGAGACAAGGCTACGTGGAATAAAGTGCGAAATTTCCTCTGTTGGGCTGGGGACCTCTCGGGGACGAAGGTCTACAGCGGCTGGATTACCTCCACCATCTGATCCATGAAGACGTTGGTGATAGACGGTCTGATGCGGCTCCTGATTAATAAAACCATGGAGAGGATCTCGTGCATTGGATGCTTGATGTCGATCGGGCGGGTAGGATGCGATCGAGGTGCGCGGTATGTGAGCCATTGGATCGAGAGCGCTAAGATGCGTGTTATTGCATCGGGTGGCTTATACGCATGCGCCGCTGTCGGACCCCGCAGCGGATCTGCCGCGATCCCGATAGTGAATCCTGCCATTTTAATTTTAATTAAAATTTATTTTTATTTTTTTGGAGAATTTGAGGGCAGTGCCCGATATATTCAATATAACAAATCAATGTTTCTCCAATTAGGAGTTACAGATATTAGAATCCAAATAAAATTGTAGGAAAAACAAAGAGGACAAAGTAAAAATAAAAACTGCAAAACCAAAATCAGCTAAAAGACTAAAAGGGCTAATTATTCAGATCCTCTAGAGTGAGGCCGGCACGAAACCAAAGATCCGCTGGGCAGCAATCGAAAGACCAGTGTAGTATCTGAGAAGTATCTGAGAGGCAAGAAAGCCACCAGCAGATGAATGGGGTCTCCAACTACATCACAATCCCTCACAGCCCCAGAATTCTCCAACCGCCATCAACAAAATCCAGAAAACTGAAACACAACAACAAGGTAAGAGATCGAAAGCAGTCAGCATCATTTCAAACTATCGGAGGTCCAGCACTTTCCAGCCCTCCAAACAGAAATAAAACATATGAAAAAGGACCGAATTCATGAGGAGACCAGAGAGCCATCAAATAAGTATTCATTTCGGACATAAGCAAAAAATATAAATAAAGGTAGCTGCTGAAATGAGAGAAGAAATATCAATTTAAGTGGCACAGGAAACGCCGAAAAACCTCTGCCAAAATCCGAAATAGAAAACCGAAATAAAGGCATACAGAGCGACCCCGTCAGCCACCACGAAGATCGGGCATAAGACCAAAGCCCTCAAACTTGCTTAGGACCTAATTCTAAGATCATTACACCATTGAGACATAAATTCCAAAATTTTCCAGCTATTGATCATATTACTAAGATTCAGTTTGATGTTATTTATGATATAGGGTGTCTTAGTCTTAGTATTATTGAAAATTCACGAATTTCGTTCTTTCCAAATGGCATCAATGGACAAGCCAATAGCCGAAAGAATACCCCTTTTTTTCTCAATAGAAGTATTTGTAATATCATCTATAATTTGACTAATAGAAGTAGGAAATATATACCCGCAGTTTTTCGGCATAATTTGATGCAATATCTGAAAAGCAAGCTCACACTTATAGAAGAGATGAGAGTGAGACTCATTCTCAGTATCACATAAAAGACATAAAGGAGAGCAGTTTACGCCTCTATTTCTTAACACATAAGCAGTTCTTAAACCTCCATTTAAGACTTTCCAAATTGCACATTTGAATCTTAATTTGACACCCTTGGTCTATATACAGGACGACCAACTCACATCCGGCTAAGTTGAAAATTGAATATCATGAGCATCTTTAGTTGAAATAAATGGAGATTTCTGGCACTATCATAAGAGATAAACTGATTAAGCAAACCCGCAACTTTAATTAAACTTTTCCAAAAAGGAGAAGCTGCTTTGATGTTAGAATAAGAACTCTCAAATATTCTTAAATGATTACTTTTCCACCATAAAGTGAGAAGAGAAATGTTACAATAGACAACCCAGCATAAAGATAGCTTGCAGCTTGTTAGAAGCTTAGAGGGGCAAATTAAACTGAGACCTCCTTTTCCCAAAGGAGAGGCAATCTTTATCCAGGCTATAGTATGTAACTTATGATCAAGAGAGTCATGGTCTAAGAATTTCGCACATAATTTCTTAATGGTGTTAATAATACTGCAGGGGATCAAGGTAGCTTTGAACCAATGCAGGAGAAGAGGCCATACTGAGAATTTTAAAAGCTGAAGGCGACCAGCCAAGGCAAGAGATTTTTGAGCCCATCCGGAAATCAAAAAGTGCAATTTAGAAATAAGGGGGGCGAAGGAGATCATTTTTGGTCTAAGAGGTTGAACCGGAAGACCCAGATATTTCATGGGGAAGTGACCCATTGAAATATTCCAAATTTCCAAAAGCTCGCTGACATAATTAACATGCTTTGAAAAATAAATATGCAATTTTTCCTCATTAATGCTGAGGCCAGAAGCCTCCAGAAAGTCATCAAAACATCTTTTAAACCCAGCTAAGTTGTCTTTAGAAGCCTTACCAAATAATAAAATATCATCCGCAAAGAGAAGATGAGAGCATCTGATCTTTCCACAAGAGAATGGCTATATTTGATTTTGGTGAGCAGCTTCCTCGAGAGAGGAGGAAAGAAAGTTCATCGCAATAATAAAGAGAAAAGGGGATAATGGGCATCCCTGTCTTAGACCTCTAGTTGAACCAAAGTAACTATGAGAAGTGCCTTGAATGTTGATAGAGAAATGAATGTCTGAAATGCAAGCCGTAATCCAATTAATAATTTGCCTCGGAAGGTTGATGCAATTAAGAGCATTAATGATAAAATTACGATTAATACTATCAAAAGCTTTCCGTAAGTCGATCTTGGCGCAAAAATACTTTTCGGCAGGCCAATTAAAAGTTCTAATTATTTCATTAGCCAAAATAACATTGTGGGATAATTGTCTGTGTTTGATGAAAGCTGCCTGGGCAGGATGAATTAAATTTGGAAGTAAAGAAGAAATACGATCTACCAACAACTTAGAGATGGTTTTGTAAATAGTATTACAAAGAGCTATTGGCCTATAGTTCTCAATAGAAGCACTTCCTTTACCTTTTGGAATGAGAGTAATAAGAGTGTGATTTAGCCATCTTGGCATAATGCTCTTTTGGAAAAAGTAGGAAATAGCTATATAAGTAAAGTTACCAATGCTATTCCAAGCCTTCTTGAAAAAAAGAGATGTGAAAAAAAGAGAAGTAAAACTTAATTTAAATATAAATAAAATTAATTAAATAATATAAAATTATCCTTAAATATCCTAACTCCAGTTTAGGACCAAATGAGCTCCAAAAATTCCCAAAAATTTATCCTTTGCTAATTAGGGTATGAGAAATTTAAAAATGAAATCAGATTTTAATTTAGAGAATAAATTAATTTAGGTAATTTTCAGGACTTAAAAATAACCAAAAATACCAAACTCTCCATTTTAGCTCCAATTGATTCCAAACTTTTAGGATTAGGTTTAAATGACCCATGGAATCAAAATTAAAACTTTGTTTAGCTTAATTAGTCTAGGTTTAGCTATGGTAACAACCAGAGTTATTACAGAAAGACAACTCAAGGAGCTTGAAGAGAAGAAGTTGGAGAGCAAGGAAAGATTTGGAGAACTCCAGGAAATATTCCAAATATTTCTCTAAAAACTCTTCTTTGATTTTCATTCAGAAGAACCATGCAAATGTTCAGTTTCTTATATTTTATTTTCTGCATCTCTTTTGTAATAGAAGGCTAAACCCTCCTTGGGGAGGGTTGGGCCGAAATCATGTAATGAGTTAAGGGACAAAATGGACTTTGTATAAATCTTCTTCAATAAATAACTTCTTTATCTTTTTGATTTAGATATGTTTCTTGTGAATGCTTGATTGTTGAATGAATGTCTATTTTATTTAAAATAATTTTATGACAAAAATAATATTTATTCAACTAGTCATACCAAGCTCAAGGTAATGCACATAAAGTTCATTGCCGTAAATACATATTCGTTGCGTGAGGATTCTCGGTGTAAACACCTTGAGATTGGAATGATAGGTTGATTTGGTAACTTACATCTATTTGAGCTTCATTGCTCACCAATTAGCGTAAAGCTAGAAATATGTGAGTTAGTACTTGGAGCCCAGTGACAAGCTCTTGAGCCTAACAACACTATTATTTGAGCTCAGTTGAGAGGTTGATGCATGTGAGCCGAGAGCCACCAATCAAGCTCCACAGCCTAGTTAACGTTAAAGGAGGAATTGGAATTATTGAGTGTTCATGGATGATCGTAACATAATCCATGTAGCCCGATAATTTACTTCCTTATCTAAACAATGCATGTAGCATGTGACGCTAATTGTATGGAAATCTAATTCATGTGATTGCTAAATTAAAATGATTATTTTGATAACTTAGTCGTAAGAAATCTTAATTAACTCTTGTCGATCACATGAGGATCTATGTGCCAAGATCGAACCCTTGTGTGTTCATATTATGCACTAAATATGAAATAGTTGGAATTAGAGGACATATCTAAGGAATGCATCTTCAGTTGATTATAGTTGGCATGATAACAAGTTTATTAAAAGTTGAATTAATTTAATTACGTACACCAATCTCAATACAAATTGCATGATTGAAACCCAACTCTCCCATCTTTTCAATTAGTATCTTCAGTTTAATATCTTTGAATTGTTAATTAGGAGCCACACAAAACAAAAAATATTTTAGTCTAAACATTATCAAAAGTAGATAAACTTTAGTAACAAAACACACTATTCCCTGATAACGATAAATCTCAGAACTTACCTTCCAATTCTTACTTCATACCACGTATACTTGCATGCGAGCGCAAACGTGTATTTACTGTTTATCAAAATTTTGAGGTCATTGCCGGGGAAGGGTTCTTATTTTGTATTAAGGATAATCAATAAATAAATATTGATTTAGAGTATCTTTATTTTGCATATATTTTCTTATTTCTGTAATTTACTTTTTTATTAATTTTTATAGTTTTTATTTTCATATATGGAGTACTCAAATCTCATGGTTATGCACAACAATAATCAAAATTGGTGTAGGTGGTGCAGGAGAACACATTCCAGTTCTATTTGTAATACAAATAATCCTTTTGCACCTTCAAGAACAAAACCGATTAGTGACATTGACAGACTGTAAATACACGTCTGCGCTCGCACGCAAGTATACGTGGTCTGAAGTAATAAGTGGAAAGAGTTACTTTCCGGGATATATCGAACCATAGAGAATTGGTTGTTTTGTTACTAAGGTTTGTCTATTCTCACTAATGTTTAAGCTATGATTTAATTGATGAGTTGGTCCTAAACTTAGCACAGTAACTACTAAATGAAGATAAGTTAGATAAAAGAGAGAGGAGAGTTGGGGTTAGTCCACATGTGATGATATACTACCAATGTACTTTTGATTTCTCAAGCTTTGTCTTTCATTTATATTTTGTTTATTAAGTGCACATTGATCACCTTGAGATTTTATCTCAAAGTCTCATAAGTTCAAATCTTGTGCACAAAATGAACACACATTTAGTTCTACTTTGGCACAAAGATTCTTATAAGATTTTAGGTTTTAGATTTTCATCTTATCTCTTGATCAAGTAGATTATGATTATTTATGTTTAAGATCTTATAAGCATTGATTCTACTACGAGCATCACTTGCATCCCACATAGTTGCGATTAGGGATTAATATGTTGGGCTCAATGATTATGTCTCTTAGTTCATGAGCACTCAATGATTTCTTCCTTTACCTCAATTATGTTGAGCTAAGGAGCTCATTTAGTGGGTCTTAGCATCACATGCATCAACACTTTGATTGAGCTTAGATTAAGGTGCATTAAGTTCAAGAACATAGTCTCATAGTCTAAGCTCTCATGCACTCATAAACCTAGCATCCAACTTAAGGTAAGCTATGGAGCACAAGACAATTTAGTGCTTGAAATTATTAGTTCATTTCCTTTTATCCACATTCAAGACCAAATAATAAAAAGCATATTTCATTAAGTCCCTTTACAATTTAATTTCGCTTGAGAAAAACTTCATACATTAATAATAACACCTACACATAAAAATTCCCCAACCATTCGCAAGAGAGATTTAGCTACTCATTACAATGGAAGTGAAGAAATACACATACATAGATAAAGACCCTTTCATGATCAACTAAGAAAAGAAAATATAAGAGTAAGGTTTAGGAGATACTAGGAATGTTCCTTGGAAGTTCTCCGGATTTCTTCTTCTCCTTCTTCAAGCTCCTCCCTTAGGTCGCTAGTGCTGCCTTCTTTCTTCTCCTTCTTAGCTAAAGCTTGCCTTGCCACTCTTGGGGAGTTCCTCACTTCTCCTTATGCACTCCTCCTCTTTAGTTAGTGTCTTGAGCAAAATTTTGAACCCTCCTCTAGTCAAGAGGAGGTGTATTTATAGGAGAGGGGCTGCATAATCCTTCATCCTCTCCAAAACTAGCAATTTGATAAAAAAAAATCTGAAGTAATGATGGCAAATCCTAAATTAAAGATGAAGTGACCAATATCATTCTTTGTTTATCCTTCTTATCAACCTAAGAGGCCATCTTCCATTGAAAATCGGAGCTGTTGCAGGGAATGATGGCTGGGGACAAGATGTAGGTTGGGGGTCTTGTCCCAGCGGCAATAAATGCATATGACTGGAAAAATTGGCGGCGGCCGCTGCAGTGCGCGGCCGCGCGCTGTGGCGTGCAATAGAGTAAGCATATAAGCTAAGTCTACCGCTGCCGTGCGCTACCACGTCCACATTTCACAAAATTACCCGCTGCAAGCGCGTTATAACTGTTCCTTTTCTGCAGGTCGTACCGCTGTAGCGCGCTGTAGCGGAAGCATTTTGCAAAATGCTCCGCTGCAGTGCACTGTAGTGGGAGCATTTTGCAAAATGCTCCGCTGCAGCGTGCGGTAGCAGCTCAATTTGCAAAACATCCCGCTGTAGCGCGCTACCGCGCCCGAGATTCGCAAATGGACCCGCTGCAGCACGCTATCGAGCCCGCGGTTCACAAATCGATCCACTGCAGTGCGCTACCGCGCCCGCGATTCGCAAATGGACCCAGTGCAGTACGCTATCGAGCCCGCAGTTCGCAAATGGATCCGCTGCAGCGCGCTACCTGCCCGCGGTTTGCAAATGGACCTACTGTAGCGCGTTATCGCGCTTGTGGTTCGCAAATGGATCCCTTGCAGCGTGCTACCACGCCCGCAATTCACAAATGGATCCGCTGTAGCGCGCTACCGCGCCTGCGGTTCGTAAATGGACCCGCTGCAGCGCCCTATAGCGTCCCCATTTGCAAAAAGACCCGCTGCAGCGCGCGTCACCGAATTCCTTTGAAAAATTTAGGAATTTTGTAATAATTATCTCAGAACTCTTTTGGATGTCATTTTCTTTAAAAAGATAGATAGAATTTGATTTAAGAGCAGTTTAAAGGTCAGAAATGAATGTGTTTTCTTTTATTTTAGATATAATTTATAGATTCATCACACCCCACACTTAAATTCTTGCTCGTCCTCAAGTAAGCTCAAAATGATATTTTTTCTATTATAATAGAGATGATAGTCACAAAAATTCAATTAGAGTCAATATAAGTTAAAGTTCGTGCATAACAAAAATGAAACAAAACATTTAGCAACCTTTACTATTTTAACCTTAGCAGTAAGGGTGGTTTAATCAATTAATCTCCAAATATTTTGATTTTCATGCTAGACACCAGGTGATGGAGAGAGTTCATTATGGACCCTATGCTAGAAAAGGTGGTCAAAGTCTCCAAAGGTTATGCCATATGTGCTCCTTCTTATAAATCACAAAGATGAAAAGATTTGAAGGAGAGATATTTTTCTTCATCCTTTCACATTTTGATTGTTTGGGAGAGATATTTTTCATCATCCATTTTTTGAATATATATTTTGTTTTTTTCATTCTTAGGGAGAGATATTTTTCTTCATCCCTAATATGCATCTTTGTGATCATGTAGTCCTACGGGAGCTTAGCACATTATTTTTTAGAGTACACACCACATTTCTAGTCCAAGTCCAACGCCTACCCCCACACTTAGTTCAAGGCATTAAATTAAATTTTTAGAGATTAGATTATCTTTCACTCATTCTTTAATTAAAACATTTTAGTAATTATAATATATTTGGTTATTTTTGAATTGCATCATTTTACTTATATTTAAGTCCATCTTGTCAATTTGTGATTTTTCCAAAAAAATTCAAAAAAAATATTTAGTTTAAGCACACCATAAAAATGAGGGGATATAAAAATTCATAAATTAAAATCTTAAAATAAAACACACAAGAAAGAAAAATACAACAAATAACATAAAAAGGTACAAAAAGATAAATACAACTTAATTAATCCTGGGCTTCCTCCTCTTCATCCGCATCCCCTACATATGCGTATTCGCAAGGGTAGTGCGTCTCCGGGATGGGGGCACCAACAGGAGGTCTTGGCAACATGGAGGCATCCGGTCCACCTTGCAAGCTCCAATCCTCAAACATCATCCCAAGGGCTTCATGGAAATCAGATTGAAACCTGCAATGCTGGACGAGTTCTTGCTTGCAGAACCCCATGTCCGTGGCAAGAGCCTTGCTGAGCTCCGCTTGCTGATTGTGGAGACGTAACAAAATCCTGTTTGTGTGGTATGAGTCAGGCGGCACGGATGTTCCCCCCTGTGCGCCCCTTCTTTTCTTGGGCAGCTTTCGTTCGCTTGCCCAGACATTTAAATTTGTAGGATTAAGGGTGCAACCGGGGGGAACGACGGTGTTAGAGGAGAGTATCTTGACCCCTTGAGTTTCGCACAGCCCTGATATCAAAGACCCAAAGGCCAATGCAGCGCAGGGACCCTTGAGAGCTTTCCAAAGCTGCTCAAAAATAATATTAGATATGGGGATCTCGCCCGGCCTAACCAACAAGCACAAGAGGAGTGCTCGGGCACGGGTCACTTCAGTCAAGTGACTCGTAGGCATGACAAAGCTAGAAATGAAAACTAGCCAAGCATTACTCGTCTCCGTTAATTCAGAACAATGAATGTTGGCTAATCCTCCTTCCCATTCTGTCATTTTCGATGATTTTTGCCACAAGATCAAGTGGGGTCTTAGCGAGATTCTAACAATTCCAAGTAGGAGCAAGAATGTACCTCCTCGAGCCCATAAAATTGCTCGATTTGAGCGACACCCTTACCTCGATAGAAGATCCGCTGCTTGGCCGCATCAATTGCATTCGCATAGATCTCCTGGACAATCGCCGGGTACGTAGGGGCTCTCTTGGTCACAAACTCCCTCCATCCTCGAGGGTTAACTTGTTCAACCGGAATGGGTAAGGCTTGGCTGAAACTCCTCTCCGGAATTAACTTCCGTTGGGAAGTGATGGAGAAGAATCGGTGCTCGGCCTTCACGAACGAGAACCTCTTCTTATTGAAGGATCCTCCGGATGAAGATGCTTCCGCCTCCTTCCTTGGAATGGCCTTCTTTCTGGAAGACATGGTGAGATATGAGAGCTAGAGAGATCAAGAGCTATGAGAGAATAAGAGAATTGGAATGGTGCAAGGATAACCCCCCCTTTACCTCCCTATTTTTAACCAAGAAAATCCAAGGCAAGAAAAGGTGGTCAAATGGTCTTCCCCATGCCATTAATATGGTGATCCATGTGAAAGGGGGGGGGGGCAGCTCTTTCAACATGCTTTTTGACTGCTTGGGGAACCTAAATGTCATGACCTTTTGACTGCATTGTTCCCAAGATGGAAAAATTCTGCAGCTGGAGCAAACTGCTGCTGCGCGCTGTAGCGCACGGTAGCGGATTGTCCGCTACAGCGCGCTATCGCGGAATTTCTGCTACAGCGCGCTATCGTAGAATTTCTACTGCAGCGTGCTGGAGCGAAATTTCCGCTATAGCACGCCTTCATGGAATTTTCGCAAATGCGCGGCATACCCGCTGCAGCGCGCTGTCGCAGAATTTTCGCAAATGTGTGGCATACCCGCTGCAGTGCGCTGTCGCGGAATTTCCGCTACACCGCGCTGTAGCACTGAATTTTTTTTTTTTTTTTTTGTTTGGGTTGCCTCCCAAAAAGCACTTAATATAATGTCTTTAGCTAGACTCGCTAACGATCAACTAGTCGGATCCGGTGGTTTCATCTTCCATAAGCTAAAGATGCTTGAGTGAGCACAACCCATGGGGTGGCTCGAACCTTCGTCATCTCTAACTTCCCCTAGCGGATCCATATCCTCTAATTTAAGCTTTGGGGGAGTCTTCTTCTTCCTTTTCCCTCTTCTCATTTTCCTTTTCTTCACTCATTCCTTGCTTCCCTTTTCATAGGGAGGAGTTGAGCTATGATCAGAATTCCTTTCTTCCAACATTAGATCTTCAAGTACATCATAAACGCATAATCTTTCTTCTCTTACCCTTCTCATCACCTCATTTTCCATTTCTCTTTTCTTAAAAAAAGTGGGTTTAAGGTCAATTAATTCAGTTTTTCCTCTTATATTTGCGATCATAAACTCACGACCTACATCAATAATAGCTTTTAAACTCATTAGAAAGGGTCTCCCAAAGATAATCATGGAATTCTTATTCCATTGATCCCATTCACAAACCACAAAATCAGTTGGAACTATAAAACTTCCCAATTCGACTGCAACATTTTTTATCATTCTAAGAGGGGTAAGAGATTCTAAATTGGCAAATTCCAAAATCATGAAGGTATGTTCTATCCCTCATACCTTTAGATGTTCATAAATATGGTAGGGCATAACATTGACCGAAGCACCTAGATCACACAAGGGAATTACAAATACTTTGTTTCTGATTATGCAAGGGATGCTCAATCTCCCTGGGTCTTCACATTTAGGAGCTGTTAGCTTCTTACTCTCATTCCCCAATTTTTCTTTCCCTCCCTCTAGCATATAACCTGTTGCACTCGTACCTTCAGTTTTAATTCCCCCACACATATCTTCCGAATGTATCACACTAACCAACTCCCTGGGGTTTATTTCGGTCGAACTGGGTAGGGCCCCTTGCTGCCGAGAGGTTAGCTGCTTGGAGATCTACCCCAATTGGGTCTCTATATTCCTCAGGGAAGCTTCTATCCCATGGATTGAAGCATCATGGCATGTTATAGTGGCTGATGTGCGGCGCATAAATTGGATCATTTATGCTTTGAAGGAGTTGAAAGCCCCTTCTAAATTGGGGTGATGATTACTGTTGTTATTTCCACTATGCATGCCTTATTGATTGGATGAACTTCCCCCATATTGATTTGCGTTATTATTGTTATTACTCCAAGAGAATTTTGGATGGTTTTTCCATCCTGGTTGTAGGTGTTGAAGTAAGGGTTATTCATCGAGTTATTGTTTCTCAGATAGTTTACTTGTTTAGTTTTGGTTTGTAGAAAGGGGTTATTTAGATTATAATTTTCACTGTTATGCCTACCTCTGCACAAATCACAGTGCACCTCAAGAACAACATTGACATTCATTCTTTCTATTTTTTCATTTAAGACATGTATTTCCTGTTGTAACATCATTATTTGATCGGACTCATTTACCTTTAAAGCTTCCTTTTTTAACCTTTCAGAAGGCCATTGATATGCATTGTTAGCCATTTCCTCCAAGTGGTCATAAGCTTCCTCTTGAGTTTTACCGCTAATAGAACCACTGGCGGCTGCATCTATGAGTGTCCTCGTAGGAGCGTTCAAACCATTGTAAGAGGTTTGCACTTTCATCCATAGAGGGAACCCATTATGTGGGCAGTGCCTGAGGTATTCCTTAAAATGGTCCCACCCATCATATAGAGTCTCGCTTTCCAACTGAGTGAAGTTGGTGATCTCAATTCTCAATCTAGCGGTTTTCGCCAGAGGTAAATATTTGGCTAAGAATTTCTTAGCCAAATCATCCCATGTCCGGATGGAATCACTAGGTAGAGAGCTGAGCCAACTCTTGGCTCTATCTCTTAAAGAGAATGGGAAAAGCCACAATTTAACTGCGTCTTCAGAAACGCCATTAATCCTGAAGGTGTCACATATTTCAAGAAAAGTTGAAATATGTGAGATCGGGTCTTCAGTGGTTAATCCCCCAAACTGATTATTTTGTACCATACTCAGTGTGGAAGGTTTAATCTCAAAATTATTGGCTTCAATATTTGGCCTAACAATAACATGGGAGATTCTCCTAAAAGTGGGTAGTGCATAGTCTCTGAGTGCTCTTCCCCTAGTCTCTCCTAAAGGTTCTCCTATATTTTCATTATACTTGTCTATAATGGCTTATTAATTCGAAAGATTTTGTTCTCTCCTAGCCTGTAAATATGCTCTCTCAATTTTGGATCAAAAAAATATTCAGTGCAAACTTTTCTACTCATACAAATAACATATGGCTATCAAGAACAATTTTAGCAATAAAGTTCAGCAAGTTAGCAAAATTAAGATAAGCAAAAATGTAAAATATTAATTTCTATAATTACAAAAAAAAAATCAAAAACTAGAAATATATGCAAGAGATGCTTAAATCACTAGCTACTTATAGATTATCATTAATACGAAACAAATACCAATTCCCCGACAATAGCGCCAAAAACTTGACATACTCTAAATACACGTCTGAGCTCACACGCAAGTGTACGTGGTCTGAAGTAATAAGTGGAAAGAGTTACTTTCCGGGATTTATCGAACCACAGAGAATTGATTGTTTTGTTACTAAGGTCTGTCTATTCTCACTAATATTTAAGCTATGATTTAATTGATGAGTTGGTCCTAGTTTTAGCACAGTAACTACTAAATGAAGATAAGTTAGATTAAAGAGAGAGGAGAGTTTGGGTTATTCCACATGTGATGATATATTACCAATGTACTTTTGATTTCTCAAGCTTTATCTTTCATTTATATTTTGTTTATCAAGTGCACATTGATCACTTTGAGATTTTATGTCAAAGTCTCACAAGTTCAAATCTTGTGCACAAAATGAACATACATTTGGTTCTACTTTGGCACAAAGATTCTTGTAAGATTTTAAGTTTTAGATTTTCATCTTATCTCTTGATCAATGAGATTATGATTATTTATGTTTAATATCTTATAAGCATTGATTCCACTACGAGCATCACTTGCATCCCACATTATTGAGATTTGGGATTAATATGTTAGGATCAATAACTATGTCACTTAGTTCATGAGCACTCAATGATTTCTTCCTTCACCTCAATTATGTTGAGCTAAGGAGCTCATTTAATAGGTCTTAGCATCACATGCATCAACACTTTGATTGAGCTTAGATTAAGGTGCATTAAGCTCAAGAACTTTGTCATATAGTTCTAAGCTCTTATGCACTCATAAACCTAGCATCCAACCTAAGATGAGCTATGGAGCACAAGACAATTTAGTTCTTGAAATTATTAGTTCATTTCCTTTTATCCACATTCAAGACCAAATAATTAAAAGCATATTTCATTAAGTTCTTTATAATTTAATTTCACTTCAGGAAAACTTCATACATTAATAATAACACGTACACATGAAAAATCCCCCAACCCTAGGGAGATTTAGCTACTCATTACAAAAGAAGTGAAGAAAAACACATACATGGATAAAGACTCATTCATGATCAACTAAGATAAGAAAATACAAGAGTAAGGTTTAGAAGATACTAGGAATGTTCCTTGGAAGTTCTCCAGATTTCTTCTTCTCCTTCTTCAAGCTCGTCCCTTAGGTCGCTAGTGTTGCCTTCTTTCTTCTCCTCCTTAGCTAGAGCTTGCCTTGCCACCCTTGGGGAGTTCCTCACTTCTCCTTATGCACTCCTCCTCTTTAGTTAGTTTCTTGAGCAAAATTATGAACCCTCCTCTAGTCAAGAGAATATGTATTTATAGGAGAGGGGCTGCATACTCTTTCATTCTCTCTAAAACTAGAAATTTGATAAAAAAAATCTGAAGTAATGATGGCAAATTCTAAATTAAAGATGAAGTGACCAATATCCTTCGTTATTTATCCTTATTATCAAATCAAGAGGCCATCTTCCATTAAAAATTGGAGCTGCTGCTGCTGCAGGGAATGATGGCTGGGACAAGATACAGGTTGGGGGTCTTATCCCAGCAGCAATAAATGCATCTTACTGGCAAAACTGGCGGCGGCCGCTGCAGCGCGCGGCCGCGCACTGGAGCGCGCTGTGGCGCGCAATGGAGTAAGCAAATAAGTTAAGTCTCCCGCTGTCGCGCGCTATCGCATCCACATTTCGCAAAATTACCCGCTGCAGCGCGCTATAGCGGTTCCTATTTTGCAGGTCCTATTGCTGCAACGCGCTATAGCTGGAGCATTTTGCAAAATGCTCCGCTGCAGCGCGCTGGAGCGAGAGAATTTTGTAAAATTCTCCGCTGCAGTGCGCGGTAGCGGCTCAATTTGCAAAACGTCCCACTGCAGCGCGCTATCGCGCCCGCGGTTCTCAAATTGAACCGCTACATCACGCTACCGCGCCCGCAGTTTGCAAATAGACCCGCTGCAGCGTGCTATCGCGCCCGCGGTTCGCAAATGGATCCGCTGCAGCGCGCTACCGCGCCCGCGATTCGCAAATGGATCCGCTGCAGCGCGCTACCGCGCCCGCGATTCGCAAATGGATCCGCTGCAGCGCGCTACCGCGCCCGCGGTTCGCAAATGGATCTGATGCTGCGCGCTACTGCGCCCTCGGTTCACAAATGGATCCGCTGCAGCGCGCTACCGCACCCGCGGTTCGCAAATGGACCCGCTGCAGCGCGCTATAGCGTCCCGGTTTGCAAAAACACCTGCTGCAGCGCGCATCAGCGGAGTCCTTTGAAAAATTTAGGAATTTTGTAAAATTTGTCTCAGAACTCCTTTGGATGCCATTTTTCTGAAAAAGATAGATAAAATTTGATTTAGGTGCAGTTTAAAGGTCAGAAATAAATGGGTATTTTTTTATTTTAGATATAATTTATGAATTCATCAGATATTAAGTTTGATCACAACTTGTAACACAATTACACTCACTCTGATATGAACATTAATAACACGAACTGGATGAGGGAGCAATCTTGCTTAGAAGAATCAGTGGAAGATTTTGGTAGTTATGTGAATAATAATTTGCACAAAATTGAACCAACTTTGATTAGACACGAGTTTAATCTGGAAGATCAAGAGCATCTATATA
Source organism: Gastrodia elata (assembly GCA_016760335.1). NCBI lineage: Eukaryota > Viridiplantae > Streptophyta > Magnoliopsida > Asparagales > Orchidaceae > Gastrodia > Gastrodia elata. The sequence goes on along the minus strand of CM028670.1, from coordinate 14,127,469 downwards.
AATTAATTGAGGCTAAGTTAGAATTTATATTGAAATAATTAGCTAACCCTGTTCAAGAAGTTGTTACAATTGCGTGAATAAAAGAACAAGCTGAAGAAGTGTTGATTTATAGGGAAGAAACTTTAACTCAAACAAATAATAAAAATGAGAAAAAATTGGAGTATCAATTTAAATTAGACAATTTGAAAATGCAACAAGATTTTCAAACAGAAAAAATTGATCAAATGCAATCTAAAATTTTTATCCCTTATGCACCTCAAGTACATCTACCTCAATGTTTAATAATTGGTGACACATTATTTGAGGATGAGCAAGGTAAATTCATTCAAAATAATGAAGGTGTCAAAACCATTTGTGGCATCTCAAACATCAACAAACCCCTTAGTAATCTTGATGATTATTGTGTGCAACTTGAATTTGTTGAGAAATGCTTTGATGGTACTCCTAAGAAAATTGAATTTTTTATTTTTTTACTAAATGAAATTGAAAATGATGAATTTGATGAATTTTAAGACAAACATAATGCAAGAAATGAGAAAAATGAAAAGAAGAACAAAAAGAAGAGCTATTATAAGTTAGAAGACATAAGCTGGACATGGAAGGAAAAAGATATTATAGCTAATATTCATAATGATTACATTATTAAACAAGCTCAGATTCATCATAAAGCCTTAATGAAATCTGGAAATAAATTTTAAAGGGATATAAACTCTTTCTGGTTATGCTGAGGACATTAAACTAAGCGCTGGTTGGGAGATAACCCGACAGATAATTTTATGTTTTTGTTTGTTTCATATTCTAAGTAGTACATGTGTGCATCAATAAAGGAGTAGAAGGAATCTCGACCATGATTGCAGTAACGTTAAATCATCATTTATATCAGGTTGTTTCGTTCCTTACTACTCATAGTAATTTTTTTTTTGCTTTCAAGTTTGTACTTTTTGTTTTTGTTTAAATAAATTTTAGTGAATTACTTTCCCCCAATTTTAATGACAATAAAATTCCATTATTTCAGCTTTTTTTTTGAAAAATTTAATGGGCTGAATTCGATTGTGATGGAACATGTGAAAGTTTTCTTTAGTCTAAATTTCCTAACTAGATGTGATCAAGCAAAATGAACAGTTCTAAAATTTTTCATCCTAAATCATTTTACACTCATGTTACTATAAGTCTACAATAAAAATGTATGATGCTTTAAACCTAAGTGTGGGGGTGTGGTTAGGGAACTTGATTGAGAAAAGCAAACAATGGTGAAATAAAGAATATACTAAGATTATGTAGGACTTACTGAATGCAATAAAAATAGATGGGGATGAAAAAATATATATCTCTCCTGAATTGAATGCAAAAAGAAAAAAAAAAAGAAAAAAAAATGTGAGATGAAGAAAAATATCTCTCCCTAAGTATAAGAAAATTGAGAAAAATAGTTCTCCTGAATATAAATTATTCATTGCAATTTATAAGAAGAAGCACATATATTACAAAACTCTACCTCACCAATTCCAGCCTATCCTAGTGGTAAATTCCTAAAAATTTTCTCCCCCCTATAATGAAGAAGCAAGCATGATGATTAAGGAAGGTGGAGGCTAGAAAAGTAATTAGGATGAAGAATATGAGATTTGAATCTGTTAGATGTTAAAATTTTATAAATCACACTGTTAAGCAAACCATAAAATGATAATATGCTTGACACTTTATTCATAATTGAATTCCATAAATAATAAAAAAAAAAAAGTTCATTTTGAGCTTACTAGTAGATGAGTAAGTGCTTAAGTGTGGGAGTGTGATAAATCTAATATTTATAATAAAATAAGAAAAGAAATACAAACATTTGTTAATCTTGAATGGTGTACTTTGATAGTTTTTCACATATTTCAAGGAGAAAAGAGGAGTTGGGATAAAATCTAGGCAAAACGGAAATTCTAGAAGAAAACTGTCATGGCGCACCCAGGCGCGCCACAACGCGCTCAAGCGGGTCCAAACCTAAGAGCTCGGTGCTACCGCACACCGCAGTGGGTCCAAACCAGAGAGCTCAGCATTACCGGGTGCCGCAGCAGGTCCAAACCCGAGAGCTCGGTGCTACTGCGCACCGCAGCGGGTCCAAACCTGAGAGCTTGGCACTACAACATGCTGAAGCGGGTCTAAACCTGAGAGCTCAGCGCTTGCCGCGTGCCGCTGCAGAACTATTTGAACCCAAACATAGCGACCATTCAAAAGCCCTCACCACAGCACATCGCAGTGGTCTCAACCCTAGATTCTGGCGCTACCGCGTGCTGTAGCAAATTCAAACTGAGAGCTCTACGCTACCGTGCGCCACAGCGGATCAATAGGGCTAGGACTTAATAAAAGAAGTATAAAGCGTTCCGCTACCTCACGCCGTAGCGAGTCCAAACCCAAAAGCTTGGCGCTATCGCGCGTCGTAGTGGGTCCAAACCAAAAAGCTCGACGCTACCATGCGTTGGAGCGGGTCCAAACCTGAGAGCTCGGTGTTACAACGCGCCAAAGTAGGTATTATTTTGACCACTATTCTGAAGCAAAACCGCTGCAGTGCGCCTAAGTGTGCTCCAGCGCGCTGCAGTGTCCGCTAAATTTTCAGCCAAGATCAAGCATTACGTTTAGCATAGGGAAGACCACAAATTTAAACATTTTGCCTTCCCCAACCGTGTTAAACTCCAACTCCTATATTCCTTGCATTTTCAAGACAAAATAACTGAATAGTTTTTGAGAGCATTTAAGGCAACGGGGTTGAAGGGGTGATAGATTTGATTTCAAGAGAGGCTGAGAGTTGCTCTATATAAGGTAGCAAGAAAGATTAAGAGAGAATTCCCCTCTTTGACATTCCAACATATAATTTATGAGGCTACTGTAAGAAGGAAAGGATAACCCTACCAAGGAAGGAGAAGACAACCATTCAAGGAGAGAAAGGAAAGATAACTTAAGGAGCTAGAAGAGAAGAAATTGGAAAGCAAGGAGAGATCCGAAGAACGCCAAGAGATGTTCCTGGTATTTTTCTAAGAGCTCTTCTTTGATTATCAATCAGTAGAACCATGCAAAGGTTCACTTCTTTGTATTTTATTTTCTGCAACTCTTTTGTAATGAAAGGCAAAGCCCTCCTTGGGGAGGGCTGAGCCGAAATCATGTAATGAATCAAGGGATAAAATGGTGTTTGTATAAATCTTCTTCAATAAATAAAATCTGTCTTTTTTATTTATATATGTTTCTTATGCATGCATGCTAGTGGAATGAATGTCTATTTTATTTTAAATGATTTTATAACAAAAATAATATCGATTCAACTAGTCATACTAAGCTCAAGGGAATGCACATAAAGGATCTCGCCGTGAATACATATTCCTTGCAGGATTCTCAGCATAAACACCTTGAGATTGAAATGATAGGTTGATTTAGTAACTTACATCTCTTTGAGCTCCATAGCTCACCAATTGGCAAAAAGCTAAAAATATGTGGGTTAGTGCTTGGAGCCCAGTGACAAGCTCTTGAGCCTAATAGCACTATTCTTTGAGCTCAGTCGAGAGGTCGATGCATGTGAGCCGAGAACCACTAAATAAGCTCCGTGGCTCAGCAGACATTAAAGGAGGAAGTGGAGTTATTGAGTGTTCATGGATGATCGTGACATAATCCATGCAGCCCAATAATTTACTTCCTTAGCTAAACAGTGCATGTAGCATGTGATGCTAATTATGTGGAAATTAAGTTCATGTGATTGCTAAATTAAAACAATTATTTTGATAACTTAGATGTAAGGAATCTTAATTAACTCTTATTGATCACATGAGGATCTATGTGCCAAGATTGAACCCTTGTGTGTTCATCTTATGCACTAGATATAAAATAGTTAGAATTAGAGGACCAATCTAAGGAATGCTGTCTTCACTTGATTATAATTGGTATGAAAATAAGTTTCATTAAAAATTGAATTAATTTAATTACTTACACCAATTCCAATACAAATTATATGATTGAAGCCCAACTCTCCCTTCTTTTCGATTAGTATCTCTAATTTGATATCTTTGAATTTTTAATTAGGAGCCACATAAAATCAAAAATATTTTAGTCTAAATATTATTAAAAGTAGCTAAACCTTAGTAACAAAACACACCGTTCCCTGAGGACAATAAATCTCGAAACTTACCTTCCAATTATTACTTCAGACCACATACACTCGCGTACGAGTGTAGACGTATATTTACAGTCTGTCAGTTTATTGTAGGAAATATATTCTCCCCACAGAGACCATTAGAGTGCTAGCTCCAACTCCCTACACCACCCCCTGGGCAAGAAGATGCTAAGCCCCATGGAATTAAGGCTTTGGCATGGCTCAGACATTGGATCCTTGCTCAAGCTAGACTCTGAACTGAACAGAGCTAGCTTGAATGAGGATCTACTACCATGATGGGCTCTGGCTAGCCAAATTGTGTCGATTCATTGAGGATTGATACGTTAATGCTTACAGATGCAATTGGTGTCCCGATTGTTGTCACAATTCTAACATATTTCTATGATTAATTCTTAAGGAAGAGGATCTTAAAGTTAAGGAAAAATTCTAAGGAAAAAAAATCTTAACAAATGACTTAAGATAAGAGTAAATAATTTAAGCATTGATGTTAACTAATCTTAACTATCTTGACTTTCTGATATAGATAACTTATGGAGGGCATAAGGTGAGCTAAATTCACCTTATGAAGCTTATATTAAGATTTGGGAGATTTTAAGTGAATTTTAGGGCTTTCCTAAAATCACAATTTAATGAGTCTAAAAATCTTAAATTGATTTCAAATCAGTTATATTACTGATTTTAGTGATTAAATTAAGATTCTATAGTTTAAGGACACTTTAACCTAGGCAAAATAATTATTTTGCCCCTATTTACGTATCTAAAATATTACTTTTTGATTTAGAGTTTCAAATTGAAATTTATTGATGCAAAATATTTACTTACTATCTAATATAAAGATAGATAGTAAGTACACTCAATTTGGACAAGGTTTAAGCCTTGTGAGCTCAATTTAAGGATTTTAGCTCATAAGGGCACTTTGCTAATTTTACTTAGTAAAGTCTAAATGTTTAGTTAGTTTATTGTTGCTTACTACCTAAGGATTATATAGAACCTACAATTACTGAATTATGATATCAAATGGCTAAGTTATGGCCAAAACAGTTTTAGGGTTTAAATATGTGAATTAGGAGATTTATAAATGGGTCAAAAATCTAACATTCTCAAATGGTATCCAAATTTAGTAAACTTAGAGGCTTTAGCTTCCCTATAACATACTGAGTACTATATATGAGAGTAAACCCAATTTGGACTCCATTTGGTTAAATTATGAGCTAATGAAGTTCTAAAGTAATTAAGGCAAATTAAGAAATCTAATCACGAAATCATAAATATTTTTGTAGTTTACTGCTTATTAAGTTTTCTTAATCAAAATGGTATATTAGATGACCAAATTTAAAGCTAAATTGACTAAGATATGGTTAATTGAATTTCTAGGTCAAATAGGATAATTAGTAAGGTACCCAAAAGTCATTAGTCAAAATATAAGTCTAATAGCAAAACTAATACTATAGAAACATTCCTGATGATCTCTTGATTAAAATAAGACCCATATTGGCTATATTAGGATCAGTGGCTGCAAAGTTATGAGCCATGAAAGATTAGGGTTAAAAGGGACTTAATTAGGGGTCCTAAATATCACTATGATAAATAATCATCCAAATAGAGATTTGATACTGTCAAACTTATCCTCTCATTTTTTTGATTAAAATAAGATATATATTCAATATATTGGACTTTTGGATCTCAATTTATGAATGACTAAGGTTTTGTAATTATGTGATTAATTTAAGTTAACTGATTTATAAGATTTTTAATTAAATATTTTTCTTTGCAGGATGGACAGTGGCGGGCCCCACGCTAGATGCTGTAAAAAAGATGGCACTGATGAAATGGTGGGTCCCACAATGGAAAGCATGCTACAGGCCCCACCCTTTAACCACGTAGGTGGCACAAAAAAAAACTAGCGGGTCGAACCCGATATGACCCAGCCCGAAGCTCGACTCTCCATCACCCCTAACACGATACATAGGTAGGCAGCTAGGGCACGACTTGATGGTGGCTTCCTGGCAACGATTGACTTCGGCCAGCACGCCGATGGATGAAGCCTGACCTGAGCTTCACAATGGTGGCTAGAACGTCACCTGTGGTGGCTCGAGGCGGCGCCTAAGGCAAAACCTAGGTCTTAGAGTTTGACAAAGAAGAGGGAACGACTTACACTGTGGAGGTCTTGCAAAATTCAGGCGATCAAACTAATTATTGTTCAATCTGACCCGCTTAATTCCTAATCTATAGCATGGAATAAACATAAGGATTTACAATATCAAAATTGCATGAAGATCAGAGGGTCGAAGAGTACCTGGTGATGGACGGATGAAAATTCTCGAATGACCACGAGGAAGGTTCGCAAAATCAAAGTGACTGAGAGGTAAACGTGATGAAGACTAGAGCTCACAAGGGCTTAATGCGAGCATCTCAGCGATAGATTGCCACCTGTGGGGCCGATGATGGCGCCGCATGCAGGTCTCATGCGACACGTGGACATAGGCGAGGCTGACGACGTGGAGATCATTCAATTGAGCTGATTGAACTGTAAGCTTCGACCGTCAGATCAAATTGTGGAAGCGGACAACTTGAGGAGGGAGAAGACACCGTCATTTGATTTGAATGATTAAATAATTTATTAAATTTAATTTTAATTGATTTGATAGTTAAAATTAACTAATTTTTAGCTTTTTCAAAAATTTCCAATAATTCACCTCTTGCTAATTGAGGAGTGAGGAACGCAACGACAAATTCGGATTTCAATTTAGACGAGTATTTAACTTTCTTATTTTTTGGGATATTTAATTTACATTAAAATATTCTACAAAATTTTGATGACTTCCAAGTACATTCAAAATATCACCCCTAGCTAATTTGAGTGTGATGAGCGCAATGACAAAGTCCAATTTTTTATTTGAGGTCAATTTAAATAAGTCAAATTTTAGGATTTTTGAAATTCTCAAAATCAGGATTTGATCCATTTGACACTTGATTTGGACCAAAACTTTATGGTGAGATTCTAATGACTTATTAAGGGTATTAGAATCAAAATTAGAACTTAGTTTAGTCCTAATTGACCAGGGTAACAACTTGGGGTTGTTATAGACTCCCTCACTTAAGAATGATGTCGTCCTCGACATCACTTAAGTAGGAAGATTGATGCATAAATAAAAGATAAGATGTTAAAAGAGAAGGAAGCTAAATAAGTATCTGGGATTTCAAAGAGCCTTGAATATTTGTAGCGTATATCAGCTTTCTTTTCCAAAGTAGATTCTTCATGCAATCGATTCTTCCGTTGAATCTTAACCATTGAAATAGAATAATTTTTCAGCTACTTTTGATCACGAGATAAGATTCTGATTGGCTCCTCCACATAGGAATGATCGGGCTAGAGAGACACGACTGGAAGTTGAATAAGCGGTGAAGGATTTCGAAAAAATCTCCGCAATGATGAGATATGGAATATATTATGAGCTGCAGAGAAGTCTTCAAGAAGTTTTAGCTTATAAGCTGTAGAGCCTATTCTCTCTGCAACTTCAGAAGGTCTGACATTATAACGGTCGTCACTTAGCAAACCTTCACTTAGCATTCAGATTAAGGAATAGGTCTTCTTAATCAAATGCCAAGGGAGGATGTGCCTTAATAAGCAAAGAAAATAATCACATAAATGAGCATACTATTTAATATCAGAGTGTAGAAGAAAGACAAATACAACATCCATACAATCCATGTAAGAACTGTACAATCTCAGAGTATATAAGCATACAAAATAAAGCAGTTTAGACCTATATTATTACAAAATGATAGAAAAGTAAAGTCTCTCATATCCTCACAAATATCAGAAAGTGACTACTAATCTTCTCCTGTCTGCTCCTCCTCCTGAACCGGATCTCCAGAAGGTCTCACAACCTCGAATAGCTCAAAATCTACCATTGTCGGTTTCACAATGGTAGGGCCCCAGCAAAAGGAAAAAATTTAGTTAGACAAAACGTCTAAGTACATTTTAAGCTGTAAATTGTTAAATTTTAATGATATTACAATACTAAGCAACATACGAGCAGTAAAGCATCAAAGTAAGGTAACAAAGTTATAATTAACATAAATATAATATCAAACAAGATGTGAGGTAAGCACATACCTCAACTCAAACTACAGAAAAGGTTAAGTAATACATAAAGGAATCTACTAAATACAAGTGATACTTCTAAGTATATGGTCAATATAAGACATGCTGATTTATAATTAAACTAAAAGTACAGAATTAAAAGTAAAACTCTAGCATCCTAATATGCCAAAAGTAAAAGTGAACTGCTAAAAAGTAAAATGAATATTCAAAGTTGTAAGTACAAAAGAACTGTAAAAATAAAAATATAACAGAAAGCGTACTGAACTATAAGACAAAGTAAGTCAAAACTGTAATGTAATAAAATGGCAACTGCAAAGTGAGTGTAATACAAATGAAGTATCTGAAAAGTGACTTCAAAATGTGAGATATTCCTATTTAGTCCTGCCGTAAGTAAAGTCCATCTGCTCATCTCGAAAAGTAGTCGCAGATTCCATCTGAAAAGTACTGCAAAACATCTGGAAAAGTAGTCCCAAATACACTAGGAAAGTAGTCCTAGTTAGAAATAACATGCACTAGGAAAGTAGTACTAGCCCAAAACCATAGGCACTAGGAAAGTAGTCCTAGCCCAAAAGCTATCCTAAAGTAAAGTCATACTAAATGGCAGACTAAAAAGACATATCTCCTAAAGTTTAATAAAGCAATTTCCATCTAATTCCCTTCTATAAATATGAAATGCCATATGAATATAATTCAAAGTTTAACATAGAAATAATCATCTATTATTCTATGTTGAATGCAATGTATCCAAAAATAAAGAAGTCTAAAGCAATGAAAGCATAGCATATAATTTCAATGTGTATAAAATAGCACTAAACAATATTTGTGATATCACTTTATTTTCTAATTAAGACATTCCAACTAATCTAAACTTATACAAGTTTAGGAACTCCAATATCCAGCTATCGAGTATAAATCTAGAATATTGAGCCTACAAATCAAAAGAATATTAGAACTAATAAAGTTCTAACACTTATAAATCACATGATGCTTAATTAAGTTAAAATAATAAATCAAACATCCTAATTAATGATTTTTCAAATCCCAAACTAATCTTGATTAGTATGAATCAAAATTGGGGGATTGAGATGTTAAAATCCAATACTTGGATTTTAACTTCTTAATCCAATAGGTTCTAATCCTAATGGTTTAAAGTTAAACCCACGTCTCACGAGCTATTATTAAGGTTATCTTATTAAGCAAGATCAAGCCTAATAAGATGGATCTCTAATCTTAAATCTAAGGTTTAAATATAAAATAATCATAAATAAATAATGAAATCTAGAAAACTATAAAACTAAAGTTTCATCTATTAAGTATCCAATTACTTAATAGATGAACTCTAACCTAATTTCTAAGCTAGATCCTAAGGAATTAAGATTCTAAAGTTTGAAGGAAAATCTTAAGAGAATAATTAAACCATAGGTTTGATTTTTCTTAACAACTATTATGATGAATTTAACTTAAAGGAGGCACAAGGTGAACTAAATTCACCTTATGAGATTTTATTTAAGACTTAGAGAATTTTTGGTCATTCTTAGAGTTTCTCATATATTATTGCTTAAATAACTTTAAATATTCTAGAATGAGTTCAAATTAGCTATTTTACTGATTTTAGGAGTTTAGGAATGTATTTAAGGTTTTAAGATGTTTAAACCTAAATTTGGGCAAAATGACTATTTTGCCCCTTACTTAAGGGTCTAAATTTCATCTTTATGAATTAAGGCTCAAATCTAAAATTTATTAAAGTGGAATGATTACTTACTATTTAATATGAGATTAGACAGTAAGTTCATTAATTTTAGTTAAGGATTAAGCCTTATAAGGTCAAATTAATAATTTGACCTATAAGGGCAAGTTGGTGATTTTACGCTAATGAAACCTAAATTTTCTTTTAGTTTATTGTTGGTTATGTCCTAAGGTTTCTATAGAACCTAAAATCATTAAATTATGTTATGTATTCGCTAAGTTATGGCCAATACAAACTTTAGGGTTAATAATTAGGGTTTAGTGTATTTAGTGAGTGATTAGTGAAATTAATCGCAATATCACTAAACCAATCACACAGCTAGGTTCTAATCTATTATATAAGCTCTCTGAAAACTTGTATAATTCAATTTGGATCCTTAGATTTGCTAATCTTCACTAATGAATATTTAAAGTAATTAAGATGAATTAGTAAATCTAAATGTTGGATCTTAATTATTTTTATAGATTATTGTTAATTAGGTTTTTTTGATCTAGATGAATATTTGAATCAACTAATTTGGAGCTCAATTGACCAACTTATGGTTAATTGAAGTTCTAGGTTTAATTGACCTAATTAGGGTTAGGTCCTAAATATGATTAGTCTAATTCTAATCTAAACAGCAAAGTTAACACTACTAAATATTTCTTAGGATTTTCTGAGTATTTTGAGACCCATATTCAATAGGTTTGGATTAGTGTGTGCAAAGTTATGGTGATTTAAAGGAAATTGTAATTTTTGGTAATTAATTAAATACCTAAAATTTCACTAAGTGAAATATTAATCCAAATAGAAAATTATTAGCACCAATAAATTCCTTAAATTGTTCTGATTAAAATGATGTATTTAATTGTATGATTTGGAAGGGTATTTTACAAGTTATAGATGTCCAAAGTTGGTATTTATTTGATTTAATTAATTGTATATATATATATATATATATATATATATATATATAATATCACTGTTTTGTATTATAGTTAATTTTCATGATTCTATTATTAATACATAGATTATTCTATTTTATCTCATTGATATATATATCTATATATATATATATATACATATAAGTATCAATATATATATATAGATACATTTATCTTAATGTATATATTATAAGTATTTCTTATACATATAAATATCTAGTTTATATTTAATATGTTATTAATCTTCTACAGATTTAATGGATTAGATCTGACTGGCGGGCCCCACCTCCTGCTGACGACAGCACAATCGGGCCCACCACCAGTCCAACCGCGGGCAGCACGGGGTATAAAAAGACACGTGGCAGAGGCACAACGTGTCAGCCTCTAGAGGGAAACACCGAATTGGAATGGACCCCACATACGCGGCTCCAAAGACGACACATGCACCCGGTCCCCGCAGCGCTACACGGGTCGGGCCCGATCCCAATCGGCCTTACTCGGAAGTCTTTTCGACTTCCTCGAGAGCTTCCATGGAACGGAACCTAGGGTTTGGCGGAAGCGACCTAATCGAGCCGTTAAGAGCTCGATCGAGCTCGCAAAACTCTAAAATGCATGCTTAGGTTACAGCAATTAGCATTATGCAATTATTGAAATCTAAAACGAAAGTTGAAGAAAGAACTTAGGTTTGTAAGAGTACCTTGGGGTTTAGCTTTCAAAGATTAAGATTGACATGGGGTGAGGGTCTGCGACTTCCTAGATCCTCAAATCTTGATTTCAATCTTCTAAAAACAAGATTTAGGAATGGATGGGAGTTAAGAGGCTTCAAATGAGGGGCTAGAGCGGTGAATGGCCACCTGGTACGTGGATAGGGCACCGCGCGATGCTGAGGGCGACACGCGCCCGCTCGAGCGATAGGGATGAACACGAGCCGTCCGATCGAGGCGGCCCGATCGTGTGGCCCGGATCATGCCAATCCCGAATGATTGGATGCGACCTGATAAGCACGGGCTACCCGACCCGGATCCCATATCGCGGGGCCCACTTACTTAATTTCAATGTGGAATTAAAATAATAATATTTTAGGCAACACTTTTTATTTAAAATTGGACTATTAAATGAGTCTAGAAAAATTCTAAATTTTTACTCCTAGTTAATTGAGAGGTGAGGAACGTAACAGTGTGACCAGATTTCTATTTTGACGAGTATTTAATTATTCGAATTTTCTGGGGATTTAAATAATATTAAAATATTCGTCAAAAATCTAACGACTTCCAATTGCATCCAAAACTTCACCCCTAGCTAATTTGAGGGTGGTGAATGCAATGACGAAGTCAGATTTTTGATTTGAGGTCAAGATAAGAAGTCAATTTCTAGGGTTTTGGGATTTTTCTGAAATCAGGATTTGCTCTATTTGATCCATGATTTGATTCAGATCCTAGAGGTAGGTTCTAAATAACTTAATTAAGATACTAGAACCATAATTAAGACTTAGATTAGTCTTAATTAACCTAACTAACATCCTGGGTTGTTACAAACTCCCCCACTTAAGAACGATGTCGTCCTCGACATCACCCAAGTGGAAAAATAAATAGAATAGAATATTGGAATTGAAATTACTAGAATTGAGTAAGTACCTTGGTTAAAGAGGTTTGGGTATTTCTGACGCATATCATGTTCTTTTTCCCAAGTAGCTTCATTGCAGGAGTGATTCCTCCACTGAACTTTGATCATTTGAATGAAATGACTGCTTAACTGCTTCCTATCACGATCTAAAATTTTGATTGGCTCTTCGGCATAAGTGAGATCAGGTTGATTTCTATTTCTAAAAGTTGAACAAGATGAGATGTATCTCAAAGACATCTTCTTAATGATGAGATATGAAAAACATTATGAACAATAACAAATTCTTCTAGAAGATCTAACTTGTAAGCAGATGATCCTATTTTAGCCAAGATCTTATAAGGACCAATATATCGAGGGCTCAGTTTCCCTGCTACACCAAATCTATAAACTCCCTTCATAGGGCTCACTTTCAAATACACTGAATCTCCAGCCTTAAGCTCCAATTGGCGATGATGAGTATTGTGATACTTGCTTTGACGATCCTGGGCAGAACAAATTCTTTGTTGAATTAAACGAACCTTTTTATTGGTTTCTTCTACTAATTCATATTCGTAAAGTTGCACGCTCCCTATTTCTGACCATGCCATAGGTGTGCTGCATCTCCTACCATATAGAGCTTCATATGGTGCCATTTTTATACTAGCCTGATAACTGTTATTATAAGAAAACTCCACTAATGGCAAATGGTCTTCCCATGATCCAGCAAAGTCAGGAATACAAAGTCTGAGTAAATCCTCTAATACTTGATTCACCCTTTCCGTTTGACCATCTGTTTGTGGATGGAAAGTAGTACTCATCGCCAGAGTAGTTCCTTGGTCCTGATGGACTGCTTGCCAAAAGTTTGAGGTAAACATGCTGTCTCTATTTGACATGATTGATTTAGGAATGCCATGAAGTTTAACAATTTCTTTGATATAAATCTTAGTGAGTTTCTCAATTGAATCCATTTGCCAAATGGGAATAAAATGGGCAGTCTTAGTTAATCGATCGACTATTACCCAAATTGCATCTGCTCCGGACTTGGCTCGAGGCAAACCCATTACAAAATTCATTGATATATCAAACCACTTCCATTCAGGGATTTCTAAAGGATGAAGAAGGCCACCAGGTCTTTGGTGTTCAGCTTTCACAAGGTTATAGACATGGCTTTTGGCTACATATTCAGCTATACTTTTCTTCATGCCAAGCAACCATAATGACTACTTCAAGTCTTGATACATCTTTGCACTTACTGGCTGAATTTGATATCCAAATTCGTGACTTTCAATTAACACTTCTTGTTGCATGGATTTTGGAATCCATAATTGATTTTCTTAATATATAGCACCTTTATGGAAGTGAATATCTATTTTGCGACCACTTTCTATTGCCTATTTAAAGTTCAAGTATTCATCATCTTTGGTTTGGGTTATTGAGATATCTCTATGGAATGTGGGTTCTATATTGATGTTAGATAATATTGAGCTCATCACATCACCCCAAATAGGGACAATCTCCATCTTTTGGAATTCTTCTATTAATGAACTCGTAGTAATCATTGCTGACAGAGTAGCATGCTGACTAAGAACATCGGCTACAACATTGGCTTTTCTTGGATGGTATTGAATATCCAAATCATAATCCCTGATTAGTTCCAACCATCTCCTTTGTCTGCAGTTAAGCTCCTGCTGGGTAAATATATACTTTAAACTCTGATGATCTGTAAATATAGAGCACTAAACTCTATATAAATAGTGACACTAGATTCATAGAGCGAAAACTACATTCGCTAGTTCCAAGTCATGAACTGCATAATTTATCTCATGTGGCTTCAATTGTTGTGATGCGTATGCTATAACTCTGCCTTCTTGCATAAGCACACAACCCAGGCCAATTCCAGAAGCATCCATGTAGACTTGATAATTAATCCCCTCTTTGGGAAGAACTAGTACTGGTGCAGAGGATAAAGAATCCTTTAGGGTTTGGAATGCCTTTTCACATTCAGGAGTCTAGATAAATGGGACAGCTTTTTAAGTCAGCTTGGTTAATGAAGCAGCTATCTGAGAGAATCCTTTAATAAATTTTCTATAGTAGCCAGCCAGGCCTAAGAAACTTCTTATATTTGTTACTGTTTTTGGTTGACTCCACTCTTGAATAGCACAGATCTTCTCTGATCAACCCGGATTCCCTGAGCATCTACAACATGACCCAAGAATGCTACTGACTTCAACCAGAATTCACATTTTAAAAATTTGGCATATAATTTATGTTCTTGCAAAGTTTCTAATACCATTCTTAAGTGGTTCTCATGATCTTCCAAGGTCTTTGAATAGATAAGTATATCGTCGATAAATACTATGACGAATTTATCTAAGAATGGCTTTAGGACTCGCTGTATTAAGTCCATAAAAATGGAAGGTGCATTTGTGAGTCCAAAGGACATCACAAGAAATTTGTAATGTCCATACCGAATTCTAAATGCTGTCTTTTCCATATCCAAATCCTTTACTTGAAGTTGATGATATCCCGACCTTAAATCAATCTTTAAGAACACTATCGCCCCGGATAACTGATCGAATAAATCATCGATTATGGGAAGTGATATTTATTTTTGATAGTGACTTTATTTAATTCTCTGTAGTCTATACACATTCGCATAGACCCATCTTTCTTCTTAACAAACAGTACTGGAGCACCCCATGGTGACATACTTGGCTTAATAAAACCCTTGTCTAATAGGTATTTTAATTGCTCACTAAGCTCATGAAGTTCCTTAGGAGCCATTCTGTAAGGAGCCTTTGAAATTGGTTGGGTACCCGAAACTAAATTGATTGCCATTTCAACTTCTCTTGACGGAGGCAATCCAAGTAATTCATCAGGAAAAATATCAGCAAACTCATTAACCACCTTGATCTCAGAAAATGGTATGTCTTCCTTACTATCTCCCAGCATGGTAACAAAGTGTGCTAGACAACCCTTGTTCATTAATTTAATTGCAATCATTGCATTGATTAATAAACTTAAGGCACTAAACCTTCCTACAAAGGTTTCTGAGGTATTCATTGACTTGAGGGTTATCTTCTTTTGTTGATAGTTTATGATTGCATTGTGGGTACTAAGCCAGTTTATTCCCAAAATAATATCAAAGTTTACTATAGGTAGAACTATCAATTTGGCTTGAAATGCTTGCTTATTCAAAGGTATTTGAAGGTTGCAAAACTGATTGGTACTGAGTTGAGTTCCAGATGGAAGCCCAACATATAAGACTCTTGCCATTTTGTAGTATGACAAATTTTAACCCTTAAGAAAACCTCAGATATAAATGAATGGCTAGCTCCCATATCAAATAGTATCTTACACGAGCGATCGTTAATACATATGGTGCCTAATATTTAATTGAAATTACTTAAAAGCTTAAAGAATGAAATATGAATTATGAATACTTAGTTATGATTATTCAAATTTAATAATGCTTAGAATAAGAATTCATAATTAAATATGCATACCTGATATGACATTATTATCTTTAGCAGCCTCCACTGGAGTAAGGGTATAAACTCTAGCAGAACCAGATGGTCTTCTAAGGACTTGTTACTGAGGAGGCTTGGAGGTACTAGGTTGTGTGGTATTACTTCCAACCCTCCTTTGAGTTGAGACCGTAGGTTGCTGAGATGACATCATAGTAAGGGGTTGACTGCTTCAACTGAATCAAGTAGTATTAAGGACCTGAGTTTCATAAGGATGGTCAATACGTGCATCGTTGATTGTCACATTGAAATTACACTGTCAATAGAAATGTCCTTTTCTTCCACATGTGTAACAACATTGTTGATTATGATAACATTTCCCAAAGGGATGAGGTCTGGTACACCCATTATACATTTTTGAGGGTGTAGGATCTGCTTCAATATGGTAAACCTTCACTGAAGGAGCTCTAGCCTTTTTGGGATTATTATCCCTGTATGAGGTCGAGCTGAAAGTCCTTTTAAATTCTTTTTGAGATTGATGCTGATCGATGACACGAGCTATTTTAATTAGTTCTATAAAATTGGATAGTCTTAGTGGCATCACATGATCCTTTATTGAATCACAAAGTCCACTTATAAACCTTTGGCAGCGTGCTTCTTCCGTTCGCACCATGTCTGGAGAAAAATAAGCTAATCGCCTGAATTCAGATTCATACTCAGCTAGAGTGCGACTTCCTTGTCTCAACCTAAGAAACATGTCACCCAAATTAATTTGAACTGATGTAGGGATCAATTTTGCACTGAAAGCTTTTACGAATTCGTCCCATGGAATCTCCTCAATGTAGTAATTTGCAAAAAGTATTTGGCAGAGATTATCCCACCAATACTCTGCCTCTTCCTGGAACATGTGGGTGACTAGTCAGACTGATTCATCATCTGGACAGTTTATACTAGTTAAGTTCTTCTCTACTATTTTAAGCCAGTTGGGTGTATCCATAGCCGACATATTCCCGTTAAAATTAGGATTCCTCAATCTAATGAAGTTATGTAAGAGACCATCTGTAGGTTGTTGGTATGGATGAGAATAATAGTAGGGTACAGGGTTCACACATGCGGGAGACGGGTTTTGTTGCCTCAAAATCAATCTCTCAATTTATTCGGATTGCTAGGCATTAGCTGCTACAAATGTCTTCACTGCCTCTAACAGTGTATTGATTTCAGCAGAATTACTGCTAGACGCAGCAGGATGTGAGGATGACTGTCCAGGATTCATTTTATACCTGTATTAAAGAATCACAGTAAAATTTGGAGAGAGCTTGAAAGAAATAAGTTTTATATATCTTATTAATTTGGTTGAGCAATTTCATATTTCTTAAGTTTCTAATATAATATGCGTTCTGTGACTATCTAAAGTATATTAGTATTTTATGCTCGCTATTCTGAGTAAATGGAAATATGGATGTTATTTTAGTATTCATTTAGTGATTGTATGGCAGAAGAACTATCCATTAGGTAGATAGGAATACAAATTCCAATCTGACACCTTATAGAGTTCTCTGATACCAACTGTAACGGCTGCCCCATAATCATCCAGATTAGGAGGTGGTCGTCACTTAGTAAACGTTCACTTAGAATTTAGATTAAGGAATGGGTTTTCTTAATTAAATGCCAAGGGAGGATGTGCCTTAATAAGCAAAGAAAATAATCACATAAATGAGCATACTATTTAATATCAGAGTGCGGAAGAAAGACAAATACAACATCCATACAATCCAAGTAAGAACTGTACAATCTCAGAGTACATAAGAATACAAAATAAAGCAGTTTGGACCTATATTATTACAAAATGATATTAAAGTTTATGCAGTAAGAAAAGTAAAGTCTCTCATATCCTCACAAATATCAGAAAGTGACTAATGATCTCCTGTATGCTCCTCCTCCTGACCCGGATCTTTAGAAGGTCTCACAACCTCGAACAGCTCAAAATCTACCATTGTTAGTTTCATAAAGGTAGGGCCCCATCCAACAAAAGAAAAATCTAGTTAGATAAAATGTCTAAGTACATTTTAGGCTGTAAATTGTTAAATTTTAATGATATCACAATACTAAGCAACATAGGAGCAGTAAGGCATCAAAGAAAGGTAACAAAGTTATAATTAACATAATTATAACATCAAATAAGATATGAGGTAAGCACATACCTCAACTCAAACTATAGAAAATGTTAAGTAATATATAAAGGAATCTACTAAACACAAGTGAAACTTCTAAGTTTATGATCAATATAAGACATACTGATTTACCATTAAGCTAAAAGTACAGAAAATAAAACTCTAACATCCTAACATGCCAAAAGTAAAAGTGAACTGCTGAAAAGTAAAATGAATATTCAAAGCTGCAAGTACAAAAGAACTGCAGAAAATGAAAATATAACAGAAAGCGTACTGAACTATAAGACAAAGTAAGTCAAAACTGTAAGGTAATAAAAAGGCAACTGCAAAGTGACTGTAATACAAATGAAGTAACTGAAAAGTAATTGTAAAATGTGAGATATTCCTATTTAGTCCTACCACAAGTAAAGTCCATCTGCTCAACTAGAAAAGTAGTCCCAGATTCCATCTGAAAAGTACTGCAAAATATCTGGAAAAATAGTCCCAGATACACTATGAAAGTAGTCATAGTCAGAAACAGTAGGCACTAGGAAAGTAGTCCTAGCCCAAAAGCTATCCTAAAGTAAAGAAATACTAAATGACAGACTAAAAAGACATATCTCCTCAAGTTTAATAAAGCCATTTCCATCTAATTCCCTACTAAAAATATGAAATGCCATATGAATATAATTCAAAGTTTAACATAGAAATAATCATCTATTATTCTATGTTTAATGCAATGTATCCAAATGTAAAGAAGTCCAAAGCAATGAAAGCATAGCATATAATTTCAATGTGTATAAAATAGCACTAAACAAAATTTGTGATATCACTTTGTTTTCTAATTAAGACGTTCTAACTAATCTGAACTTATACAAGTTTAGGATCTCCAATATCCAGCTATCGAGTATAAATCCAGAATATCAAGCCTACAAATCAAAAGAATATTAGAACTAATAAAGTTCTAATACTTATAAATCACATGATGCTTAATTAAGTTAAAATAATAAATCAAATGTCTTAATTAATGATTTTTTGAATCCCAAACCAATCTTGATTAGTATGAATCAAAATTGGGGGATTAAGATGTTAAAATCCAAGTATTGGATTTTAACTTCTTAATCCAATAAGTTCTTATCCTAATGGGTTAAAGTTAAACCCACATCTCACAAGCTATTATTAAGGTTATCTTATTAAGCAAGATCAAGCCTAATAAGATGGATTTCTAATCTTAAATCTAAAGTTTAAATGTAAAATAATCATAAATAAATGATGAAATTTAGAAAACTATAAAACCAAGGTTTAATCTATTAAGTACCCAATTACTTAATACATGAACTCTAACCTAATTTATAAGCTATATCCTAAGGAATTAAGATCCTAAAGTTTGAAGGAAAATCTTAAGAAAATAATTAAACTTTAAGTTTGATTTTTCTTAATAACTATTATGATGAATTTAACTTAAAGGAGGCACAAGGTGAACTAAATTCACCTTATGAGACCTAATTTAAGACTTATTGAATTTTAGGCCATTCTTAGAGTTTCTCATATATTATTACTTAAATAAGTTTAAATGTTCCAGAATGAGTTTAAATCAGTTATTTTACTAATTTTAGGAGTTTAGGATTAATGTATTTAAGGTCTTAAGATGTTTAAACCTAAATTTCAGCAAAATGACCATTTTACCCCTTACTTAAGGGTCTAAATTTCATCTTTATGAATTAGGGCTCAAATTTGAAATTTATTAAAGTGGAATGATTACTTACTGTCTAATATGAGTTTAGACAGTAAGTTCATTAATTTTGGTTAAGGATTAAGTCTTATAAGGTCAAATTAAGAATTTGACCTATAAGGGAAAGTTGGTTATTTTACCCTAATGAAACCTAAATTTTCCCTTAGTTTACTATTGGTTATGTCCTAAGGTTTCCATAAAACCTAAAATCATTAAATTATGATATGTATTGGCTAAGTTATGGCCAATACAAGCTTTAGGGTTAATAATTAGGGTTTAGTGTAATTAGTGAGTGATTAGTGAAATTAATCGCAATATCACTAAACCAATCATACAACTAGGTTCTAATCTATTCTAGGAGTTCTCTGAAACTTGTATTATTCAATTTGGATCCTTAGATTTGCTAATCTTCACTAATCAAGATTTAAAGTAATTAGAATGAATTAGTAAATCTAACCATTGGAACTTAATTAGTCTTACAAATTATTGTTAATTAGGTTTTTTTGATTTAGATGAATATTTGAATCACTTAATTTGGAACTCAATTGACCAACTTATGGTCAATTGAAGTTCTAAGTTTAATTGACCTAATTAGGGTTAGGTCCTAAATGTTATTAGTCTAATTCTAATCCAAATAGCAAAGTAACACTACTAAAATATTCTTTAGGATTTTTTGAGTATTTTGAGACCCATATTCAATAGGTTTGGAGTAGTGTGTGCAAAGTTATGGTGATTTGAAGGAAATAGTAATTTCTGGTAATTAATTAAATACCTAAAATGTTACAAAGTAAAATATTAATCCAAATAGAAAATTATCAGCACTAATAAATTCCTTAAATTTCTTTAATAAAATGATATATTTAATTGTATAATTTGGATGGGTATTTTACAAGTTATAAATGTCCAAAGTGTGGTATTTATTTGATTTAATTAATTGTATATATATATATATAATAATATCACTATTTTGTATTATAGTTAATTTTCATAATTCTGTTATTAACACATATTATTTTATTTTATCTGATTGATATATATGTATATATATATATACATATACATTTATCTTTATGTGTATATTATAAGTATTTCTTATACATATAAATATCTAGTTTATATTTAAAATTTTATTAATCTTCTACAGATTTAATGGATTTGATCTGACTGGTGCAACACACCTCCCGCTGACGATAGCACAACTGGGCCCACCACTAGTCCAACCGCGGGCAGCACAGGGTATAAAAAGACACGTGGCAGAGGCACCGCGTGTCGGCCTCTAAAGGCAAACACCAAATCAGAATGGACCCCAGATACGCGGCTCCAAAGATGACACGTGCACCCGATCCCCCCAGCGCTACATGGGTCGAGCCCGATCTCAATCGGCCCGACCCGAAAGTCACTTCGACTTCCCCGAGAGCTTCCGTGGAACGGAACCTAGGGTTTGGCGGAAGCGACCCAATCGAGCCGTTAAGAGCTCGATTGAGCTCGGAAAACTCTAAAATGCATGCTTAGGTTACAACAATTAGCATTATGCAATTATTGGAAGCTAAAACAAAAGATGAAGAAATAACTTAGGTTTGTAAGAGTACCTTAGGGTTTAGCTTTCAAAGATTAAGATTGACACGGGGTGAGGGTCTAGGACTTCCTAGATCCTCAAATCTTGATTTTAATCTTCTAAAAACAAGATTTAGGAATGGATGGGGAGTTAAGAGGCTTCAAAGGAGGGGCTAGAGTGATGAATGGCCACCTGGTACACCGATAGGGCGTCGCACGATGCTGAGGGCGACACGCGCTCGCTCAAGCGATAGGGATGAACACGGGCTGTACGATTGAGGCAGCCCGATCGTGTGGCCCGGATCGCGCCAATCCCGAATATTCAGATGCAACCAGATAAGCACGGGCTACCCGACCCGAATCCCATATTGCGGGGCCCACTTACTTAATTTCAATGTGGAATTAAAATAATAATATTTTAGACAAAACTTTTATTTAAAATTGGACTATTAAATGAGTCTAAAAAAATTCCAAATTTTTTCCCCTAGCTAATTGAGAGCTGAGAAACACAACGGTGTGACCAGATTTCTGTTTGGACGAGTATTTAATTATTCGAATTTTCGGGGGATTTAAATAATATTAAAATATTCGTCGAAAATCTAACGACTTCCAATTGCATCCAAAACTTCTCTGTTAGCTAATTTGGGGGTGATGAATGCAATGGCGTAGTCAGATTTTTGATTTGACGTCAAGATAAAAAGTCAATTTCTAGGGTTTTGAGATTTTCCAGAAATCAGGATTTGCTATAATTGATCCCTGATTTGATCCAGATCCTAGAGGTAGGTCTAAATGACTTAATTAAGATACTTGAACCATAATTAAGACTTAAATTAGTCTTAATTGACCTAAGTAACAACCTGGGTTGTTACAAATATAGCGAGGACTGAGTTTCCCAGCTACACTAAAATAGAATACTCGTTTTATAGGATTGACCTTGAGATAAGCAAAATCTCCAATATTGAAATTTAGAGGATGATTATGAGCATCGTGATACTTACTTTGGCAGTCTTGCGCTGCTCTAATCCTCTGTTGGATTAATTTGACCTTTATGTTTGTTTCATCAACAAGATCGGATCCATAAAGTTGAACACTGCCTATCTCATATCATGCAAGATGAGTGCTGCATTTTCTGCCATATAATGCTTTACAAGGCGCCATGCCAATGCTTGTATGATAGCTATTATTATAGGCAAACTCCACAAGAGGAATGTGGTCATCCCAATAACTACCAAAATCTAAAATGCATAGACGCAGAAGATCTTCAAGAATTTGATTAACCTGCTCTGTTTGCCCATCGGTTTGTGGATGAAAGGCGATTCTCATGGCTAAGGTAGTACCCAGATCTTGATGTACTGCTTGCCAGAACTTGGAGGTGAATCTACTATCATGATCTGAAATGATTGACCTCAAGATACCATGGAGTCTAACAATTTCTCTAATATATAGCTTTGCCAATTTCTCCACAGAATCAATCTGTTGCATTGGGATAAAATGGGTTGACTTAGTCAGTTGATTGACTATGACCCAAATAGAATTAGTACCAGATCTTGATTTGGGCAAACCCTTAATAAAATCCATGGAAATATCAAACCATTTCCATTCTGGGATAGCTAGAGGATGAAGAAGTCCTCTAGGCCTTTGATGTTCTGCATTAACAAGGTTGCAAGCTTGACACTTTGCCATAAATTCTACTATGCTTTTTTTCATATCATGCCACCAAAATGATTTCTTTAAGTCCTGATACATTTTAGTGCTCCCAGGGTGAACTTGATATCTAGAATTATGGCCTTCTATAAAAATCTTATGGTGCATGGATTTGGGAATCCATAAACAATTTCCTTGATAAATTACTATCCAATGCATCTGTAAATTTTAACAACGACCACTTTCAATGTCCACCTTGAATTTTAAATATTTGTCATCTTTAGTTTGCGAGATATAGACATCTCTATGAAAGGTGGGCTCTATGTTGATATTGGTTAACATGGAGCTTAACATATTACCATGCACTGGAATAATTTCTACCTTTTGAAATTCTTCTGATAGCGAGCGTGTAGCAATCATGGCTGATTGTGTAGCACAATGACTAAGGGCATCTACCACAACATTCGCTTTACCAGGTTGGTATTGAATATCCAAATCATAGTTGCTAATCAACTCTTGCCATCTTCTTTGTCGGTAATTTAATTATTTCTGGGTGAAGATGTACTTCAGACTTTGGTGATCAGTGAAAATGGAACATTGAACTCCATATAAATAGTGACACCAGATAGTCAAGGAAAAGATCACTGCAGCAAGTTCTAGGTCGTGAACAGGATAATTTCTCTCAGGTGGTTTTAACTAATGAGAAGCATACACAATAACCTTACCTTCTTGCATCAGAACACACCCTAGACTAATTCCAAAGGCATCAGTATAAACTTGATAGTTTAAGGCTTCCATAAGTAGAACTAGTACTAGGGTGGAGGAAAGTGAATCCTTTAATGTCTGAAAGACTTCTTTACAATTTGAAGTCCAATTGAATAGCACAATTTTTTGAGTAAACTTAGTTAATGAGGAGGTGATTTGGGAGAAGCTTTTAATAAATTTTTGGTAGTAACTCTCTAATCCCAAAAAGCTTCAGAGGTTGGTTACTGATTTTTGTTGCACCCAATCTTGGATAGTGCTTATCTTTTTCTTATCAACATGGATCCCTTGAGCATCCACCACATGCCCCAAGAAAACTACGGAACTTAGCCAAAATTCACACATAGAGAATTTTGCGTATAACTCATGATCACGCAAGATTTCCAATACTGCCCATAACTGATTTTCATGATTTCTTAGGGATTTGGAATAGAAGAGGATATCTTTAATAAAGATAATAATGAAGTTATCTAAATAGGGCTTTAGGACTCGCTACATCAAGTCCATAAAGATTGAGGGCGCACTAGTGAATCCGATGGACATCACAAGGAATTCATAGGGTCCACAATGAGTATGGAACACTATTTTCTCAACATCTGAATCTTGTACCTGCAATTGGTGATATCCCGACCTCAAATCAATTTTTGAGAACACTATCGCTCTAGATAATTGGTCGAATAAATCATCAATTCTAGGAAGTGGGTATTTGTTTTTAATGGTTACTTTATTCAATTCCCTATAGTCTATGCACATCCTCATAGACCCATCTTTCTTTTTAATAAATAGAACTGGTGCTCCCCAAGGAGACATGATAGGCTTAATGAAACTTTTATTCAAGAGCTCTTGTAATTATTCGTTAAGCTCTTGCAGCTATTTAGAAGTCATTCTATATGGTGCCTTGGATATCGGCTGAGTTACGGGAACTAGATTAATTGAAAATTCTACTTCCCTTGAAGGAGGTAAACTAGGCAATTCCTCAGGAAATACATCAGCAAAGTCCTTAATAACTTTGATATCAGAAAGAGAGACATCCTCTTTGCTACTGCCCATCATTATGACTAAGAATACTTCACAATGCTTATTTACCAATCTTTCTACTTTAATTGCATTAATCAATGAACTTTGGGTCCTAAACCATCTTACGAAGGTTTCAGAAGAATCAAGTGACTGTAGGGTGATCTTCTTCTTCTAGTAATTTATCGTTACGTTATGCATGCTAAGCCAATTCATGCTTAAGATAATATCAAAGTTTGTTAGGGGCAAGATTATCAGCTTGGTTGGAATATTTTCTTATTTAAGGGTACTTGTACATCGTAGAATTTGGCCGCACTGAGTTGGGCTCCAGAAGGAAGTCCAACACTTAAGGTTTTAGCCAGCTTACAAAAAGATAATTTCGAACTCTTGGTAAGACCTTTGGATATAAATGAATAACTAGCCCCGGTATCAAACAGTGCTTTGCAGGGTTTGTCATTAATGAAAATGATTCCTAAACTAACCATATTTAACAGTAATTAATTCAAATTACTTAATGTTGAAAATAAATATATGATCGAATATGTGTACCTGAGGCAACATTTTTGTCTTCAACTACTTCCACCGGAGTTAGGTTGTATACTCTGGCAGTCCGAGCAGCCTGTTGTTAGCTATCCTTATATGAAGGCAATTTTGTGGTGGAGGTTTAGGAATAGCTGCATGGTCCCTATCAGGTGTATGACCTTCAGTAGATGGTGGTGGCATTAGAGCCATCCTAGGTTCCCTTTTGTCAGTAGGAGTAGCATGGAATACTTGACTCCAATAGGAATAATTGATCAGAACTCCATCTATTATCTTTTGTGTGGTGTACTAATATTACATGTGACCTAATAGCCAGAAATAAAGCAATAATGGCCAAAATGATAAAACTTGCCATAAGGGTGTGGTTTGGTGCACCATGAGATTGGCTCAATTGAATTGCCTACTTCCATTTGATACACTTAGCTTTGATTTGGCCTGTGCCTTTAAAAGGATTCATGACGATTCGACATCATATGCACCTTATGCTTCAAATCCTTTTTAGATTGATGGTGTTCCACTACTCTGGTAGTCTCAACCAACTAGGAGAAGTTTGTTAAATGAATTGGAATGATGTGGTCCTTGATGGAGTCATGAAGTCAACTCTAGAATCTGTTGCATCTATCTGCTTTTGTAAGGACCATGTTTGGAGTGAAATGAGTCAACCTTCTGAACTCCATTTCATAATCTGCCACAAGACGGTTTCCCTGGGTTAGCCTTAATAAGGAATCCCCAACAATGTTCTGCACTGATGGTGAAATGAAATCTTCACAAAAGGCTTCAACAAATAAGTCCCACGCTATATCTTCTAACTCGTAATCATCAAAGCAAGTATCTCTGATGTTATCCCACCAATACTCGGCTTCCTCTTGAAATAAATGAGTAGCTAATCGCACAGTCTTAGCGTTTAGGCATTTAAAACTAGTTCAATTATTTTCAGTTGTCTTTAACCAAGTTACTATATCTATGGGAGATAATATCCCTTTAAAGGTTGGAGGTCTTAGATGCAAGAAACTATGAAGTAACCCATCAGCAGATTGATGAGAGGTATGAGGGACATGAGAAGTAGGGGAGGTAGAGGAGGTACTAAGGTTCATAGTAGGAAGAATAGATACTAATTTTTGAATGGCCAACGCTTGTTGGTTTTGATTTTCTATCATGGTAGTTACCATATTCTGAAGTGAGGTATCCTCATCGGCAGCGCTGTTTGATGCAACAACAATGTTGAGGGGAGTATTGTTTGGTGAAGTTGCTGGATTCATTCTATATTAAAGACACTTATTTTTAGTTTAAGAAGGATAATTAAAATACTCATTGTGAAACTTCATTACTCAAAGGACATAATTTGCAAAATTATTAGAAAAAGATACAAGACATGGTGCTCCTTTCAAAATCTTCAAAAGTGACTTCACAGTGCTCCTTTCGAAATCTTTTTATTAGTTGGCAATAAGTAGTGTCCCACCATTCTCTAGCTTTATCTTAGAGAAGAAAGGTCATTAGGGAGACCCTAATGTCATCTGGACACTCCATCTCTTCAAGGATGAAATCTACTCGTTTAAGCCACTCCTTGGCTAAAATGGGGAAGTCAAGACCTTTAAAAGTGGCACACTGTAGGGGTCATTTTGAATTACTATAGCGCTGCGGTGCTCCATAACACTGAGCTCTCGAATTGAGCATGCTTAAGCACGCAGTGGCGTGCTTGGGCGCGCTGTGGCGCGGGATGCCTTAAACTTTTATCATTAAGTCCTAGCCTTGTTGATCCGTTGTGGTACGCTGTGGCATCGAGTTCTATGTTTGTATCTACTGTAGTGCGCGGTAGCACCAGAGTCTCAGGTTGAGACTGTTGCGGTGTGCTGTAGCCAGGGTCTTTTGAGAATTTTACTATGTTTTTGGATCGAGTGGGTTCCGCTGGGGTGCGTGGTAGCACCGGGCTCTTGGGTTTAAGTCCGTTGTAGAGCGCGGTAGCACTGAGCTCTCAGGCTGAGCCTGCTACAGTGTGCGGTATCACTAAGCTCTCGGGTTAGGCCCGCTATGGCGCGTTGTGGCGCGCTTGGGCGTGCGACAACAATTTTCTTCCAAATTTTATAATTTTGTCCAAATTTAGCTCAGCTCCTCTTTTCCTTTGAAATTTGTGAAAAAATCACACAAAGTAGTCAATTCTAGCATAAAGATGTTTGTATTTACTCTCTTATTTTGCTAAAAATTTTAGATTTATCACACCCCCACACTTAAATTATTGCTAGTTCTTGAGTAAGCTCAAAAATGAATTTTTCTGATTTTCTAGATTGCATAATTCAATTGGATAGGTGTGAAATGTTTTTGCTATTTCATGTATTACTTAACAAAGTGATTAGAAGGATTAAAGTTCTGAAAAGTCTCATACTAATATCTTCCTTTCTTTTGACTAATTAAGTCTCCATATGTTCGATGCTCAACTCTTCATTACCTGGGGAGTTTCTAGGGTTGCTTAACTAAGACAAAGCCAAATTTGGTGTGTTTAAAATATTGTGCTATTTGTGTTTATTCTTCTAAACAGTAATGAATAATTCTTTTTAAGAGAAACTTTTTTCATCTTGTTTTCGCAGTTTTTCTTACTTTGGGTGAGATATTTTTTTTCATCCAAAGATTTTCTTCTTGCATTCAATTCAAGGGGGAGATAATTTTTTTCATCCCCATCTATTTTCATTGCATTCTGTAAGTCTTACAGAAACCTAACACATTCTTTATTTCACCATTTATTGCTTTTCTCAATCAAGTTCCCTAACCACACCCCCACACTTAGTTCTAAAGCATCATATATTTTCTTGATTGTGGAGACTTATAATAAAATAAGTGTAAAATATTTTAGCATAAAAATTTTCAGAACTGTTTGTTGTTTAATCACCTTTCATTAAGTAATTTGGGATAAATAAAATCTTCACATGTTTTATCACAATTAAATTTAGCTAAATTAAAATTTCAAAAAAAAATTAAAGATAATGATAGTCCATTGGCATAAAAATTTGGGAAAAATAATTCACTAAGATTTATTTAATGAAAGCAATACTAAAAGTATAAAAATAAAGCTAAAAGAAAATTAACAAAAGGAAACAAAACAAAAAGAAGAAACAAAAGAACTACTACAACCTTTTCATTCATCTTCCTCATCTTCTTCGTCCTCATGTTCATCTTCTTCGTATTCAAAGTCCTTCGGCCATAGAGTGTCCGGAATGGGGTCGCCAGCTGGGGGTTGTGGCAGGACAGTATCACCTAGTCCACCATGCAAGCTCTAATTTGAGAACACAATTACCAGAGCTGCATGAAAGTCAGTTTAGAATTGGCGTTGTCGGGACAGTTCAGCTTTGTAGAACCGCATGTTCGCTGCCATGGATTTCCCCATCTATATTTGATAGGTGTGCAATCATTCCATTCCTTTTTGTAGTTGTTTAAATGATGAAGCTTTACCGGAGGACGAGGAAGCATCGCCTTCCTCTCCCTTCCCTTTTTGCTCCTCTTACTCTCTTGGAAGTGGGCGTTTAAGTTGTTGCAAGTAAGAGGAACTTGGGGAGGAACAGCTACGTCATCGGATGATAACTTCACCCCTTCGGCAAGGCATATCCTAGATATGAGTGACCCGAAAGCGAGTGCGGTGCAGGACCCAGTCAGGGTGTTCGATAGCTGCTCAAAAATAATCCTAGAGATGTGGATATCTCCAAGTCGCTCAATAGGACAAACGAGGAACACTCTTGACCATGTCATCTCACTCAAATGCCGAGATGGCATTATAATGCTAGAAATGAGAACATTCCATGTACTGCATGAGTTCCTAAGTAGAGCTCATGGAATGCTGACTAAATTCCCTCTCTAACCAGCGTCATTGGAGGTGAGGGCGCTTGCTATCGCCACCGGGTCATATTAAGAATTTAACAAGGATTGATAGGAACACTCCTCTACCACCTTCAGCTCATAGAATTTCTCGATCTGCTTGCCTGAAGGACACAGCCTTTCCTCGCACAAAAATTTTACGCCCACTGGCATTGACTGCGTTGGCATATACTTCTTTCACGATGAGTTGGTCTTTCGACAAACTAGTTTATGCCATTCCTAGTGTTGGACATCTCCATGGAAAACTAGGTAAGGGAGTTTGAATCCCCTCTCCAGGATGAGCTTCCGTCATGATGTGATATGAACATATCGATGTTTGGCCTCCACCGAAGAAAAATATTTTTTGTTGAATGCGCCTCCCGAAGTTGAGGCGGCTGCTTCCTTGCTTGCGATACGCTTCTTTTGTAGAGCCATTGGAGAGGAAGAGTTAGAGAATTTTTGGTAGTTACAGTAGAATAGTACTAGGAGAAACTAATGTGTAGGTTGTCCTCTCCCCTCTCCACTCTTTATAGACCATTATATGTTCACATATTCTCTTAATTCATCATTCAAACCACATTTTTGGCTAGTCAAGGATATCATTAAATCATTCCATAAGTGTGATTTGATTTAGCCTTCAAGAAGAAAGAAAAAAAAAACATCTTGCAATATTTTTTTAGCAGATTTCTGGTCCCAAGGCGTGCTATAGTAGCGCGTTTGACTGCTTGGGAATTTCCAAGCAATTAATAGCTACTCCAGCTATGCATCACACACTGCAGCACATTGTGGCGAGCTACGGCGCGCTTTAGCACCAAGAGGCCTGTAAATTTTTGCTTAAGAGCTGAATTCCGCTACAGTGCGTTGTAACAACGAAATCCGCTTCAACATGCCATAGCGGTGAAAGCCGATGCAACGCGCTATAGCAGCAAAATCTGTTGTAGTGCACTGTAGCACCTACTGAAGAAGTTTTTTCCCAAAATTTTTGACCATTATTCCATAATTCTTAATTAAAGATCAGGTAGTTATTTATTTTATCTTTTTCTTTTTAATCGAACTAATCCTAAACTAAAGAAAACAAAACTATTAGTTGTATCCCAAAAAACGCTTGGTTTAGTGTGGCGCCCCACCCCTTAATCCACAAAGATTAAGTCAATGGTGGAGTGTCACTCTGGTTAACCTCTGACTTACCATTGGATTAGGATAAAATTCATAATTCACCTGATTATGGAAGTATTAACATATAATCAACTAACAGTCACTATCTACTAAATCATACAGAGTGCGGAAGCAAATTGAAGAATGACATCCAAGCAGCACAATATAATAAATATGGAACATGACTTAGAATATAAGTATAAAATAATCTAAACACGCAGTCATAGGTACCTGTATTATTACAATATTTAAAGTTTAGATAAATAGAAAAGAAAATGCACTCATCCTCATAAGTAGAATAACCAGCTAAATATCCTCGGGTTCAAGCTGCTGCTCCTCCTCCAAATAAGACTCCTCCTCAGGTACTGTCACCTCCACTTGCTCTAAACCTGACATTGTCAGTTTCACAATGTAGGGCCCCAGCTAAAAAAAAGAGAAAATCTTGTGTTAGAAAATTGTCTAAGTACATTTTATGTTGATATTTTTTATGTGTTTTATAATATCATCACTTTACAATTTCCAAGGAACAACAAAAATAGGAGCGATTAGCAGTACAATAAAAAGTGGAATAGCTATAAATAACATTTATAACTTAAGCAAAAGGGAGGCGAAGACATGCCACAAAAGCAAAGTAAACAAGATAAGGTATATAAATATAAATAACTAAACAAGAGCTGAAAGGAAATACTACATCCTAAAATATGCTGGTGATCAAATGAAATATACAGATTAAATAAGTAAACTCAATAGTGATACGTTTAATAGCGGCAAAATTTCTAACATCCTACTGTATATAAGCTGAACAAAGAAATAGCTGACTGAATAAATAATGCTAAAACATAGCCAAATATCAAACTGTACATGAATCTCTGTATACTGACTGCCATATCAGAAGACTTGGCCAAACCAGCTCATATATATATACATCAAACCATTCCCATAGCCTTTCTGGGCTAGGATAGACATAACTGCATACATTGTGTGACTGAAGTGGTAGACAATACTATGCGACATATTTTAGTTATTTTACTTTTGTTTCTGTGGACAATTTTAGAAACAACTAAGGAGTCAAGCACGTCTGCAAGACTATAGGGTCCCAAGCCTGACACACTCTCCTCAATGAGAATGTTAGGCATCCTGATCTCACCTTACCCCTATCTATCGGAGCAAATGTGCACCATAATCCACCATGAACTTGTAAAATACCATAAATAATTTTCAAATTTGTTTATTAATATTTAAATAGTCTTGGCTCGATCGTTTCTCCTCTTCGGGGCAAACCCTCGTCGTTAGGGTTTGTGGGAGACGAAAGGTCTCGATCCCTCGAACCGGGATCAATTTTGACCGGTCTAAGACCGTGCTGGTTCGAACCGCGGGTATGACTAGGAGTGGCGGGACCCATATTTTTGCACGCTGTCATCCTCGCATATTGACGTGTGGAGCGCTAGACGGGGACGTGGACACCTGAGCGTCACGTCTGCTGAGTCTGAGTCTGCGGCCATGCGTGTTGTCAGGAGAGTGGGTCCCGCAGTCACTCTGATCTCCTCTCACACTACGCCATGTGTCCCAGTGGAGCCCGCCAGATTACCTCCAGCCAATGGAATGGCGACACATGGACTGGCTGTCTCCTCATCTGCTGCGTAGGGCCCACCTGCAGTAATAAAAATATGTATATATATAAAATAATATGTTTTATAATAAATAACTTATATATATATATATATATATATATATATATATATAAAAGTATGTTATAAAGTATACTTATATATAGATATACTTAAATAACAAAACAAAATATTATATAAGAACAGATAAAATAAAATAATTAAATAACAGAAAATTTTTATAAAATAATATAAATAAAAACAAAATAATGATAATAATAAATACAGTAATTAGTATATGTATATATATAATTAATAACATTTATACAAATATATAAAATATATAAACAGAAATTGAGGATTAATAAATATATTAATTAAACATAATAATTAAGTTAAAACATAACATTAATTTATATGAAATTAAATTAATAACATCCATTAAATATCTTAATTATTTTAGATAAATAATAATTAGAAAGTTTATTTTCAAACTAATATTAAATAGATTTGATAAATACAATTAATTAAATCAATTAAATACCTAAACTTTAAATATGCATAAATCCTAAAATATTTATCCAAATCACACAAACAAATATATTAAATTAATCAGCAAAAATCAAGAAATATTTTAATACCATCCAAATTTCAATAGGACTAATATTTTAAATAATAATATTTTAAGATATTTAAATAATTACAAAAATAAATACAAAAACTTAGATTAGCCATAACTTTGTACGTGGTTACCCAAATATACTCAATATAGGTCTCAAAATACTCAAAAAACTCTAAAGAATAATTTAATAGTATTAATTTTGTTGTTTAGATTAAATTTAGACTAATCACAATTAGGACCTAACCCTAATTAAGCCTTTAACCCTAGAACTTCAAATAGCCATAAGTTAGTCAATTTAGCTCTAAATTAGGTGATCCAAATATCAATTTAGATTAGAAAAACCTAATTTACAATAAACTACAAAAATATTTAGGATCCAATAATTAGATCTCCTAATCAACACTAATTACTCGAAATCTTAATTAGTGAATATTAACAAAACTAATGATCCAAATTAAATAATTGCAGTTTCAGAGAACTTATAAAGTAAAATTAGAACTTAATTGTATAATTAGTTTAGTAATTTTATGACAAAAATAAGTCAGGTATGTAAATCTACTTGTAAGTTTTATTTTAGTATTCTTATTTGAGCCATTTTCATTTGAGCATTATTAAATTCCTTCTCGATTATAATCTGCAAAAGAATATTATCAAATTAGCATGTAACAAAAAGATGAAATGTGGTATATATTATTGTGGTGTTTGTCTATGGAGGATGGAAATCAACATTGAGAATCTGTACAGATTGGGCTTGCTGGCAGCCCCCAGGAGTTATATGGAGGGATTTAGCTCTTTTAGGAAGTGGGCAAATCCAGAGGAAAGATACACCATCAGTTCCTATTTTGAGTAAGATACCGACGGATAGTGAGATAAGCTTCCTACAGGTTATGCCTATGGGTTTACCCATTTGGGCTCAAGAGTCTACGGACTCGACTTATTGTTACAAATGCTTTTGATAAAATTTATGTTTATCATATATGTTGAATTTCAAAGCTAATATGCAGGGAAGTATTAAGTTTGAGAAATTTGCTTTCTTTTCTTATATATGCAAATATTTCTTTCAGTTCCATATTTGATTTATGCCTATTATAGGATTGTAGAATTATTCTTATAAGAATGATTTACGTACTCCTACCTGACTGGTAACTAAATTTTTTAGGTTTTGAAAATTAAAAGCTTTGAAGATCTGCCTAAAGAAATTTAAAGAAAAGCAGTTAATATATGAGAGAATAAAGATGTTTTAATTTATTATTGTAAATATTAAAAAATGTTGTAAATTCATATGTGTATGACTCTGGATATAAATGTGGATATTCATGTTTTTTTTTTCTTTATTTTCATAAATGAATATTTCCAGTATATGAATCATTCTTTTGAGACTCTCAAACTTTGATCCCCGGTCACCACAGAATTGGTATCAGAGCCAGAGTTTGAGATAGTCTAAAGAATGATTCATCCGAGCTAACATTATGAATACAGTTTTGAAAATGCTAGATTATAATAAGTATAATTAGTAATTAAATTTTAAGTTGGAGAGCCTATTAAGTATAGTTTATTATTTTTCTAGATTATGGAGAGCCATAATCAAAACAACAACAACCAATCTCAGGAGGAAAATGTTCCTCAAAATACCCCAAGCCACAATGAGACTATTTCACCTAACATTGAAGTAGTCTACCCTTTTGATCATAGTGGAGCAAATCAGATGCTCCAGTTCATGAATATGATGACTCAATTCATGAACAATCAACAAATTCAGAATCCAAACCCTATTTCAATGTAGAAGAAGATAGTAAATGAAGACATGCATGTATTTCTTAAACTCCAACCTCCAAGATTCAATGGAAAGGCAACTCCTTACTAAGTTGAGGAATAGATTCAAAGAATAGAAAAAGAATTTAAATGTGCTAAGAGTTTTGAAGATCAAAAGGTATCATTAGCTACTTATCTACTGACTGAAGCTACGGAATAATGGTGGAAGACAACCAAAACTACTACATTTCTAAAGAGGACAGAAGAAGAGATCCATCGGGAAGAGTTTGTAAGTGTATTCTTGGGTAAGTATGTACCCCAGTCTGCTAGGCATACAATGAGGAAGGATCTTCTAAACTTAAAGAAAGGTAGTCATACTGTGACTGAATATGAAAAAGAATTCACTCGTCTAGCTACTTTTGCCCCAGAAATGGTTACCACAGAATAAGTTAGGTGTCATTTGTTCCTTAACGGATTAAGGAATAATTTTCAGCATATTTTAACACCTCTCCAAATTTCAAATTTTGCCCAATTAGTGGAGAAGGCAAAGCTCATGGAAGCCCAAGAAGAACAGTATTCTTCAAGAATAACGAAGAGGCCAGCTTTTTCTCCCAATTTTCCATCCAAGAGATAGAAATTTTCAAGACCTCAAGGAAGGATGTATACTATTCAAAGCAACCCCAGTGGAATAGTTTCAAGAACACCAAACACCTGCAGATTTTGTGGAAGAATACACAGTACAGATAAATGTTTTACCGGTATAGGTCAATGCCAATAATGTGGGAGGACCAATCATATAATAAAGTTCTCTCGTGCTACTTATACAGTAAACGAACATCAAATCCCAAACCAAGGTAAAGCAATTATAAAAAATTAGGGCAGACCACCAGTAAATCAAGGAAATAATATAGCATCTTCAAGTATTACAAGAAATAATCCAGCCCAGGCCAGAATATTCGATCTATCTCAAGAAGAGGCAAGAGATGAGCCTGATGGTCACAGGTACCATTTTATTATTTCAACACCCTTGTTTAGTTCTTTTTGATTCTGGAGCTACACATTCTTTTATTGCATCAAAATTGGTTCAATAATATTCATTACCAGTAGAACAACTTTCATTAGCACTCAAAATTAATCTACCATCAGAAGAGTTCTTAGAAACAAGTGTCTTTTATAATTGTAAATTAGATATAAGTGAAATCTCTTGGGAAGCTAAACTCACTTTCATCCTTATAACCACTTTTGATATTATCCTTGGGATGCACTGGATGAGTCAGAATAAAGCATTAATTGATTGTGCAAAGAAGAGAGTATATGTATATAGTGGAAATAAGAAAGTGACATTTGTTGGTCAAAGAAGTGCAGTTATGTAACAACCCTAGTTGTTATCTTAGCTAATCTGGATTTAATTAAGCCAAACTCAGCTTTGATTTGAATTCCATTGGACCCAATGGGTCATTTAAACCTAACCCAAAAAGTTTAGGATCAATCGGAGCTAAATTGGAAATTTTTGTATTTTGGCTATTTTTAATCCCTAGAAAATACCTAAAGTAAATTGATCTCCAAATCAAAATTTGATTTTATTTTTGAATTCCCCACACCCAAATTAAATTAATTCTATTGGACCCAATGGGTCATTTAAACCTAACCCAAAAAGTTTGGGATCAATCGGAGCTAAATTGGAAATTTTTGTATTTTGGCTATTTTTAATCCCTAGAAAATACCTAAAGTAAATTGATCTCCAAATCAAAATTTGATTTTATTTTTGAATTCTCCACTCCCAAATTAGCTAAGGGTGAATTTTTGAGAATTTTTGGAGCTCATTTAGTCCTAAATTGGATTTAAAATATTTAAGAATAATTATATATTATTTAATTAGTTTTATTTATATTTAAATTAAATTTTAATTAAAATTAAAATGGCAAGATTCGCTGTCGGGACTGCAGCAGATCCGCTGCGGGATCCCGACAGCGGCGCATGCGTATAAGCCACCCGATGCAATAACACGCATCTTAGCGCTCTCGATCCAACGACTCTCATACTGCGTGCCTCGATCGCATCCTACCCGCCCGATCGGCATCTAACATCCAACGCACGAGATCTTCTCTACATTTTCGTTAATCAGGAGCCGCATCAGACCGTCTATCACCAATGGCTTCGTGGATCAGATGGTGGAGGCGAACCCCACCACTGTGGATCTTCGTTCTCGTGAGGATTCGGCTCGATAGAGGAGAATTTTGCCATACTGAGCCATGTAACCCTGTTTGTCACTCGCCTCGCCAGGTCACTAAGATCGTTAGCACCTTCCGAGAATGGTCAAACCTAGTAGGGCGACCTGAGAGGCCTGGACCCTCCCAATTTCAGGAAACGGTGAGGACCCTCGGGCCGAGCCAAGCTCCCTTCCCGAGCCCTGGTCTCCATTCCTAGGACTCCATGGCTCCTATAAATACCCTTGGGACTTCACAGTGAGTCCCTTTGCTCACTGTGAATCCCCAAATTGCCTAGCTAAAGGCCTGCTGGAGCTCCCATCACCTCAGCAATTTCCTGGCATCTTTGGAGCTTATGACTGCTGATAGAAGGCCCGTCTGTGTTCAGACCCCTTGTGAACCTTCGCCTATCATCCAGGAAGCTCAAAGGCACTTTAATTCCCTTTGCCAAGCCTACGACCTCGACTTCAGGTACAGCCTTCCTCCATTAAAATTTCCTGATTCAATTCTTCATATGGTCTTGAATTGAACCTCTGGATGTCGCCTAGCTAACCATAGCAACTTAGGAACCCAATGTGATTGTCCTCAGGGTCTGGGCTAGCCTATTTTTATTGTTTGTTTGTCGGGTTTGTGCCTCGAGCATGCATCCAAGCTCGAGTAAGGACCCGACGATCCAGGGCTTCCCAAGGCATGTGGCCAGAGGGTTTCGATCCGCCTCACCACCAGGATGGTGTAGGTTTCGAGCTCTGGCCAAATGGTCATTTCTGTGAGGAGAATTGCTCCACACAGTGAACCCTAATCGCCGTAAAGGGGACGGTTCGGCCGAGTAGCACTTCGGTGATCCACCGCCTCCCCGTTAGGGATTCGTAGTCCCTTAGATGCGTATTGACCAATGGAGCATGTAGGGATTAATTGGAGCCATCGACGAGGTCTGAGGGCGATGAATTTAGCTCTGGAAGGTAACCCTACTGAGCCACGTCGGGGGTCATCGTGAGGATGGAGATGAAGTCACGGGTCGGGCCGACTCGTGACCCGCGCCTTTTGGAATTGGGCCGCGGCTAATAGCGAATTATAGGAATGCATTTTCTATGGTTATTAATTTAATTAATCAATTCCTATGGTTTCAATTTAAATAAACATTTAGAATAAATTAATTTAATAACTTTGACTATACTGATCCAAATGGTATGATCGAATATACCATTTAAATCAAAAAAATATAAAGAATCTAAATATAAAATAAAATCACAGATCCAATGGTTGGATTTAAAATAATTTCCTAATCCTATTCTATTTGCAATTAAATCATAATAAATTCAATAAATGTTCAAATTAATTGATCAAGGACTCTAATTGCTCAGTAAACCCTAAAGAATAATTGTAGACCCCTAAAACCAATTTTGGATATTAAATTCTCTTAAACACTCCTTAATCACCTTAATTAGGGTTTAGTAAATTAAACCCTAATTAAGCCTCTAATTTTGGCAAAGGTTGTTCCTAATGCTATCTTAAGTCTATTAGAATCTATGGGCAAGGTTGGATTGCCTTAGGATGTCTTGAATTCACTAATCACTCTAATTGGCCTAAAAATGTGATTAGGGTTAATTAGCTTAATTAGATTGTCAAAACCTAAGATAAGGGTGTTTCCCACTTTATTAATCAATATGAAACACATTAAAATTGATTAGATTTACTTTGGATAACTAAACCTTAAAATCTGAATTTTTGCCTTAAGAGGGGTATTTTGGTCATTTTGACCAAAATGTGCTTAAATGCCCCTTAAACCTTGAAAAATTCAGTAAGCTACCCTTAGACGGGTTATAAATGTTTCACTGATCTCTTAGATTAATAATGTTGATCATGTGGAAGCTATTTAAGAAATCCTCAATTAGCCTTAGTTAAGAAAATTTGACCTTAAGTGATCCTAAGGAAGTGACTTAGCCCTAATATTTGAATCTAATGATTTTAGATGTTAAATTTCAGTTTAATAAACTCAACTAAGTTAGTTTATGAGCTTAAATTCTAAAAGAGACATATTTAGGAAATCCTAAGCTATAAAACTAGTTAAGTCTAAAGTGATCAGATCTTAGATCCTAGATCTTAAACTTTAGATCTTTTACTTAAATCAAACTATCTCCAATTGAAATTCTTAAATGATTCATTGTTTAATCTCTTAAAGCCTTCCATGTGAGTATAGGATGATTCAATCTATATGATAATGAAATTATCTTCATGATTGAGTATAGATCTTAGATTCTCAAGTTCTTAATTGATTATTTTATCTTATAATCAGTAGAATAACCTTTTACTAAGTTCGTAGTCCTTGGATCTTTTAGCTTATAGGATTCTTTATCCTTAACATAGGGATAGAATGTGAACCCTAGAACCTTAATAGGACTTTTTCCTTAGGTTCAGGATTTGAACACCAAAGTGGGGTTTAAGTCTAGAATCCTTAGATCTTGATTTACTTAATCAAGATTTGGGGTAGGAGAGTAAAATATAAATAAATTAGGTCATTGATTTATTTAATTAAACCATATAGTCATCACATGACTTTGAATTAGAACTTGTTAAGTTATAATATTAACTTTAAGAATGTAAATCTGAGATTCTACTCGATAGCTGGATATTGGAGATCCTAAACTTGTACCTTTTTCGAGTAGCTAGATTTGGTAATTAGATAATAACAAATATCACATAAGTTTAGATTGAGTCCCTTGCTTACTTTGATTTGATTTGCTTTGCATACCTTGGTTATTGAGCCTTATTCCTTGAGCATAATAGGAGAACTTAGGATATGGATGATACATCCTAAGTTAGTACTTGAATTGCATATCATTAAGTTCTTCCCTTGCTTGCAATTAGTAGAATATGTTCTAGCATAGTCTACCTCTTTAGTAATAGTATTGTGTAGAATTTACCCAGGCCTAGAGGATTGGGATGGCCTATTGGCTGGGTATTGATTGATATTTTAGTATTGGGGCCCTAGATAGCTTATTGGTTGGTATGGCAGTACTATATCGTAGGCTTATTGCTACTTTAGCTGGATTATTCAGTACTGTTTTCTGTTTTGCTTTGCCACATGCTTCAGTGGACTTACTTTCAGTACTTGCTCGCTTTTGCCACATGTCTCAGTGGATTTTACATGGATTGCCTTACTTTTGCCACATGTCTCAGTGGCTTTCCTTACTTTCTTTTCTTTTGTATTAATTAGCATGTTATATGTATACTCATATGGTTACTTATATATATTGGCATATTTAGGATGCTAGAATTTTGTATTTTATTCAGTATTGTATGCTTTATGTACTCAGCATGTATTGATATGATCATAAGCATGTTAGGATCAGAATTTGTAGCATAGTTGTTGTTTCTTTTAGCTTTTAGCCTCACCTTGCTTATTTTGCATTGTATATTATTTTCCATACTAGTTGCTGGCTATAAATAGATAGTTTATAGTTACTCATTTCTTCATATCTTATTGCACCCATTACCGCTTGCATGTTTAGATAATTTAAGTTATGATATCTTTAAAATATTCAGTTCATTAAAATAGCCTAAAATATACTTAAATAATTATCTAACTATAACTTTTTATTTTGTTGGCTGGGGCCCTGATATTTGTGATACCGACAAATGTCAGATTCAGACTTGTTCGTGGGTAGTACTGCAGGAGAGGAGCCCATTCAGGAGGAGGACCTTGCTGTTGCAGTTTAGATAGATTCTGTATTTCTTTTCAGTGAGATCGAGAGACATTTTCATTTCCTTTTAAATTTAGTTTGTAATAATTAATTTTGGATGTATTTCATTCTTGTATTGTGATGAGTTACTATATTGTCTTCTTTTCTTTTCTACTATGGTGTGCTTGTGGATGTTACTACTCGCCTATTGCTTCCTCCATTTTGATATCTGTATATATATTGATAAATGTTATAGTACTTGGTGACAAGTCCTTGGCTTAAGGCAGGTTGGGTTTACCTAACTTTACTTAAGTTAGGGATTTACTATAGTTGGAACATCATACTTTCCATTGTCAGTACGGGGGCCCCACAAGTTATCAGTCATATTCCAATAAACAAGATCGAAAAGTTTATTAGAAAGAAGTACCCCATATTCTTAACCTTACTCTCAAGTTCTAATGCTAAATCTACAACTCTAGAAGAAACTCCTGTAGTGAAAGAATATGCAGATGTTTTTCCAAAAGAATTTCCAGGATTACCACCTCAAAGAGAAGTAGAATTCAACATTGATATAAGTCAAGGAACGAATCCTTTATCAAAAGCTCCATACAGAATGATATCCAAATAATTAGAAGAACTTAAGAATCAACTCTAGGAGTTGACAAAAAAAGAGTTTATTAGACCAAGTAATTCCCCATGGGGAGCCCCAGTCTTGTTTGTTAAGAAGAAAGATGGGATTATGGACCTATGTATTGAATACCCAGAATTCAATAAGGTTACCATTAAAAACAAATACCCGTTACCAAGAATTGATGATTTATTTGATCAATTAGTCGGTGCTTCCATATTTTCCAAAATTGATTTGAGATCTGGTTATCACCAACTCCGTATCAAAGATGAAGATATTCCTAAATCTGCTTTTAGAATGCATTATGAGCATTATGAATTTTTGGTAATGCCTTTTGGGTTAACGAATGCCCCATCCTATTTTATGGATTTGATGCAGCGAATAATGAAACCTTATTTAGATTCATTTATGGTCTTCATTGATGATATATTGATTTATTCTAAGAATGCTAAGGAGCATGAAGAGCATCTTAGAATTACCTTGAGCTTGTTAAGGCTACATCAAGTGTATTTCAAATTCTCAAAATATGAATTTTGGCTTCAATCTATAGCCTTCTTAGGGCATGTCATTAGCAAAGATGGAATATCAGTTGATCTAAGCAAAATAAGTGTAATTCAGGATTGGCCCCAACCTACTTCAGTAATAGAGATACGCAGTTTCTTGGGATTAGCTGGTTAATATCGTAAATTTGTTAAGAACTTTTCCCAAATTGCAGTCCCTCTTACTCGTCTTACTCAAAAAGATGTGCCTTATGTATGGGATCCATCTTGCGAATCCACGTTTCAGAAGTTAAAAGAATGTCTAACATCAGCTCCTATTCTAGTTTTGCCAGTTTAAGGAAAATAATATTAAATTTATTGTGATGCTTCTGGAATTGGATTAGGTTGTGTTCTTATACAAGAAGAAAAGATTATAGCCTTCGCATTTAGACAGCTTAAAGTTCATGAGAAAACTTATCCAGTTCATGATCTGTAATTGGCTGCAATAGTATTTGCACTTAAGATATGGAGACACTACTTGTATGGAGTAAGATATGAAGTCTTCACTGATTACCAAAGTATTAAGTATATCTTTACTCAGAAAGAGATAAATTTTAGGCAGCGAAGATGGTTAGAGTTAATCAAGGATTATGATTTATCAATTCAATATCATCCTGGAAAGGCAAATGTAGTAGCAGATGCACTAAGTCGAAAGGCAATTTCACATTTGTATATTTTGACCTCTAACTCTATCTTACTCAAGGAAATAGAAGATCTCCAATTAGAAGTCGTATTACCATCAAATGTTAATCTATTTTAAATGACTATAGAATGTTCATTAATGGATGAAATTAAAGAAGCTCAATATATTGATGAAGAATATACCTCATTGCTTGCATCTATTCAATCAGGAAAGCACCTAGAACTGAATTTGGATTCAAATAAAAATATTTGGTGTGGACCTAGAATTTGGATACCTAATAAAGCTAAGCTAAGATCAAAACTATTGAAAGAAGCTCACCATTCCAAATATTCTATTCATCCAGGAAATAATAAGATGTATCAAGATTTGAAATCACATTTTTGGTGGCCAGGAATGAAGAAAAGTATAGCTGAGTTTATATCAAAGTGTGAAGCTTGTAACCTGGTAAAAGCCGAACATCAGAAACTAGGAGGATTACTTCAACCTTTAGCTATTCCTTAATGGAAATGGGAAGACATTTCTATCGATTTAATAACTGGGTTTCCTCGTTCAAAATCCAATAATGATTATATTTGGGTAATTGTGGATAGGCTTACAAAATCAACACACTTTTTACCTATTAAGCAGACGAATTCAGTAGACAAATTGGAAAAGATTTATCTAAAAGAAATAGTAAGGTTGCATGGTATTCCAAAAACCATCATTTCTGATAGAGACAGCAGATTCACTTCAAAGTTCTAGAGAGCAGTTCATCAAAATCTTGGTTCTCAGCTCTGTATGAGTACAGCTTTTCATCCGCAAACTGATGGACAAACTGAAAGAGTGAATCAAACTATAGAAGATCTTCTTCGCCTTTGTGTATTAGATTTTGGAGGAAGTTGGGATGATCACCTTCCATTAATTGAATTCTCTTATAATAATAGTTTTCAAGCAAGCATTGGAATGGCTCCTTATGAAGCCCTTTATGGAAGAAAGTGTATCACTCCTTTATCTTGGAATAATGTTGGAGAAAATAGAATATTAAAATCAGATTTGACTCTTCAGGCAACAGAAAATATTAAGTTAGTTCAGCATCGAATACAAGCAGCTCAAGATAGACAAAAGAAATATTTTGATGCTCATCATCGTCATGTGGAATTTTCTGTTGGAGACTTCATATATTTGAAAGTTAATCTATTCAGAGGAGTTTCAAGATTTGGAGTTGCTGGAAAATTAAGTCCAAGATATATTGAACCTTTTGAAGTCTTGAAGAGAGTAGGCCAGGTGAGGTGGCATATCAAATCAAACTGCCACCACATCTGAGTTTAATGCACTATGTTTTTCATATCTCCTC
The DNA here is from genome assembly GCA_016760335.1 of Gastrodia elata. NCBI lineage: Eukaryota > Viridiplantae > Streptophyta > Magnoliopsida > Asparagales > Orchidaceae > Gastrodia > Gastrodia elata. The sequence goes on along the minus strand of CM028670.1, from coordinate 14,084,082 downwards.
AATAAGAAAATGCTTATCAGAACCTTCAATGACAGCGGAAGTAGAAGATATCAATTTGCAATAAAATCTCAGTTATGTGATCGAACCAGAAGAAATTTTAGATCGAGATGAGAGGAAATTAAGAAATAAATCTATTCCTATGATAAAGATTAGATGGAAGAACTATCGCAATGAAGAAGCTACATGGGAAGAAGAATCAAGTATGAAGCAAGCATATCCTCACTTATTCCACTAGTAAGTAATTCTAACTCTATTAAATTTCTTTAAATTTTAGATTGATGTCGGGACGACATCTCTTTTAAGTTGGAGAGAACATAAAATATCAGAAATAATTTTCAAATTTGTATATTAATATTTAAATAATTTTGACCTCAAATTGAAAATTTGACTTCGCCATTGTGTTCACCACCCCCAAATTAGCTAGGAGTGAAATTTTGGAGGCATTTGGAAATCATTGAATTTTTAATGAATATTTTAATATTATTTTAAATACCTAAAAAAGCAAATAAATAAATATTCGTCGGATCAAAAATCTGAGTGCGACGTTGCGCTCATAACCCCTCAATTAGCTAGGGGTGATTCATTGATAAATTTTGGGATGTATTTAATTAATTAAATCTGATTAATAAAATAGGATAAAATTAATTAAAATAAGAATATATTTAATTTTATTTTAAACGGCGTCGTCTGCTCCTATCCAACGCTGTCTGTCTTCTTAATTAAATTAGACGGTCAAAGCAAGACTGTCTGATCTCGATCGGATGGTCCGCAGATCGTCTCTTCCGATAGATCGAGAGAAGTCTCCGCGTGTCCTCAACGAAACGTACGTGGCACTCTCTTCACTTCCAGGTAGCACCCGTCACTCAAGTACCCTATTAACAGTCTTATAAACCTCTAGGCTTCGTTTGAAGCATCTACCCTTTGGATCGAGAGCTGTCATCCTTTGATTTGAGTCATAGTCGAGACCCTAACACTCCTTTTCCATTGATAGGTACTTCCTGACTTCACTTTACTTCATGTTATTGCATTGTTTCTTGAATCATTATGTAAATTTAAGATCAATATCTTGATCGAGTCTTGGCTCGATCGTTTCTCCTCTTTGGCACAAACCCTCGTTGTTAGGGTTTGTGGGAGACGAAGGGTCTCGATCCCTCGAACCGGGATCAATTTCGTCCGGTTTAAGACCGTGCCGGTTCGAACTGCGGGTATGACTAGGAGTGGCGGGACCCATATTTTTGCACGCTGTCATCCTCGCATATTGACGCGTGGAGCGCTAGACGGGGATGTGGACACATGAGTGTCATGTCTGCTGAGTCTGCGGCCACGCGTGTTGTTAGGATGGTGGGTCCCGCAGTCACTCTGCTCTCCTCTCACGCTGTGCCATGTGTCCCAGTGGAGCCCGCCAGATTACCTCCAGCCAATGGAATGGCGACACATGGACTGGTTGTCTCCTCATCTACTGCGTAGGGCCCACCTGCGGTAATAAAAATAATTATAATAAAAACATATATATATATATATATATATATATATATATATATAAGTATGTTATAAAGTATACTTATATATAGATATACTTAAATAACAAAAGAAAATATTAGATAAAAATAGATAAAATAAAATAATTAAATAATAGAAAATTTTTATAAAATAATATATATAAAAAAAAATTAATGATAATAATAAATACAGTAATTAATATATGTATACATATAATTAATAATATTTATACAAATAGATAAAAATATATAAACAAAAATTGAGGATTAATAAATATATTAATTAAACATTATAATTAAGTTAAATAATAACATTAATTTATATGAAATTAAATTAATAACATCTATTAAATATCTTAATTATTTTAGATAAATAATAATCAGAAAGTTTATTTTCAAATTAATATTAATTAGATTTAATAAATATAATTAATTAAATCAATTAAATACCTATACTTTAAATATTCATAAATCCTAAAATATTTATCCAAATCATACAAACAAATATATTATATTAATCAGCAAAAATCAATGAATATTTTAGTGCTATCCAAATTTCAATAGGACTAATATTTTAAATAATAATATTTTAGCATATTTAAATAATTACAAAAATAAATACAAAAACTTATATTAGCCATAACTTTGTACGTGATTACCCAAATATACCCAATATAGGTCTCAAAATACTCAAAAAACTCTAAGGAATAATTTAGTCGTATTAATTTTGCTGTTTGGATTAAATTTATACTAATTACAATTATGACCTAACCCTAATTAAGCCTTCAACCATAGAACTTCAAATAGCCATAAGTTATTCAATTTAGCTCTAAATTAGGTGATCCAAATATAAATTTAGATAAAAAAAACTAATTTACAGCAAACTATAAAAATATTTAAGATTTAATGGTTAGATCTCATAATTAGCACTAATTACTCTAAATCTTGATTAGTGAATATTTACAAAACTAATGATCCAAATTAAATAATTATAGTTTCAGAGAACTTATAAAGTAAAATTAGGACTTAATTGTATAATTAGTTTAGCAATTTTATGACTAATTTCACTAATCACTCACTAATCACATTAAACCTTAATTATTAACCTTCGAAATGGTATTGGCTATAACTTAGCCAATATATATCAAAATTTGACAATTTTAGATTCTTTAGAAACCTTAGAACCTAACCTACAATAAAATAACATAAATTTTTAGATTTTATTAAGGGTAATAATTTACTAAAATGCCCTTATAAGGTCAAATTCCCAATTTGACCTTATAAGGCATAATAATTAAGTAACTTAATAAATAAATCAAATATTCAAATATTCATTATTATTACAAATCATGTTAAAATCATAAAGCATTAAATTAATGACAAACTATTTTTAGCAGATCAAAGAAGTTAAATTGGTTGATTTTGTATTAAAACAAGTCAGGTACGTAAATCTACTTATAAGTTTTATTTCATATTTCTTATTTGAGCCATTTTTATTTAAGCATTATTAAATTGCTTACCGCTTATAATCTGCAAAAGAATATTATCAAATTAGCATGTAACAAAAGGATGAAATGTAGTATATATTATTGTGGCGTTTGTCTTTGGAGGATTGAAAGCAACAATGAGAATTTGTACAGATTGGGCTTGCTGACAGCCCCTGGGAGTTAAATGGAGGGATTTAGCCCTTTTAGAAAGTGGGCAAATCCAGAGGAAAGACACACCATCAGTTCCTATTTTGAGTAAGCTACCGACGGGCGGTGAGATAAGCTTCCTACAGGTTATGCCTATGGGTTTACCCATTTGAGCTCAGGAGTCCACGGACTCGACTTATTATTACAAATGCTTTTGATAAAATTTATGCTTTTCATATATGTTGAATTTCAAAGCTAATATGCAGGGCAGTATTAAGTTTGAGAAATTTGCTTTCTTTTCTTATATATACAGATATTTCTTTCAGTTGCATATTTGATTTATGCCTATTATAGGATGCTAGAATTATTCTTATAAAAATGATTTGTGTACTCCCTACCTGACTGGTAACTGAATTTTTCAGATTTTGAAAATTAAAAGCTTTGAAGATCTGCCTAAAAAAATTTAAAGAAAAGTAGTTGATATGTGAGAGAATAAAGATATTTTAATTTATTATTATAAATATTAAAAATTATTGTAAATTCATATGTGTATGACTCTGGATGTAAATATGGATATTCATGTATTTTGTTTTCCTTATTTTCATAAATGAATATTTTCAGTATATGAATCATTCTTTTGAGACTCTCGAACTTCGATCTCCGGTCACCACAGAACTGGACCCAAAGGCAACTGTTATCCTAATATTCTAATTTTTCATTTTCATACACAAAGTTCTCTTATATAAAATGTCCAAGGAAGTAAGCTCAAATATACAAGGAATGCATAGCACAAAGTATCAAAATAAGCAAGGGACTCTACTAATATGGTGATATCATTTATTTTCTATTTTACCCATTCTAACTATTCCTAGTTACACAAGTTCAGGATCACCATTTTCCTACTATCGAGTATAACTTAGAAACTCATCCTTTTAAGTTACAAAATATTAAGACTAGCTAGGTCCTAATATACTGAATCACATTCGACTATAAGAGTTAAGCAATAAATCATCACGACCTAATTAATAATTTTAACCGTTCTATACTATAATCTAATCAAAACTACTAAACTATAGATTATGAATTAAATACCACAAGATTAGTCTTAATTCACATAATCTAAAAAGGATAAGTCTAAGATCTATGTTTCATTATAAAAGTAATCTAATAATTAAGGCCAATCCTATTAAGTAATCAAACTTAATATGATGAATCTCTTATCTTAGATCTAAGGTTAAAAGACAAAATAATCAAAATAAGTTGAAAAATTCTAAGAACTAATAAAACCAAGGATTCATTCATTGAAAAACATTATTTTTCAATGAATGAAACCAACCCTATGATCTAGTCCTAGTCTCAGGAAGGGTCCTTAAGGTACAGTGTTTAAGACTTAGGGAAAATTCTGGGATCTAACCTAACGGTTGATTTTACTCACTTAAATGTCACTACTATAATTATAATATTGGTTTTAGAGTTTTGAGAAGTTAATTAGGGGTTAAGGGCACTTAATCCAATCTTAGGGAAAAATGACTATTTTGCCCCAACTTAAGGGTCTGAAAAGTCAATTTTGTTTTTGCTTTAGGTGTCCAAAATGAGGTTACTCTTTTTTATAGGATTCCTTACTGTCTGACTTGAAGATAGATAGTAAGTACGTCCAATTTGGACAAGGAATGGGTCCTATAGGTTCAAACTAAGGTTTTTGACTTAAGGGTATTTAAGTAGTTTACACTCTACTAAAAACTAAGTTTTTATGCAGTTTATTATATGTTACTATTCAAGGATTCTATAGAGTCCAAGAACACAGCATTTTGAGGTCAATTGACTAAGTTATGGATGTTGTAAGTTTGAAGGGCAATTTGGTAATTTGAGTCGGTTAACGGGTGACAAAAATCAAACTTTTCCATTTGAAGTCCAATTTTAGCAAACTCAGTTTCTATAGCTTCCCTTTAATATACTGAGTATGTTGGTAGGGAGTAAACCTAATTTGGACCTCAAATGGTCAAGTTATGACCTAACTAAGGTTGAGAGTATTTTGGTTATTTTCTAAATTTCTAGGGTTTATATCCTAAATATTATTTTAATTTATTGATGATATTGAAATTATAAACTAATTAGCATCTTGAATTTTCAGATTTGGAGTTAAATTGATCAAATTATGATCATTTGAATTCTAAGGGCATTTTAGTTATTTTTCACTAAAGACAACTCTGAGTTCTAAGGTTGACTTTTTATCTTGATGTTCAAATGGGAAAACTAATACTACAACAGTAATGAGACTATTCTCCTGAGTATTTTAAGACCCATATTGACTATATTTGGTCAACTAGGTCAAAAGTTATGGGATCCTAAAGAGGTCCCAAAATGCTACTTCGTTATGTATACCCCGAAAGTAAATTCTGCATTACGCCATTTGATTCCATTTATTTTTCTGAATATTTTGAGACCTATATTGGCTATGTTTGGATCATCCTACAAAAATTTATTAAACTTTTAAGTTTTACTTAATTTTAATTAATTAAATCACTACTTAAAAATATGATTTATATTATTTATTATTTCATCCTAAAGTTAAATATTTTTCTGTATTTATTATCTAATTAATTAATTAATTGTAATTACTTAACATTAATTGATAATTAATTAATAATTAATAAATTATTTAATTATTATGCTATAAAGTTTCAGTTTATGTATATATATATATATATATATATATATATATATATATAGATATATTATATCTAAAGTTTTATTTATACATATATAATTAGGTATATTTTGCCATATCTATAGTTCTGTATATATAAAGTATACTAACATAAATCAACTATACTAACTTATAATAACTAATTATATAATATTGATTAACTAACATAACCAATTATATGAATATAGTTCTGTTTTATATAGTTAAAGTTATATTTATATATATATATATATATATATATATTATATTATATTCATTATATATTTTATTTTAAAGTTTCTATTTATACATATCTATATATATATGTATATGCCACGTTTCTAAAGTTTTGATCTTTGTCTATTATTAAGTCATACTCATATATATATATATATATATATATATATATATATATATATATATAGTTATTTATGACAAATCTTAAGTGTAGTCATAGTTTACATTAATTAAGTAAGCTACTATATTTACTTAAGTGTATACATCTATATTTATTCTTTAAAGTTTTGGACCACATTTAATTTGTGTTTATACATATATACATATATAACTTTAAAATTAATAAGTACGATTAATTAATATTTATTCGGTTAGTTAAATATCGATTCGTTATTACGCATTTAATTTAACTAATCACTAAACATTAATTATCCTATTTATATAAGTTCTGTTATGATTATATTTAAGATTAACATTATATAATAATGTACATATATGAATACATATATTATTACATAAGCACCTATTTTGATTCTATAACAACATATCACTTAACGTTTTTAAATAGTAATAATTATACTTAATTAATTATTAGTTAAGTACTTTATATTTAAGATAGACAAGTAGTACCAAACTCTCTGTTAAACACACGCATATATATATATATATATATATACATATTTAACCGGTTACTAATTAGCCTAAATGTGACCACAGACCGTCATATTTCTGCTTTAATAAACGTGTGCACGAAGGTTTATATATATAAATATATTTATCCTATTTAAATCAATATTTCTGAGCGGTTTAAACACGCGGGCCGCCACTTGATGCGTGGCACGTCGGGATTGGCTAGCGGCTTGCGGGCGGGTCCACCACTGCTGCAGATTTCGAAATGGTGGGATCCACACGACGCGTGGCTCACCAGCATTGGATGAGGCGACTGCGGTGGGGCCCGCGGCATCAGCCGACTGCGGGGCGTGGGGCCCGCAGTCACGTGACATCGCGTTGCGCGAGCGGGCTAGGCCGGATTTGGGCGGGTCGCCCTCGAGCCCGGGCGGGTCGGGTCCCTTGCGATCCGAACCCACGGCGTTACGCCTCCCCAAACGCACGCGGGTGAGCGAACGAGCCTAGGTTTAGGGTAACGACGCGATTGAGAGCTCATCGGTTTGACCAGGCACATTTACAACCCGATAATCAAGCATTGCAGAGGATACGCGTAAACGAAGATGGGGAAAGGGAGTACCTGAGTTTGGGTTGTCGAAGGATGGCTCTTAGGGTTTTTCTGCGCACGAGGTCCGTCGGCCCAAGCTCTTCCACGCGACCCAGGCGCGGTTGGGATGCTTAATAGAGGGCGAGGCGGCGTGGCCGAGGTCGGGGCTGCCCGGGGTTGTCTAGGTGCGGCGGCCGAGCGACGCGTGTCGCGGGCGGAGTCGGCGAAGAGGGAGACGAAGCCCCAGCCATTCGATCATCCTCTCGTTCGAACGGCTCCCAATGGATCGGGAGGACTTAACGGCGCAAACTGAACCGTCCATTTTGAACGGTCAGATGGACCTGATCGGGCTGATGGCGTTACTTGCTTTGACGACGCCGTTTATTTAATTATTTAAATATTAATTTAATTTAATTAATTATTAAATTTCTTTATTAAAATAGAATAATTAATTTATAATTAGAAAAATTCCGTATATTCACCCTTAGCCAATTAAGGGGTGAGGAACGCGATGGCGAGGTCGGATTTTTGATCCTACGAGTATTTTGATTTTCTAATTTTGGGGTATTTAAATATTATTAAAATATTCGCTGAAATTTCGACGACTTCCGATTGGCACGAAAACTTCACCGCTAACTAATTTGGGGCCAATGAGCGCGATGGCGAAGTCCGTTTTCCAATCCAAGGTCAACTTAAATAGGTCAAATTTTAGGGTTTCTGAATTTTCCAAAAATCAGGATTCGATCCATTTGACTCCTGATTTGGATTAGGTCTTAAAGGTTGGCTCCAGATGACCCAATTAGCACTCATGGTTATCTTTAAGTCTGAGATTAGTCCTAATTAATAGCGGTAATAACTTGGGTTGTTACATTTAGTGTCTTCAGCCTGACCATATTAAGAATTTTAAGGGATTGATTTGTTAGGGGGTCTCTCTCTAGATTTTTGAAGTGAATGGGTGAGCACTAACATGTGTTGTGCTCAAACTCATTACTGCATCAGTTATCTTCTTCCCCACTTTTTCTTGAGAATTAGGTATAGAGGTTCCCTTCTTCTTCCTCTTACCCCTTCTTGTTTTCTTATTATGAGTTATTTTATCCTTAGCAATTCCTCTAGATGAGGTGCTTTGGCCACTTTCAGATTTTTGATCAATTAATTTCAGGTTTTCTAAATCTATACTAATTGGTTTAGATTCTCCCCGAAATCTTCTCCTCCATTCCACTTCCATATTTTTCTATTTTTAGAAAGTGGGTTTCAGGTCAATCTCTACAATTTTTTCATGTATTTTAATATTCATCACCCCTCTTACAACATCAATAATTGCCCATGTGGTGGCAAAGAAAGGTCATCCAAATATGATAGAGGAATTTTCATTCAATCTATCTCATTCGCAAATGATAAAATCAGTGGAGACCATAAAACTTCCCATGTCAATAGCCACATTTTTTACTACTCCTAATGGGGTTAACGAGTCCATATTTGCGAATTCCAAATATTATGGAGCTCTCCATTCCTCCTATTCTCAAGTGTTCATAAATGTTATAAGGCATAACATTGACCGAAGCTCCAAGATCACGATCTAAAAGGACTTGGCCTTGTATTATGCAAGGAATATTTAATCTACTCAGATCTTCGAATTTCATTGCAATCAACTTTTATCTTTCAAAACCACTAGTGCCTACTCCAACTCCCAAATATCTTGGATCTATTCCAAGATTATCAAGGCAATCGCCCTCTATCATGTCAGAGTTAATGACGCCAACCATCTCCCACGAATTCACTTTAGTTAAACTAGGCAAAGCTCCCTGCTGACGCGTGGACAACTATTATGAGATTTGTTCTAGTTTGACTTCAATGTTCTGAAGGGATGCCTCAATCCAAGGATTGAGGCATCGTGGCGGGTTATTGTCATTTCAGTTCTCCTCATGAACTGAGTGGTTTCTGCCTTGAAGGTATTGAAATCTCCTTCAAGGTTTGAGTTTTGGGATCATTGATTGTTTCCATAATTATACCCTTATTTGTTTAAGGAATTGTTCCCATTGAAATTTCCATTATTATTATTATTACTCCAAGAATAATTTGGATGATTTCTCCATCCAAAATTGCAAGTGTTGGAGTAAGGATTGTTCAGAATGTTGTTCTGATTAGCATTATTGTTTATGAAGAAACTCACTTGTTTAGTATTAGATGGTGCAATGGGGTTGTTTAAGTTGCAATTATCACTAGTGTGTTTACCCCCACACAAATCACAGTAAACCACTTGCAAGTTATTAATGTTCATGTTGCTAATTTTCTAGTGGAGGGCAAGGATTTGATTTGCCTCATCGATGTGGTTAACTTCTTTTTTATTTTAATTTAGCCTTTCAGTAGGCCATTGATATACATTTTCAGCCATCTCTTCTGATAAATTATAAGCCTTATCTTGGGTTTTGCCGCTCAGAGATCCACCAGCTACTGCATCAATGAGTGTGTGGGTGGGTGTGTTCAATCCATTGTAAAATGTCTAAACTTGCATCCACTATGGATACCCATGATGGGGACAGCATCTAAGGGACTCCTTAAAGTGTTCCCAGCTGATGAATCCATAAATAATATTTAAAATAAAAGAAAATTTCATTCATTTCTGATCTTTAAACTACTCCTAAATCAAATATTATCTATCTTTTCAAGAAAATGGCTTATCCAAAGAAGTTCTGAGATATTTATGCAAAATTCCAATTTTATCAAAGGAAACTGCTGCCGCGCGCTGCAGCACGCTACGGTGCGCTCCAGCGGGTCATTTTGTAAAATCATGCACTGACACACACTGCAGCAGGTCCATTTGCGAACCGCGGGCGCGATCGTACGCTGCAGCGCGCTACATTGCGCTCCAGCAGGTCATTTTGCAAAATCATGCGCTAACGCGCGCTGCAGCGGGTCCATTTGCGAACCACGGGCACGATAGCGCGCTGCAGCGGGTCTGTTTGCAAACCGCAGGGGTGACCGCGCGCTGCAGCGGGTCCGTTTGCAAACCGCGGTCGCAGTAGCGCGCTGCAGTGGGTGAGTTTGCGAAATACGAACGCGGCAGCATGTTGCAGCAGTTCAGCTTGCAAACCGCGGGCGCGGTAGCGCGTTGCAGCGGGTGTCTTTGCGAAATGAACCGCTACCCACGTGCTGCAGTGGAGCATTTTGCGAAATGAATCGTTACCGTGCGCTGCAGTGGAGCATTTTGCAAAATGCCCCCGCTCCAGCGCGCTGCAGCGGTATGATTTGCAAAATGCTAGCGCAGTAGCGCGGGGCAGCAGGGCACTTAGCGAAAATTGCTTGTGCCATTGCACGCCGCAGCGCGCCGTAGCGCGCTGCAGTGGCCCGCTGCAATTTCTTCTGGCAGATGCATTTATTGCGACTGAGATAAGACCCCCAACCAGCATCTTGTCCCAGCCATCATTCCCTCTGCAGCTGCTATGTTTTTAATTAAAAAGGAGGCTTGTGAGGTGATGTATTGGCTAAACAAATGAAGATATTGGTCACCTCACCATCAATTAGGAATTTTATCATTGCTCAGAATTCTCTAATGGAATGACTGGTTTGGATCTTAAGTGGAAGAATGCAGCCCCTCTCCTATATATATCACTCCTCTTGATTAGAGGAGGGTTCCCAATTTTGCTTCAAAATAACTAAGTAAAGAAGAGGGGTGCATAGTGGAAGAGCTATATTTGCTAAGGAGAAGAAGAAGGAAGGCAGCACTAGCGACCTAAGAGAGGAACTTCAAGAAGGAGAGGAGGAATCTGGAGAACTTCCAAAGAAGGTTCCTAGTATCTTCTAAACTCTACTTTTGTAATTTCTTTTCTTAGTTGATCATGAAAGGGTCTTTATCCATGTATGTGTCCTTTTTTATTTCTTTGATAATGAGTAGCTAAATCTCCCTAGGGAGGGTTGGGATAATCCCATGTGTTATATAGTTACATTTTTATTGTATGAAGTTTTTCTCAAGCATTAATAAAATATATGAACTCAATGCCTTCCTCAAGAAATACTTTTTTTTTTTATCATTTTAGTCTTGATTGTGAATTAAAAGAAAATGAACTTATGAACTCAAGAACAAAAGTGTCTTGTGCTCCATAGCTCACATTGGGTTAGATACTATATTTATGAGTGCATAAAAGCTTAGAACTATGTGAAAAAGTTCTTAAGCTTAGTGCACCTTAATCTAAGCTCAACTAAAAATATTGATGCATGTGATGCTAAGACCCACTAAGTGAGCTCCTTAGCTCAACATAATTGAGGGTGGGAAAAAATTAGTTACGTGCTCATGAACGAGGTGACATAGTCATTGAGCCCAACATATTAATCCCTCATCTCAGCTATATATGATGCGAGTGACGCTTGTAGTGGAATCAATGCTTATAAGATCTTTAAAAATTTAAATAATCTACATTTCCTTGATCAAGAGATAAGATAAAAACTCAAAAACCTAAAATCTTATAAGAATCTTTGTGTCGAAATAGAACCGATTGTGTGTTGATTTTGTGCACAAGATTTGAACTTGTGAAATCTTGAGATAAAACTCAAGGAAGAACAATGTGCACTTGATTTAATTTTAAGTAAATGAAGGGCAAAGCTTAAAGAATCATCATGCATTAATGACTTATCATGACATGTGGGAAGAACCCAACTCTCCTCTTCCTTTATCTGACTTATTTTCCACTTAGTAATTATTGTGCTTAATCTAGAACTAACTCAACCAATTACATCATAGTTAAAACATTAGTTATAATAGATAAACCTTAGTAACAAAAAACCAATTCTCTATGGTTCAATAAATCCTGGAAACTAACACTTTCTACTTATTTCTTCAGACCATGTACACTTGCGTGCAAATGCAGACGTGTATTTACAGTCTGTCACCAGCTATCATACAACATTTCCCCTTACATTGCAAAATATAGTTATTTCAATCCTTAGTCTTGCAGTCTTTGCAGGTGGGAAATATTTAGCTAGGAACTTTCTAGCTAAATCGTTCCATGTGCAAATAGAATCACTGGGTAAGGAACTGAGCCAACTCTTAGTTATATCTCTCAGCAAAAAAGGGACTAGCCTAAGTCTTATGGCATCATCAGTGATGCCATCATATCTAAAGGTGTCAAATATTTCTAAGAAATTAGAAATATGTGAGTTGGGATCTCTTGTGGCTAGCCCCCCAAACTAATTGTTTGACACCATACTAAGGTTGGATGGCTTAATTTTAAAGTTATTAATAGTTATGTTTGGTCTCACAATTGCATGAGGGATTCCCCTGATAGTGGGCAAAGCATATTCTCTCAAAGCTCTCTGTAATAACCCAAGTTGTTACCATTTGTTAATTAGGACTAATCTTAGTCTTAATCTTGATCCTAAATGCTAATTAAGTTATTTAAGTCAACCATCAAGACCTAGTCCAAAATAGGAGTCAAATGGATCGAATCCTGATTTCTAAAAAATAAAAAAAAAATCCTAAAATTTGACCTATTTAAAATAACCTCGGATCGAAAAGCGGACTTCGCCATTGCGCTCATTGCACCCAAATTAGCTAGGGGTGATGTTTTCATGTCAATTGGAAGTCGTCGAAATTTCGACGAATATTTTAATAATATGTAAATACCTCGCAAATCGAGGAAATAAAATACTAGTCGGATCGAAAATCCGACCTCGTCATTGCGTTCCTCACCCCTTAACTAACTAAGGGTGAATATTTGGAGATTTTCTGAATTAAATTTAATTTCTTGATTTAAACAAGAAATTAAATTAAATAATATTAAATTCCTTAACGGCGCCATCCCACACCGTTAACATGCTTGAACTGCCGTCTGATCATCTGTCTTATTAGATGAGGGATGCTGTCCATCCGATCTAATGATCGGGCGATCGTAAGGCGCCGTCTCGAGTGACCTGACGCGCGTGAGACACGCATCCCTCGGCCACAGGACGCAACCAACCAGGCCCCGCTGCAACCTCGAGGACTCCGTCCGTAGTCCGTTAAGATCATCCTCGCCATTATCGGTCGCGGGGGGTGGGGGATGCATCGTGTAGCCCGAGGTGATCACAGCAAGTCCGCGCTGAGGTCCTATCGTCCACACCAGGCACCTTCTGATTTTCCTCCTTTCCTCAAGCAATCGATGATTAATACAATTCGATATCCCAAATCATGTTATGAATGAATGTGTAATGTGTTTGATCGAGCATATTGTCATTTGACAAATCAAAATTTCACAAACCATCATCCCCCTCCCCCATTTGCCTTTAGCCACCTAGGGCTAGCTCTCGTCGGCAGTCCAGGCCGTCCCTGGTGATGGCTCAATCCCCATCGAAAAGAGTGGAGGAAGTACTTCCCGATGCCATGCGGGCTGAGTGTAACAACCCAAGTTGTTACCCTAGTTAATTAGGACTAATCATAGTCTTAAATATAATTATAAGCGCTAATTAGGTCAATTGGAGTCAACCTCTAGGGCCAACCCCAAGTCAGGAATCAATTGGATCGAATCCTGATTTCTGGAAAATCCAGAAAACCTAAAATTTGACCTATTTAAATTGACCTCTGATAGGAAAATGGACACTGCCATTGCATTCATTGACCCCAAATTAGCTAGGGGTGATGTTTTCGTGTCAATCGGAAGTCGTCAAAAATTCGACGAATATTTTAATAATATTTAAATGCCCGGAAATCCAGAAATCAAAATACTTGTCGGATCAAAAACTCGACCCCGCCGTTGCATTCCACACCCCTCGAATAGCTAGGAAAAACATGTTCAAAATTTTGTTTAAAAAAAAAATATTAATTTTTAATTAAAGTTAACGGCGCCATCTGATCGGACGGATCCATCAGGACCGTCCGATCCGTTCGAATCGGATGGCCCGTAGCGCGATCCGCGACCCGGCCGATCCGGGCCGTCCACACGTCGCGGGATCCGACGATCCGGAAGCCTTCGTCTTCGTCTTCTCTGTCAGACGCCACGCGGCGTTCCCCGCCGCCCCTCCGGGCCAACCGGTGCCCTCCCCAGCCTCGTCGAGGTCGCCGACGCGACTATAAGGCCTCGGCCGAACTCTGGGCTCCGTGTTTTGCGAACCCGAGCCCAGATCGAGCGAACCCGAGCCGAGCCTCATCCACCCTCGGAATCAGGTACTCCCCGTACTCCCCTATCGTCCATTTGATTCGCAATGTTTCACCTGATTATTGTAGATCTTAGGATGGATTAACGATCCATCGGACCTGATCGAGTTCGATCAGGTCCGATCGACCCAGATCAGGGTTTGAACCCTACGAGTTCCGCCTCGTCCCCTCGCACCGTAGACCTAGGATTAGGTTTAGGATTTACCCGTGACTCTGGCCACCTCCGGTGAAGGTCCACCCACCGACGTGTGGGCCCCGACGAGTGCTACCATTGGCCGTGCGGGCCGAGGCGATCCGGCGCCGGGAAGGCCGGCAAAAGCCGTGCCCTAGCCGGTGCCCTCGGGACCCCTCCGCGGAGAAGGTGAAGTCCGGGTCGGGCCAGGTCGACCCGAGCCCGACCCGCCTTCGACCGGGTCCGCATCAGCTAGGTGGGGCCCACAAAGCCACGTGGTGCCACCCTGGCCTGCCACGTGCAGGTGGGACCCACCGACCATACCGCGCCTCTTCGGCTTCGGCCGTGGGGCTCGCTGCGCCACGTGGCAGCCAGCCGGTACGCCACGAGTCACGTGGGGCCCACAGCCCGAGCCCGCGCGGTGCTTCGGCTTCCTCGTGGGGCCTACAGTGCCACGTGGCAGCCTCTGGCAGTGCCACGTGGCAGCCTCTGGCAGTGCCACGTGTCAAGTGGGAGCCACTGCCCAGTCACCCGAGACCGTTCAGCTTCCCTGTGGGACCCACAGCGCCACGTGGCAGCTGCTGGACATGCCACGTGTACAGTGGGGTTCACACGCAGAGCAGCACCCAATCAGGTGCTGCCACGTGTCATAGGTGGAGCCCACTGTCTAGTCAACCAGTTAATTAGTTTAATTAATTATTGTTAGCCTAATTAATTCCAGTTAGTGGCTAATTAAATTATGATTAGTGTTAATGACTTTTGAAGAGTAGTTTTATAATTAATTAACTGAAATTAGTAATTAGAGGTTAATTAGGATTATTTTAATGTTAATTAAATCTTAACAGTAATTAAAATAATTAATTACTATTAAACAGTAATTGTAATTAATTAGTCTTAACTAGATACTTAGTGTACAATTAAGACTAAGTAAACAATGATTAATGGTTATTCACTTTTCTACAGTAAAAATAATAATAATTATTATAATTAAATTATTTAATGGATTAATTAATGTTAATAAATAATTCAGCTCTAATTAATGACAGATTAATTAATTATCAATAATTTCAAAAAAATATATATATATAACTTTAGGAATGAACAGTAAATTAATTCATTTTAAATAAATGAACAGTAAAATAATCAAAATATATTTTTGAATAGTAAAACTTAAAAGTTTAATAACTTTTTGTAGGATGATCCAAACATAGCCAATATAGGTCTCATTTTGATCAAAAAAATGTAAGGAATCAAATAACGTAAGTCAAAAATTAATTTCAGGGTACGTATAACGAGGTAATATTTTAGGACCTCTTTAGAATCTCATAATTTTTTACCCAGTTATCAGAACATAGTTAATATGGGTCTTAAAATACTTAGGAGAGTGACCCCATCACTATAGTAGTATTAGTTTTCTCATTTGGACATTAGAACAAAAAGTTAACCCTAGAATTCCTAGTGAAAAATGACCAAAATGCCCATAGACTTCAAACAGCCATAACTTAGTCAAAATCAATTCCAAATTTAAAAATTCAAGATGCTAACTAGTTTAGAATTTTAATGTCATCAATAAACTAAAATAATATTTAGGATCTGAACCTTAGAAATTTAAAAAATGACCAAAATACCCTTCGCCTTACTTTTGGTCATAGCTTGACCGTTTGGAGTCCAATTTAGGCGTGGTTACTGTCTATCTTCAAGTTAGACAATAAGGAATCAGTTGGAACTAAGAGAATTCAATTTTGACTTATAAGTTAAAAGTTGACTTTTTGACCCTTATAGTAGGGGCAAAATAGTCATTTTGCCCTAAAATTGGACTAAGTACCCCTAACCTTTAGTTAACATTCCAGAGCACTAAAAATTAATGTTATAATCATGTTAATGACATTTAAGTTAGTGAAATTAACCGTTGGGTTAGATTCCAGAAATTTATCTAAGTTTTAAACACTACACCTTAAGGACCTTTCCTGTGACTAGGACTAGATCATAGGTTATAGTTCATTCATTGGATAAATTGGGTTACCCAATGGGTGAAACCTTGGTTTTATTAGTTTCTAGACTTTTCTATTATTTTACAACTTGTTTTGATTATTTTGCCTTTAAACCTTAGATTTAGGATAGGAGATTCATCCTATTAAGCTTGATTACTTAATAGGATTGGCCTTAACTAGTAGATCACTTATAGAATAAAACCTAAAACTTAGGTCTTATCCTTTTTGGATTATGTGATTAAACCTAAATCTCATAGTGTTTAATCCATAATCTATAAGTTTAGAAGATCTTGATCATATCTTAGTTAGAACATCTAAATTCACTAAATTAGAATGTATGATTTATTGATTCAACTCATAGTCATCTATCTGATTGACTGGATTAAAACCTGATCAGTTATAATCCTTTTAACTTATAAGGATGAATTTCTAAGTTACACTTGATAGTAGGAAGATGGTGATCCTGAACTTGTGTAACTTGGAATAGTTAGAATGGTTAAGTAGAAAACAAATGATATCACTACGTTTAGTAGAGTCCCTTGCTTCTTTTGATCTTTGTTGCTACGCATTCCTTGTATTTTTGTGCCATATTTTCTTGAGCATGTCATATAAGATTTTTGATGCATGAATAAAATGTTAGGAAAATATGGAGACTCCTTAGATTTCTTGTGAAAATGTTAAAGTAATTGATTAAAGATAATAGTTTTGTGACTTAGCCGTGATGGTGCTAAGACCCTTTGATGTTCGATGGGCTAGATTAGCTCTTTTCTGTATGGCAGTTGATGCACGGATGTTTATATATATGCAGTTATGATGTTTTGTTTACTTTTCAGTATTTTTATTCAGTCAGCTATTTCTTTGTATTGCTTTTATATATTAGGATGTTAAAATCTTGCTGTTATTTATATGTATCACTGTTGAGTTATTTTATCTTAATTGGCATGTTTCTTTTGATCACCAGCATATTTAGGATGTAGTATTCCTCTTACAGTACTTGTTTAATTATCTACATTTATGCCTTACCTTATTTAGCTTACATTTGAGGCATGTCTTAGCCTCTCTTTTTTCTTAAGTTATAAATGATGGTTTATAGCTTTTCCTTCCTTTTGTATTGCTTGCTGCTCCCTTATACATTTGCTGCTTAGACATTATAGAATGGTGATATTACATAACACACATAAAACTTATCAGCTTAAAATGTACTTAGACAATTGTCTAACCAGATTTTCTTTTTTGGCTGGGGCCCTACATTGTGAAACCGACAATGGTAGATCCTCTTCAGTTAGATGAGCAGGAGCTAGGAGTGGAGCCATACCTAGAGGAGGAGCCTTTGGAGGAAGCGGCTGTTTAGTTTTATATGTGATGATGAGTGTATTTGTACTTTCTTTTACTTCAACTTTTAAATGATGTATTAATTTAGGAACCTATGACTGTGTATTTGGATTCTGTGCTTATGTTTTGAGATATATTTCTTTATACTTATGTTGTGATGCTTGGATGTATTATATTGAAAATCGCTTCCGCACTCTGTATGTTTACTTAGATAATGACTGAATGTTTGATTCTATGCTAACTCCTTCCCTTATTATGTGGATAGTGGATTTCATCCTAATCTAATTATAAGTGAAGGGTTAGCTAGAGTGACACACCACCCCTTAACTTAAATCCTGTGGATTAAGGGGTGGGGCTCCACACTGAGGCCGGTCGTCGCTGGGAAGACCGCCCCTTGGCGTGCCCTAGTTTGGCAAAGCGCGAGGATGGCGAGGCGTTCTGGGTCAGGTCGGGTCGACCCAGGCACACCCAAGTCCCGCACGAGCGGTTCGCGTGCGACGCCGCGCCTAGGGCGTGGGGCCCGCAGCTGACGCGCCGTGGGACCCGCCCGCAGCACGACAGCCAATGCCGATGCGCCGCGTGTCCCGTGGGCCACGCCGTCTCTGCTGTGGCCAATCGTGGCCTGCCACGTGTCGGTGGCCGGTCCCGCTGCAATATTAATCCCGCAGAAAAGTTAAAAAAGAAATATAATATATATATATATATACACATATATTTTAAGTATAACTATATTTATATGAATACACTAGGCAGACATATATTATATACTATACTTATATACTTATGTAATTAACAGTAAAAATTAATCGAATAATTGACCAATAAATTTTAAATCATTAATATGAGTTAATAAATTAATTAACATAACAATTAGTTAATTATGTTTAATTCAATTAATATTATATAAACAGAAAGTATAATTAAGATAATTTGTTAGGTTTAGTTTAAGTTAACAACAATTAATACAGTAAATTAATGATGATAAATTTAGGTGAATAAATACTTTAAATTAATTAATTAATTAATTAAAGTTTAAACAGTAATCTTAATATAAAATAAAAATATAATTAAGATATTTAAGTTAATAAGAGATTAATTATTAATTAATTAGATAATAATTAATATTAATTAAATACAGATTATGAATAATTAATTCACTAATTAATAAATATAGAAGAATATATTTTTAACTTTAGGAATGAATAGTAAATTAATACAAATTGAATAAATAAATAGTAAATATTAATTATTTAATTCAAAATTCTTAAAAGCTTAATAACTTTTTGTATAATAATCCAAACATAATCAATATAGGTCTTATTTTACTCAGAAAAATAAAAGGAATCAAATGACATAATATAAAAATAAATTTCGGGTACGCATAACGAAGTAGCATTTTATGACCTATTTAAGGCCCCATAATTATTAACCTAGTTGACCAAACATAGCTCCATCTCTGTAGTAGTATTAGTTTTCTTATTTGGATATCAGGATAAAAACTCAAACCTAGATCTCATAAGTTGACTTTAGGGAGAATTGACCAAAATAATCTTAGGATTCAAATGGCCATAACTAGGTCAATTCAACTCTAAATTTGAAAATTCAAGATACTAACTAATTTAAAATATCAATGTCATCAATAAATTGAAATAATATTTAGGATCTGAACCTCAGAAATTTAGAAAATGATAAAAATACCCATAACCTTAGTTAGGTCATAACTTAACTATTTGAGGTCCAAATTGGGTTTACTCCCTATGAACATACTCAGTATATTATAGAGAAGCTATAGAAACTGAGTTTACTAAAATTGGACTTCAAATGGATAGAAACTAAGTTTACTAAAATTGAACTTCAAATGGAAAAGTTCGGTTTTTGTCACCCGTTGATTAACCCAAAATTTATCAAATTGCCCTTCCAACTTAAAACATCCATAACTTAGTCAATTGAACTCAGAATCCAGTGTTCTTAGACTCTATGGAATCCTTGAACAATAACCTACAATAAACTGTATAAAAAGTTAGGTTTCATTAGAGTGAAAAATACTAAAATTCCCTTAAGTCAAAAAACTTTAGTTTGAACCTGTAGGATCCGTTTCTCATCCAACTTGGATGTACTTACTATCAATCTTCAAGTTCGACAGTAAGGAATCATTTGGAATTAAGAAACTTCAATTTGGACCATTAAATCAAAAGTTGACTCTTTAAACCCTTAAGTAAGGGCAAAATAGTCATTTTGCCCAAATTTTAGGAAAAGTACCCTAAACCTTTAATTTGTCTTTTAAAACACTAAAACTAACATTTGAACTGCATTAAAATCACCTAAATGAGTGACATCAATCTTTAAAGTCAAAACTATAGAATACCTGAAAATCCTCCTAAGTCCTTTTCCTTAGGATTATACACCTCACATAAGAACCATTCTTGAGATTAGTATTAAATCATAGGTTAGAATCATTATTTGGGTAAATGGGTTACTCAATAGATGAAACTTTAGTTTTATTAGTTTCTAGAATTTTACAACTTATTTTGATTATTTTTTTTTTAACTTTAGATTTAAGATAGGAGATTCATCCTATTAAGTTTGATTACTTAATAGGATTTGCCTTAATTAGTAGATCACTATTAGAATAAAACCTAGATCTTATGTGATTAAGCCCAACCTCATGGTGTTTAATTCATAATCTATAGCTTAAATCTTAGATAGAATGTCTAAATTCACAAAATTAGGACGTATAATTTATTAATTTAACTTGTAGTCATCATTTGATTGAATTAGATTAGAACCTGATCAGTTCTAATTCTTTTTAACTTATAAGGTCAAGTTTCTAAGTGACACTCGATAGTAGGAAAGTTGAGATCCTGAACTTGTGTAACTTGGAATAGTTAGAATGGTTAAATTAGAAAACAAATGATATCACCATATTAGTAGAGTCCCTTGCTTACCTTTGATATTTTGTTGCTACGTATTTCTTAATTTTGTGCCATAACTCCTTGAGCATATCATATAAGATTTTTGATGTATAAATAAAATTTTAGGAAAATATGGAGACTCCTTAGATTTCTTTTGAAAATATTAAAGAAATAGATTAAAGATAATAATTGTATATGTTAGAGCTACCTCTCAGTTATGTCTTCTTTGCCTAGTCTCAGATGATGTTAGGAGAAGACTTTGCTTATATATTCTTTGCTTAGTCTCAGATGACACTAAGAGAAGATTTGTTGTGTTTCCTTGTATAGTCTCAAATAACAGTAGCAGAAAACCCTATATACTTTGCCTAGTCTCATATGACACTAGGAGTACATAGTTTTGTGCCTTAGCCTCCATGTTGGCGCTAAAATCCTTGATATTCAGTGGGCTTATTTAGCTCTTTTTTGTATGGCAGTTAGTACATGGATATATATATATATATATATATATATATATATATATATATAGTTTTGATGTTTTGTTTACCTTGCAGTATTTTCATTCAGTCAGATATTCCTTTGTTATGCTTATATATATATTAGGATGTTAGAAATTTGCTGCTATTATATGTATCATTCCTGAGTTAAGTTATTTAATTTGTATATTTCTTTTGATCACCAGCATGTTTAGGATGTAGTTATTTCTTTCAGCACTTGTGCAGTTATTTATATATGCCTACCATGTTTAGCTTATATACGAGGCATGTCTTAGCCTCCTTTTTGCTTAAGTTATAAATATTGTTTATAGCTTTTCCCTTTCTTATTGTGTTGTTAGTTGCTCCTATTTTTGATGTAGTTGATGCTTAGAAAATGTAAAATGGTGATATTATAAAACACATAAAATTCATTAGCTTAAAATGTACTTAGATAATTGTCTAACACAAGATTTTTCTCTTTTTGGATGGGGCCCTACATTGTGAAACCGACAATGGCAAATCCTCTTCAGTTAGACGATCAGGAGCTAGGTGTGGAGCCTTATCCAAAGGAGGAGCCTTTGAAAGAAGAAACTGCTTAGTTCTTATAGGTGAGGATGAGAGAGTTTATTTGTTTGCTTTATTTAAACTTTAAAATGATATAATAATAATATAGGTACCTATGATCGTGTGTTTGGATTATTATATGCTTTTATTTTGAGTTATATTTCATTATATTTATACTATGATATGATGCTTGGATGTTTCTCATTTTTAATTCGCTTCCGCACACTGTATATCTTTATTAGATAGTGACTGATATTTTTGATTCAGTGTATACTCCTTCTCTTATTAGGTGGATTGTGGACGTCATCCTAATCCAATGATAAGTGGAGGGTTAGCCAGAGTGACATGCCACCCCTTAGCTTGATCTTATGGATTTAGGGGTGGGGCGCCACACTCTCCCTCTTTGTTCTCTTATTCCCCAATTG
The DNA here is from genome assembly GCA_016760335.1 of Gastrodia elata. Taxonomy (NCBI): domain Eukaryota; kingdom Viridiplantae; phylum Streptophyta; class Magnoliopsida; order Asparagales; family Orchidaceae; genus Gastrodia; species Gastrodia elata. The sequence continues at coordinate 14,061,821 of CM028670.1, read as the reverse complement.
GATTATCACCTATGTTTTTCATTTCAATTGGATATCTATTTAATAAATTTTGTTGTCTTCTAAATCTAAGATATGTGCATTTAATTTCAGAATCAAATAAAATGTTCAAGCTTTCTCTCCTACTCATACAATTCAAATATTCAGCTAGAAAGAACAATTACAACATGCACTTACAGTAATTCTGAAAAATAAAAATAAAAAAGAAAACAAACTAAATTAACAAAACTGCACCTACAGTTAACAACAAATATAATTACAAAAAGACAAAATATTATATACATATTAAAGATAACTCAAAATCACTATTTACTTGCAAATTATCCTTAATACAAAATAGTTCTTCATTCCCTGACAACGACGCCAAAACTTGACATACTGTAAATACATGTCTGCGCTCGTACGCAAGTGTACGTGGTCCGAAGTAATAATGGAAGGTAAGTTCCAAGATTTATCATCCATAAAGAACAAAGTATTTTGTTACTAAGGTATATTTACTTTTAATAATGTTTAGACTAATGATATTTTGTAGTTTTAATTGGCTCCTAATTAATAATGCAAAGATCTTAATTCAAAAATACAATTTAAGAAGAAGGGATAGTTGGGTTTTATCATACAATTTGTTAAGCGATTAGTGTAAGTACTCTTATTCAGCAACTTCAAATGATTTTTGTTCATATACAAATTATAATCAAGTGATAATAGCATTCCTTAGATTGGTCCTCTAGTTCCAACTATTTCATGCCTAGTGTACAACATGAACTCACGAAGGTTTAATCTCGGCTCATAGACCCTTGTGTGATCGATATGAGTCAAATTCAATTTCTTACGTCTAAGTTATCAGATTCATAATTTTAATTTTAGCGATCACACAAACTTGATTCCACTCAATTAGCATTACGTGCTTCCCTCACTGTTTAGCTAAGGAAGTGAATTATTAGGCTGAGTGGATTATGTCACATTCATCTGTGAGCACACAATTCTTCCTCTTCCTCCTTTAATGTATGATGTTCTATGGGGTGTAATTGGTGGCTCTTGGCTCACATGCATCAATCTCTCGACTAAGCTCAAAGAACAATGCTATTATGCTCAAGAGCTTATCACTGGGCTCTAAGCACTAATGCACATATTCCTATCTTTACGCCAATTGGTGAGCTATGGAGCTCTAAGAGAATTAAGTTACCAAGTTCAACTCATTATATTAATCCTAAGGTATTTACACCGAGAATCCTCACACAATGAATATTGTCACATATATTCGCGATGAGGACCTTTATGTGCATGTCCCTAGTTTTAATATGACTAGTTGGCTTGATAGTGTTTTCATTAATAACCATTTAATTTAATAAAATATTCATCACAGAGCACGCTTTTAAACAAGTTCATATCTAAACCAAAAATGATTAAAAATTTTATTTATTAAAGAAAATGAGTGCAAATACCATTTCATCCCATAATGATTGCATGACATGAGGGTTTAGCCTTCCATCACAAATGAAATGCAAAAAATACAAATCAAGGAGACGAACCCTTACATGGTTCTTACTGTAAAGAGAATAAAGAGGGGATTAAGAGAAATACTAGGAACAACTATTGCGTTCACTAGTTTCTTATTTGCTCTCTAACCTTGCCTTCCCATCTGATTCCTTGAATGCTCTTCTTGCTTCCCCTTGGTGGTCACCTTCTCCTTCCTTAGGTAGGGTTTCTCCTTTTTCACTTGATGCAGCTTCAGAAATTTTAGAGTTCAGAATGTCAATAAGGGGAGCCCTCTTAAAGTGATTTTCTCTTCCTTTTATAGTTGTAGCCTCCAACCCTTTGAATTAAATCTACCAAACCTTTCATCTACTTTTGCTTTAATGATTGTCAATGAATACTCCCTTTATTCCTCTTGATAATGACAAGGTTTAATGCAATTTGAGCTTAATTGTAGCTATGAGAAAACAAAATAATTGAATTTTTGGTATTCCCTATGTTGAATTGAATGCTCGTTTATAGCTGGATTTACGACGGGCGCTGCGGCGTGCTGCAGCAATTTTGTTTCAGAATATTTGTCAAGTGAATGCCCGCTTCAGCACGCTATAGCACCCGCATCTCGGGCGGTGCACGGTAGCATGTTGTTTTGAATTACTGTAGCGCTGCGGCGCGCCATAGCGACGAGCTCTCAGGTTGAGCATTCTTAACCGCGCTATGGCGCGCTGCGGCACGGGATGCCTTAAATTTCTTTCATTAAGTCCTATCCCTGTTGATCCACAATGGTGCGCCGTGGCACCAAGCTCTCTGTTTGTATCTGCTACAATGCGCAGTAGCGCAAGCTGTATCACTTGCGTCTCAGGTTAGGGTCGCTGCAGTACGCTGTAGCAGGTTGTTTTAAATTACTATAGTGCTGTGGCACATCATAGCACCGAGCTCTTGGGTTGAGCATGCTTAAGCACATTGTGGAGCGCTACAGCATGGGGTGCCTTAAATTTCTTTCAATAAGTCTTGGCCATATTGATCCGTAGCAGCGCGCTGTGGCGCCGGGCTCTCTATTTTTATCTGATAGAGCACGCAATAGCGTAAGAGTTTAGGGTTGAGACCACATCGGTGCACTGTAACGAGAGCCTTTTGAGAATTTTGATAAGTTTTTGGATCCAGTGGGTTCCACTACGGTGCACGGTAGCGCTGGGCTCTTGGGTTAGAATTCGTTGTAGCGGCGGTAGCGCTGGGCTCTTGGGTTTCAGTCAATTGCGGTACACGGTAGCACTAAGATCTTGGGCTTGAATGGCTGCGATGCGTGGTAGCATCGAGCTTTCGGGTTGAGCCACCTGCGGCGCGCAGTAGAGCCGAGCTCTCGGGTTGAGACTGCTGCGGCTCGCGGTAGCGCCGAGCTCTTAGGTTGAGCCCGCTACGGCATGTTGTGGCGTGCGACAGCGATTTTCTTCCATATTTCCTTTGTTTGCCTAGATATAACGCATCTCCTCTTTTTCCCTGAACTTGGTGAAAAGTCGATAATTTTAGCATAAAGATGTTTGTATTTACTCTCTTATTTTGCTAAAAATCTTAGATTTATCATTAAGCTATAAATATGTTATTTAAAGTTTTTGCCTTATTCTTTCTTAGCTTGCTGCACCTATTTATGTTTGCTTAGTGTTTAATTAATTGTGATATCTTAATAGATTTTGAAACTAATATTCAGCATAAAATATACTTAGATAGTTTGTCTAATCAAATTTTCTATTCTTTTGGATGGGGCCCTATCATTATGAAACCAATAATGGCAGATTCCAAGCTGTTTGAGGTAACTGAGCCTTATGAGGAGCTTATTCAGGAGGAAGGACGTGTTGCTGTCGAAGATCATTTGCTCTTTTCTTATTTATTTGCTTATGAGGCTGAGTGTTCTTTTTTTTTTCAGTTAAAATTTTAAATGTTATAATAATGCAAGTTTTGTTTGTATTTTCTTTTACTGCATATTTGTTCTAATTTTAATGTATTTACTTTCAAAATTATGGTAAAATGGATGTGCATGTTTCTTGCTTCCGCACTCTGAAAATTTCATGTATTTTCATTGGTGAAAAGCTCTCAGTTAATGGTGAATTCCTTAGTTATAAAGGATTAAGGTGAATACCCAATCTGATTATAAATAAAGAACTTATCATTTGGTGATCAATTCACTATAATCATGTTAACTTAAGTGTTAATAGGACCACGATGGGGTGGGGCTCCACACAGGCTCTAGCACTGCATACGGGGATTTTCTTTATCAGGGGCACTGGCTAAATGGGGATGAAGATCCAGAGTGTGAGTCCTCGCTCAACCACTTGATTGGTCGACCGATGGAGCAAAATGGTTTGGATTTGAAGGATCCTAACGACCGAACATGGGAGGCTTTTCGACCTTCGGATCCTGAGTACCATCCAACGTCTAGAAACGGATCAAGCTAGATATAGTCCCAATTGTCAGATCATGGCAGAATGACAACTCGATGTCTCAGGATTGGCGATCTTTGTAGCGAATCGTCCACAATCCGCATAGCAAATCCCAATGTCAATCGATCGTTGATGGTTACATATGCAAATATGAATTGTTTCAAACCCTTTTGTGTAATTTTTCTTATTTAAATTAAATTCAATTATGGCCTAAATGACTCCCAAAAATTCCAAAAACTTGCACCTATTACCAATTTGGAGATGAGGAGTTCAAAAATGGAATCAAAATTTGATTTGGAGATCAAAATATTTTGGCTAATTTTTAGGGTTCCTAATTCAGAAAAAATTGCCAAATTAACCTAATGAGGTCCGATTGACCCCAAATGTTCAGGGTTAGATTTTGATGATTACATGAACATATTGGGATGAAAATTAAACGTGTTTAAGCTTATATTAGGCTAAATAACAGCCTAGGGTTGTTACAAGCTGGGACCTATTGGGTTGCTTAGTGGTTTACAATGAGCAAAAGAATCTTCTTAGAGGAAATTACCAGGCTATTTATAGACTGGGAGCTCGGTGAAAGCTCGGCCTGGCCATTAATGTCTGAAACAAAATTTTACTAATGATCGGGCTAACCTGACAAGGGAAATCAGGAAATTTTAAGGCCATCAAACTATTGTTATGCGGGCGATCGTCGGGGACACGAATCTCGCCCATACTAACATAGTAGCAGGATCTAATTAGACTATGGGGCTACTTCAAGTAAATAATAATAAAGCTGAATAGTAGATAGACTCATCCTGGCCATTCGATCCATTAGTGGTTTTAATTGGATGATCGTGATGTGCCTAATCATAACAGTTGAACGTGGGGATAATGACAGTCGTGGGATTGCAGAAGCGATTCGACGGCTGTCGAAGATTCTGAGCGACAAGGAAGTAGCACCATTTGATCTAGGGTTTGAGGATCATGGGACGATTGGGATTCACAGAGCTTAGCTGTTGCACAGTCGGGACCCTGCAGCAGATATGTCGTGGTCCCGGCAGTGGATCCTTTGATCGTTAGAGATGATTTTGTAATTATTCAATATGTTGAACCCAATTTTGTAATTTTCTTAAATTAAATTTAGGTCTAAATGACCTGCAAAATTTTCCAAAAATTCACCCATAGCTAATTTGGGAGACAGGAATTCAAAAATGCAATTAAATTTTAATTTGGAGATCAAATTAAATTAACTAATTTTCTTTGTCAATTAATCGGTAAAATAGTTAATTAATCAAATCGAGCTTCGATGGATCCAAAAGTTTCAAGGTTAGGTTCTAATGACACTTTAAGTTCAATGGAATGAGATTTGGGAATTAGCTTAGCTCAGATTATCTAGGGTAACAACTTAGGATTGTTACACGTACTCTCAGTTCTCTCAAACTCTCGCTGGATCGCTAGCCTCTGTTTCTTTTGTCATCGCTCTCAAAATCTCGCTCCTAACTCCTGATTCCTGCGTTCCATACTAGTGACGACTTCTCCCTTATATCTTTGGTGATTCTTCTATGTTCATCCATGTAAGTTGGAGTTGTGCTCTTACACTCTTACAGTTTATTTAATATTTTGTCAAATTATATTTGTGTTTAATTTAGATTTCCAAACTTATAGTAAGTTGTTTAAATATTTTAGGGTTAGAGTCATAAGCTGATACTATAATTCAGTGATTCTCTTTACGTTATATTTGTTTTGTACTTCTATTTAATTTTAAGTTTCTTAGACATGTAATAATTTTTAAGCATGTAATTCTATTTTTAAGGTTAAGCAGTGAGCTGGAATTATATTTTTGCAATTACATTCTAACGATTTATTTAATATTTTATTATAGTCTTTTTGTGTTTTTTAGGTTTTTTAGTCTTGCAGTAAGTTGTTCGCATGTTTTATAGTTAAAGTCACAATTCTTGTGTTGTCGAGACAATTTAGTCCATCATGAAGATGCTAATGGTGCTTTGGTGAGCTTTTGGGAGGTTCCGAGGCAATTCAGAACAAATGCATAAAGTCCAAGAACAACACAGATGTTGCGGTGCGCCTTGGCGCTCCCTCACCCAAGATAGAGGCTCTATCATGTGCCTCAGCGGTCAGCAATCAAAGAAGCAAGCACTACAGTGCACCGCAGAAGAATTCGGCACTGCGGCGCGCCGCAGCAGCAAGCAACACGAAAGGCAGGCACTACAACGCGCCGCGGTGGTAGGCAATCTAATTGGCGGTTGCTACATCGTGCTATAGTAGTAGAAAACCCGATAGGTGAGCGCTACAGTGCACCGCAGGGCCTGGTATCCAAGACCTAGGAGCTATGGCGCATCGTAGTGCCTGACAGAATTCTTCTCCAGTTCAAATTACGCCTTAAGTAATTTGAGGGCATTTGGACCTTTTAGGGTCTAGGATTAAACTGGGTACTTAAGAAAACATGTGGAAGAGTTTTCAAAGCAAGCTAAGAGTGTTATCATCTCTGTTGCAGGCTTTTGCTATTGTGAGGAGGAGATCCTAAGGTGAAGCCCTAAGGAAGTTGTAGTGCAAGAGAGCACTTGCATATTGAAGAAGATACTTCTAGTGGTGGCTGCTTTCTCTCCATTATATCCTAGAGTAGGAGCTTGTGTGTTTCTTGCCAAATGTTAAGCTCTTTGTAACTCTGTACTCTTCAAGATTTTTAGTGGATATTTTCTATGGTGTGGCTTTGTGGTTTTTTCCATTCTTGAGTTTTCCACGTAATATCTGTGTTTGGATGTTTGTGTGCTAGAGTTTGCATTACATGCATGTGCTGTGATCTATTCTTTGTGGCTTTGTGATTCAAATTTTCTTAGTAATTGTCAATGCAACCAAGGTCCTCGATCGAGTGCGCTAACAAAACCGCTTCAGCTGCAGAGTGGTCCCGGTGCTGGAAGGTTTATTTCACCAATAACAATGTGATGCTATGATTTTGTTCACGTTCCATACTTCTGTTTAATTTTTAGATTCTTAGACATGTAATAATTTATGTGTCTGTAACTCTATTTAAGTATTAAAGTTATGAGTTATTGTTGTGTTCTTACAATTACAATATTATGGTATGTCTAATATTTTTTCAAATTATTTATGTATTTTTTTAGGGTTTTCAAAGATACAATAAGTTGTTTACAAAATTACATATTTTAAGGTTAAAGCCTAAAGCGTATGATGTCATTCTCTCTACATTGTATACTTTTTTTTAATGTTATTTCAATGTTTTAGAGTTTTAAATATGCAGTAAGTTGTGATATTTTTCTTAAGGTTAAAAATTGGAGCTAAAGATGTGGCTTTATTCTTTACTTTTTTTTCTTTCCAATTTATGTAATTTTCTTAAGTTAAAGCCGCAAACTATAGTTTTAATCTTTAATCTTTATTTAGGGTTAACATAGAGTTTAATCGAGATTTTGAAATTCCCAATTCTTCATTTGAAATTTGGAATTTAATAAAAATCAAATATATATCATGCGGCTTGCATTTTGCGGCATTTTAAAAAAATGTTTTCATGCATTAAGTTATTTGCATATTTTTATGGTTAAAGTTGTTTGCCTCGTGAGTTAAGCATGTGATTCTCTTGATGTTCTCTTTTATTTTTCTTGCAATATTTTAGGGTTTTCAAATATGCAATAAGTTGTGACTTGTAAGCCTATTTTATGATTTAAGTTTTAGAGCTTTAGACATATTGCAAATTTTAGGGATATTTTTTGAGTTAAAACATAAAATTATATGGGATAATTATAATTGATTTTTAGCCTTTAAAATATTATTACTTTTGAGATTATGTGTTGATTAGCTGATGTATTTTTATTTACTAAAAAATATTTTAGCTAAATAGAAGATAAAAGTAATTCCTTTGAACTTGAAATTGATAAATTATGAGGTGAACAAAATATTGTATTTGAGTCAAAAAGTAGGGAAGCAAGTACAAATCTTAATGTTATTGTATCCAAACTGGTGAAATAAGCGAGACTGTTTCAATTGTTAGGATAATAAAAAAAAGTGCAATTTGGGACAACTTTGAACTCTAAAGATAACAAGGGTAGTGCAATTGATAAATTAACATATAAACATTATCGTAAGACTTATATGTACTAGAAATTTGGATCAATCTTAAATTTTTAGGCACATCAAACTTTGTCAGGTAAAACAAGCGAAACTATTTTAAATGTTAAAACATTATGAAAAAGTGCAATTTGGGACTACTTTGAAATAATGAAGTCTAAAGATGACAAAGATAATGTAATTGATAAACTATCATATAGGCATTGTGGTAAGACTTATATGTCCCAAAAATTTGAATCTATCTTAAATTATTTTAGGCATATCCAATTTTGTCAGGTAATAACTCAAGCAAACAAAAACAGAAGGTTTTTAACCTAAAGATATTGAATAATGGAAAATCATAGGCATTGGAATTAGTAATTTTTGTGTTACATCTACATATAATAACAACAATGTTAGAAATATATTTGTAAAGATTATTATTACAGCTCAATTACCTTTAAGTTTGTAAAATAGCCATATTTTAATTTCTTTACATGTATTTTGAATACTAATTATATGAAAACTTTCAAAAGGATTATACGAGTTGAATGCTTGGAAGTTTTTGAAATAAAATAGGATAAGATAAAGAAAGTTCTAAAGTCTGTGAATCATTTTTTTTTAATAGCTGATTATTAAATTTCAAATTAATCAGTAAAGTATATATGTTTAACAACACACTACATTGATTTAGATTGGGTGTTGCAACAGACCTTGAACCTCCTCATACTACACATATCATTGCTGATGCCATTAGTGAGTGCATAATATAGTGGGGCATCCTCACAAAAATTATGACGATTTCATTTGACAATCCGTGTGCCAATATTAATGCAGCAAAGATTTTGTCAAAAATTTTGAGAACACTAACAAATATTTTTTAAAGGAAAATTATTTCATGTTCGTTTATCTGCGCATGTTTTAAATTTGATTGTTTAAGAAGGCCTTAAGAACTGGAATAATACCATTAATGATGTTAGAGAGATCATTATTTATATTAAAAATTCTTCAAGCCGCTTAAAAATATTTGATGAAATTGCAAGATTAGTTGGTGTATCAACTCGTATAGATCTTTCAGGTGATGTAAAAATAATATGCAACTCCATATTTTATGTACTAGACCGTGTCTTTCATTATAAAACTCTATTGCATGAATTTTTAAAAATAGTTTGAGGTTTGATTGATGTTGATTGGGATAGATTTTATAGAATTAAATATATTTTTAAAGTTCTTGAGAATGCTTCAAGGATAATTTTAAGTTCAACATACCCAACTTCTAATCTCTTTCTTTCTAAAATGATTCATATTAAATGTATTCCTGAGAGTGGGGCAAATAAGAAGGATGTTTCTATTAGATTCATGTGCATTTCATTGAAAGAAAATTTTGACAAGTATTGGTAAGATATTAACTTGTTAATGTGCATTTCCATCGTGCTTTATCCAAGGAAAAAAATGGCATTTGTTAAATTTTCTTTTAGATCAATATATTTTGGGTCAACCCTTAATGAGAAAATTGAGTAGGTTTTACAAAATTTTCATGAACTATATGGCTATTATTATGTAGACACATATAGAGCAATTTTTTATTCTTTAAATAGTTTGTTAATGCTTCTATACAGTTCTAGTTTAAGTTATTGTGAACTAATAAATTTAATTGTAAGTGATTTTGCCTTATTTTTGGAGTCTGCTTATGCCAACCAGCTAATTAAATCAAAGATGAAGCTTTATCTTGATGAGGATTACATTAAGGTGCTACAAAAATAAAGATCTTTATTTGATATTCTAGAATGATGGAAAATAATTTTGTTAAAGTTGCCTAAATTAGCAAAGATAGCCAAAGATATTCTTATTATTCTTATTACAACTATTGCTTCTAAATCTGTATTTAGTGTAGGCGGTCATGTACTTTATGATTATAGAAGTTCATAATCACCAAGTATGGTTAATACTCTTATTTGTACAAAAAATAAGCTTACTGGGTCTAAAATCAATCTTACACATTTGGATGAAGATGTAAGATTTTGAGTTTGAGATATTCAAATTTACAAGATAGATAAACTGGTTATAAGTTTAGTTATTTTGTTTTTTAGTTTATTTTTGTGTAGGAAGAGCAACTAACATGCGCAATTGGATTAAGTGATTATTGAATTATGAGTACTTTAGGTGTGTTGTACTTAGTTCCTTTTGTAGAACTTTTAAAGGCATATAACTTCTTATGTCCTCCTGGTTATTTTTATAGAATTGGATGGCTTATTTTATTTTTTATATTTATTCACCAAGTTATAATATTGTTTATTTAATTCAATCATCATTATTGAATGTTGACTCTTTTTTACTTGAATTCTTATTTAAGCAGGTTTGTAATGGAAAAAGGGACTGTTGAAAAATAATCATTTTATATTAAATATAGTGTGTTATTTAGATCTTTTCATAAATACTTGTAATTGCTTCAAATTTATATTTTTATATACTATTTTTTTTTCAAATTTATAATGTTGTATTATTATAATTGCTGCTACTTGGGCTACTGCTGCCTAAGTTATTGGTGCATCTATTATTATTACTTGGGCTACTACTATTTGTGTTATTGTGGCCTCTACTATTGCTGTTTGAGATACTTTTGCCTCCATTATTTCTACTTGGGCTGGTGCTGCTTTTGAATCATTTATTATTAAATGTAATGTGAACTATGTGATATTTATATTATTTAATAGATAATCAAAACTATTTCTGTGACAACCCTATGTTGTTGTAACAATGCAAGGTTGTTACCCAGCTTAATTTAAGCCTAATCATGTCTTAATTATCATTCCACTAAGTTCATCTAGTTATTAGAACCAAACCCTGAAGGTTTGGAGCAATTCAGAGCTCGATCGATTATTTTGGAATATTTTAATATTTGAATATGTAGAAATTTGAGGTATTTATTTTGACCTCAAAATCAAAATCCAACTTCGTCGTTGCGATCGTCACCCCCAAATTAGCTAGTGGTGATGTTTTGGACGCATTTGGGAGTCGTCAGATTTTTGCAAATATTTTAATCTAGTTAAATGCAACGGAAAATAGAATAAATAAATAATCATCATAATTGAAATCCGACTTCAACGTTGAATTCCTCACCCCCAAATTAGCTAAGGGTGAATTTTTGAGAATTTTCGGAGCGTGTTTCTAAAATCTGAATTTTTAAATAATCAAGGAAAATAAATAGGTAATTACCCAGCCCCTAAATTGCAATTTCCCCCTAATTTTCTAATGCATCCTGTCAGCTCCCCACCTTAGCCGACACCCCCATGCCCCTTGGCTGCCCATTGATGGCCTCCCTCCCTAGGCACATGATGGCCTAGCCCCTACTCCCCTCCTCCTCTCCTCCTATATTAAGTGAGCTCAGCCCTATCTCCTCATTTTGCTGTCAAGCAAAGCTCTAAAGCTCCCTCCCCTCCCCTCCATTGCTATAGCTTGGACTGAAGAAGAAGAAGGAGAAGCTCATCCTTCAAGCCTTCCAAGTCTCCTTCCTCCTTCCCTCGCAAGGCTAAAAGGTACCTCCTTGCTCCCCTCCTTATCTTTCTCATATTATTGCAATGTTTGAATGTATCCTTAGAAGCCTATAAGCATGTATGGAAGCCATTAAAGCTCTTAAAAGCATCATAGAAAATTGCTCTGTTTATCTTGTATTCTACATACCCTTGTATTTGTTAGCATATTTTGTATAGCTAGGTTGCTCCGTTTGTATTAATTTTAGTGTCGATGGAAAGGTATCGGAAAGACCTTTCCATTGATATATGACACTGCTCATGGAACGCTTTGGACTGAGAGTAATTGATTTCAAAAGTAGGACTTCCAGGCTTCATACTAGCGAAATCATCGTCTGGCGCTGCAGCGCCCAATTTTGCAAAATAGGCCGCTGTGGCGAGCGCTGCAGTGGGCTACAGCTGAATTTCAGAAAAAAATTAAATAAATCCGTTAATTAATTAATTAAAATAGCATTTCGTCAAATGGACCGCTACAGCGCGCCATAGCGCGCTGCATTAGAAATTTTTGAAAAAAAAACATTAGGAAATGTCAAAATAAATTAATGGAACAATAATTTTGCAAAATGAACCACTGATGTGCGCCATAGCACGCCGCAGTGGGCCGCAGCGGGTTGCAGCGCACCCCAGCGCGAAAAGCGCTATCGTCCGAAAAGCGCTACAGCGCGCCACTGCGCGCTGCAGCGTCTGAACTTGCAAAATTCCCAAAATTTCTTGAAAAATTGCCTAGTTTTGACTGAAAGGGCCAAAATGTCATTGTTTTTGTATTTTAAGGTCCCTAGGACTCTAGTGGGACTAAATAATATCAAATTTGAACTTATTTTAGTTAAACTTGAACATTGCATAAAATTTTATATGAAAATTATGTTTGAAACCTTGTCATTTTTAATAAAGTGCTCAAAACCTACCTTGTACCTTAAAGATATTGTGCAAATTTCTAGATAACTTAGAATTTCAGTGTCAATAATAACCAAAAATAATATTTAGGTTTCGAACCCTAGAAAATTAAAAGAAATAACTAAAATATCCCTAAGTATGATTAGGTCATAACTTGACCAATTGGAGTCCAATTTGGGTCTACTCCCAGTTAAAGTATTCAATGTAATATAGGGAAGCTATAGCTACTGAGTTTGCTGAAATTGGACACCAATTGAAAGAGTTAGCTTTTTGACCCCTCTTAACTTAGAAAATTACCAATTTACCCTAAGAAATTCATATGGCTATAGCAACTCATTAGAACTTAGAATTTAGTGTTCTTAGACTTTAGGGAATCCTTGAACAGCAAATAATAGTAAACTGCATAAAACTTTAGATTTCATTAAGTGCAATTTATTAAAATGCCCCTTAGGTCAAAAACCTTAGTTTGGACCTATATGACTGGTTTCTTGTCCAAATTAAGCATACTTACTATCTATCTTCAAGTTAGACAATAAGGAACCATTTGGTACTAAGAAACTTCAATTTGAACCCTTAATTCAAAAGTTGACTTCTTGGGCCCTTAAGTAGGGGCAAAATAGTCAATTTGCCCAAAATTTAGGTTAAGTGCCCTTAACCTCTAATCTGTATTTTAAATCACTCAAACCAATATTAGAACTGTAATAGAATCGGTTAAATAAGAAAAAAAATCAGCCATTAGGTCAACTTAGTAAAATTCCCCAAAATTCTCTAAGTCTTTTTCTTAGGATCTTTCACCTCACATTAGGACTACTCCTAAGACTAGGACTAGCTCATATGTTAAATTTTATTCATTAGATAAGTGGGTTATTCAATGAATGAATCATTAGTTTTAATAGTTTATAGAAATCTTACAACTTATTTTGATTTTTTTGTCTTTTAACCCTAGATTTAGGATAAGGAGACTCATCCTATTATGTTTGATTTGCTTAATAGGATATACCTTAATCAATAGATCACTTTTAGACTGAAACCTAGATCTTATGTCTTAACCTTTTTGGATTATATGATTAAGCTCAATCTCATGGCATTAAATCTATAATCTATAATTTTGTAGATCTTGATCAGATCTTAGATATAATGTCTGAATTCATCAAATTAGGATGTTGTGATTTATTAATTAAACTTATAGCAGTACTTGATTGAATTAGATTAAAACCTGATCAATTATAATCCTTTAAACATATAAGGTCGTGCTTCTAAGTTACACTTGATAGTAGGAATTGGAGATCCTGAACTTGTGTAACTTAGAATAGTTAGAATAGTTTAATTAGACAACAATAGTGTCACAATGTTAGAAAAAGTCTCTTGCTTATTTGATTTATTTTATTGCTACACATCCCTTGCTTTTGTGCTTAATCCCTTGGACATATCATATAAGAGAACTTTGTGCATGAAATAAAAACTTGGAATAATTAGGATAACAGTTACCTTTGGGTTCAGTATATTAGTAGATTTGGGTGCACATTTACCCTAATGGATAGGGGTAAGGAGTAATAAGGATGCTTAACATTACTCATTGAGGAGTGTGTGTTAAGCTTGGAACCCATTTAGTCTTGTAGACGTGCTTGACTCCTCAGCTGTTTCTGGACGTGTCCACATAAACAAAGTAAAATAACTAAAAGATTCTACATTTGTATTTACTGCCTCCTCAATTCTGCTACTGGATTCTATCTGCCATAGCCCAGAAAGGTTATGGGAATTTCTATCTGCCCAAGCCCAAAAAGGCTTTAGGGATTTCACCTGCTTGATGGCCAACTTTCTGATATGGAAGTCTTTACATACCTATTTCAGTTTTAGCTTACTATGTACTGTATTTTGATGTATATTTCAGTCAGCAATGTTTCTTTAATTACCTACCCACTTGTACATATTTATAGGATGCTAGACTTTGCTGCTTACTATATGTACCATGTTCAGATTTTTGTCATTTAATTTTCATATGTCAGATGATCATCAGCATATTTAGGGTTAGACTTTACTTTCAGTACTTTTACTTACTGTACTATACACGTATATGCCCACTCCTTGCTTAGTTGTTGAGGTATGCTTTTGTCTCATTTGTTGTTTAGTTATAAATGTTATATTTATAACAATCCCTATTTTTTATTACACTTACTGCTCCTACTGCTTAGTTACTTTCTGTTGTATTTAAGTATAAAATGGTGACATTAATAACACATGTAAAATATTCAGTCTAAAATGTACTTAGACAATTGTCTAATAAGATTTTTCTTTTATTGGCTGGGGCCCTGGTATTATGAAACCGATAATGTCAGATTTAGATAGGTTTGAAGAATTAGGTGCTAAAGAAGAGGTCCCTTACTTAGAGGAGGAGCTTCAGCCAGGAGAGCTAGATACCGTTTAGTTTCTTAGCTTCTTGTGAGCACGGGTGATTTATTTTCAGACTTCAAAACTACTTATTTAATGTTGTAATAATACTGGTACTGTGACTGTGATTTACTTTATGCACTTTATTATTTTCTGAGCTATCTTATTGATGTTTCTTATGTGATGCATGGTGAATGGATGTACTATTTACTTTATTTAGCTTCCACACTCTATATATATGTCTTAATTAGTAATTGATCCTCTTAAAAGTTCTGTGCACGTCCTCTCCTTATTAGTGGATTGTGGATCTTACATAATCTAATGATAAGAGAAGGATTTGCACAAGTGACCCTCCGCTCCTTAGCTTAATGATTTTGGGCTTAGGGAGCGGGGCGCCACAGTTGTTATCCTAGTTAACCAGAGCTTAACTAGGTCTTGATCTTAGTTCTAACACTTTAAATAAGTCATTAGAAACTCACCCTGAAGTTTTGGTCCCAATCAGGTGTCAAATGGATCAGACCCTGATTCAGGGAATTTTAGGAACCCTCAATTTGACCTATTTAAATTAAGCTCAAATCAAAAATTCAACTTTAGTATTGCGCTCATCTCTCAAATTAGCTAGAAGTGATGTTTTGGAGGCATTTTGAAGTCGTTAGAATTTGGTCGAATATATTAATATTAAAAATACCCCAAAAATAGGAAAAATTGAATACTTGTCAAAATCGAAATTCGTCTTCGCTGTTACGTTCCTCGCCCTTGAATTAGGTAAGAGTGAAATTTTGGAAATTTTTGGAAGAAGTCAAATTTTCTCGAATATTTTAATATATTTAAATAATTAAAAAAATAAGAAAACTAAATTGTCTTCATAATCAAAATCCGACATCGCCACTATGTTTCTCAACCCCAAATTAGTTATGGATGAATTTATGAGATTTTTTTGATTTCATTTGATTATTTAATTTTGAATAATTAAATTTTATTTAATAATTATTAAAAAAAAAGCCCCTTAAATCACCATATTTTTTATCTTATTTTAGCACCAAGCATAGTTTACATCATTTGGATATATCTTAAAGCAGAAGCAGCACTATTCACCTCCTTCCTGAAGCCCCAAACAAACCCTAAAGGTATCCCTTATTTTTTTTAAGCCTAAATTATGGCTCCTAATTTCTTAAGTTATAGGCAAAATTAGGAGGTGTAGTTGGTACCAATTGAAAGATCTCAAAGAGATCTTTTCATTGATATATGGCACTCAATGTGAGGAGCTCTGTGTATGGAGAATTTGAAGACTAAAGTTTTAATTTTTTTAATTTTGCCGATTTACAATAGCAACACTAAAATCCTGAATTTATTTTTATTATTTATTTAATTTTTTCTTATTCAATTAATCTCAAAATTTCAAAACCTCATAACTTTGTAATTATAATTCCAAACATAGTAATCTAATATACCATTTTAATCAGAAAAATAAAAGGATTCATAGTATGCCATTAGTTTTTCTATTTAGTGATTAATTTTACTATTTACTTTTAAAACTAACTAATCCCTCTTAATCCTAAAATTTGATTAATTCATAACTTAGTCAATTTAGCTCCAAACTATATGATCAAATATATCATTTTGATTAAGAGAATGTGTAGAACACTAATCGGTAAGAAAAATTTTAATTTCTGTTGTAATTATATTTCTTAATTTTGTTTAATTACTCTAAAAGTTGATTAATGAAAATTAAGTTCATTAATTATCCAAATTTAGAATTTAAAGTTTTTAATAGCTCCTAGTGTAGTGTAGAACATAGTGGGGAAGTTAAGTTTTCAATTTAGTAATTAATTTCAATAATCACCCACAAATAATCTTAAATCCTAATTAGGGAATAAGTTAAGCAAATGAGGTCCAAATTTTGTATACTCCTAGTCATTGCACTCAGTATATTACAAGGAAGCTATAGCCATCGAGTTTGCTGAATTTGGATATCATTTGGAAATGTTAGGTTTTTGGACATTTCCCAAAATTCCTAAATTACATAATTATGCCTCAATCTTGTTTTGGCCATAACTTGGCCAAATAACTTAAGAATTTAGTGATCTTAAAATTTTTAGAATCCTTAGACAATAAAAAAAAATAGTATAATAGAAATTTTTTATTTTCCTAAGTAAAAGTACAAATTTGCCCCTAATGAGCTAAATCCTTAATTTGAGTTCATTAGCCTTAATTATTTGCCGAATTGAGTGTACTTACTGCCCATCTTCATATTAGACTGTAAGTAACCATTTGGTAATAATAAATTTTTAATTTGGAACCTGAAATTAAAAGGTTGCATTTTAGACCCTTAAGTAGAAAGTTGTCATTTTTCCCTAATTTAGGTTCAAATGTTCTTAAGTCTTAGAAACCTAAATTATTTATTAAATTAGTAAGATGAAGGCTTAGAAATCAAATCTAGATCGTATAGTGCATGTTAATGTGATTTTCATATATTAACATTAAACTTACAATCCCTTGATTTTTCTCTTAAATAAGAGAATTTGCATAAATTAACTTGTCATTTAAAATATGTTGATTATCAAAATGACCCATTCTCAATAAATATTGATTCTACCCCATGACTTGATTATTTAATTAAATTTTGAGTAAGGTAATTTTAGTTTGTTAAGTTTTTATTATATTTAAGTGATTGAATTTATAAATATTTCATATGTTTGCATTTTAATTTGAGTTTGTGACTTCAACTTAGGATAGAAAACTAATTGTTGTGATTATAAGTTCTTAACCTTTTAATACTAATATTATATTTTCTAATTTAGATGCTTTATACCTTAAGTTAGGAAAACTTTTAAGAATTATCTTATTGAATATACATTGAGGTAGGCCTATAGATATACCTTTTCAACCTTAGATAATTGAGCTTCTATTTTGTGGTAGTATTAACTTAGTGAACTATAATTTGAGCTTAAATGAGATAATGTACCTAATTCAAGGGACTTTTATGTCACAACCTTGGAACCTTATTATTAGCACCTCCAATGGATAATAGAATCATTAGTTTGAGTTTTCTTTGTTTTTAAATAGTTAATTTATAATAATAACATTAGTGATTATCATAGTCTAATTGTATGGAAGAGGAAAGGTTTCTAACTATAAGTTCTAGTTCACTATAGGTTGAAGGTTAATGAAGTCATATAATATCTAAAACACATTCAGAGAGCTAAGGAACTTCTAATTCAATCACTAGAGAGCTTAAATTAAGACTTAGAGCAAAAAAGGAATGTGTGCTAAGATCCATCCAATTTGTTGTGTACTAGTCCTATTAAGTTCATATTCGAACATTATACATGTGATAAGGTCAACCACACTAAATGGGAATATTATCAAACTCTAAAGATCACAAGCAAATCAAGGTTATAAAATCAATCATATAGTATC
The DNA here is from genome assembly GCA_016760335.1 of Gastrodia elata. Lineage (NCBI taxonomy): Eukaryota > Viridiplantae > Streptophyta > Magnoliopsida > Asparagales > Orchidaceae > Gastrodia > Gastrodia elata. Next base: position 14,043,625 of record CM028670.1, on the reverse strand, counting down.
TCTCCTAAAGTTGAGGTTTGAATCAAGGATTTTGCTAAGTACCCAAACATCAAATATATGAAAAGTCAAGCTTCAAAAACACATTTGAAATGACATAAGAAGTAAATTAAATGAAATAAGTTTGTTGTCCTATGGTTTAAGAGCCTAAAACAAGCATAATATGAAACTAGGAAATCACAAAAATTACAAAATATTCACCTTATTTTTCTAATCAAAATAATATTTATGTTTGCATAATTTGGATGCGTATTATTAAAGTTATAAATGAAATGAAATTTGAAATTCAAAAGATTAATTAAGCTTAATTTAATTCCTATGGCACAGAAAACCATAGAGCTAAATATGTGAGCACAGAATACGAGGCCTGACAGCAGTGTGGAAAACATCATCCGCTGCCTCGACATGCGTTAGCTCAAACAGGTGACGCATGTTGAAGCAGGACCCACAGGAGGGAGGCGCTAACAGTGTAGTCCACGAAGTAAACCGATCCTGGTCCAATAGAGATACTCAAACCGGACCAAAGCTGCATCGTCCCGAGCAGCATCGTCCCGTTAGGGGGTCGAAATAGCATGACTAAGGTTCGATTTCCCAGCCGAATTTGTAGGTCCCTTGGTGAGTCCCGCACACATACAGAGATGTCTCGCCACGGCTGACCCAATGGTTCAAATAACCAACCATGGGGTCGATGGCATAGTTAACGGGGTGATGCCCTAGGTCGCAAGAGGAGGATCCGTGCATTTCCAATGAACTAATGTGAACAAATTCAAGAATCTAAACTTGATTGGGCTTGATCGAACCCGATCTAAGTTTGGATTGATGCGAGAAGGCTCAGAATAGCAATCACTGCAATCAATTTAAAGAAAGTATGGTAGGATCAGTACCTAAAAGCCATGCAAGATACTAGTTTGAAGAATATTCGGTGAGCTCCCATGGTCACCTCAACAGCTCCTAGCTCTAGGCAATAGCACCAAATGACTTAGTAAGGGAGACTTGAGTGAGCTAAAAGAGACTGGCCTGATGAATCGCGCTACAACCATCTGTGCCAGAGCGATAATGGCTGATCTAGCTAGATGATGAACAAGGATTCAATCTAGGCCATCAGTTTGATAGTGCAATCCGATGGCCAGATCTACTCTAACAGGCCAGGTCGATCTTCGACCATCATTTCCTTCTACAAAAAGGCAGAATGGTCAGTATCTCATGGGATCACTGTCCCGTGATCGGCTCCTCATTGTGAACCTGCGCAGTTTGAATATTCGGCCATTGGATTTAAATATAATATTTATATTCATTTAATTTAATTACATTAATTAATTAATAAATTTAAACTCATTTAATTATTTAAATTTAAATAATTAAACTAACTCCAAAAAATCCCAAAAATTTACCATTACCTAATTGAGAGGTGAGGAACTCAAAAATCCCATCAAACTTCTGATCGAATGTTAATTTAATTATGTTAATTTTTTGAGTATTTAAATAATTTTGACAACTTTCAAACACTTTCTGTAACAACCCAAGTTGTTACCTTAGTTAACTAGGACTAATTTTAGTCTTAAATATAATTATAAGTGCTAATTAGGTCAATTGGAGTCAACCTCTAGGGCCTACCCCAGAATCAGGGATCAATGGATCGAATCCTGATTTTCGGAAAATCCAAAAAACCCTAAAATTTGACCTATCTAAATTGACCTCGGATTGGAAAATGGACACCGCCATTGTGTTCATTGACCCCAAATTAGCTTGGGGTTAAGTTTTCGTGTCAATCGGAAGTCGTCGAAATTTCGACGAATATTTTAATAATAATTTAAATACCCCGGAAATCGAGGAATCAAAATACTCGTCGGATCAAAAATCAGACCCCGCCGTTGCATTCCTCACCACTCAAATAGCTAGGAAAAATATATTTGAAATTTTTAAATTTAAAAAAAAAAATAAATAAATAATAAAGTAATATTTTATTTGGCGGCGCCGTCCTGCGCCGTAAGCTTAAGTGGACGGCGCCGTCCGATCGGACAGATCCGTCCGGACCGCCGGATCCGCGCGAATTGAACGGTCCGCGGCCGCGATCCGGGGCCCTCGGTCCGCGGCCGATCTGGACCGTCCGCGCATCGCGGATCCAACGGCCCCGAGCCGTCTCCCTCAGCTTCTCCGTCCCCGATGCCACGCGGCGCGCCCACCGCCCCTCCGGGCCAATCCGGCCCCTCCCGAGGTCGTCGGCATCCCCCTATAAGGCCCCAGCTAAACGATGGGCTCTGCGTTAGCGAAATCGAAGCCCGATTCAACCCCGACCCGAGTCGATCCCGTCTGCGTCCGCGAGCCGTCGAAGACAGGTACCTCCGATCTCCCTCTTTACGTCTTCAATAATTGCAATCTTGGATTCGAAATGCTATCCCGGACGCCCGATTGACGATCCATCGGCTCCGATCTAGGCTAGCCCAACCAGATCGATCAGATTCACCAATCAATCCACAGAAGAAACCGTTAGGATCCCGTAACCCGTAACCCTAGGACCTAGGGTTGAGTTTTGCTGACGATCCCCGCCCCCCTTTAGCGATGGTCCACCCACCGACGTGTAGGCCTCGTCGAGGGCTACCGTCGGCTGTGCGAACCGAGGTGGTCCGGCACCGGGAAGGCCAGCAAAAGCTGTGCCCTAGCCCGACGCCCTCGCGACGTCTTCGCGAAGGAGACGAAGTCCGGGCCGGGCCGGGTCGACCCGAGCTCAACCCGGTCGCACCCGGGTCCGCGTCAGCTTAGGTGGGACCTGCAAAGCAACGTGGCAGCCACCAGCATGCCACGTGTCAGGTGAGGCATACAGCCCGAACCCGCGCCTCTTCGGCTTCGGCCGTGGGGCCCACTGCGCCACGTGGCAGCCTCTGGGCCCGCCACGTGTCAAGTGGGCCCCACTGCCCGAGCCCCGGTAGCTCTTCGGCTCTCATGTGGGGCCCACAGTGCCACATGGCAGCCTCTAGCAATGCCACGTGTCAGGTGGGGCCCACTGTCTGTTAATTAAAATAAATTAATTATTATTAGCCTAATTAATTACAGTTAGTGGCTAATAAATTAGGATTAGTGTTAATGACTTTTGAATAGTAATTTTATAATTAATTAACTATAATTAGTAATTAGAGGTTAATTAGGATTATTTTAATGTTAATTAAATCTTAACAACAATTAGAATAATTAATTATTATTAAATAGTAATTCTAATTAATTAGTCTTAACTAGATAATTAGTATATAATTAAGACTAAGTAAACAGTAATAATAGTTAATTACTTTTTTATAGTAAAAATAATAATAATATTTATAATTAGATTAATTAATGGATTAATTAATGTTAATTAATAATTAAGCTCTAATTAATGACAAATTAATTAATTATCAATAATTTCAGAAATATATATATATATAACTTTAGGAATGATCAGTAAATTAATTTAATTTGAATAAATAAATAGTAAATTAATACAAATTATATTTTTGAATAGTAAAACTTAAAAGTTTAATAACTTTTTGTAAGATAATCCAAACATAGCAAATATAGGTCTCAAAATACTCAGAAAAATAAATAGGATCAAATGGGGTAATGTAAAAATTAATTTCGGGGTACGCATAACGAGGTAGCATTTTAGGATCTCATAACTTTTTACCCAGTTATCAGAACATAGTCAATATGGGTCTTAAAATGCTCAGGAGAGCGGCCCCATCATTGTAGTAGTATTAGTTTTCTCATTTGGACATCAGGACAAAAAGTTAACCCTAGAACTCTTTGTGAAAAATGACCAAAATGCCCTTAGAATTCAAATGACCATAACTCTGTCAAATCAGCTCCAAATTCAAAAATTCAAGATGCTAACTAACTTAGAATTTCAATGTCACATATAAACTGAAACAATATTTAGGATCTGAACCCTAGAAATTTAGGTAAAATATCAAATTACCCCTGACCTCATTTTGGTCATAGCTTGACCGTTTGGAGTCCAATTTGGATGTACTTACTATCTATCTTCAAGTTAGATAGTAAGGAATCAGTTGGGGCTAAGAGAAATCAATTCAGACTCATGAGTCAAAATTTGACTTTTGACCCTTAAAGTAGGGGCAAAATAATTATATTGCCCTAAGATTGGACTATGTACTCTTAACCTCTAGTTTACATTTCAAAATTTGTAAGCCAATGTTATAAAGATCTTAGTGACATCTAAGTGAGTGAAACCAATCATTAGGTTAGATCCCAAAAATCTCTCTAAGTTTTAAACACTACACCCTAAGGACCCTTCCTGAGATTAGGACTAGATCTTAGGTTATAGTTCATTTATTAGGTAAATTGGGTTACCCAATGGGTGAAACCTTAGTTTTATTAGTTTCTAGACTTTTCTTTTATTTTACAACTTATTTTGATTATTTTGTCTTTTAATTTTAGATTTAAGATAGGAGATTCATCCTATTAAGCTTGATTACTTAATAGGATTTGCCTTAACTAGTAGATCACTTATAGAATAAAACTTAGAACTTAGTCTTACCCATCTTAGATTATGTGATTAAACCTAAAATCTTGTAGTGCTTAATCCATAATATATAGGTTTATAAGATCTTGATCAGATCTTAGATAGAACGTCTAAATTCACCAAAATTAGGACGTATAATTTATTGATTCAACTCATAGTCGTATATCTGATTGAACTAGATTAGAACCTGATCAATTCTAATCCTTTTTAACTTATAAGGATGAATTTCTAAGTTACACTCGATAGTAGGAAAATAGTGATCCTGAACTTGTGTAACTTGGAATAGTTAGAATGGTTAAGTAGAAAATAAATGATATCACCATATTTAGTAGAGTCCCTTACTTCTATTTGATATTTTGTGGCTACGCATTCTTTGATTTTTGTGCCATAATTTCTTGAGCATATTATATAAGATTTTTGATGCATAAATAAAATGTTAGAAAAATATGGAGACTCCTTAGATTCCTTGTGAAAATATTAAAGTGATGATTGAAAAGATAATAGTTATATGAGTTGCCTCTCAAATATGTCCTTATTGCCTAGTCTCCTTATGTCACTAGGGGAAGGACTTGTTTTGTTGTGTGCCTTGTTGCCTAGCCTCCTTATGTCACTAAGGGTACACCGATGGTGCCTTAGCCGTACTGGGGCTAAGATCCTTCGATTACTTTGTGTGCTTAGTTGCCTAGCCTCCTTTTGTCGCTAGGGTATAGAGTCTTGTGACTTAGCCATGATGGTGCTAAGATCTTTCGATATCTGTATGGCAGTTGATGCACAGATACGTATATATATACAGTTATGATGTTTTGTTTACTTTTCAGCACTTTTATTCAGCCAGCTATTTCCTTATATTTCTTATATATTTTAGGATGTTAAAACCTTGTGGCTATTTATATGTATCACTGCTGAGTTATTTTATCTTAATTGGCATGTTTCTTTTAATCATCAGCATATTTAGGATGTAGTATTCCTCTTACAGTACTTATTTGATTATCTACATTTATGTCTTACCTTGTTTAGCTTGCATTTGAGGCATGTCTTAGCCTCTCTTTTTGCTTAAGTTATAAATGATGGTTTATAGCTTTTCCTTCCTTTTGTATTGCTTGTTGCTCCCTTATATATTGTTGCCTAGAAGTTATAGAATGGTGATATTACATAACACATATAAAACTTATCAGCTTAAAATGTACTTAGACAATTGTCTAACCAGATTTTTCTTTTTTTTGGCTGGGGCCCTACATTGTGAAACCGACAATGGCAGATCCTCTTCTGTTGGGCGATCAGGATCTTGGTGTGGAGCCATACCCGGAGGAGGAGCCTGTGGAAGAAGCAGCTATTTAGTCCTTCCACTATAAGTGAGGATGAGTGCACTTTATTTTATTATTTGGAACTTAAATTGATGTAATAATACAGGTACTTATGACTGCGTATTCGGATTCTGTGCTTATGTTCTGAGGTGTATTTCCTTATACTTATGTTGTGATGCTTTGATATTTTATATTGAAAATCGCTTCCGCACTCTGTATGTTTACTTAGATAGTGACTGAATATTTGATTCTATGCTCACTCCTTCCCTTGTTAGGTGGATTGTGGATTTCATCCTAATCCAATTATAAGTGAAGGGTTAGCTAGAGTGGCACACCACCCCTTAACTTAATTCTTGTGCATTAAGGGGTGGGGCGCCGCACTTTCAAAATACCACCCTTAGCTAAATTGGGGGTGATGATTCTATGCTCACTTCGATTTTGATTATGATGTCTAAATAAATTAGGCATTCTTAGAATTATCGGGAAAAAATAAGGAATGTTTGAAAATATCAAATGATCTCCAAATTGCACCAAACTTGAGATGAAGGCTCCCAATACAAGTATAAGGGTATTAAAAGTGAAATGAAGTTAATTAGGCTAATAATTATAGGATAACAACATTATAGTTGTTATACATACTAAGGGTTTTACTAGTACAATACTTTAAGTTACTAGATTTTTACTACTTTGATTACTGTAGGTTTAGCTATAAAACTCCTTAGTTATTAGGCTCAATGTTTAACTATCCTTAAGGTAGATAGTTCTCTTATCTTATACTAGCCAAACACTTAAGTTAATATTATCCTCTAAGGATTATACATTGCTTGCATATTAAGGTTCCATATTTAAGAAGATTCAATCATCTAACTACTTATAATACTTTAGTCTTAGATATATTATTGGTAGGATAATACTAATCTAATCTTAGACTTAATAGTTTTATTAGAGCTTCTAGTATAATAAGGAATTACTAAAAAGATGATATTACTTATATTATTATTATCTAATTTAGACTTCCATTAAGATACTAATATAACATTATGGCTCTTCTCTTAATCCTAATGTTCCAAACCTTAATATTACATTCACTAAGATCCTAAGTCTAGTTCCATTACTATGCACTTAAAGGATTTCCAAGCCTTATTATACCAAAGGTAAATATTTAGCTTTAATTTTAGTACTTAATCGATCTGAAGGATTCTAAATCTAATTATAACTCATCTTAAGTAATTCTAAGATCCCAAGTCTAATTAGTATGGACACTAAGTTCTAGATCTTACTATAATGGTTAACACTTAAGGGATTCCATGTATTTTAGCTTTGACTAGATGTTAATTTGCTTATGATTATATCCTCATTATTATTTAAGATTACTTCTAGGCTTAACTTAGTTATTTAATCTTTCTTAAAAAATCTTAAGTTTCCTACTTAGATTGACTAACTACACTTCACTAAGAAGGTCTCACTTAATTCCTTAGATCAAGCTCTAAGCATGATATGACTACTCCAATAATCCTAAGTAGGCTACACTTGGTGAAATACCCACTTACATAGTGTAGTCCCATCCCGTCGCCGAGCGCAACAAGAGTGTTTAAAGAGTAAGTACCCTAAACAGTTGGCAGCAGAACTATGCGTTACTAGGGAAGGGTTTCTAAACATTCCCACTCATGAAAACTGAGTCTATGCAAGGTAGAACTAAAGGATAATCCTTAAGATAAGTAGTATACTTATTTTAAGTATTAGTTGGAATACTTATATACATTGAACTTGATAATACAAGAAGAGTATTTTCAATGTATATGAGTACTATATATAAGCATTTGCTACTAATCACATCACAATAGTAAGTATAAATAGGAAAAATCAATGTGCAGAAGCTAAAAACATTCATCCAAATATTCATCATAGATCTAACTAGGACATCATCTCTGAACATACATCTAGATAATTATTACAGACCATTATTTAAAAATAAAGAGAGCAAAAATAAAAGTCAATCAAGCTTGCAAATAAAAGCAACTAAAATAATAAAGCTGAGTCTTCCACTACTCCATTGGATTTTCTTGAATCTCCTGAGTAGGCTCCAATACTGGCTCACCAACCTGCTCTAGATCTAGCAAATTATCGGATCCCAAAAGTACCACGTGTTAGATAATAAGTATAACACATCTAAGACTATAACATGCCTTTATACAGTTTACAAAATTTAACATTTAAATAAATCATGAAAATACTGCAGAAAAACTAAAATAACAAAAAGGTTGCCGACGTTGTTACTGAGCCGATTAGGCCTAAACCTAATCAGATTAAGAGAAAATATAAGATCCTGATTTAAGTCAAATAAAAATATTCTCAAATAAAGGATATTAAGGGGATCCTCTTGCCAAAATTTGAGAGCAATCTGAGTTCCAGATCTTCCTAAATAAATTCGGGAAGTTTAAACTTCCGAAGTCGATAAAAGATAAAATAAAAGTTGGATTTCAGAAATTTTTGTATATTTAAGTTAAGCATTATGAGAGGAATCTATATTTTAAGTTTCGTAATTTTTCGGGCTCCAGATTAATCGTATTGAATTTTTGAAAATTTACTTAAAAAATTAATATAAAATAAAATACTCGTCCAAATTCAATAATTTTTGGACGCTTGTGTTTATCTCGCCGAGACGGTCATTTCGATACCAAATTTGTAACTTTCTGACTTCAATTAGTGTTTAATCAAAGCTTGGAAGTTTCGATCAATCGTGATCGCCCGATTGTCATCCGAGGCTCTCAAATGAATTAGGATGCTTATATATAACTCCTCTTCTAAGAACCTAATTTCCCTAAAAACCTAACTTCTCTATCATTTTTCCTTTCTTCCTCTCAGCCGAAATTCCTTTCCTCCCAATCGACTCCACTCGCTCGACCTCCACTCGCTCGGCCCTCCCCTCTACTCACCGAGCAGCAGCCAAGCCTCCTCCCTTCAAGCCGAGCCCTACTCATCGGCAAGAGCTCCTCCTCTCACCCTCAACCATTCATTCCTCCCGCTCGGCCGACGGTCGAGGATCTCCTCAGTGCCTCTTCCTCGGCGTATGGCTGTGTCGCATCTCGTCCCTCTCGGTAGGAGACCGAGAGGCATTGGCCAGTTGGCCATCTCTTCACTCCGTCATCCTGGCCGAACCCTGCATGGCTGAACCTTGCTTTCTCCTCTCCTTGGAAAGCCAATCAGCACCCCATCGATCGATCCTCTCGACACTTTGGAGGTACTAATCTACTTTTCCTTGATCTGAATTTATGAATTTATTTGTTTAAATCTTATGCTATGTGTTGTTAGTTAATATTAATAGATTTTAATATCACATGACTTCTCTAGATTGAGCATATGTAAAGTGATAGCAGCATTCTATAATTTATTTATTATCATTAAAAATTGAGTGGTATGTATGGAAATCCTTATTAAATCATTAGTTGAATATGAGGTTTTTCTGCATGCAAGCAATCATAGAGATTATTGCTGGGATGCAGAGATTAATAAAATATAACTAAAGATTAGTAAACTGTTATTTGCTTTAGTATTGCCATTTGGATGAATTGTGAGTATAATGTCCAACACTGTCTTTGCAATTTTGTTTAAATATTCCTGCTATATATTTAAGCATCTCATCTATCCGGTTACTAATAGATTATGCATGGATTGGGATGCTTTATTTTCATTTAATGCTAATTTAGTCAAGGAAAAGGGTTATATATTAAGGCTTTAATCGTATCTACGTATAACTTATGACATTCCACTATTTCAGTCCCATATCTTATTTATCATATTGTTGTGGGCATAAATATTCATTTTGTATTTCTTATAATTGCTTTATGCAAAAGACAAGTGATACATTTTAATTGAGATAAATGACATTATAATATAAAAGAAAATAAGAAATATTCCTTAAACTCTCATATTTATTTTAGATTTCTACGATCTAAATTAAAATATATGGCACTTGATGTGATAAGCCTCAAATACAATAAGTCATTTGGTAATGATTGCAATGCATGATACTATACTTTTCCTGCAATTACTTGTATTTTCAACATCAAGAGCTCATTTATCTCCAAATCATTTGAGAATAAGCAACTAAACATCTCTTCAATATCACTCATAATCTGGTTCAAAAGCTTGAGTTAACTTCAATGATCTTATTATTTCAATTTCAAATTAAATGAAAATTTTGTTTAAATAATGAGATTTTTTTAATACACTTAAATCCTTCTTTACATAATTAGCCATCCTAATACATATTTATATTCATTTGTCAATCACAGAATTTGTAGTTGAATGGCAAAGTCGCATGGAGGAATTCCAAACATAAAAATAAAGTAATCGTATTAATAAAGGCATTAATACAACATCTAAAATTATACTTGTGCACCTACAATTATTATCTATGTTAATACAGAAGATAAATTGTATGTTTGGTACGTAAGGAATAAGAAGTGTAATCAATCCATCCTTTTATTTTATTTCTCAATCAGGGAAACTTATCTATAGCCCATACGAAGTCGAAGTCCTAGGGTTCTGAAACCATGTGTTGCTGAAGTTTGAAGTCGTGTAAGGTACATTTCGTACTTAGAACTTTATTGAAGTTCTATATTCTTGTAATTATGTTATTTTCTTGAGCTCTATGTATAGTGCGTACACCACTTGCATAGATCTTAGCATCATTAGGATTTGCTTGCTATTTGAAAACCCTGACATTAGGATATATGAGCTCTTGCTAACTAAGTTGTAATCATTAACTTAGTTGAAAATTTTAAATAATGCGGACATGAATGAGAACCCAGAGTTAAAACTAAAGCACTTCCTTAAGATCTTCACTTCACCTTAGGCTCTTTCCTTAAGATTAGGATTAGACACTAAGTTACATCTCATTCGTTGAATAAGTGATTTATTCAATGAATGAAACCTTGGTTTTAGTAGTTTTCTAGATTTTCCTAATTTCATTTTGATTAGTTTATCTTTCAATTTTAGATTAAGAATAGAGATCAATTCTATTAAGCTTGATTTTATTTAATAGAATATGCCTTAATCATCAGTTCACTTATAGATTGAACCATAGAACTTTTGCTTACCCTTGGATCATGTGATTGAACCCAAGGTTATGGTGTTCAATTCATAATCCTTGGCTTAGTAGATCTGGATCAGATCTTAGCTGAGAACATCTCAAATCATCAATTAGGACATGATGATTTATTATTTAACTTATAGTCGACTTTGATTGAACTAAATTGGGACCTGATTAGTCCTGATTATTTTTAAACTTATAAGGCTGTGCTTCTAAGTTGTATGACTTGGGATAGTTAGAATGACTTATTTAGATAACATCATATATCACATGAATTTAGATTGAGTCCCTTGCTCACTTTGACTAGATTGCTTTGCATACCTTATATTTGAGCTTTATTCCTTGAGCATAATAGGAACACTTAGGATATGGATGATACATCCTAAGTTAGAATTTGTAAAGCATATATCATTTCATTCAAGTTTTTGTAGTGCTTTCAGTTAGTAGATTAGGTTCTGAGTATAGTATTGCCACCTCCAGTATTCAGTACAGTATGGAAGTTACCCAGGCCTCTGAGTGGAACGGGGATGGCCTATAGGCTGGGTATTTTGATGATTTTTGGGCTGGGATGGCAGTGCTATAGCTTAGGCCTATTGCTACTTTAGTTTAGTTCAGTACAGATTGTATGATTTTGCTACATGTTTCAGTGGCTCTGCTTGTAGTTTCAATTGGCTTTACCACATGTTTCAGTGGTTTTCTATTTTTAGATTCAGTCATTTTTGTCACATGTCTCAGTGACCTTTCTTTTATATTAATATGCATGTTGTATATATGTTCTTATGAATTATATAAGCATAAATGGCATATTTAGGATGTTAGATTTTCTGGATTATATTCAGTACTTGTGTTCTTTTATACTCAGCATGTTTACTGTGGTCATAATCATATTAGGATCAGATTTATTTCAGTAGTTACAGTTTCTTTTGCTTTAGCTTTACCTTGCTTACTTTTGTGTCTTGGTATGTTATTTCACATACATGTTGAATGCTATAAATGGATAGTTTATAGTTATCCCGTTCTTTGTATAGCTTGTTGCACCTGTTTACTTTGCTCGCTTAGTAGTATCAATAAAATGGTGATATCTTTAAATTCATGCAATTTTAATAGCTTAAATTGTACTTAGACTTATTAAAATCTAACCAGATTTTTTTTTTTTGGCGGTGCCCTATCATATATGTACATATGGCAGATCAGAAGTATAGGTCAGATCCAGCGCTTGAGGATTTAGCTGCTAGCAGGTTAAAGTAAAGTGCAGCTCTCTGAAGGAGACATGCTTCCATCTCCTTGGCTTGCATTTAGTAAAATTGTAATAATTATGTTTTCTTATTCTTACTGTTCAGCATTAAATGTATTGTATGTTAATGAATTAATGTGAACTATGTCTAGATTCTTCCTTTCTACCTATTTTGCACTGCTATACTATATGTATGTTTCTATTAAGTCTTGCTCAAACTGGTTGATTAGTATCACAGATATATTATTAGTGGAATGTCCGTGGTACTAGTGACGACCACCTCTTAACACTCATTCGATTAAGGGGCGGCCGCCACAAACAATAACTAAGAGAAAATGCTGACACAACCCATTGTAAAGTTTGAAATCTGAATAGCCATGTTGTATTAGAACCATAGTGTATGCCAATGCAATTATATTTGAAATATCACTAAATTGTCATGAATACACAGTTTGAGGTCCACATACATCCTATTAGGAATTCAAATATCATGATGCCCATTACTTCCCATGATTTCTCTCCTAATGTATTCCACATCCTGCAATTCACAATGATTATTGATACTTATGCTTGTGCATACTCTTATGTAATGTATGTAAGAGTAGTATTTAAATAGCTAACTCTTATAATTTTTATGAGTTATCACATATTGGGAGTGCATATACATAGATGTTATATTTCTAAGAATGATAGCTTGAAACACTTAGTTTGTTTTATTGCACTTATCGATGTGCACAAAGATAAGGGGACACCACCCTTTTACAGTTTGTTTCTTAAACTAAATTGTTCAACTCCCTACTTATATAGATAACTTAAAATATTCTAAGAAAGGTTATTTGAAATACTTAATTTATTTAACTGTACTTATTGATATGCACAAAGATAAGGGGACACCATTCTTTTATAGTTTGTTCTCCCAAACTAAGTTGTTCAATCCCCTACTTATAACATAATTTAAAGTGTCCTAAGAAAGAAACTTAAAATACTTAATTTACTTAACTGCACTTATCGATACACATAAAGATAAGGGGATACCACCCTTTTACTATTTCTTCTTCCAAACTAAGTTGTTCAATACTTCACTTATAACACACTTTAAAAAATTGGGAAATTTATCCTAATATTATTGTAGATCCATCTAAATCAAGATTAAGATATACAGTTCTATTCAGGAAGAATTATTTAATTTCATATCCTTACTAAATTAAATTAGTTTTATGGATATACACTATATTCTTCACATGATAAGCACTAATGATTTTCTTTCTATACTTAATTGAATAGAAACTAAGAAAATTTAGACTAATGAATCCATTCTCCATTTGATGTACTAAATAAAGGGTTCTAAGGTTGTGATATGGATGTCACTCCAATTAGGTAAACTACCTCAATGAAGCTCAATTTATAGTTCATTAGATCATTACACCACAAAATAGAGGCTCAATTATCTAAGGTTCAAAAGGTTCAGCTAGAGGCCTACCTCAATGTATAATCAATAAGATATCTCCTACCTCAACATTTCCCTAATTCAAGGTATAAAACACTTAAATTAAAAGTAATAAAGCAAAAGTGATTAAAAACTTATAATCACAACAGTTTTGCTTTCTACCCTAAGTTGAAACATGCAATCAAATTAAGGATTCAAACACATGAATGTTTCATAAATTTAATCACTTAAATAAAAAGATAAGATTAAAAAGCTAGATTGCTAAGCTCAAAAGTTTGATTAAATAGTATAAAATCAAATTATTATTATGAATGAATCATTTGAAAATCAATATATTTTAATAATTTGATATAAGTTAAATTATGCTAATTCTCTTAATTTAGAGAAAATCACAAGAGTATAAGGTTTGTTCAAGATAATAAATCACATCATCATGCTTCCTAAGATATATATTTAGTTTATAAGCCTTCACTTACTAATTTTTAAGGACTTATGAATAACATAATGTGGCTAGATTCGACATTATGAAGCTTAAGGATTTACTTAGGAATTTCTTAAGAAAAAATTAGCATCTTACTTGGAATTTAAATAAATAAGCTTAAATGAATTAAAATTGATTCCAAATCACTTATATTACTAATTTTTAAAGCTAATTCAGGTTTCCAAGGCTTAAGAACACTAAAACCTAATTTTGGGCAAAATGACCATTTTGCCCCTACTTAAGGGTCTAAAATATAAATTTTTTATTTAGAGTTCAAAACTAAAATTTATTGATTCTAAATAGTTACTTACTATCTAATATGAAGATAGACAATGAGTACACACAAATTGGACAAGGATTAAAGCCAATGAGCTCAAATTAAGGTCTTAGCTCATTAGGGGCAAATTAGCAATTTTACTTAAGGAAGTGCAATTTTTTTGTTATACTTATGTTGTTTACTCCCTAATGATTTCATAGATTCCAAAATTACTAAATTTTGATTTCATTTGGACAAGTTATAGCCAAAACAAGATTAGGGTTCAAATATGTAATTTATGAGATTTAGGAAAGGTCCAAAAACTTAACTTTTCCAAATGAAGTTCAAATTTAACAAACTCAGTAGCTATAGTTTCCCTATAATATACTAAATATTATGATTGGGAGTATACCTAATTTGGACCTCATTTTCTTAATTTATGCCCTAATTAGAGTTTAGGGTGATTAATGAGTGATTAGTGAAATTAATCTCTAAAATGGAAAATTAACTCCACTAAGATATTTTATCACACTTTAAGAGTCTACAAAAACTAAAATTTCCCAAATTGGATCAGTAATTATGCTTATATTTACTAATCAAGATTTAGGATGATCAAGGTTAATTAAGCAATATAATCACCCAATCCTAAATATTTTTACAGTTTACTATATATTAGGTTCTCCTAATTAGAATGGTATACTCGATGACCTCAATTGGAGTTCAAATGATCAAGTTATGGCTAATTGAAGTCATACAGTTTAAGAGCATGATTAAGGGGATCTTAAATGTCATTAGCAAAATTATAAGTCCAATAGCAAGTTTGACACTACCAGAATATTCCTCATAAAATTTTGAGCAGAATGATATATGTATTTACTAAGATTGGATTATTGGATTGTAAATTATTAATAATTGATGTTTTGTAATTAATGGATTAATTTAAATTAATTTAATCCTACAAATTTAGATCAATTTATTAATCTCCTAACTTAAATGGTGGTAGGCCTAGCTGAAGTAAAATACACATGGGCCCAAAATTGTGGTTGCAAGCGGGTCGGCCCAGCTCAAGACGAGCCATTGAATATAGCGTGAAGCTTCGACCAAAACGGGCCGACCCATTAACGCACAGGCTGAGCATAATTTTAACGCACATGCAAACCCAAAACGGGTCAGCCCAAAATGCATAATGGGAAGCCCAATGTATGTTAACTGGGCCGGGGTGAACTCGACCCGGTCCCTCGAAGAAATAAGCCCCCATCTTCGATAGGGTTCCTTGATTAAGGCATCATCCCCAACGAATCCACAGGGACATATGCGAAAGATTTCAAACAGATCATTGTACGCTTCTCCCTATGGCTCAAAACGCATGACAATCGAGAGCTCCAATATTGGCCTTTTGATTGGACATAACCCTTATATGTAGGTTCTCTCCCTTGCCTGATGTGATGAAACCCTAGGGTACCTAGGGTTAGGGTGTCTGATATAAAATGGTGATCACAAAAGTTGGGAACGAGATCAATTAAACTCGTAACTTAATTAGGACTGACAGTTGCATAATATAAGGCTTTGAATGAAAATAATTGAATGAAATACTAATCAAATTATGTGCATAAGTTAAGGAAGAATCGAGTACCTAAAGAACGCTGGTTGGAGGAAAAGAAGGCTTGGAGTTGGAGATCAGCCGCTAGAGAATATGATACTCCCCGAGCCTTTAGGTCTAACAACATGAGCTTTTAAGAGTACATGGATTGAGATCGAGGAGTTGGAAGTGGTGTGTAATAACCTAAGTTATTAGCTTAGTCAATTAGGACTAATCTCAGTGTTGATCAAGTCATTAGGAGTCATCCTACAGGGTCTAGTCCAAATCAGGAGTTAAATGGATCAAACCTTGATTTTGGAAAATCCAGAAACCTAAAATTTGACCTATCTAAAATGACCTCAAATCAAAAAACGGACCTCGCCATTGCGCTTATTATCCCTAATTTAGTTATGGGTGATGTTTTCGTGTCAATCGAGAGTCGTCAAAATTTTGACGAATATTTTAATAATATTTAAATACCCCAAAAATTGGGAAATTTAAAAACTCGTCGAATCGAAAAACAGACATCGTCGTTGCGTTCCTCACCCCTCAATTAATTAAGGGTGAACATTTGGAAAATTTCAGAATTTAATTAATTATTTAAATTTTAATAGGAAATAAATTGAATTAAATTTATTTAAATTAATATCTTAAGTTCCCTAACGGCGCCGTTCCATCTATCCGCGCTGTAAACCTTCACGCCATTCAAATGAATAGCAAATCCCTATCGTTCGATCCGCTGATCGAACGGGCTCTGTCCCGTCTTCCCCGCTGGCTGGATCCGCGCACCACGTGCCATGCCGACTCGCTCACGGCCCGGTAGGCTGCCGACGCTCGTCATCTCCGCCTGGGAGCCTCTGCCCATCGTCCCTAGGATCTTGTTTAAGCTCAGTGCATGTTGAATTAGGGGATATCTCATCTTCCGATCCACCTGCACCTCTCGGTTTGAAGTCGACCAAACCCTAGCAACTCGTGCATCGTCCATCAAAGGTACACCCCACTTCCTACCCTCATTCAGTTAAACTGCAATGAAAATTCCTACTATAAGTTCATAATGTATAATAGGATTGGGTCTGTTCGATCGGGTTGGATCAAACCCAATCGACCAAATTTTAGACTTGGCCTACAGCGGTCTGCAGTCGCGCAACTCGTCCCACCCCGGTCGGCTAGGGTTCAACTCTACTGGCGCTATGGTCCATCTCAGGTAATGTTTCACCCGCCGACGTGTTGGTCTTGGAAAGCCCTTCCCTGTGGTGTATGGTCCTGTCCCCGACACTGATGTTTTGGCCACCGTTCGGCGTGCCCTAATTACGCTTAGCGGGACCTATCGGGGAGGCCAAGCCCCGTCCGGAGTCGGGTCGGGTCAACCCGACCCGCGTCGTCCTCTGTGGTCTGTAGTGCGAGCCCGCGTTGCATTAATAAGCGCCAGCTGGGGCCCAGCGAGATGGCATGTCACCCCGCCATTTGTTGCATGGGACCCGCCTCTGCCGCTAATCACCTCTTGTGGATCCTGCCGCAATTATGACCTACATAAAATATTAGTTAAAATATAACTATATATATATATATATATACTTATATAATTGCATGATTAACAGATCTATAGGATATATATATCTGTACTTAGTGATAAGTGCTGTTAATTAGGCCTATATGTCCCTACTGTTAGTTAAGGAGTTAATAACTTAAGTACAATTAGCATAATTATAATTAATATGTAGTTAATAAACATGGGTCAGCTAATCATCAACAATTATTATATTATCTAAATTAATTAAATTAGTAGGATTAATTAATTAGTTATTTAGTAATTAAGTTAATTAGTTAATTAATAAGCATTAATTATAATCAATAGATAATTTAATTTAAAATAGTAACCTAATTAATTAATTAAAATTAAATTAAAACTTGTAAATTTAATAACTTTAAAAATACTAGTCCAAACATAGCAAATATAAATCTCATTTTACTCAGAAAAATAAAAGGAATCAAATGGCAGAATTCAAAAATTCGTTTAGGAGTACATATAACATAGTGACATTTTAGGTCCTAAACAAACCCTCATAACTTTTAACATAATAATCCAAGCATATGCAATATGGGTCTTAAAATGCTCAGGAGAACAGCCCCATTACTATGGTAGTATTATTTTTTCTATTTGGAGCTTAGTTTGAAAAATGAAATTAGGACCCTACCCAAATAGTGACCAAAATACCCTTAGTCTTCAATTGACCATAACTTGGTCAATTCAACTCCAAATTCTGAAATTCAAAGTGTTAATTAGTCTAAACTTTTATGTGTCATCAATAATATAAAATAATATTTAGGATCTAAAACTTAGAAAGTCAAAAATGACCAAAATACCCTAACTCTAGTTAGATCCTAACTTGACCATTTGAAGTTCAAATTGGGTCTACTCCTTATTAAAGCACTCAGTATACTATAGGGAACCTATAGAAACTAAATTTGCTAAATTTGAACCTCAAATGGAAAAGTTCAATTTTTGTCCCCATTGACTGACAAAATTACCGAATTGCCCTTAAGAATTGAAATAGTCATAACTTAGCTATTTGACCTCAAAAATTAGTGTTCTTAAACTCTATGGAATCCTTGAATAGTAACCAATAATAAATTGCTTAAGAATTTAGATTCCATTTGGAGTAAATTACTAAAATGCCCCTTAGGTCAAAATTCCTAGTTTGGACCTATATGACCCGTCTCTTATCCGAATTGAGTGTACTTACTATCTATCTTCATATTAGACAGTAAGGAATCATTTGGCAATGAGAAATTCAAATTTGGAGTTCTAATTCAAAAATTAACTTCTTAAACCCTTAAGTAGGGGCAAAATGCCCAAAATTTAGGTTAAGTGTCTTTAACTCTTAAATTAGCTTTTAAATTAGTAAAATCAATATTAGAATTGTATTATAATCTCTTAAGTGAGTAAAATCAACTATTAAGTTAAATTTGTAAAATTCCTAATATTTCTCTAAATCTTTTCTTAGGACTTTACACCTCACATTAGGACCATTCCTAAAACTAGGACTAGATCATAGGTTAAATTTTATTCATTAAAAAAATAGGGTTTTTCAATGAATGAATCCTTGGTTTTATTAATTTCTAGATTTTACAACTTAATTCTAATTATTTTGCCTTTCAACCTTAGATTCATGATAGGAGATTTATCCTATTAAGTTTGATTTACTTAATAGGATTTGCCTTAATCAATAGATCATATTTAGGTTGAAATATAGATCTTAAGTTTTACCACTAGGATTATGTGATTAAGCCCAATCTCATGGTATTTAACCTATAATCTCTAGCTTAGTAGATTTTGATCAGCTTATAGTTTAGAATATCTTAAAAAATTAATAATTAGGTTGTGTTGATTCCTTATTCAACTTATATAGTCGACATTGATTAATCATACTAGGACCCAACTAGTCCTAATACTTTATAACCTATAAGAATGCACTTCTAAGTTACACTTGATAGCAGGAATTGGAGATCCTAAACTTGTGTAACTTAGAATAATTAGAATGGTTTAATTAGACAATAATAGTGTCACCATGTATAGAAGCTTGCGTACTTGATTTATTTGTGCTACTGTAATAATCCTAGGTTGTTACTCTGCTAAATTATAGCTTAAGTAGTCATTATTTCATTCCATTGTTTTTAGAACATCAAATAAAACCTATCCCAAAAATTTGAAGTCCATTGGACTCCCCTAAATCCAAAATGATATCTTGATCAGTCTAAATACTCTAGTCTAGACCCAAAATATTTTGATCTTAAAATTAAAATTTGATTGCATTTTTAAATTCCTCACCCTAAAATTAGCTATGGGTGAAAATTTGGTGTAATTTGGAAACCATTTAGGCCATAATTCACATTTAATTAAAATGGTCGAATTGCACAAAAGGGTTTCTAACAATTTGATTCTGCAAATCTACCCCTTATACCCGATTAAACGGCCGGGATCCGCTGTGGAGCCCGGGCCACGCGACAAAGGAGTCCCGCACATCTAGCCATTCCTCCTTTTTATCCAACGGTCGAGATGCGATCCCGCGGAACCCCGGATCAACCATTGGATCTACCCGACAGATCCTACGGCCCGGATCGCTCCCGCGATCGGCCGTTAGGATTCGAGCGATCCGAGCCGTTCCGCCATTTGATCAATAGATTAGACGGTATCTGAAGGTCCCGCGACTGTGGACCTTCGTCTTCCTCTCGCCCGCACCCGACAGAAGGAATCTGGCGGATTCCAGGTAGCTAGGTCCTGTCCCCCGCTCCCGCGTCCACCTCAGCATGCCGTTAGGACCCCTCCCGTAATGGATTGGAGCCCCGATCGGGCCTCGTGACCCGACCGAGCTCGAATTGGAAATTTGAGAGCTCGGCCATGGCCCGACCTCTCGGGTCGTCTCCAGCCTGAGCCAGCCCTCCAGAAGCTTCCTTAAGCTTGTTTGAGGCTATAAATAGCCTCAGCAATCCTTCCCCTATCCCTTTGCTGCTCAATTGCCCTTAATTCACCACTGTCTTCTCTTCCACCATTATCGTCTGCCCAAGCTTGCGCAGGCGATCCAGGAGCTTCTGAACTGCTGATAGTAGGCACTCCTGGCGTTCATGACCCTTTGAAGTGTCTGGAAGCTCAGCCAAGGCCAGCCGAGTCCCAATCAACTGTCCCAAGCTTCCCCGTCGAACCAGGTACCCCCGTTTGTTGGTTTCGAGCCACTAAGGCTCGAACCTCCTTCCCTTTGATTCGTATGCCTGTGTATTATCAATTCGAATTTAATATAATCATAGCTAGGACCTAAGCTAGCCCCGATCATCGATACGATCGATCGGGCTAAGTCGCTTAAGGATCATCTTGGTCGAGTAAGGACCCGATGATCCAGACCCTCCTAGACCCTCAAACCTGAGGGCCGCGATCCGCCTCACCTCCCTGATGCTGTAGGGATCGAGCCCGAGGTCTGGCGTGGTCTCTATGGGGAGAATTTCCTCCCCACAGTGGCTCCATTGGAGGAGCTCTCGGGTGAGTAAGGTCCGGCCGATCCAGACCGTCTCACAGAGGGCTTCGGGTCCCATTCGGTATGCCTGGTCATGGTGAAGGTGTGGCGATCTTTTGCCATGCCTGCCGTGGTCTGGTTGCGCCGGAATTTGGCGATTATGGTTCCCCTAATCTCCGTTAGGACGAAGGCACGGGGATGAAGCCCTGTGCGGGTCGGGGTAGCCCGTGACCCACGCGGTGCGACAATCCTGGGTCTTCAAGCCCCGGTCGACCCGCACGGTTCAGCTAATGGGATGAGCTCATTTTAATAAAATCCGAATAATTAGAATTATTTTCCTTAAGGAAAATAATTCAATTATTCAAATTATAGGAATTTAATTAAATAGAAATACATAATGTATTAATTGCATAATGTTTAATCCACTGGACCAAACCCTATAATAATATATATGAAAATGATTCGCAAAACATCAAGGACCAAAATATAAAATAAAAATTGACATCTGATAGTTAGATCTTTAATTATTGCTTAATTATAGTGAACCTTAATTAGGGTATTTTAGTAGTTTTACTTAACCAAATTACATGTTTAGAGTGCCATTAGTTTACCTATGATGAGTAGAATGCATGTGCTAAGTGGATTATTTTTTTGAGTTTTGAAATTTTAGTTATGCCCTAATTTTGTTAAAGCATGATTAATAAAAATTAGGATTTATACTCACTGGATTTTAGCAAACTTAGGCTCTAATTAATTAACCTATTAAGTAGAACTTGTGTGCCAAATTGTAACTAGTTTTAATAGTTGGATTTATAATTAAGTGCTAATCCATTTGAATATATTTAGGGTTTGATTAGCACTAATTACTTTTTGTTTTTATAAACTTTTCTATTTTTGTGCTTCATAACAATAGGATAAATGTATTGGAAACTTTAGATATTAATCCATAATATATAATTTGGACAAAACAAAATTGGAGATCTTAGCCTCCTTAATTAACTTAAGAAATCTTAAGAGTTGGACCAAGCTTTTAAGACTTGATCTAGGTCTGAGGTTGCCACCAATAATACATGATTAATCCACTGATTTGATAATGATTTTTAAACACACACTTGCTTTTACTTAAGGCATGAGAAGGGATCAAACCCTAATATACTTAAGAAAGATCCAAATCCTTAAAACTTAACTTAATTGACTTGATTATAAGACAATGAATTTGACATTATCCAATAATACATCTGATTTGATATTGACTCTAAACATTCAACTTAGACATGATAAGGTTGACAATAACTCTATATGATTTCCTAATCTGAATCAAGACCTTAAGATCCTTGATTTTCTCCTAAGTAAGAGGATTAGCATAAGAGGTTAATAAAATCATCTTGATTAAATAATTGATCTAAGATCTTAATAGCATCTTCTGATTTAAATCCCATAATCTTAGATTAAGTTGTGATCAGGTGATTTGATCATCTGATCTGATCATTCTAAACCTAATTATGAAATGGAACCCAATATATTAATATCAGAAGATAGAATGAGGAGTCTTAAGCATCTCTTCATAAGATCATCCTGAAACATTAAAAGACCTAAATTCACATACTTTGAGGTAGGAGATCTTGTATGACTCTTTCAGGCAGAAGCTTAGAAGATACCATAACCTTAGAGATTGATCTTATTCCCTCATGGTAGAAATCACTTAAGACATTAGAAAGATACTTCTCCTTGTGGTAGAATCCATATTAAGTGATCTTTGATCATCATTTTGTAAAACCTTGTCTAGGACTTACCCATTAGCTTAGGCCTTAGTAGTCTTGATGATTCATTTCTTTATTAAGTAGACTTGATTGAACCTTAATCATTGGGTGGTGTAATATAGTATACCCATCCAACTGGTTCCCAGTAGTATTCAGGATTGGTTGATTCACTCTAATAGGGACTTATGAGCGGGTGCTAATCTGAGGGATTAGATGAATACAGTCCCGTTAGAATAAATTATTCAAACCTAAGAGTATATTAAATGGGTATTCATTCCTTAGTTTGATTGAAATACAATTTGCCAATAGGCAATGCCTCCTAGAGAAGATCACTTCAATAGGTCTGGCTCAACCAAACTAAATAACTGAAGTTACCTCCTTTGAAACACTTGGTGTAATTGTGAGTGGGGCATTTTAATAACTTAGCTTGAGATATAAATTGCCAACGAGTGATGCCTCTTATCGAAGATCGCTTTGTTAGGGTGGCTTAATCAAACTAAGTGATGAGAATTACCCTCCTTGCAAGGACACTAAGTATGTGTATACCATCATTCTACCTAATAGTCCTCAATTAAATTTTCAACTTTAACTAAGTATCGATCTAGAAGTTAGGAGCTAGAATCCTCTTAGCAGGATTCTACATAGTGGAGACTTAGAATTCATTATCAGCATTTTAATCTTTCATGGATTTCTGGATTTTTACTCATATAGAATAGGAGCACGGGCATAAGCATGAGCATGAACTTGAAGTATTATTTCAGCGGTAACGTATGAGTATCAGTGATGAAGTATGGGTTACGAAATGTTATATATACATACTGGGAAATTTTGGGGTGCATCTACATCACCATATTGTATTCCCAATCGGGTGTATGTTTACATTGGACTGTACTACTCATAGTCTTTCAGTGATAGTTCAGTGACATATCCGTGATATATGTGGTGTGGCATATTTGGGTGCATCTTTCCAGTGACATACAGTACAGCATTTGACATTTCTTTCATCTTGATTTATGAATATTCGATGTTTCCTTTACTTTCAGTTCTCTTTTGTGTGACAGTTTTACTTATTTAGCCTTTATTGTCCAACTTACTCAGCTGTTTCAGTTTTCCTTACTTAGTTTCTTTTCCCCAGTTTTCCTGCAGTTATACTTTATGTTACTTGTTACTTGTATTTAACTTTATTACTATATAGTTAGTTGCGATGTGTTAGACTTCTTGTCTAACACGGGGTACTTTTGGGATTCGACAATTTGCTAGATCCCGAGCAGCTTGTAGAGACAGGGTAGGAGGACACACAGGAGATCCAGGAGGAGTACGTGGAGCCTTAGTGGATCGAACATCTACCTTTACTTTCAGCTTTATTTCAGTACTACAGTACACTTTATATATATATCTGCCTTTAAAATAGTCTATAATAAATTCTGGATATATCTTTTTACTTTCTTTTTCTGAGATGGATGTTTACTACTACTTTTGATGAATGTATTCTGGATGTATTGCTCTTAGCTTCCGCACTCTATTATACTACTGTACTTAGTATTATGATGGGACTAGCATACTGAAAATGTTGATACATTGATGATGTATATTAGATCCTCACTCAATTTTTAAATCCAATGTACGTGTTAGTCTAATACTTAAGGTAAGTATTCTACTCTTATCTTAAGTATTGGCTCTCGATCCTACTCTTAGGATCGAGTCAGCAGCCTTCAGCATGACTCAGTCTTAGACCCGCCTATTCGGGAAGATGGGTTTTTACTTCTATACTCGTCCTCCCGAGTAGCGCACCGCTCTGCCGCAGGATCTACACATATCTCTTATCTTTTGCGCGCAGTGATGGGGCGAGGCGCTATAGCTACGCATTCCTTGTATTTTGTGCTTAATCCCTTGGACATATCATATAAGAAACTTTGTGCATGAAATGAAAACTTAAAATCATAAGAATAACAGTTGCCTTGGGTTCAGGTATATTCTGGTTGGTTCTAGTAAACATTTACCCTAATAAATAGGGGTAAGGAGTAATAAGGATGCTTAATATTACTCATTAAGTAGTGTATGTTAAGCTTGGAACCCATATAGTCTTATAGATGTGCTTGACTCCTCAGCTTTTTCTGGATGTGTCCATAGAAACAAAAGTAAAATAATTAAGAGATTTTACATTTATATTTACTGTCTCTTCAGTTCTGCTGTTCTGTCCCATCTATCCTAGCCAGAAAGGCTATGGTAGTTTCTATGTGGGCCCAATTGGCCAATCTTTTGATATGGCAGTTTTTACATACCTGTTCAGTTTCAGTTTACTGTTTTACTGTATTATTGATGCATGTTATTCAGTCAGCTGTATTTCCTTACTTACCTGCTCACCTGTACATATTTACAGGATGCTAGACTTTACTGCTTACTATATATACCATGCTCATATTTAATATTTTTAATCAGCATATGTCATATGATCATCAGCATATTTAGGATTAGACTTTGCTTTCAGTACTTTTACTTATTGCATTATATATGTATATGCCCATTCTTTGCTTAGTTTGCTTGAGGTGTGCTTTTGCCTCACTATCTGTTTGGTTATAAATGCTATATTTATAACTTATCATGTTCCTTGTACGGTTACTTCTCCTATGCTTTTAGTTCACTTTTTGTTGTGTTTAAGTTTAAATGGTGACATCAATAATTCATCTAAAAATATTCAGCCTAAAATATACTTAGACAATCATCTAATAAGATTTTCTTTATATTGGCTGGGACCCTGGCATTATAAAACTGATAATATCATAATCAAATAGATTTGAGGGGCTGGGTGCTGAAGAAGAGGAACCTTATTTAGAAGAGAAGCATCAGCCAGGAGAGCCAGATGCTGCCTAGTGTTCTTCTTAGCTTTTGTGAGGATGAGAGACTCTTAGATTTATTTTTAGTATTTTAAACTATTTATTAAATGTTGTAATAATATAGGTACTGTGACTGTGATTACTTTTCTGCACTATTATTTTCTAAGCTATTCATTTCATTTTATTTCATGTCTGATGTATGGTGAACTAGATGTATTGTTTATTTTTATATGCTTCCGCACTCGATGATTATGTTGATTTAGTGAGTGATCTCCTGTATTCATTCTGTGTGCCTCTTTTCCTTACTAGTGGATTGTGGATCTTACCTAATCCAATGATAAGTGAGGGATTTTCCAGAGTGGCATACCACCTCTTAAGTCTAATCTTGCTGATCAGGGGGTGGGGCGCCACACGGTGCAGGACACCTGGAAGCGTCGGAGCTGTCGCATGCCCGATTGATTGCCACACGTAGCCACAGCGCTGATCTCGTAAGAAGATATATGCCATCTGATCAGGACAGCCAAAATGATCAGCTCAGATTGAGCCAATCAAACAGTTTTGATCGCACACGAAAGGCGAGCTCAGCTCGGATCAGACGGTGGGCCCCACTCGCCTGATAATTTAAATAATAATTTAAATTATTATTCAGAACTTCGCATTAAAAATTGGATCATTAAGTGAATCCCAAATAATCCCCAAATTTCACCCATATATAATTGAAAGGTGAGGAATGCAACAACGAAGTCAAATTTTGATTTCGATGAGTATTTAATTTTTCTATTTTTTTGTGTATTCTAAATATATTAAAATATTTGCCAAAAGTCAAACGACTTCCAAATACTTTCAAAACATCACCCCAAGCTAATTTGGGGGTGATGAGTGTGATGACAAAGTCCAATTTTCCATTTAAGGTCAATTTAAATATGTTAAATTCCATGGTTCATAAAATTCCTAGAATTAAAGTTTGATCCATTTGGTACTTGATTTGGACCAAAACTTTAGAGTGTGCTCCTAATGACTTATTAAGAGTGTTAGAACTAAGATCATGACTTGATTAGGAATCAAGGCACCTTTTTAGATAATGGTGGAGTTTCTGATAAGAACTCCAAAGTTAAGTGTGCTCATGTGGGAGCACTCCCAAGATGGGACACCTATTGGGAGTTTATCTTTTGAGGGCAAAACTGTAAGGTTTTTTAAGCCAAAGTGGATAATACCTTGGTGTTTAAGAGTTTGTTTTGTTATAAATATTATTAGAGCATGCCATAGGGAGTCAGATAAGAGCTAAGTTCCATATAGAGCACATTATTACTTCATGTGAGTAGCCTCTTGAGTACCTCTTGAGCCTATAGGGGTTACTCTAATCATACCTACCCAATGGATAGTTCTTGGATCTGTGCGTGGATACGGATGAGGATGTTAGTTACTTAAGTTATAAAGATTGTAAGGACCTACTGAAATAGTAGTAAGTGAAACTCTTAAACATTAAGGCACTTTTTCAAATAATGGTGAAGTTCCTAATAAGAACTCTAAATCTAAGCATGCTCATGTGGGAGCACTCTTAGGATGAGTGACTTATTGGGAAGTTATATTCTGACGACAAAACTATGAGGCCTTTCAAGCCAAAGCGGATAATACTTGAGTGCTTAAGAGTTTGTGCTATTATACTTAGCTACTTTGATCACTCCTTATGTCTAAGTAGAAGGTACTACAGTAGCTAAGAAGTCTTAATTTTAGTTATCTTGTATGTTCCCTTCTAGGAACAAAGGCTAAGTTAAGAATTACCTAACAATATTCTAAGTAGCTCACTATAAGATGATCTATAATTCACTACCCTACAAGTTAAGATTCATTTAAGGTTTACTTATATGGCACTAAAAGTGTAAGTACTAATCTAAGTTGAATTGCAAGCTTAACTCATTTTTAACTTCCTAATCTCATTAGAATACAAGACTTTGACTATTGACTAGGATCCCTTGCTAAAGGTAATTCATGAATGATTTCTAACCTTAAATTCATTAAGGAATATAAGTGTTAGAATATTCAATTCAATTAACCTAATAAGTTGGTTGACTACAATCTAAAGTAGTCTTTCTAGAGAGATGCTTAAGTGGAGGTCCTCTAAGCACTATCTCATTATCTTACACCAAGGTACTAAGAGTCCTATAGTTTAGCTAAATGATTAGGCCACCAAAGTGATTCAATATTACTAGGTTACATAATGGGTTGACTAAAGTCAATCTACACTTTAAGGAAGGTGAGGAACATGCATAAGCCCAAACAAGCCATTAAGGTCATTACTATTGGTTCTTACAAACTGGACAAGCTAACTAGTCCAATCCACCCTATAGTTTAGGACTACTACAATCCCTAAGTACTAAATTAAGCATTATGATCAAATAAGATCCAATTCTATGTTGAGGCTCTAGCTTAGTTTACTAGCATTAAACTAAGAGTAAGTTATTTTAAGTATTTTCCTCCTCAATACACCATCTGATGTTGATATGATATAAAGTATGATGTTTAGGGTGTCCTTGTGGCAACCCACTGCTGGGTCAGCATAGTTAATCCAGAGTTAGGTGCTCACTTCTCAGTATCATATCGAGATTTATAACAACAGTGTATTTGGAGGCATATAAAGTACATACTTATACATTCATTGCAACATTCAAAAATACCAAAATAATAAATGAAATATATTCATTACAAAGATAATAATTATTTTACAAAATCTATTACACACTAAGCAAAAATTTAAAACTTTAAGAAAATTAGCGTCTAAGTTGCTCTATCATGTATTAGCTCCTCCTCAAAGGTTTAATTTAGAGATTATTCTGGAACTGTCATATATATATATATATTCAAAAAAACTATCCAGTCATTAACCCAAAAAAGTTACAAAAGGCTAGCTAGGCCTCAAAATGAGGACCCCTCTGCAGACCAAAGATTAACCCAAAAAAAATCCAAAAGATATAAACATCAAGAAAATCCCCAGAAACAGCCGGCAGCAAAGCTCCCCACAGCCGCCCTTCCATGACAGCAGCATCAAAATAACGAAAACAAAATCTCAATGAACACTGTGAGCAACCACAACAAACACCAGAAACTGAACGCAAGTCGAAGGAGGTGCTCCACTGACCGATCCGGGAACGGTAGCGCAGACGACAAGCGCTCCAGAGCCCGGTACACTTCGAAGAACATGATCGCTCCAAACCAGAACACCTTAGGCAAGCCGAAGTTGAGCACCGCATTTTGCGAATGAACACAGGCAAAAGCGAATGCCCAAAGAGCCCAGGCCAAGCACAGGGGCGACCAGAGGCGACTGAGCAACCTGAAGAAGAACATAAGAGAAGGGCTGCCACGAAACTTGCTTAAGACAGATTGGAAGATAAGCCACCCTTTGACAATCATCGAGAAGCAAAAAGAAGAATAGGGCCAAAGCAGGGCAGGCTGCAAAAAGAGGACCGGGGCAGCGCACCAACACTACCAGCCTGGTCACTCCAATCCGCAGATCCCCTAAAAGGGCCAAGGAACCCAGAAAATGAAGCGACTCCATCCAACTAGAGATCGCTCGATCCCCCCGAGGAAGCCATCCAGTCGCCAGAACAAGTAGGCAATAGACCCGACAACACCAACCCAGGGTGAAAAGACAGGGATTGACAGAGCGAGACGACAGCGTCGACAAAGAAAAACCCGCGACCATTACTCCCAACACCACTAAAGGAACGGCTTAAAATGATCCAGCCAAAAAGAAAAATAAGCAGCTAGATCCCTATAATTAGAATCTAGATAATGTTTGCACCAGCAGATGGCTCTATAAGAACCCAAAAAGCAAAGATTGGTTTCAGAATAGCCCCACCGAAAAAACATCCAGAGGACGACCCAAGGAATCCACCAAATTTTTATACTTGAGCCTATTTCACAGGACCACCAATACTCATTTATTATAGCCTTATACCACCACTTCCAGCCAATCTTACTAATGAAGTAATTACCCCTAGAGGAATGATCAACCCGCAAGACGAGGAGGGACAAAGAGTAACGCAGAAAAATACCACGTAGGAGAGGGCTCTCCTCGGCCAGAACTCCATGATCGAACAGGTGGGCTTGTGGATCCCCTGCAAAGAATCCAGAAAGCACAACAAGGTTCATATAATTTTCAATAAGTACTCCAAACAAACGAATGGACACCCTAATCCTTCCCCATTTAACCCTTGAGCGGGCAGACCAAACTTGCCAACAAATTTGGTGACATCAAACTCCCAATGGGTTATGTTCCTTATCTCTTAAAAATAAGGTCTTTTCAAATTCTTTTTTTTTTAATTCAAAAAATTGAGAAAATAAAATTAGAGAATTGGATTGTTTTGAGCATGCATGGGACTATTCACATGACTTTCTCTCTTTTATTTAAAAAATTTGAGATAAACATATTCATATTTCTTGAATTTCTAACACATTGCTGATTTCTCTCTTCTTATTCTCTCACCTATCTACATATATATACTTATATAGATATAGAAATAGATTATATATATATATATATAAAATATTTCAATGTAAAAAACACTTTAGTTTTTTTAATTATAAAAAACATCGTTACTTAAGACCAATTAAAGAGTGCATCCAAAACTCAGCAAAAAAATATAAACATTAAATTCTGCAACAGATTTTCAGCTATGTTGCTTCACAACAATCACATTTTACATCCAAAATTATATTTACACAAATAAAACCCAATGCAAAACCAAAAAAATTAATGCAAAATTATATTTACCCCTGAATTTTTTACTAAGGAAAATAACTTTTGCAAGTTCATCAGCAAGTGTTCGCCGTTGAAAAAAATATTAAGATGCTCAAAATAATACCAAACCATTTATTTGCTTACATTTAAGAAAATTTTAATTATATTTATAGTTTTTGGAATAATTTAAGCAGTACAACAGTGCTTTAGAAAAAGTATTTTTGGTTAGATTTAAGAGATTTAATAAAACTTGAGTCAACTTTCATAAAAATATGCATTTGATTTTGATAAGAATATTGTTGAGTTCCTCCGATTTTTTTTTCTGCTTTCATTAATTCATCTAGAAAAATAAAGCATAAACTATAAACTAAGGGGGTTGCAGGAAAAAGACCTAACCTTATTGTTTGTCCAGTTAGAGTTTTAGAGAGTGAAAGATTTGAGTGCTACAGAATATTTAAAAAATAAATATACCTTTAAGTTTAGCTTTCTACGGGGGCTATAATAGAGGCAGAGAATGGCCGTGATAAGAAATTGTTGAGCGTGATGCCAGGAAACGCATATGGGTTCGCTGACGACAACGGGAGGGAAAAGACAAAGTGCCACTGACTGGAGGACTCGATTCGCAAGAGATAAAGCAGGGAGGAGGGAGGTCACAGTCTCTTAAATGGAAGATTTCTCATACATAGAGATCAAGTTAGGAAGAGGAACGAAGCTTGCCAAACATATTCTGTTATTATCTTATCAGTGCGATGGGAAATGTTGTGATTGTTGAGATCTGTAAGTAGAACCATGGCAGAGAGAAAGGGACAGCTACTCCTCAAGAGAAAAAAAGAAGAGGACAAAGGATATGCTTTACAGAAGCTTGCGTGGGCTGATGGAGGCGAAGAGTCAAGAAAAAAAATTTAAGCAAAGGAAAAGAGGATGCATAATTAGCCAAATATAAAAAAAAAATTCCTCTTTTTATTTCTTTCTCTCTCCTAACAAAATTGCTTGATTTGGAAATTGAACAGTAAGTTATCAGATAACAGCTCCTTTCAATGCAGTGGGGCCCACATTTTATTAAATAAAAAAATTAAAAATTTGAGACAAATCCATTCACATTTCTTGCATTTCTAAGGCATTGCTAATTTCTCTCTCCATATTCTCTTTCCTACATGCATATTATATACTTATAGATGACATGGCAAACCAAATAAAAATAAAAGAAAATAAAAGAAAATAAAAGAAAAGAAAATATTTAATTAGACACAAAGATCTAAGTAAGGTATGTAGGATATCAAAAATTGCATTTAAGAAGCATGATTCTACATGTGAAGCATATACAACTAAAATATGATATTAAGTATGATATGCTTATGATTATGAATGCAATATATATATTTAAGATATGTGCTCATTATGAAAGAAAATACCGCAATATATAATATTTATTGGTTAAGCAAATTTTTAGAATAATCGAGTAGTTAGATAAGTATATTTAACTATTGAGATGTGGATTTCTAACTAACTACACATTTCCCCTCAAAAGCTATGTGTACTCTCCTTATTTTTCTAGATTTCAATCTGTCCTAACCTAACGTATTGTATGTGCAGACCTGAGATCAACTTGAATAAACCCATGATACTGATTTCTGATCATTAATTTTAAGTTCTAAGCAAAAAATCTTATATAGATATATTAAAATGGGTCAAAGCTTAATAGCGATACAAATGCTGCAAATGAAATAATTAAAGAAAAAGAATAATATTCTTCATTTTATTTTAATAAAAATATCAATATTAATATTATATTGGTTATTTATCTTTATATATTAAAAATAATAATTTATTTTTATTATTATAAGTAATATATATATATATATGTATTAAATAAAAAGAAAATTGCAGAAATGATAGTTGCAGAAATTAGCAAATATATACATACATAGAAATAAAAGAAAATGACAGAAATGAAAGTTACAAAAATTAAGAAATATATACATATATAGAAAAAAAATGATAGAAATGAAAATTGCTGAAATAGAGAAATATATATATATATATAAATAGAAAAAAGAAAATGATAGAAATGAAAGTTGCAGAAATAAAAAAATATATACATATATAATAAAAAAAATGACATAAATGAAAATTATAAAAATTAGAAAATATATACATATATAGAAAAAAGCAATTGATAGAAATAAAACTTGCATAAATTAGGAAATATATACATATATAGGAAAAAAAATAACATAAATAAAAGTTACAGAAATTAGAAATATATATATATATATAAAAAGAAAATGGCAGAAATAAAAGTTGCATAAATTAGAAAATATATACATATATAAAAAAAATGATATAAATAAATGTTATTGAAACTAAGAAATATATACATATATTAAAAAAAATGACAGAAATTGAAAGATAATAATAATAGTAATAATAATATTATTATTATTATTAAAAGAAGAAGAAGAAATGAAAAAAATATTAAATATTTTATTTTTTTTCTCATTTCTTACTCTATATTGGCGTTGATAAGGCTTTACTAGAGGTCGGTGGGGGGGAATCGGTGGTGGCCAAGGAAGAGATGAAGAAAGATGAGTGGGGGAGGGAGTGGGGGAGGAGAAGGAATTAGGGGTGGGGGAAATGAGGAAATGGTAGGGGGTGGGGGTGTATTTATAAACTTTTTTAATTAATTAATTAATTAATTAATTAATTATTCTCTCTCATCCATGATGAAATTTTTGGCTTCTTTCAATTAAATGCATGAGTGTTCAATTTAGATTTATTCTCCTCTTTCTTATCCATTCATTCTCTCTCCTCATTCTCTCTCCTCTTTCTCTCTCCACTTTCTCTTTTTTTCATTCTTTTTCTAGAAAATAATGAAACTTGGCATGGAGGTGTATCTTGATGAAAAAATATAATCGTGCAAAAATTTTCAATTTGGAGCAATATTTTAATTTTTTATTAATTTATGAAGATAAAAATTTCAAAAATAATTATGGTCAATCTTGAGCTCTATATTTGACAAAACTTTTTTTATAATTTTTTTATAATATTCTTAATCCAACGATACTAAAATCACTGAATTTGGACTTGTATTTAATTTTTCCAATTTACTAAATTTAAATAATTCAAAAATTAATTCAAGAGTATTCATTACCTAGATTGCTCCCAAACTTGGGCATAACAATCACAAAAATATACTTTACCCAACACTATTTTTAGTTTGCCCTAATTTTGAAGTCACTTGGGATCCTGATTTTTGAGTTGGATTTAATCATAATTATCCTAGTAACGACTTAGGTCGTGACTCCCCTACTTAAAAATGATGTCATCCTCAATATCTTGCAAATAAAACTTATTTATGGGTGAGAATAATTCCAGACATATTGAACAGTCTTGGGTAATTCTTTCTCATTGAGTCTTCTCTTTCCCAAGTGACTTTTTCTTTTAATGAATTCTTCTATTGTACTATTATCATTGGGATGTGGTGACTCTATAATTTTCAATTATTTGAACCCAATATTTTGAGTAGTTCTTCTTTGTAAGTCAGATCAAATTGGAGGTTGATTGAAATGATAGACACTTGCTGGAATAATTTCTGTAGACACCTTCGTAAAGAAGAAATGTGGAATACGTTGTGAACGACAAAAAAATTGTCTTGTAGTTTGAGCTTATAAGCGGCGTCTCTAATTTGGCAATTATTTTAAAGTGTCCAACATATCTTGGACTTAACTTCCTTGTTATGCCAAACCTATGAATTCCTCTTTTTGGGCTTACCTTTAAATATGCATGATTGCCTACTTAAAATTCTAGTGTTCGATGTTTAGCATCATGATATTTCTTTTGTTGATCTTGAGCTATAACAATCTTGCTCTTTATCAGATAAATTTTCTTACTAGTCTCCTCAACTAGATCAGATCTGTATAACTAAACATCTTCTAGTTTAGTACAGGCCAATGGCGTGCTACATTCTCTATCATACAGATCTTCATATGGGGTCATTCCAATACATGACTGATAGATGTTAGTTGTATGCAAACTACACTAATGGAAGGTGATCATTCCAACTACCATTGAAGTTTAATATGCTTAATTGAAGAACATCATTAAGTACTTAGTTCACTCCCTCAATCTGACCATCTATTGTAGTGCCCCGCCCCATCATCGTGCTCAAGAGAGTCAGTTAAAATTAATTTCGGTGGCGGAGCGATGCGCTACTCGGGGAGAAATATCTCGTCTTCTCAAAATAGCTGAAAATTAAGCCCATCTGGAGGACTGCTGACTCAACCTCAAGTAGGGTTGAGAGCTAATACTTATGATAAGAGTAGTATCATTATCCTAAGTATTAGGCAAATACATATATTTGATTTAAAATACAATAGGAATCCAATATATGTATAATATATCAACATTTCCAGTATGCTGATAACATCACAATATTAAGTATAAGTAGTACTTAACAAAGTGTGGAAGCTTAAAGCAAACATCCAGAACATTCATCACAGAGCTGTAAGTAAACATTCATCTCAGAAAAGAAAAGAAAATATATCTAGAGTTGTTAGAAACATTTTACTAAAATACTGAAATAAAACTTAAGTACTGAACTGAAAATACTATGCAGAAAGTAAGACTGAAGGAGAGTCCACTAGTGCTCCACACGCTCCTCCTAAATCTTCTAGGTGTCCTCCTGACCTGGCTCAATATACTGCTCCAGATCTAGCAAATTGTCGGATCCCAAAAGTACCCCGTATTAGACAATAAGTCTAACATATCTAAACTAATCTAACAGTTCTAATTATTCAATTAACATTTACATAATGTAATTAAATCTGTAGAAAATTTGTAAAGGTAACTGAAAGTATAAAACTATCCAAAACTGTACAAAACTGAAGCAATATAAAGTAAAACTAAACTGTAACTGAATACTGAAAATTAATCAAAATAATACTAAATCTGAAACTGAGTAATTATATGTACAACAATGCTGTATGTCATTAAAACTATGCATCTGAATATACCACAATACTGTATGCTACTGATATGCCACCAAAATATCACTAGACTATTATGAGCAGTACAGTCCAATGTATACATATATCTAGTTGGGAATATTGTCTACTAATGATGCCGATGCATCCTGAAATTTCCCAGTCAATGTATGCAACATTCTGTAATTCATATATTATCACTGATACTTATACATTATTCTGATACTCACACATCATGCTTATGCTCTTGCTCGTGCTTCTAAACTACATGAGATAAATCTAGAAAATGCTTTAAAATCTGATAATGCATCCAAAGTCTCCATTATGCAGAATCCTGCTAAAAAGATTCTGACTCCTAAATTCTGATCTCGATAATTGGTTAAAGTTGAGATTTTTCTTAAAAATCATTAGCTAGAGAGATTGTATACACATATTTAGCATGTTTGCAAGAAAGGTAGATTTAACCCTTAGCTTATTTAAATAGTAATTATCACAGCACACTACGATAGGAGGCAAAACCTGGTCACAGTTTACATCTTATGCTAAGTCGTTAAATGCCCTAATTACAAGATACTTAGTGGTCTACGCAAAGTGACTTAAGATACTTAGTATGCTTAAACTACACTTATCGAAGCGCGCTATAATAGGAGGCAGAACCCGATCGCAGTTTACATCTCAAACTAAAGATCTTGTTCACTAATTGTAACACTCTTAGTCTTGGAGGATTTGCTCTAACAGACTGTATTCATTTAATCCCTCAAGATAGCACCTGGTCATAAGTCCACATTGGAGTGAATCAACTAATCCTGAATACTACTGAAATAATCCAGTAATATGGGTATACCCTACTATACCCAACCAGTAATCTGAGTTTAGAAGATTTTATTTAATCGACAAGGGTTTATCAAATCTATAAATCCTTACTCTAAGTAGGTGTATCCTACACGAGGCTCCAAGGATATGATTAAAGGATCGCTCAACATATGTTACTACCATAAGGAATAAGTCACCTTCTAAGTACTTTAGGTGATTCCTACCACAAGGTATCAAGTTCAACTTCTAAAGTTATGAAGGATTAACTAGGTTTCTACCTTAATAAATTACAAAAGTCCTTCCTACCTCAATGTATCATTAGTTAAGGTCTTTAACCATTTTAATGACGAATCCTATAGCAAGACCCTTAAGATCTCATTTTTCTACTTCTTAAGGTTTACTTGTTATACTTAGGTTAAGGTGATCAGATCAGATGATTAAAATTCATTTGATCATCTCCTATTCTACAATCATGGGATAAAATCAAAAATCTTATTAGAGTTCGATCATTTCATAAATCATTGCAATTTTATTATCCATCTTATGCTAGTAGTCTTATATAAGTGAAAATCGAAGATCTAAGGCTTAGATTCAGATGATACAATCACACATATTCAATATTATCCTTAGCACTTTTAATTTGACAATTTAAGATCAACATCAAATCATATGTATTATTGGAATAATGTCAATTGAATTATTTTACAATCAAGTTAATTTAAGTAATTAAGGTTTAGATCTTAATCAAGACAAGCTAGGGTTCAACCCCTAACCTTTCTATCATTAAGACCAATATTAATTTAAAGGTCAATGACAAATCAATGTATTATTAGTATATTATTGATATCACACTTTAGATTTGGATTAAGTATTAACTACTTAATCAAGTTATCAAGATTCTTATGTTCAAGTTTAATTTATATAACAAGATGTCCCATTTAAATGTTAAAGTTCTCTAACATGCATCCTAAAGAATCATAAAAGCATAAAATAGAAGGTAATTAAGGCTAATAAAATTCTAAAGTCAAACCAAAGAGATTAGCACTTAATCATAATTCCAAAAGACTTAAGTTTCATGCCATTTGACTGTTAAGACATTCCTATTCGATATAAGCACTTAAAATTCTATTACTTAGCATTTGACATAATACGTCTAAAGTTACAAAGTAGGTTTTAAGCACTTTTTAAAGATGACAAAATGTTAAACCTAATTTCCCTATAAAATTTTATGTAATATTCAATTTTAGCCTAAACTGGGTCCTAGGGACCGTAAAATACCAAAACAGGGAAGTTTTGGCAATTTCAGCCAAAACTGGAAAATTTTTTAAACAATTCTAGGAATTTTTGCAAGTTTGGGCACTGCAGCGCACTGTAGCGCTTTTCGCGTGGTAGCGCTTTTAGCGCGGCAGCGCTGGGGCACGCTATGGCGCGTCGCAGCGGTTCACTTTGCAAAATCACTGTTCAATTAATTTATTTTCACATTTTCTAAAATTCCAAATATATTTCTGCTACAGCCCACTGTAGCGGTCTATTTTGCGAGTTTACTATTCAATTACTCTATTATATGTTTGTATAAGTTTCCGCCAAAATACCGCTGCAGCCTGCTGTAGCGCGCTATAGCACGATATAGTGGTCCACTTTGCAATTTTACTGTTCCAATAGTTCAATTTAATGTCTCTATAAGTTTTTGCTGAAATGCCATTACCGCCCGCTGTAGTGCGCTACAGCGCTCTGCAGCGGTCTATTTTGCAACTCTAGGCGCTGCAGCATGCTACAGCGCCAGACGACATTTTTCGCCTGGATGAAAACTATAAGGCCTGTTTTCGAGCTCAAATACTCTCAATCCAGAGAGTTCCATGAGCGGTGTCATATATCGATGGAAAGGTATTTCCGATACCTTTCCATTGACGCCAAAATCGGCACAAACAAAGCATCCAAACTATACAAAAAAATAGATTAATGACAAGGTGTGCAAAATAGACGAAAACAGAGCAGATTTTTCTGAAGCTTTTAAGAGTCTTAATGACTTTCATACATACTTATACACTTCCAAAGGTGCATTCAAGTATAATAACAACATGAAGTAGAAAAGGAGAGGAGCAAAGGGGTACCTTTTTGTCCTTGGAAGGAGAGGAAGAAGAGGACCTTTGCTTTCTTCAAGACCTTTGGGAGGAGCCTTCTTCTTCAGCACAAGGACTTAGCAATGAAGGGGGAGAGATGAGTTAATTTTAGCAAGGAGAAGAATATGGGTTGAGATATCCTTTTAAAGGAGGAGAGGGAGAGTAGAGAGCCATCATAAGCTAGGGGCTAAGAGAGGGGATGAGGATGTGACCTCACATCAAGGCATGTAGTGGAAGGAGTGGCCTTTGCTTGCATAGGAGATAAATGGGGGGGGGGGGGGGTGAAGAAATGGCTAGCCGAATGAGGGGAAGGTGGCTAGCCAACTAGGAGAGAGAGGGGAAGAAATTGTATATTAAGGATCAAATAATTGCTTAATTATTTTCCTTAATTATTTAAAAATCCAGATTTTTAAAACGTGCTCCGAAAATTTCCAAAAATTTACCCTTAGCTAATTTGGGGGTGAGGAATCCAACGATGAAGTAGGAATTTGATTCTGATGATTATTTAATTATGCTAATTTTTGTGGTATTTAATTATATTAAAATATTGATGAAAATTCGACGACCTTCAAACGCGTCCAAAACATCACCCCTGGCTAATTTGGGGGTGACGATCGCAACGGTGAAGTCGGATTTTGATTTTGAAGTAAAAATAAATACCTCAATTTTCTAATTAATTAAATATTAAAATATTCCAAAATAATAGATTGGTCTTCGAATTGCTCTAAACCTTCAGGGTTTAGTTCTAATGACTAGATGAACTTAATGGAATGATAATTACGATATAATTAGTCTAAATTCAAGCTGGGTAACAACCTTGGGTTATTACAATTTAAGAGTGAAATGTTGTACTCACAGCAAGTATTGTCCCCAAATTTTGTTGTACTTCCTTCCAAAAATGGGAGGCAAATCTGCCGTCATGATCCGAGGCAATAGTTTTAGGGATTTCATGAAGTTTGATTATTTTTTTAGTATATAACTTGGCCAGCTTTTGTACTAAATCTGTTTGCTTAATCGGAAGGAAATGTGTTGATTTTGTTAGACAATCTACGATTACCCAAATCGCATCTACTTCAGTACAGCTTTTGAGCAATCCCATCACAAAGTCCATAGAAATATCTGACCATTTCTACTCTGGGATATTTATTGGATGTAATAGTCCATCTGGTCTTTGATATTCTACCTTTACTAAATTGCATACATGATATTTAGCAACATATTCAGTTACGTCTTTCCTTAATCTAGGCTACCAAAAGGTCTCTTTCAGATCTCTATATATTTTATTATTTTTAGAGTGAATTGTATATCCTGAGTTGTGAGCTTCATTTAGAATTTGATTCTGAATATATGAATCATTTGGAGTCCAAATCCCTTTTCCATAATAAATATAAACTCATTTTTGCAAAGGTAAGTTTATTATGCTATAATTTTGAATGTCTGCTTTTAACTTGTAATATCCCTTATCATTCTCTTGGGCAGTTGTTATACGCAGTATGAACGTAGCCTCTGTAGTATTATTTTCAAGTAAATTATTTAAATGCTTTCCATTAATAGGTTTTGTGCCTAACTTTTTGAATTCTTCCATTAATGGACTTGCCATTAGAGCATTTAAGTCTGCTTTTCTGCTAAGGGCATCAGCTATAACATTAGCTTTACCAGGATGATATTGTATGTCTAAGTCGTAGTCACTGATTAATTCCAACCATCACCTTTGTCAACAGTTTAACTATTTCAAAGTGAAAATATATTTTAAACTTTGGTGATCGATAAAAAATTCACATCTCACTCCATATATGAAGTGCCTCCATATTTTAAAGGCAAACACTATCATTGCCAGTCTTAAGTCATGCACTGGGTAGTTCCTTCATGAATCTTTAATTGCCTAGATGCATATGCTATTATCTTCTTCTCTTGGATGAGAACACATCCAAACTTGATAATTTCTTGTCTCTTGTGGTAGGGTTAGTACTAGGGAGCTTGTTAATACTTATTTTAATTATTAAAAATATTCATCACATTGTTGAATGCAAATGAATGGAATTGCTTTCTGTGTTAATTTGGTTAAAGGTACAACTATTTGCAAAAATCTGAGAAAATTATAAATATCTGTCACGGTCTTTGGTTGGGGCCATTTCGGAATGACGCTTATTTTTTTTTTATCGACCTTGATTCCATCGGCATCCACTACATGGCCTTAAAAAGCTAAAGAATCTAGCCAAAATTCACATTTAGAATATTTGGCATAAAACTGATGATGCCTTAAAGTTTTCAGAACTATTCTTATGTGATTTTCATGTTCTTCCTTGCTCTCAGAATAAATTAGAATATTTTTATAAACTTATCCAAATACGGTCTAATAATTCCTTATATTAAGTCCATAAAGATGGATGGAGCAGTGGTTAGACCAAATTACATGATCATAAACTCATAATGCCCATAGCGAGTTCTAAATGTTATTTCTGGAATATCTTCTTCTTTAACTCTTAATTATTAATAGCCTGATCTTAGATCTATCTTGGAAAATATCTTAACTCCAGCTAATTGGTTTAATAAATCATCAATATGTGGTAGAGGGTACTTATTTGTAATAGTTACCTTGTTGAATTCATGATAATTGATGCACAATCTCATTGAACCATCTTTCTTATTTATAAAGAGCACTGAGGCTCCCCATGGAGACATGCTTTGTTGAATTAAGCCTTTGTTCATCAGCTCTTATTGTTATTCGCTTAATTCTTGCAGTTCTTTGGGTGTCATGCGATAGGGTGCCTTTGTTATTGGTTGAGTGCCATGAATTAACTCAATTGAGAATTTGATTTCTCTTGCTGGTGGTAATCTAAGAAATTCATCAGGGAATACA
Source organism: Gastrodia elata (assembly GCA_016760335.1). NCBI lineage: Eukaryota > Viridiplantae > Streptophyta > Magnoliopsida > Asparagales > Orchidaceae > Gastrodia > Gastrodia elata. The sequence continues at coordinate 14,002,609 of CM028670.1, read as the reverse complement.
TCTTCAAACTCTTTTATAATTTGAGTGTCAGCTAAAGGAAATTCTTCCATCTTTTCTCCCATCATCATTACTAAGTATGCACTACATCTCTTTTGAATTAATTTTTCTGCTTGCAAAGTGTTGATTAAAGATGCTAAAATGCCTAATTTTTGCATATATACTTATGGCTTGCTCCCACCCTTGATAATGACCTTTCTTTGATAATCAATCATAAATTTATACTTATTGAGACAATTTTTTCCTAGAATGATGTCAAAATTTATTATATGTAGTACTATCATGTTTAATTTATATGCCTTGCTGTTAATTGGTATGTTACAGTCACAACATTTTTGTGCACTCATGAGCGCACCAGATGGTAACCCGACATTCAAGGCTTTAGTTAAGTTATAATACGACAGTTCAAGAGTTTCGGCAAATCTTTCTAAAATGAACGAGTAGCATGTGCTAGTGTCAAATAATGTGTCACAAGATTTGTCATTGAAATGTAAGGTGCTTAGGGTTTAAAATATAAGATAATTCATGCTTTATTTAAATATAATATGAAATATATTTATAAAATGAAAGAATTTGGTACGTGATACCACTTCATTATCTTCTGGGGCTAGAACTGTGGTGAGGGTATAGATTCTCGCATGAGCAGCTTGTTGGAGAGTAATTATTCTTCCCCTTTGATTAGTAGATGGTGCTTTAGGAACAACGAATGGACCTCTCCTTTGCATTAGAGCTAGTGTAGGTACGTGAGCTAGCCTGGTTGCTAGTGTGAGTTCTTGCCTTCTAGGTGATATGGGTGCTTATCATTGTATCTGAGAAGGATGAGTGATCCACTAATTGTCCACTATATGAGTGTAACAACCCTAGTTGTTATCTTAGCTAAAACTAGATTAATTAAGCTAAATTAAGCTTTGATTTTTTATTTTATTAGACTCAATGGGTCATTTAAACCTAACCCTAGAAATTTGGAATTAATCGGAGCTAAATTAGGAATTTTGGTATTTTCAGCTATTTTTGAGCCCTATAAAATACCTAAATTAATTTGATCTTAAAATAAAAATCTGATTTCATTTTTGAATTCCTCACCCCCAAATTAACTAGAGATGAAATTTTGGAAATTTTTGGAGGTCATTTAGGCATATTTTGGGTTTAATTTAAATTAGTTCAATTACAAATTAGGGTTCTAAACAATTTATAATTGCATTCCTACCCTCCCTCCAATGGTCGGCTGACCCCAAACAGCGGGCGCCATCCGGGCCGTTCATTCCGCATATCTTATCCAACGGCCCGTGCTATCGATCGAATTCGTCTTATCTCAACCGTTCCGCAGTTTCAAGACTTCAATCCGACGACATCTAGCTATCCACCATAAGTATCCTCGATCAACCGTTAGATCACCCGATCTGATCCAACGGCTGATCTCTTATCCGCGTTCATTCGTTAAGTGTCGGGAGATCAGAGCCATACCGCTTCGATGGATGATCAATCAGACGGCCTAGAGTACCCCGAGCACTGTGGATCATCCCCTTCCTCTCGCCCGTCGCTCGCTGCCCCCCCCCCCCCCCCCCCCCCGACAGCCATATCCCCTCCAGCCCCCGTGGCAGTACGGGAAGATGCTGAAATTCTTCGCCTACCCTCAGCGCATTCGTCGGGTCGGCTGCCTTCTCCCTGAATTGCCCTTGAGCATTCTAGCCACCCCATTGCTTTAAGCCGACCCGTTCTCCAAGCCTGAGCCATGGCATCCACTCCCAAGACTCCCTACGACCTATAAATACCCCCAGAGATTCACAATGAGTCTCTTTGCTCACTGTGAACTCTCAATTCCCCAGTCGAAGTCCCCTGGAGTTCCCGTCACACTCGGTGAATTCCCAACATTTTCTGGAGCTTAGAACCGCTAATAGAGAGTCCGTCTGGTGTTCAGACTCCCTGTAAACTTGCCTCTACCACTTGGGAAGCTCGAAAGCACTTCAATTCTCCTCGGGCAAGCCTGCGACCTCGACTTCAGGTACAGCTTTCTCCCACTTGAACTCAGAGAGTTCAGTTTCAATTTTGTCCTCTGGATGAGCCTCTAGATGTCATCTAGATTAACATAGCCACTTAGGAAACCAATGTGATTGTCCATAGGGTCAGGGCTAGCTTATTTTGATCGTTTGGTCGTCTGGTTTGTGCCGCGAGCTCACAGCCGAGCTTGAGTAAGGACCTGACGATCCAAGAAACCCCAAGCTGTGAGATCTTGGGGGTTCGACTCACCTCACCTCACTGATGGTGTAGGGATCGAACCCCGTCATTTTGATGGCTACTGTGAGGAGAATTTCTCCCTCACAGAGAACCCTAAGTTCCTTCCCTTAGTGCCTCTTAGTCGAGTAGCACCCAATGATCCACCACGATCTAGATGGGGGTTCTTACCTCAATCGACGCATCTTAGTTCCCTAAAGGTGTAGCCATTGAGATCAAGGTCTGGCATGGAGTGTGCACTGAGAATTTCATAACCAAAGCTAACCCTAGGCGAGCGGGTATCAGGCGTAGGCGCGAGGAAGATGACACACTGGCGCTTCGGGCCAGGTCAGACCCCGACCCATGAGTTTTGAATTCGGGCCGCGATTTTATTTAAATTATTTTCCTTCTAATAATTCAGTAATAAATAGATTTAATTAATTAGCCTATGGTTTTATTTAAATAAAAATAAAGATTAAATTATTTAAATAACCTTAGCTATACTTGTCCAAATTGTATGATCCAATATACTATTTGAATCAGAAAAATATAAAGAATTTGAATATACAATAAAATTACAGATCCAATAGTTGGATTTTAAATAATTGTCTAATCCTTTTCTATTCTTAATTAAATCATATTAAATTTAATGAATACCCAAATATGTTAATTAAGGGCTCTAACTGCTCATAAGATCCCAAAGAACAATTGTGGATATTTAATTAAAACTAATTTAGGATATTTAATTTTGTTAATCACTCCTTAATCACTCTTACTAAGGATTAATGAATTAAACCCTAATTAAACCTTTGATCCTGGTAAAATAAGTTCTTAATGCTTCCTTAAGTGTAGTAGAACCCATGACAAGGTTGGATTGCCCTAGAATGTCCTATATTCCTTAATCACCTCAGTTGGCTTAAACATGTGATTAGTGCTAATTAGACTAATTAGGTTTCTAAAACCTAAGATAAGTGTATTTCCTACTTCATTAATCATTATGGAACTCATTAAAATAGATTAGAATCAACTTGGATATTTAAATCTTAAAATTTCATTTTTAGCCTTAAGAGGGGCATTTTGGTCATTTTGACCAAAATGTGTTCAAATGTCCCTTAAGCCTTGAAAATTCAGCAAAATATCCTTATCTGGATTATTAGAACCTTTCTGAACACTTAGGTTAATAATTTTGATGTTGGATAAGAAATCTTGCTTTAGTCTTAATTAAGACCTTATATCTTAAGTGATCATAAAGGAATCACTTTGCCTTAATAGTTGAATCTAATAATCTCAAATGCAAATCTTAATTTAATTGTTCAATTAAGTTAGTCCATGAGCTGGAATTCTAAAAGAAGCTCTCTTGCAAAATCTTAAGTTGAAACTTAGCTTAAGTCTAAAAGTGATCAAATATCAGATCTTAGATCTTAGACTTTAGATCTTCTCTTTGAATTGAATTACCTCTCTTTGGAATTCCTTAAGTGATTTATTGTTTAATTCCTTTGAAGCCTTCCATGCAGGTGTAGGATTGATTCAATCTATAGGATAATGAAATTATCCTAAAGATTGCATATAGATCTTAGATTCTCAAGTTCTTAATTGATTATTTTGTCTTATAACAGTAGAGTAACCTTTCACTAAGTTCTTAGTTTTGAATCCTTTAGCTTATAGGATTCCTTATCTTTAAATTAGGTTTTAAGTGTGAATCCTAGATCCTTATTAGGACATTACCTTGTATTCAGTATTTGAACACCAAAGTGGAGTTTAAATCCAAAATCCTTAAATCTTAATTTACTTAATCAAGATTTGGGTGAGAGAGAAAAATATTAATAATTAGGTCATTGATTTATTTATTTAAATCTTATAGTTATCATATGATTATGAATTAGAACTTGTTAAGTTCTAATATTAACTTTAAGGTCGTAAATCTGGGATTATACTCGATAGCTGGGTATTGGAGATCCTAAACTTGTATCTTCTCAGAGTAGTTAGTTGGATAAATTAGACACAACAGATATCACATAAATCTAGATTGAGTCTCTTGCTTACCTTGACTTGATTGCTCTACACACCTTGAATATTGAGCCTTGTTCTTGAGCATAATAGAAGAACTTATGATATGGATGATACATCCTAAGTTAGTGTTTGAAAAGTATAGCATTCATCTAGTTCTTTTAGTGCTTTTAGTTAGCAGAGTATGTCCTAGATTAGTCTGCCTCTTCAATTCTAGTATTATGATAGAATAGACTCGGACCTAGCTTTGCGTATGTCTAGGATGGATACATGTCTTATTCTATAAAGTTCAACTCAGACCTAGCTCTACGGATGCCTAGGATGGACACATGTTGAACTTTCAGTTCAAAGGCCCTATATGGCCTATTTCTATTATGGCAGCACTATGTCTTAGGCTTACTGCTACTTTAGTTCAGTTCTTCAGTTTTATTTGTTTTGTTTTGCCTTGACACATGTCTCAGTGGCTTTACTTTACTTTATTATACTCAGCTGCTTTTGCCACATGCTTCAGTAGCCTTTTTTTTCATATTAATCCACATGTTGTATGTATATTCTTATGGATTAGCTATTATGTATATACTAGCATGTTTAGGATGCTAGAATTGTATGTTATTTTGAGCAATTGTGTTATTTTATACTCAGCATGTTTCCATGTGATCATAAGCATGTTAGGATTAGATTTATTTTTAATATTCGCAATCACTTTTGCTTTTAGCTTTACCTTGCTTACTTCATGTCTTGTATATTATTTCACATACTTGTTATTTAGCCATAAATGATAAATTTATAGTTACCCCATTTCCTTTGTAGCTTATTGCACCCCATAGTTGCTTACATGTTAAAATAATTAAATGTGATATCTTTAAATATTCAGTTCATTTAAATAGCCTAAAATGTACTTAGATAATTGTCTAACTGTAATCTTTTTATTTTGTTGGCTGGGGCCCTGGTATTTGTGATACCGACAAATGTCAGATTCAGACTTATTTGTAGGCAGTGCTATAGAAGAGGAGCCAGTGTAGGAAGAGGATCGTTCAACTGCAGCTTAGATAGACTTTTCATTTTCTTTCAGTGAGTTTGAGAGACTTTTATATTTGCAATTAATACAGTTTGTAATAATTAAATTTTGGATATATTTAATTTTCTGCACTTGAGCTGAGTTATTATTTTGTTCTCTTCTTTCTACTACGTTGTGCTTGTGGATGTTAGGTTATATTTTATGCTTCCACCACTTTAATATATATATATATATATACATATTGATGAATGTTTATAGTATTCAGGTAATAAGTCCTTAGCTTAAGGTAGGTTGGATTTTACCTGATTTTACTTAAGTTAGGGATTTGCCATAGTTGAAGCACCATACTCCCTACGGTTAGTACGGGGGGCCCCACAACATGTTTCTTGACATTGCCAAGAGTTATGACCATGCCGTCCACACGTATAACATATTCCTCTTCTGTGAAAATAATTATCATAAGGATGTGATTAATTGCATTTCCCAGTAGGTGTTTGCTGAGCTATTTGATAAACCTTGGCTTGAGGCAGTCTCAATCTCTTGTATTCAATTTGTTATACATGTGTAGATGGGGGACTTTTTCTTTGCTCTTCAACTTCATCTTATTCCCCATGTTCTAATATTTTTGCAATTTCAAGTATGTCTAAGAATTTAGAGATTCAAAGTGTAAGGGCCCACTTAAGTAGTAATAAGTGAAACTCTTAAATATCGAGGCACTTTTTTGGATAAAAATAGAGTTTCTGATAAGAACTTCAAAGTTAAGCATGCTCATATGGGAGCACTCCCAGACTGGGTGACCTACTGGAAAGTTATCTTCTGAGGGCAAAACTGTGAGGCTTTCATGCCAAAGCGGATAATACCTAGGTGCTTAAGAGTTTGGGCTATTATAAATTGTATCAGAGCAGGCCATAGGATGTTAGATAAGAACTAAGTGCCATACAGGGCAAAGTACCACTTCATGTGAGCAACCTTTTGAACTCATGATGGTTCATGTGCTACATGGTTGTGGTTACCTCTTGAGCCTGTAGGGGTCACCTCTAGTCCTATCTACCCAATGGATGGTTCTTGGATCTGTGTGTGGATACTAACGAGGACATCAATTACTTAAGTTGGGAAATTATAAAGTGTAATAACCCAAGGTTGTTAATTACCATTTAATCATTTTATTAACTTCAAACCTCTTCCATCAAGTCTTAATTAGTCATTAAGATTAATTTGAGAAGTCTTGATCAAACTTATCTAAACAAACAAAACCCTAACTTTGGGTAATTCGTAAAATCAAGAAAATGAAAAAATTAATTTGACCTTTGATTAAAAATTGGACTTTGTCATTGCGTTCCTCACACCCAAATTAGCTTGGGGTGAAGTTTTGATGAGTTTTGGAGATAGTCAAAATTTCTTGATTATTTTATTATATTTTCAAAAATCTGATAAATAAAATAATTAAGATGACTTCTGATTAAAGTTTCGACTGCATTTTTGAGTCTGTTACCCCCAATTTAGCTAAAAAGCAATTTTTCAAAAATTCATTTAGAAATATATTATCATATAATTCTAATTAAATGGAATTTATAAATTAATCAAATAATACAATATATATATATAAATACATAATTTCCTTATATTATTTCATTTGCATACCCTAAGCCCTAATTTTCTTCACACGCGACCGACCCCCCTCTTGTTCCTATCCCTTGAATGTTGCTCGGTTCACGGGAGATATGTCGTTCGATCGAGGCAAGGATCGGCGACGCGTGGCTTCCACCGCTTGCCTAAGCCAATGGCTACTCATGTAAGAGTTTGGATTACCACCGCAACTTCATCTGATCCCAAGTTGCAAACAAACGGCCAAAAGCTTTATTCCGGTAAGAGTTAAGCCCATAATTAGTCTCTCCTTTATCTAGACTCTTCATATGGCATCATTCACCATTTCTTTTCGTGGAGAGGAGACAGACGGCTTTGAGGACAAGCACATAAACCCTAAAATCGCAAATAAGGTACTCCATCTGATTCTCCTCCTCAGTATAGTTTACAAATGATCAATGCTAATCTAGGGCTTTAAAATGATAAATGAGAAAAGGATGTGTTCTTGCTCATTCTCATTGCTATAAGTAAAAATGTTCATTTGAGTATTCTCTAGCTTGATTAAGAAATTTCTTTTAGCATTTCACTTTTGATTTATTAATGTTTCAGATCTTGGATTTCAAAATATAAGGAACATATTTTTGAAATAGCTTATAATAATATTCTGTTACAAAAACATTTCAATTATGTTCAAATTTTATTAAAATTTTGTAAACTTGATTAAACTGGATGTATTGATTATCATATTGAAATAGTGCTTGACTATGCACATTAATGTCATCCTATTGCACTTTAGAAAAGCCTATTAATTACTATATAGATAAAAGATATGATTGGATGACTTCTAGCTAGCTATAATAAGCAATAATAAAGCTATGAATCACTTACATCTGTGATTAAAGAATAAAGAAAATGAAGTATAATTGTTGTTTTATTCAAGGGAAAGTTTAATTTATATTTTATTTTCAGTATAACTTTAAGCACTATGAAATGTTAGTTAACAGTGTGCTTCTTGGTTAAATAATCAATTTTTACTTTGTTATTGGAGTAGCATTCAATCACTTTAGCTCTCGTGATTTTTATTTTTGTTATTGTCCCGCGTAATTATCACAGCAGGTTTCGTAGTTATTTCTTGCTATGTATGATTTACTTACCCCCCGAGTATGAGTGTAAGAGAGGACATTCTCCTCGCTAAAAACATTCATCGTGGCTAGACTTTGATGAGTTGCTAGTGCTGTGAAATCATCTGGACAATGGGTTCCTAGATTACTAAGCCAGTCTTTTAATGTTATGGCAATGAATTAAATTATGACAACATTGCTGTAAGTTTAATTTCTTATTTTAAAAGATACATAAATTATTCAGCCTTGTTTAAAGATTCATTTATAATATTTCGAACTCTTTTGCTGCCATTTGTTTCCATCATTACATTGCTTACACATTATAAAGACCTATATTAGTTTTCCTTAGAAAATGATGAAAAGTGTTGTTATCTTTGTCAATAAATATACAATTCTTGAAATGATATAATTATTCATGAGAAGGGCACAATTATCCCATTTAAATCCAATGTTTTTGTTGACAGTTTGGAAACTCATTGAGAAGCATTAACCATAATGGTAATTTTTTTTAAGGCACATAAGTAATAAAGGCATTGGTATTATCACATTAAATTGAAATGATACTTGTATTTATATATATGATATATAGATGGCAACTTTCAAGTCTTCACCATCCAAGCTAGTTAAAACCTACTTTAACTTATTGTTTCTATGTTTACAGAGCTTTTTAATTTCTTTGTGGTTGGCTTGCAGCATTTATCACCTCATACGGCATAGGGTCACATCCTTATGACCGACTAATGCCTCACCATTCACAAGCATATGTCCTTTCTGAATTTTTCATAGTGAAACCATTAATGATATCTTCTAGATCATTCAGTAATCCATTCAACCTCATTAACAAGCTAGTTTAATCTCCAGGTTTTTATATACAATTTACGAACCCTGAATTTTCTTACGCAATAAACTAAGAACTTTAGGTAAAAATCTAATTAGTCTAGTAATACAAGAGGTAGTATTATTGCAATAAAATCTAGGCAAAAGTCAGGTTTAATCAATTATATTCTGAAGTTTATCCTTACATAGATGTATGCATACTTTCTTTTATAATTACAACATATATGTTTTTATAAAATAGTACTTCAAAGAACGTATATATTTATGTGGTTTTAGTGTCAAGATTATCATTTTATCTATGTGAGCCATTTTGATAGAATTCATGAATACCTGATTATGAAACTTTTATTTTAAAATTTGGTTGTTCATTCACTTGCCATTAAGGGTTCTTGATTTCATTTTAATATCATTTGAGTTTAATGCTGCGAGCACTTTAGTGCAAAAATACTAACATTTTGTTTCATCGCCTTACTGATTTTTACCTCTGAATTTCATTCAACACAATTGAATATATACTTTACTGAAAAATGGAAAGCAACATTTGTTGAATTTGAAATAATGTTTATTGCTGAAGCATTATGTTAAAATTGCACTAATGAAAATATAAATTGCTTACTCAAGAGGATGTTGAAGGGCATGAGAAAGTGGTTGATGTGGTTGTTTTATAGAGTGTTGATTTGTTGTAAAAATTGAAATGTGGGCTGTTTGTTGAAAAGTGAAAACATCATTTCACCTAATATAGTTTTACTTTTTTATTCATGCTCTATTCAAGCTCTTCCGGTTTAATTCTATATTTATGTGATTGCATATTAATAATGCTTTTTGATGCAAATATAAAATTGTGCAAGATAAGCGGCTACAGAATATGCACAGCTCAAATTATTTTAGACTTTAGCTCTATTTGTTTCACAAAAATACTGATGCTGATCTATGATTTGATGAGATCATATGTACTTGCAAAGTAATCTATTTGAGCATATATCGGATCAATTCACTTAATTTTTTTCTTATATATATTTTGCCCCATTGGATCGTTGGCCATTAATGATGGTTAGATATATGTACAACAGCTTTTTTTTTTTAAATTTTAATCATTGTTATAATTTCAATTACTTAAGGTTGGTTCAAGATTTCTCATTTTATAATTTCATATATTTTGATAAATTTTGATCAATTTGTTCAAATATGCTTGATGTTTACAACAATGGAACTATTTTATATGTTTGAAATAGTTTCTGCATTACATTCAACTTTTAGGCATAAACATATCATTACAAGCTATCATATGTACATTTACTTTACTATAGTAGTTTGAAGAATCAGTATTTGGGTTGAGCTAAAATAAAAGAATGTAGAGCACTTTTTCTTTTGCAAAATATTACATTTAAAGCAGTGTATATTACAGTTTCTAGTATTTTGATCTTACAAATTTCTTTAATATATTTAACCATGCTTTCAGAGAATTAAAACACTATTTCTTCTGCCACATTCATAGTTAATCTATCCTCGTCAATGGATTTTATTCATACATACAAGAAGGTAATTAAATAACGTTTTTCTTACCTCCTAAAGCATCTTAATTTTAGCTTAGAAGGAAGGTACTCTCAATGGCTTAGATTCATCTTGTTTTTTTTTTTGGTCCTTAATTTTTAGAATCCTAAGAAAAAGAAATGTAGCATTTGAACTAGATACCATGTCTCTATGTTTTCGTACGTGATTTTTACATATAAAATGGTATATGCTGATTGCTGAAGAAAAGAAGAAGCAATAGGTTAATGGGTGAGTCCCATATTTCAGTATGAATACATTCTTTCATAAGATTTTTTTTTTCAATTATGATACTTTGTCAAATTATTAGAATCCCAAAGTTTATGAAAGGGATATTGATATATTATTAGTTGTAATTACATGCTCTAGTAAATATTTGCATGCTTATACCACTTGTGAGCACATGTCCCAGTATATGTATCTGCATGCATTTCATTTTACTCATAAGCGATGCAATAGAGTTTATATATCAATTCATTTTAATGCATTTGATTTAAATATCATTTTTGATAATTGTAATGAAGCTATTAGATGCAGCATATCAAAGCAGTTTTAGATCCTTTATGAGCTATATTGAGACATTATAAGCTTTATCAGGTCCATGTGTTTCTAAGTTACTATCTGTTTTATTTAATCTAATTATGAAGAGGATTTTTATGATGAATTTTGGTCTTTTGCTTAATTGTCACCATCACTTCTTATCATTCTTTTTGTTTTTAGAAGCTTCAACTTATATTCTAAAGTTTATAAGATTTTAAGCTCATAAACTTAATTCTATTTTTTTTGAGTGCTGCTACAATGCTCATATAAAACGCAAGTTTGTTTAGGATGATGCTATAATTTTGTGTAATTTTTTTTTATTGAAATTTACCTTTATTTTAAACTTATAAAAAGTAGATATTGTTGGAATTATTTATTAGAGTTGGATACAAAACTTGGGTATGATTTGAGCAGTCTTAACATTTTTTTTTTTAATTAGTAAAGCTATACATATCATCAAACTCACATTTATAAGTAATTGAATCAATCGGTCAAATGAATATATGGAGATTGAGAACTACTGTTGTTTGAGTTGAGTTATTGATGTTTATATCTATTTAACTTGTATTGTCATGCAGATTTATGAGAAATATATATATAATTTTTTTTCTATTTTGGACCGAAACTAATAAACACTATCAAATGCTATGTTTACATAAGTAGATTTTTATTTATCACAATTCATACTATATTGCTAGGCCCTGATAGGCCCTGAAGGAGGTTCACCTCTATGAGTAGTCAACTGTCTCCGAGAATTAATCAAACTATGTAGTACTTTTTAACTAGAATAAAACACCACCTACCTAATGTTGACATAGTTATATGAACTACATAATTTAACATAGTTTTTTTTTTATGTTGGGTTTACCCATAGTATTTGAAATTTTACTTACTCAAGTTGCTGAATAAAGATGGTAGAGCTTAATCTATTTCATTATTTTTGAGAAAATGCCTGCTTAGTATTGATATATTTAATTTTATTTCAGCATGCTATTTGAAATTTAAGTTTGAGAGTACATTATAATTATAGAACGATAGCATTATTTATTCTCTTCTTTTCTTAAAAGTCATATCACAATTTGGATGGCCTATTTATGGGCAACTATTTGAATATGCAATTATCAGAATAGATAATTGAAAAATAGAAAATAATGGATATCACATAACTTATAATACTTTGATTAAATTCTTGTGCTGCTACACATTGAACCCAAATCATAATTCATACATTAAGATTTTGTTCATTTAATAAACTTTAATAAATATTTCAGAGGGATCTACATGGAGGATATTAGTACAACTGTCATTTGTCTGGACAAGGTTATTGGTGTATCTAGAGACCACATAATTCCTTTGAGGGGGAATGTGTGTGTTTGTTTGACCCCACATACAGATAAGTTGAGTAGATGTACGCAACTCCTCGCTTGTTCTGCGCCCACAGAACAAAATTTTAAGATAAATAAATTATAAATTGTATTTCTCACAATCTCATTGATTGTGAATGATTTTTCATGAGTAAAGCTTTCATAAATTTATCAATGCAAAATTTCATATATAAATACAGTTCCTTTCCTTACACTGTTTTTCTTACTTAGCATACAAATCCGTTTGAATATATTCATGTTTCCTTCAAATTGCAATTAATTCAAATACTACTAATATAATTATTGCAGGATTGGCAGAAGTATTCTAGCAATGGGAGCAAATTTTTCTTATATGTCGTTCTTACCATTTTTATGCTTATTGCACCGCTATTTCTTTAAATTGTAATGTGATATTCGCTTAATTAATGTTTAGCTTACTTTTAAAATGTACTTAGACTTTTAAAGTCTAACCACTTTTTCTTTTTCTTTTTTTGGTTGTGCCCTACCATATTTAAGAAAACCAAAATACGATAGATCAAGAGCAAGGAGCAGGACCTACAGTTAAAGAGGAAGCAGAGCAGTAGTTGGAAAAGAAGAATTTACTTTTGTTTATTTAGGTGAGAATAAGTTTACTTATGAACACTTTGTAAATTATAAAATATTTTGTGATGTGTGTAAACTATTCTTTCATGTTATTTGAATTTTCATATTATAAATGATGAATGTTTGAGTTAGAATAATTGAATGTCCTTCTCCCCATAGATCCATATAGTATAAGATAGTATTAAATGTTGAGTTAGAAACTCCTAACTCAATATTAAATACTACCGTAACACTCATTGTTAGATTATTAAACTTAATCTAATAGTGAGGCGTTACATAAAGACCCACTTAAGTAGTAATAAGTGAAACTCTTAAATATCGAAGCACTTTTTTAGATAACGGTGGAGTTTCTGATAAGAACGCCAAAGTTAAGCGTGCTCATATGTGGGAGCACTCCCAGGATGGGTGACCTACTGGGATATTATCTTCTGAGGGAAAAATCATGAGGCTTTCATGCCAAAGCGGACAATACCTTAGTGCATAAGAGTTTGGGCTGTTACACAAAGAGTCATAAGCATTTTCTTGATGGAAGGTTTTAATCCTTTTAAAAATCAACTGCATCGAGCAGACTCGGTACTCACTAGTAGTGGTGCATAACGGGATAGTCTTAGAAATTCAATTCATATTCAGCGACATTACAGTTGCTTTGACATAACTTCATGAACATATCTTCCATGATGGATTGAGTAGAGGGAGATATGTATTTAGCTTTGAAGGCTTTGACAAATTCTTCCCATTGGATATTCTCAGTATCTATGCCTATGAACTATAAGCTTGCAGTGGTTTCCCACCAGCGTTCCGCTTCTCCTTCTAACTTAAAGATTATTAATCTAATTATATATGTACGACGCCATTTCATATTAGTTAGTATTTTTCTTATCTTTTTTACCCAATCTTTAGCATCCATTAGGTTAGCACTTCCATTGAATAGTAGTGGTTGGAGTCTTAAGAAAGCTTGAAGTAGTCCATCTATTTTGATGTTTGAGAAATGGGTAGTTGGTAGAATAAAAGTATGACAATTTATATGGGGTATTTGTTGTGTCTGAAGCTTTAAAAATATTTAATTTTGTGTATCAATAGGCTCCAATAGAGCATTCATAATATCAAACAACTTGTCGATATGGTCCACAGAAGTATTGGCAGATATCGGATCTTGTAAGGGTGTTCTGATAATCGAAGGAAAATCTTCAGAATCTATCTGAAAAATAAGATTCTTATTATTATATTTTATTGGAGTAGATTTGCATAAGTATCATTATCAAATAAAAGATGAAAATAAAAGTATCCATATTAGCTATAAAATAAAATAAAATATAACTAAAATTATATTATTTTATTTAGGTCCCAAATCTATTCTCTTATTATCTTTTTGATTTATATAACTTCTAAAAATTCTTACTTTATATATTTTTCTTTTATTTATTCTGGGATTACAGTTGCATGAATAATGACTTATACACTTTTATGATAATTTTCTCTCAATCCTGCTTTAATACCAACTGTGGCGACCCGCCGCTGGGTCAGCATAACTAATCCAGATTTAGGTGCTCACTCCCCAAGATCATATCGGAGTTTAGTATAACAATGTATTTAGAGATGTATAAAATACACACTCCACATTCATTATAATATTCAGAAATATCAGAATAATAAAAGTAAGGTATTCATTACAAAGATAATAATTATTTTACAAAATTTGTTAAACACTAAGCAAAAACTTAAAACTTTAAAAAAATCAGCATCTAAGTTGCTCTATCATATAACACTCCTCCTCAAAGGCTTGATCCAGAGATTGTTCTTGAACTGCCATATATATATATGTATGCATGTATGTATATGATAAGGCAAACTAAGAAAAAGAAAAGAAAATATTTAATTAGACACAAAGGTCTAAGTAATATGTGTATGATATTAAAATTTACATTTAAGCAATATGATTCTGCATGAGAAGCATATACAAATAAAATATGATATTTAAGTATGCTGTGCTTACGATTATGAATGCAATATAAATATTTAAGACATGTGCTCACTATGAAATAAAATATAGTAATATATAATATTTATTTTGTTAGATAAAGTTACAGAATAATCAAGGAGTTAGATAAGTCTATTTAACTATCTAAAATATGGGTTCCTGACTAACGATACATTATCCCTCAAAGGTTATATGCAGTCTCATTATTTCTTCAGATATATGCCTATCCTGGTTTAATGTATTGTCAGTACAAACTTGAGATCAATCTGAATGAACCCATAATACTGATTTCTGATCATCTATTTCAAGTTCTGAGCACAAAATCTCAAATAAATATATTAAAGTGGGTCAAAGCTTAATGAAATAATTCAAAAAATATTTATTATTTTATTTTAGTAAAAATATTAATACTAATATTATATTAGTTATTTATCTTTATATATTAAAAAAAAATAATTTAGTTTTTATTATTATTAGTAATATATATATATATATATATATATTAAATGAAAAGAAAATAGTATAAATGAAAGTTGTAGAAATTACAAAATATATTTATATGTAGAAAAAAATAATAACATAAATGAAACTTGTATAAATTAAGAAAAATATACATATATAGAAAAAAAATGACAGAAATGAAAGTTGTATAAATTAAAAAATATATACATATATATATAAAGAAAATGACAAAAATAAAAGTTGCAGAAATTAGTAAATATATATATATAAATATATAAAATGATAGAAATGAAAATTGCAAAAATTAGATAATATATACATATATATAAAAAAAAGAAAATGACAGCAATGAAACTTGCATAAATTAGAAAATTTATACATATATAAAAAAATTGACAGAAATAAATGTTGCATAAATTATGAAATATATACATATATAAAAAAAAAATAATAGAAATAAAAGTTGCATAAATTAAGAAATATATACATATAAAAAAAGAAAATGACTAGAAATAAAAATTGCAGAAATTAATAAATATATACATGTATAAAAAAAAATGATAGAAATGGAAATATAATAATAATAATAATAATAATCTTAACATTAATAATAATAATATTAATATTATTATCATTATTATTATTAAAAGAATAAGAAGAAGAAGAAATGAAAAGAATATAAAATATTTCATTTCTTTTTTACTCTATATTGGCGTTGATGAGGCTTTACTAGAGGTCGAGGGGGGGGGGCGGAATCGGTGGTGGCCGAGAAAGAGGAGTGGGGGAGGAGAAGGAAATGAGAGGAGGGAAATGTGGAAAATGGTGGGAGTGGGGTGTATTTATAAACTTTTATTTAATTAATTAATTATTCTTTCTCTTATCCATGTTGAAATTTTTAGCTTCTTTCACTTAAATGCATGAGTGTTCAATTTGGCTTTTTCCTCCTTCTTTTTATACCTTCATTCTCTCTTATCTTTCTCACTCTTCCATTCTTTTTCCATAAAGAATGAAACTTGACATGGATGTGTACTCTTATCAATCAAGACCTCTAAATTCGATGAAATTTTTTTGTAGCCTTTTTGTAATATTCTTAATCCAATGGCACTAAAATCGCTAAATTTTGAACTTGTATTTAATTTTTCCAATTTACTAGATTTAAATAATTCAAATTGCTCCCAAACTTGGGCATTACTATCACAAAAATATATTTTATCCAATGGTATTTTTAGTTTGCCCTAATTTTGAAATCACTTGAGATCCTAGTTTTTGAGTTAGGTTTAGTCATAATTCATCTAATAATGACTTGGGTTATTACAGTTCTAGCCTTTAAAAGCTTAAACAAGTAAAATCCCAAATTTGGGAATTTAATATTATTTTATTCAAGAATCAAAAACTCACTTTTTCCATTTGATGTCCAAATCATTTAAACATAGTAGCTATAACTTCTTTATAGCATAACAAGTAAAATGACACTAAGTGTAACGACCCTAATTTTGAATAGGAACTCAATCCAATATTGGAATGTTATCATTGCCTTTACTATCAAATTAGAAGAAAGCTAACCTAATACTAAATGCTATGTCGGCCATGTATCTTTGTGAGGGTATTAAGTTAAGAAATTTGCAATGAAATAAGTAGAAAAATATGAAACAAGTGCAAGCAGAATATGTAACATTATCCACTCATTCAATCCAAGTATATATAAGAAAATAAACTCAGTACAGAAAAAGTAAAAACATCACAGAAAATTTAAGTTAATTATTACATGCCTTAAAAAAAATTGAAAGAGTAAAAGAATAAAGACAATCTCTCATATATGCAAAATGAAGTAGAAGTATACGTATGAATAATCAAAGTTCGGAAGCTAATAGCATTCATCCCAACATTCATCACAAAGCTAACTTAAATATTTATCTCAGAACATATATCCAGATGATTATTTCAAACCATTGTTTTAAAATAAAGAGAGCAAAAGTAAAATTCACTCAAGCTCACAAATAAAAGTAAATAAGAGAATAAAGTCGAGTCTTCTACTGCTCCACTGGATCTTCTTGAATCTCTTGAGTAACCTCCAATACTGGCTCACTAAACTGCTCAAGATCTAGCAAATTGTTGAATCCCAAAAGAACCATGTGTTAGACAATAAGTCTAGCACTAATAATAATAATACTACAACATAAACAGTTTATAAAATTTAACATTTAAATAAATCAGGAGAATACTACAGAAAGTACTGAAATGATTAAGGCTGCAATATAAAGTAAGACAATAATTGAAAAAAAATGCTGCAATAATCCATTGTAAAGATTGAAAGTTTGAATAATCATACTATAATAGAACCATACTATATGCCAATGCAAACATATCTGAAAATATTATTGAATTGTCATGAATACATAGTTCGAGGTCTGCATACATTCTATAAGGAATTCAAATATCATGATGCCCATTGCATCCCATAATTCCTTTCCTGATGTATGCCACATCCCGCAATTCACAATTATTCTTGATACTCGTGTTTGTGCGTATGCAGGTGTATGCAAAAATGCTATTAAAACAACTAAATATCATGCTTTTCTTGAGTTATCACATGTTGAGCGTGCATATACATAAATATTATATTTCTAAGAAGGGTGTTTTGAAACACTTAGTTTGTTTAACTGCACTAATCGATACAAGCAAAGATAAGGGGACACCACCCTTTTACAATTTATTCTCCCAAACTAAGTTGTTCAATTCACTACTTATAAATATAACTAAAAATATTTTAAGAAAGGTTATTTGAAACACTTGGTTTATTTAACTGCACTTATTGATACGTACAAAGATAAAGGGACACCACCCTTTTATAGTTTATTCTCCCAAACCAAATTGTTCAATTCCCTACTTATAACACAATTAATAAAATTGGGAAATTTATCCTAATGTTATTGTAGATCCATCTAAGATAAGATTAGAATATAAAATTCTATCTATGATGGATTATCTAATTTTATATCCTTACTGAATCAAATCAGCTTTATGGATATACACTACTATCTCTACATGATAAACACTAATAGTTATCATTCTAAATAATCTATTTTGAAACTAAGGAAATTCAAACTAATAAATCCATTCTCCATTGAGGGTACTAAGCAATGGGGTCTCAAGGTTGTGAAATAAAAGTCACTCTAATTAGGTGAACTATATCATTTAAGCATAATCTATGGTTTATTGGGTTAATACTACCAAACAATAGAAGCTCAAATATCTAAGGTTCAAAAAGTTCATCTAAAGGCTGACCTCAATGTATATCTAATGAGACATTTCCTTCCTCAATGTTTCCCTAACTTAAGATATAAAGCATCTAAATTAGAAAATATGACATAAGCATTAAAAGTTATAAACTTATAATCACAACAATTAGTTCTCTTATCTTAAGCATGAAATCAAGTTAAACATTCAAACATAAGAAAAGATCCATAAAATCAATCACTTACATAAAAAAAGGCAGATTATCAAATTAGATCTCTAACTTCTAAGTTTGATTACAATATCAAGTCATGGGATAAAATCAATATGATATTAAGAATGGATCATTTGAAAATCAACATATTTTAATGATTTAATGCAAGTTAAATTATGATAATTCTCTTAATTAAGAGGAAATTAGAGTATAAGTTTAAGATAATAAAATCACATTATCATAATTCAATAAGCTTAAATGATCTAAAATAGAATCTAAATTCATTTAATTTATTGATTAGAATGAATATTTTAGGTTTCTAAGGCTTAAGAACACTTAAGCCTAAATTTGAGCAAAATGACTATTTTGCCCCTACTCAAGGGTCTAAAATACAATTTTTTGATTTAAGATTCCAAATTAAAATTTATTAAAGGCCAATGATTACTTATTATTTAATATGATGATATACAGTAAGCACACCCAAATTGGATAAGGATTAAGGGTTATGAGCAAAAATTAAGAATTTAACTCATTAAGGGCCAATTTGTAATTTTACCTAGATAAATATAAAATTTTTATTATACTATTATTGTTTACTGTCTAAAGATTCTATAAAGTCTAAGACCACTAAATTTTGAAGTCAATTGGCCATGTTATGGGTAAAACAAGATTGAGGTCTAATTAGGTAATTTAAAGATTTTGGGAAATGTACAAAAACATAACTTTTCCAAATAATGTTTGAATTCAGCAAACTCAGTAGCTAAAGATTTCCTATAATATACTGAGTGCAATGACTGAGAGTATACCCAATTTGGATCTCATTTTCTTAACTTATGCTCTAATTAGGATTTAAGATGATTAATGTGTGATTAGTTAAATTAATTGCTAAATTGAAAAGCTAACTTCACCACTGTGTTCTAAACTACACTAAGAGCTATTATAAACTTGAAATTCTAAATTTGGATAATTAACAAGCTTTATTTTTACTAATCTAGTTTTAGAGTAATTAGGCAAAATTAAGAAATATAATTATTGAAACTAAAATTTCTTATAAATTAGTGTTTTACACATTCTCCAAATCAAAATGATATATTGGATCATATAATTTAGAGTTAAATTGACTAAGTTATAAATTTATTAAATTTTAGGATTAAGGGAGATTAATTAGCTTAATAGATAATTAGTAAAATTAATTACCAAATAGAAAAAATAATTACATAATATTAATTCTTGCATTTTTCTGATCAAAATGGTATATTGGATCACTATGTTTAGAATTGTAATTACAAAATTATGGGTTTTGAAGATTTGTAATTGATTAAATAAACAAAAATTAAATTAAAAAAAAATCTGAAATAATTTATTATAGCTACAGTAAACATATGGAAATTTTTTTTTTTTGAATCTTTAGCCTATAACTTAAGAAATTATGAGTAATAATTCGAACTTAAAGAAAAATAAATGATGCATTTAAAGTTTGTTTTAGAGCTTGGATGAAAAAGATGAAGTTAATTATTATTTAATTATTAAATATAATTTTAATCATTCAAAATTAAATAATTAAATAAAATTAGAAAATTCTCAAAAATTCACCCCTGGCTAATTTAGGGGTGAGGAATGCAACGACAAAGTTGGATATGTGATTTTGACGATGATTTATTTTTTTTATTTTTCTAATTATTTAAATATATTAAAATATACGAGAATAATTCTACGATTTCCAAAAATTCTTAAAATTTCACTTAGCTAATTTGAGGGTGAGGAACGCAACGGTGAAGTCAAATTTTCAATCAGAGTTCTATTTAACTAAGTCATTTTCCTGATTGTCAGGATTTCCCAAAATTAGGGTTTTGTCCAAATGACTCCTAATTTGAACTAGAATTTCAGGGATTATTCCTAATGACTTATTAGGACTTTTAGAATCAAGATCAGGATCTAGTTTAGTCATGAATAGCAAGGGTAACATCCTTATGTTGTTACATAAAGAAAATGAAATTCATAAACTAGGAAAGGAAATAGTTTCTCATTAATATTTAGATGATTTGAAGTACATATGAGAAGTACATCAAGGTAGAAAGCAAATAAAGGCTACTATATACAAGCTACTATGAAAATTACTGTACAAAGCTACTATGAAGGGAAACTAAAAAATCATCTACATAATTTATCATAAAACATGAACTCAAAATCAGCATAAAGAGGAGTACGGTGGAGTCGTCTGCTATCTCGCACGAGTACGTCGTGGGCATGATGCCACCAATCATAGGCGTAGTTGTCGAAGAATTGGTCCAACATCTAGATGCGCATGTGGTTGGGGCATTTTATGGCTGTGAATGTGTCGGAGACTCTTGAAAGCCATTCCCTTGCCAACTGCGGGATACAGTCGCCCCTAAACACGCAGTACTTCAAAATTTTATCTAACCTCGCCCCCAACTATAGACACTCCAAAGTTGATGCGACTGTAAGCGTACCAAACCAATAGTTATCCTCCCAGTACTGATAGAACAATCTAGTAAATTATTTTAGTTCCGACTCTTGATTTGTCATCTGAGAGTCAGTTTAAAGTTCAAGTTATGATTAAATTAATTATTGAAATGAAAGTTCGTTTACTTTCCTAAGGTGACATTCCTTAATGTTTTTGCCTTTCTGTGTTGTTTATTTTGGATGTGTTGATATCTCATTTTAACTTAATATTCTCAAACTTGTCTCTAATACTAACTGTAATTATTATATGACTTAAAAAAAAATAAAAGAGTGAGAGAATAAAGACACTCTCTCATATAAGCAAAATATAATAAAAGTAAAGCGGAAGCAAATTTTTAAAAGCCTTCAAGTACTAGGTCCAGCTCCACTAGTCTGATATTGCTCCTGATCTATCATATTTTTTGTATTTAATTATGATAGGGCAAAAAGCCAAGAAAAGAAAAAGAGTAGTTATACTAAATAGTCTAAGCACATTTTAAAATTAGCTAATCATTTTCAAGTTTAATTAGATATTACAAGCTAATTTATAATTTAATATAAGCAGTGAAGCATTTGAAAACATTCAAGTAGGGAAGTAAAATAAACATAACTATAATGAAGAACAGTTTAAAAGTAAAGGAGTAAAATTACTCACATGTATAATCATTCTAATATGCAACCAAAGAGGTAAGGGAAAAGCATCCTAAATAAGGATAGAAGCTACTAATGTGCATTTGAAAATAAATAAAATGGAAACATATATATCTCTAATAAAAATTATGCTAAGTAAAATAAGGAAAAGTAGTGAAACATTTATATGAAATTAAAGCAACATACACTGCATTCTAAAATGAAATGAAAGTAAGTAAAGTAAAGTAGTGATAATAGAAGGTGCAAAGCATAGTAAGTAAGGGAAAAATCTTAATCTCATAGATTAAGAATGCATAGCCTATGACTATGGAAAGTAAACATAGCTTGAAAGTTATGATGAGATTTACAATCAATAATATTGTAAAAGACCTCATATTTTATTTGTTCAAATTATTTATAGAAAGACTCATACTATGGGCACTATAGAATGAAATGAGGAGCTAAGCACGTCTGCCTAACTAGTAAAGGGAAACGAGATCTCATAAAAAATAAACACTCACAGTCAGCCTCCTAGAACATGAGGTTTCCCTATATCTCCTATTTAGCCTGCCCTTGGCTATCCACCATAGTAAAACCTATATAGTTTTATAAAAGTTTTATTTATGCACTATATCTTGTATGTATGTTCAAAGGAATAGGCTCAAAGCTAAGCAAGCATTTAATAAATTCAAATAATTGTAAATTATGTGATATCCAAAGTTATCTAACTTTAATGGTTTACCTAATGATTTAAGCTAATTGAGCTTCCAATTCACTTATAGATATTAATCTCTTGGTTAATTGTAAGTAATAGTAGAAGTGAAAGTGTTTTGAAAAATAATAGTTTGATTTATTCTTTGAAATGAGAAATAATTTATAAGTATATTCATGCAAATGGAAATTGTTCTATACTAGTCCTAAACCAATCAAATCAAATAGATTAATGATTAAGGTTTATGAAACTAGTAGGGAAGAGTAATACTAATGAATTACTAAGCTAAAGGAAGTTAAGGTTAATATAAAACCTATTAACTTTATCTAATTAGTTTATAAATTGAAAGGTTTCCAATTAAATTAATTACTAACACAACTATGATCAAATTATAGAATATGTCTAAGTATAAAAGAGAAAATAAACCACTAACTACAAGTGCTAGTTTACTCAAGGTTGTAGGTTAAATAAAGTCTATAAACTATCTTAAGCATATTTGGAAGCTAAGAGATTTCTAATTTAATTATTAGAGAGCTTTTAGTAGAAGATTAAAAGTTTTGGGAGATGGGTGTTAAATTTTCAATCAAATTGTTGGGCACTAGTCTTATTAAGATCACTTAGTGGAAAGAGGTATACTACTAGCATACTAATTCTCAACTTATTAGAAGACTTAATGTAAGGATCTATAAGTTATGGGATTGTCACTAAGTTTCATTCTATTTATAGTACACTAGTTTTAATAAGTTCTCTTATTGAACTAAGACATACAATTAGTATACAATTAGCATGGGATAGGTTAACTACACCATAATATGAAGTCAAGAAATTCTCAATTTAATCATTTGTCAACTTAAAGTGAACAAGAACTAATGTAAGAGTATAATATGATCCACTCTAAATGCTAAGAACTAATTCTAATAATTTAATAACATTGCAATTACATGAGTGTAAATATTATCAACATTAATTGGAATTAATTTAATTATAAAGCTCACAAGTAATTCATAATTTCAATTCAATCATATAGTAATTCTATTAAGGATGAAGATTAAATCAATAAATTACTAAATATTCCAATTATCATATTTATGAAATTAAAGTCACAAACATACAAATGATAATGTATGGGAAGTAATTAAAATGAGACATGTTAGCTATTCTAGGGTTTAATAAGCCTAAAATATGCATTCCAAAAAATTAAAAAATTACCCAATTTGAGGAGCCAAGTGCCTAAAATCTCCAATTATTGTCTAATTGAAATGATATACATAAATTTGGAATCCTTATAGCATAAGGAGAAGAATGACACTTCGTAAGTTAAAATTGAACAATATTGGGATTTTATGATTTGGAGAACTCCTAATTATGGTTAAAAAGTCATTAAGAAATTTATAATTCAAATCTAAAATTTGATTTCATATTATTGTCCTACACATTTTTATAAGTGAAATGGACTATTGGAATATCAAATTTTGACATCAATTGCTCTAGTCAAGCCACATGCAAAGTTTAGGATTTAATTGCAATAATTAATTATCCTAAACAGTGATTAACAAAATTAATCAGTATAACAAAAATTAAATGGCGTATTATTATTCTACATATTTTTCTGATTGAAAAGGTATATAATTTCATATATTTTGAATAATTATTTTGCAAGTTATTAGAAAATGAAATCTACATAAATTATTAAACATAATAATTAAATTGAAATCAATTAATAATTTTCAAATCATTGTTGACTGATTAAACACAAATTAAATGCAGCAAAGAAATTAAAATGGCATGGAGATTAAAGAAAAGATAGAGGCGATGAAAATAGAGCAAGAATAGCAGCTCTGATCCATGTGCATCGCCAGACACGTTTAGCCACTGACAGGGAGATGGGAGATGCATGTCTTAACAGGGCCCACTATGCTGACCATTCAGGACTGCGGTTCACCAAAGTTGGGCTAGCCCAGTTCAGCAAACAAACCTGAACAGCAGTGCCAGCCCGATTAAACCGCTTCATCCCCAAGCCTTAACTCGAAGAAATGAAATTAGGGTTTGGCATGCCCATAGACTCTAAAGATTCCATGGCTTGGCCCGCACACCGTCAAGGAGCCATCACCGAAGCCGACGTTCCAGGATCAAAATCGGGGCTAATATGTAAGGGAATAACCAAATGGGTTATGCTCTATATCTCCACAGTCGGGTCCGGGCGTCCCCTATGGACGGCTTGCAAGCTCGAGCTTGATCTGACTCTTATGAGTGCGATCGTGCCACGACAATTGATTTAAGTCAATTTAGCACTTAAGGAATCCAATCTGAAGATTGAGGAAGGAGATAGGTACCTTAGGGCTCATGAAAAAAATGAGGGTACGTCGGCTTGATCTTTTTCTCCAAGCACTAATCCTCTCACAGCCTTAAGCTCTCGCATTAGCCTTAGGTGAGTGTGAAATATGGAAATGAGGAGAATATAGGTTTAATTTAGGTTGAGAGAGGACGGTAGCTAGAAAGGTGGGTTGTGAGTATAGCAGCCTGTGCTTTGCGCATGATCATACCTTTTTCGACAGAGTTGTACAGGAAATGGGCCTGGGTCATCGGATTAAGGTGCAGATCTGATGGCCAAATCTAATCGAATCGCCACGCCGTCTGATTTAAGTTTGAAGGAAACAAACGGATCAGATGGCGACAGACTGTTGTCTCATGCGACTTGGTCATACAGCGGATCTTCGTGTTTTCAAAAGGTGCCATTGGAATATATTAAATATTATTTTGATTTAATTAATTCAAATATATTAATTAAATATTTAATTTATTTATTTAATTACTCAAAATTTAGTAATTAAAAAAATCCCAAACTTTCACCCTTAACTATTTGAGGGGTGAGGAACTCAAAAATATAGTCTGATTTTTAATTGAAGATCAGTTTATTTATCATAATTTTCTGAATTTTTAAATAATATTAAAATAATCAAAAAAAATTCAACGACTTCCAAACACTCCCAAATTATCACTCCTAGTTAATTTGGGGGTGATGAGTTCAATGACAAACTCTGTTTTTGATTCTGAGGTCTAAATAGAATAGGTATTCTCAAAATTATCAAGAAAATTAGGAAAAGTTAGAATGTCTCAAATAATTTCTAAATCTCGCGAAACATGAGGTGGGGACCCTTAACACTAATATAAGAGTAATTAAAAAGGAATTTAGTTGATTTAGTGTGGCACCCCACCCCCTAATTCGCAAGATTAAACCTTAAGCGGAGGTGTGTGGCCCCCTACTCCTTAAGCCCACAATCATTAGACTAAGGAGTGGAGTGTCACACTGGCAAATCCCTCACTTATTATTGGATTAGGTAAGATCCACAATCCACTACTAAGGGAAGGACGTGCACTGAATAACTAAGAAGATCAGTCACTACATCTAATATACATACAGAGTGCGGAAGCAAAATAAAATAAATATTACATCCATCCACCATACATCACGTCAGAAACAACATATAACTCAATAAATAGTAAAGTGCAGAAAAGTAATCACAGTCACAGTACATGTATTATTACAACATTTAATAATAGTTTAAAAGACTAAAAATAAATCTCTCATCCTCACAATAGGCTAAAAGGAACTTGACAACATCTGGTTCTCCTGGCTGGTGCTCCTCCTCTATGAATGGCTCATCTTCCTCATCACCTAGCTGCTCAAACTTATCTGAATCTGATATTATTAATTTCATAATGCCAGGCCCCCATCCAAATAAAGAAAATTTTATTAGATAATTGTCTAAGTATATTTTAGGCTGAATATTTTAAATAAGTTATTAATGTCATCATTTTAATCTTAAGCATATTAAAAAGTAAACTAAGACCAGTAGGAACAGTAAACATACAAGGAATAAGGTAAGTTATAAATATAGCATTTATAAATAAATAAAAAGTGAGGCAAAAATCACACCTCAAGTAAACAGAATAAGGAATGGGTATATAAATATATATAGTACAGTAATTAAAATTACTAAAAGTAAATTATAATGCTAAATATGCTAATGATCATATGACATATGCTAATTAAAGACAGAAATTTGAAAACGGTACAAGTAGTAAGCAATAAAATCTAGAATCCTATAACTATATACGAGTGAGCATGTAAGTAAGGAAACATAGCTGACTGAAACATGCATCAATAATACATTACACAGTAAGCTAAAACTGAAATGTGTATGTAAGGACTGTCATATCAAAAAATTGGCCATTCAAGCCTAGTGAAATTCTCAAAGACTTTTTGGGCTAGGGCAGACAGAAATTCCCATAGCCTTTCTGGGCTAGGGCAGACATAACAACAGCACTGAGGAGGCAGTAAATACAAGTGCATAATCTCTTAGTTATTTTACTTTTTATTTCTGTGGACATGCCCAGAAATAGCTGAGTCAAGCACATCTTCAAGACTATACGGGTTCTAAGCTTAACACACACTCCTTAATGAGTAATGTTAAGCATCCTTATTACTCCTTACCCCTATCTATTTGGGTAAATGTGCACCCGAATCTATTGGAATATACTGAACCCAAAGGCAACTGTTATTCTAATTATTCTAAGTTTTCAGTTTATGCACAAAGTTTCTTATATGATATATCCAAGGAATTAAGCACAAAATACAATGAATGTGTAGCAACAAAATAAATCAAGTAAGCAAGAGACTCTTCTATATATGGTGATACTATTGTTGTCTAATTAAACAATTCTAACTATTCTAAGTTACACAAATTCAGGATCTCCAATTCCTACTATCGAGTGTAACTTTAAAAGTATGGCCTTATAAGTTAAAAGGATTAGAACTGATCAGGTTCTAACCTAATTCAATCAAGTATAACTACAGGTTAAACTAATAAATCACAACATCCTAATTTGATGATTTTTATATAATCTATCTAAAGATCTGATCAAAATCTACTAAACTATAGATTATAGATTAAACACCATAAGATTGGACTTAATCACATAATCCAAAAGGATAAGACATAAGATCTAGGTTCAGTCTAAAAGTGATTATTGATTAAGGCAAATCCTATTAAATAAATCAAATTTAATAGGATGAATCTCCTGTCCTGAATATAGGATTAAAGGATAAAATAATCAAAATAATTTGTAAACATCTAGAAACTAATAAAACTAAGGATTCATCCATTGAATAACCCAATTATCCAATGAATGAAATCTAATTTATGAGCTAGTCCTAGTCTTAGGAATAGTCCTAATGTGAAAGTGTAAAATCTTAAGAAAAGACTTAGAGAAATTTAACTATCTTGACCTTATAACTGATTTTAACATTTTGAATGATTCTATTATAGTTCTAATATTAGTTTTATTGACTTAAGAGATAATATAGTGTTTAAAGATGCTTAACCTAAATTTTGGGTAAAATGACCATTTTGCCCTACTTTAAGGTCCAAAAAGCTACTTTTTAATTTAAGGGGGCATTTTAAATTGGAATTTCATACTGCCAAAAGATTCCTTACTATCTAAGATGAAGATTTACAGTAAGTTCACTCAATTCGGATATGAAATGGGTCTTATAGGTTCAAACAATTTTTGTCCTAATTTCTAGAGCTCGTGATGATGAGGTTAACGGTTTATATTGTTGACCTCAGCCCTAAATTGATCGATCGGGTTCGATCCAGCCTAATCGAACCTTATGATTGCTTAATCCAAAGTGTGAAATCAATAAACGAATTGAATGTAATGAAATCAAACAGAGATCAGAGTAGGATCGAGGTACCTGGTTTTGACGGCTTACAGAGCTTAGGGTTTGTCTTTGACTGGACTGCTCCCATTCGCTCACAGCTTGCGCAAAACGGGGGTTGTCGCTGCCATAGGAGAGTTATGGAGGTCAAGGCAGAGCTAGCAAGGCCAGGGTTGCGTGGGGTTGGCTAGGCGCGGCAACCAAGCGATGCGTGTCGCGGGTGGAGTCTGCGAAGAGGGAGACAAAGCCCCATCCGTTCGATCCATCCTCCCGATAAAATGGCTCCCGATGGATCGGGCAGCGGATCCAAAGTGAGGAACCCGACTTGCTACACCTATCGGGTCCGACCGAATTATGGGATCCGACCCGATAATTAAATTAAAATTATTTAATTATTTAATTTAAATAATTTATTTTACTTATTTAGTTAATTAATTTTGACTAATCATTTAACCCCAAACTTTTCTAAATATTCAACCCTAGCTAATTGAGGGGTGAGGAACGCAATGGTGATATTAGATTCTTGATTTGATGAGTATTTTATTTTCCCAATTTTCAGGGTATTTAGATATTATTAAAATATTTGTCAAAATTTTGACGACTTTTGATTGACATAAAAATATCACCCCTAGCTAATTATGGGGTGATGAGCGCAATGCCGAAGTTCATTTTTTGATTTGAGGTCTATTTAAATATGTCAAACTTTAGAGTTTTTGAACTTTTCAGAAATCAGGATTCGATCTATTTGACTCCTAATTTGGACTAGGTCTTAGGGTTTGACTCCTAATGACTTGATTAACGCTTAGGATCAAGATTAAGACTGAGATTAGTCATAATTGACTAAGGTAACAACTTTGGTTATTACAGGCTTCTCCACTTAAGAACGATGTCATCCTTGATATCACCCAAGTGGAAAGAAGAAAGCAAGATAAAAATATAAATTGAAGTTGAAAGCTTTAGAATGCTAAGAAAGGGTTACCTGGATTCTTGAAGAGTCTAGAATATTTGGCTCGCATATCTGACTCCTTTTCCCAGGTGGCCTCATTCCGAGAATGATTCTTCCACGGCACTTTGATCATCTTAATTGAACGATTCCTAAGCTGCTTGCAATTATGGGCCAGGATTCGAACTGGTTTCTCGGCATATGATAGATCATGTTGGATTTGAATTTCTGGGAACTGAACTAAGTGAGATAGGTTTTTGAGGCACCTTTTTAAAGATGATACATGAAATATGTTGTGAACTGTGGCAAAGTCATCTGGAAGGTCTAGCCTGTAGGCGGAAGAACCTACAATGGCTGCTACCTTAAATGGACCAACATAACGGGGACTCAGTTTCCCATCTATGCCGAACCTAAAGACTCTTTTCATTAGACTGACCTTCAGGTACGTGAAGTCTCCAACCTTAAATTCTAGAGTACGATTGTGGAGATCGTGGTATTTAGTCTGGCGGTCTTGGGATGTATGAATTCGCTGCAGAATCAACTAAACCTTCTTGTTTGTTTCTTCTACTAGTTCAGATCCATACAACTGTACACTGCCTGTTTCTGACCACTCTAATGGGGTGCAACACTTTTTACCATACAAGGCTTCATATGGAGCCATCTTTATAGTGGCTTAAAAACTATTATTGTAAGTGAACTCCACTAGGGGGAGGTGATCTTCCCAAGACCCAGCAAAGTCAAGTATATACAGTCTAAGTAGATTTTCAAGAACCTAATTTACTCATTCTGTCTGACCATCCATTTGTGGATGAAAGGTTGTACTCATAGCAAGAGTTGTGCCTAGATCTTGATGCATGGCTTGCCAGAATTTAAAGGTGAATTGACTGTCTCTATCGGATATGATTCCCTTGGGGATCCCATGAAGCCTGATTATCTCTTTAATGTAGAGTTTTGTAAGTTTCTCAACTGAATTTGTTTTCCAAATAGTAACAAAATGGGCGGGTTTGGTTAATTGGTCAACTATGACCCAAATAGCATCTGCTCCAGATCTTGCACGAGGCAACCCCATAACGAAGTCTATTAACATGCCTAGCCATTTCCGTTCGAGAATTTCAAGTGGGTGAAGCAGACCACCGGGTCTTTGATGCTCTGCCTTAACTAAATTGCAAGCATGGCACTTTGCAGCGAACTCAGTCACACTTCTCTTCATCCCTAGCCACCAGAAGGATTGCCTCAGGTCTTAGTACATTTTTGAACTTCCCGAATGAACCTGATATCCGAAGTTATGGCCTTCAACTAACACTTCCTGATGCATGGACTTAGGGATCCATAATCAATCTCCTTGATAGATGGCGCCTTTATGGAATCAAATGTCAGTACGACGGACACTCTCGATGGCTTGCTTAAAACTTAGGTACTCGTCATCCTTTGTTTGAGTAATAAATACATCTCTATGGAATATGGGTTCCACATTAATCATGGACAGCATCGTACTCACATGGTCACTACATGCTGATTGAATATCCAATTTATGAAATTCTTCCTCCAAAGGACTCTTAGAGATAAGAGTGTTAAGGGTAGCTTTACAGCTCATAGCATCAGCTACAACATTTACCTTCCTAGGGTGGTACTGAATATCAAAGTCGTAGTTGCTTATTAGTTCTAACCACCTTCTCTGTCGACAGTTCAACTCCCTTTGAGTAAATATGTACTTCAGACTCTGGTGATCTGTGAAAAACGAGCACTAAATCCCATATAGATAGTGATGCCAAATATTTAAGGCAAACATTACAGCAGCTAATTCGAGGTCGTGGATGGCATAATTTCTTTCATGGGTCTTCAGCTGACATGAAGCATATGCTATGAACTTCCCTTCTTCAATTAATATGGCACCTAAGCCTATACTAGAGGCATCAATATAGACATGGTAGTTCACTCCTTCTTTAGGAAGAACTAGGACTAGGGCAGAGGTAAGTGCATCTTTTAGTGCTTGAAATACTGCTTCACAAGCTGGCGACCATTCAAAGGGTATAGCCTTCTAGGTGTGTTTGGTGAGTGGAGAGACTATTTGAGAAAAGTCTTTCACAAACCTTCTGTAATAATCGGTCAAGCCCAAGAAGCTTCTGATTTCTATCACTATCTTGGGTGGCCCCCATTCTTGGATTGCGCTGACTTTGTTTTGATCTACTTTGATCCCTTGAGCTTCTACTACATGCGTGGCCTAAGAAGGCGATAGATTCAAGCCAAAATTAACACTTTGATTACTTGGCATATAGCTAGTGGTTTCTTAGTTCCTCTAATACAGTCCTAAGATGACTTTCATGTTCCTTCTTTATCTTAGAATATATTAGGATATCATCTATGAACATGATAACGAATTTGTCGAGGTTTGGTTTCAAGATGTGCTGCATTAGATCCATAAAGATGGAAGGCGTATTTGTTAATCCAAATGGCATCACTAGAAACTCGTAGTGGACATACCTAGTTCTGAAAGCAATCTTTGCTATATCTGAATCCTTTACCTGCAGCTGATGGTTTCCTGACCATAGATCGATTTTTAAAAATATCTTTGCTCCTGCTAATTGATCGAATAGATCATCAATGCGGAGCATAGGGTACTTATTCTTTATGGTTACCTTATTTAGCTCTCTGTAATCAATACACATCCGCATTGATCCATCCTTCTTTTTGACGAATAAAATTGGCGCTCCCCATGGGAAAGAACTAGGCCTAATAAGACCTTTTTCTAATAACTTCTGCAGCTGCTTGTTCAATTCCTACAAGTCTTTGGGTGCCATTCGATATGGAGCCTTAGAAATTGGTTGGGTTCCTGGGGCAACGTAGATTGCAAATTCTACTTCCCGTATAGGTGAAAGACCGGGTAGGTCTTCGCGAAAAACATCGGCGAATTCACGGACGACGGGGTTCTTGGATATAGGAATGTCTTCCTTCTTTTCTCCTAGTATTGTTACTAGGAAGGCGCTATAACCTTTACTTACTAGATTATTAAGTTTGATAGCATTGACTAAAGAAGCTCTTGTACTAAAGTTCCCAATGAATGACTTAGCTCATTTATAATTACCCAAGGTGATCTTCTTCTTTTGGCAGTTGATGATGGCATCATGCTGACTTAGCTAATTCATGCCCAAAATAACATTGAAGTTGGCTATTGGCAAGACTACAGGCTTGGCTTCGAATTCTGTTTCTCCATTGAGGACTTATATCTTGCAGAATTGATTGGCTTGTAGTTGAGCTCCAGACAGCAGTCCTATGTTTTAAGGGTTTTACTAAACGATGTAATGACAAGTTGAGAGACTTTGTCCAGCTCTCAGAAATGAAGGAGTGACTCGCTCTAGTGTCAAATAAAATATTGCAGGGCTTATTATTTACATAGATTGTACCTAATTATGGATGCAATAATCTGCTAGTTACTTTTAAGCAAGTAATAATAAAATGGTAGATTGGTCCAGAAGTGTGTACCTGATACCACGTTACTATCTTCTACATCTTCGGTAGGAGTGAGGGCATAGACTCGTGCTGGACCAGCCTGCTGCTTGTTGTAAGGATGCCGGGTAGGTGGCCTCGAAGCATTTGGGCGGGGGACGATAGCTGTCTCACGCCGTTGAGTAGAAGGAGGAGGTGGTAGCGCCGGATGGGCTGTGGCATGCTTCTAGAACAAATCAAAAGCTTGTTGGCATTTAGAGCGATCAATCTGGTCGCCATCAATAGTGTCGGTGTAGTTGCACCGATAGTAGGAGTGGCCTGGCCTCCCGCTGTTGAAGCAGTTCCCGGTCTTATGGTACCATCGTCCATAATAATGGGGGCGAGTGCAGTCATCGAAGAGATTTGTTGATGAAGTTCCTACCTCAAGCTAATATACCCTAGCCCTCCTAGGATTCTTGTGCTGAATGGTTATCATACCATAACTGCGCTTGGGCTCAGGTGCCTCATCAAGTTCGATCATCTTGGCAGATTCTAGCAGTTCTACGAAGTTGGTCGAGCAGTGAGATACGACTAGTCTTCGAATGGAGGGTTACAGCCTGCTTCGAAAGCGATGGCATTGATTGGATTCCGTAGAGACAAGATTGGAGGCGAACATTGCTAGCCACCGAAATTCAGATTCATAAGCCGAAACTGATCGGCTTCCCTGCTGCAGTTTAATAAATTGATCTACCATTGTATGCCTAGCAGAAGTAGGGATGTATTGAGTCTGAAATGCTACTATAAACTCATCCCATGAGATTTCTTCCAATTCCCAATCCGTGAATAACGTATGGTGGATGTTGTCCCACCAGTATTCTGCCTCACCTTGGAGTAGATGAGTCGTTAGATAGATCACCTTAGCATCTGGGCACTTGATGCTGGTTAGGTTCTTCTCTACTATTTTTATCCAATTTGTCGTATCAATAGCAGAGAGACTCCCATCAAATGTTGGGGGTTTGAGGCGAAGAAAATTGTGGAGCAGTCCATCAGTAGACTGGATGTGGTGCTGAAACGAGTGGTGGGTTGCTATGGTAGTCTCAGGAACTGAGTGATTTTGTCTCATCTGTGCGGTGAGCAGCCGCTCCATATGTTCTACCTGTCGTGCTTGAACTCTGGCTGTTCTCCTGGCCTGCTTGGCTTGCTCTTGGTGAAATTCTACCTGCTTTTGGTGGGATTTCACCATCATTTTGACCACTTCTAGTAAGGCACTTACCTCACTGGATGAAGTGCTGGAGGGAGCAAGAGAGGGGCTCTGTCCGGGATTCATGATTCTGATTTTGCTAGAATTTGAATAAAAAATAATACATCTTCAGAAATCCAAAAAGTAGGAGACTGTAACATTCCATCTCTTTATTAATCAGAAGTAAAAATAAAATACATCATCATAAGTAGTAGATAGAACATAAGATAATAAAAGACAACAACTGGGAAAAACATAGAGTCTATCTTATATATTTTTCAATGATAGCCTGGGAAAAGTTAGCATAGGCCATTTCTCGGTGACGGCGAGCAGATCCACGCTTGAATACCGCGTAGTCTTGGAGGAGGATGTCGATGATGTCGAGTCAAATGCAATATGGGCTTTACAGATCATCGAACACTTTGGTCACTCTTCGTAACCACTCCTTAGCTATGATGGGGAAGTCTAGTCCCCGGTATATAGCATCTTCTATCATTTTCTCCAAAACACTGGCTCCTGTCGGGGAGACTCCTTGGACTTCTATCTCGTATCTTTTTGCCAAGTATACGTTGAACTTCCACCTATCTTCAGAGTGGGTGAAAAAGGCATATGCTGACATGTTTGTATAGTAGTATTCCTAGATGTCTAGATCAAGCAATATAAGAATATTAGTTCAATTCTAATTCTAACATTTATTTCAAAATTAAGATACAAGATGCATAAGGTAAAATAGGTAACATATAAATGAAAGCTAGAAGATTCATCTGATATATCTAGTGGTAAAGGCATGATGGAAGTCTGCATAGGTGACCTCCCTGTGCATTTCTTCAAGCCGATAGGTGAGTGCTCGTAGGGTGACGTTCCACCTATCCTTAGCTTTGTCGTGTAGGAGACAGGATACAATGGGGATCTTAACATTGTCTGGAGAGTTAATAGTTTCAAACATAAAATCTGCCTATTTTAGCCACTCCTTGGCTACAACGGGGAGATCGTATCCCCTGAATACACTTTGCTGGAGTAGTAAATCTAGCATTCGGACTTCGGGATCTAACACTCCATCTACGTACCTCTCGTGCTGCTGATAGAGTTGGACAATGTATTCCCACCTATCTTCAAATTGTTGGTAATGCCACCTAAGTGTCATCCGTGCATGTCTAATGATTTTCTAAGTTATATTAGTTTAATGATATTTTACTTGTGCATATATTTCCATTTCTATACTCTTATTATCCTGAGCTCATAATCATGGTGCTTAGATGTAACTCATGTATTCATCTAGTGACTGATTGGCAGAAGAACAATCCATTAGATAGAGCAGAATGCAAATTCCAATCTGACACCTTATGAAATTTTCTGATACCAACTGTGGCGCCCTGCTCCTTAAGCCCACAATCATTAGACTAAGGAGTGGAGTGCCACTCTGGCAAATCCCTCACTTATCATTAGATTAGGTAAGATCCACAATCCACTACTAAAGGAAGGACATGCACCGAATAACTAAGAATATCAGTCACTACATCTAATATACATACAGAGTGCGGAAGCAAAATAAAATAAACATTACATCCATCCATCCTATATCATGTGAGAAACAACATATAGCTCAATAAATAATAAAGTGAAAAAAAGTAATCATAGTCACGGTACTTATATTATTACAACATTTAATAATAGTTTAAGAGACTGAAAATAAATCTCATTTAGTATTAGGGATGTGAAATTGAAACTAGGTTAGAAACTCGTACATTTTAATTATAAATTTTTCATGCTTTTAATGGGCTTTCTATCAAGTTATTCAATTATAAGGTTAAGGGTTCTAAATTAATTCCAAATCAGTTTTATTACTGATTTTAATAATTTAAATAATATTTTGGAGGTTAAGGGCACTTAACCTAAAATTTGAGCAAAATGACCATTTTGCCCCTACTTAAGGATCTAAAAGGTTACTTTTTAGTTAGGGGTTCCAATCTGAATTTTGTTAATGCCAAATGATTCTTTGTTCTCTAACATGAAGAT
The DNA here is from genome assembly GCA_016760335.1 of Gastrodia elata. NCBI lineage: Eukaryota > Viridiplantae > Streptophyta > Magnoliopsida > Asparagales > Orchidaceae > Gastrodia > Gastrodia elata. The sequence goes on along the minus strand of CM028670.1, from coordinate 13,966,742 downwards.
AGACTATAAGTACTTCAAATTTGGATAATTATTAAGTCCAATTTAAGAATTTTAACTTATAAGGGTATTTTGGTAATTTTACTTGATGAAGTCTAAAAATTCAATTAGTTTATTATTGTTTACTGTCTAAGGATTCCATAAAATCTAAAAATATTAAACTTTGATGTTTAATGATCAAGTTATGATCATTTTAAAGTTATGGTTCTACTTTCATGAAAAGGGACAAAACCTAATTTTTATATTTAAATATCACTTACAATTTTATACAATACTTAATTTTACTAAAACTAGGTTTAATTTTAATATATTTTGGCCCCATTATGGTCCAATGGTCATTAGAATGTGAAAAATATAAAGTTTCGGCCATTCCAGACAATTTTGCGTACTTCCAGACAGTTCTTGGCGCTACGGCATATTGTGGTGCTTTCTGGCCGAAAGTCAGGCGCTACAGCGTGCTGTGGCGTGACGGCGCGCTGTGGCGCGACGGCGCGCTGTGGCGCGACGGCGCGCTGTGGCCCGCGGTGGCACGCTGTGACGCGCGGTGGCGCACGATGATGCTTTTAGGCGATGCAGTGGATGGCAGCGCTATGGCGCGCTGCAGCGAACAAATTTAATTTCATCAAAAAAAATTTTGCTTTATCAAATTATTATGTCGTTGCAGCGCGCTATAGCAGACCCAATTTTGAAACTTGGACACTGTAGCACCCGATGGTGATTTCGTCTGTGCAAAAACTACAATGGATCTCCTTTCGCACTCAAATACTATCAATCTAGAGCACCTCTTGTGTGGTGTCATATACCGATAGAAAGATATTTCCAAGACCTTTCCATAGATACCAAAATCAGTCCAAAATAATTATTCTAACTATGAAAACAATGAAGCTAAAGTTTAGGGTATGCAAAAAGAAGGAAAACACAGCATTTTATCTACAATGAAATATAATACCTTAATGAGCTCTAATGGCTTCCACATTACAAATCACATATTTCTAAGGATGCAAAATAAGCATAAGAGAAAAATGAAGTAGCCATTGAATCTATTCAATAGGAGAAAGGGAGGTACCTTGGCTTTCAAATGGAAGCAGGTGGAGGAGGAGAGCTCTATTTTCTGCAGGAACTTGGGAGCTTTCATTCAGCAACAAGCACAACAATGGAGGAAGAAGAGAAGAAGAGCTCAGCTGGCCAAATGGAGGAAGTGGAGGGGTTGAGCTCCATTTAAAGAAGAAGAGAGCATGGCTTTTAGGATGGGATGAGATTGACTCATCCCATCATAAGCATGGGAGAGATGGTTTGGAAAAATGGAGAGAAGGAGAGGGACTCTGCCCCTTTACGTCCGCAGGAGAGGAGAGGCACTGAATGGGGGAAAAAGAAATGCCAGCTAGGAGAGATAAAGGAGTAAGAATGGTTTTTAAATAAATTTTGATTTAGTTAATTATTTAATTATTGCATTAAAATCAAATTTTACAAACGCGCTCCAAAAAAATCCCAAAAATTCACCCATAGCTAATTTGAGGATGAGGAACGCAATGGAGAAGTTGGATTTTGATTCCGACGAGTATTTAATTTTTTTTATTTTTCAGGGTATTTAATTACATTAAATTATTTGATAAAATCTGACGACTTCCAAACGTGTCCAAAACATCACCCAGGCTAATTTGGGGGTGACGATCGCAGTGGCAAAGTGGAATTTTGATTTTGATGTCACGTTAAATATCTCAATTTTCTTCCATTAATTAAATATTATTAAAATATTTGATAAAATTTTGATGACTTTCAATTGCCACCAAAATATCACCCCTAGCTAATTTGAGGGCAATGAGCGTAATGGAGAAGTTTGATTTTGATCTAAGGTTAAAATAATTAGGTTAAACTTCAAAATTCTTAAAATTCCCAATATCAGGATTTAATCCATTTGCCTCTTAATTTGGACTATGTATTGATAGTGAACTCCTAATAACTTAATTAATACACTAAGATCATAATAATGACTCAATTTAGTCCTAATTTACTAGGATAACAACTTAGGTTATTATATTTAAAAATTAATTAATTAGTAATAACACTAGGATTATTACACTAAGTATGGTCAAATTAGAAATCAAATTATTGATCAAGATTTTAATGACTCTGAATAATATTTAAAAGGTCATTAGTAAAATTAGTTATCAAATTAGAAATTTGATATCATATTACTGTCCTACATATTTTTGTAATCGAAATAGAGTATTGGAGCATCGAATTTGGATGAGAATTAGCTAAAATACAATGTTTGTAAGATTTAAATTAATTATTTAATTAATTAATTAACCAAAATACTGATTAATGAAAATAATTATTAAATTAAAATTTTAATGTCATATTATTGATCCTCGTATTTTCTGATCAAAATGCCATATAATATTATTATATTTGGAGGTATATATTTAAAGTTATTTAATAAATAAAATTTGAATTAAAATTATTTAATAAATTAAGTAAATGTAAACTTAGGGTTACTGTGCCGTTGGCGCATCCTTATCGGGTCGCATGGGCACCATTCGAAAGGCCTCAAAGAGGACTTTCGTACAATATCTGATTTTATGACAGAGGTCACCCCAATCGCTGGCAATGTTGAACCCTAGTTGCGAAGCTAAAGGTGCGCGTGACTCTAGTGTAGACCACTATGGAGTCGCGTGCCCCCCTGTGCCTCAATCGAACTTGATTGAGTCCAATTTAGGACACCAAAGGATAGGGTAATGCATATAATTGACGAACGAAATTGAAATGAGGAAATTGCAAGAACAAATTAATGGGAATTTGACAGTACCTTTTCAAGTCTTTCATCGAGCCTAGGGTTCGTCAGCAACGCCCGATTCCATGACCATAGCTCCAAATTGATGCGACCGGAGGCACAAATGCGGAGGTAGTGTCGAATGTAAAGGGCTCAAGGTCTATAGCCGTGGGAACGGGTCATGGAGGGGGGGGTACGATGCTTTCCCTCTACCACGCACGATCGCTCGGGACAGGGGTGTACAGTGCTAGCGCGATCGTCGATCGATCGAACGGATCCAATCTAGTCAAACAGCGCCAGCCGTCCAATTCCTTCAGATCTGCAATCAAACGGTCGAAGATTAAGGCGCCTTAGTGTTTAGCAAATAGGATAATTAATTTTATCTAAAATATTTAAATAAATTATATAATTGTTAATTAATTAAAATTAGGTAACTAAACAAGCTTTGAAAAATTCGAAAAATCCACCTTAGCTAAATCAAGGGTGAGAAACTCAAAAATGGTGTCGGATTTTTTATGAGAGATCAATTTAATTTTCTTAATTTTCTGAGCATTAAAATAATATTAAAATATTCTGAAAAATTTGACGACTTCTTAAAGCTCTCAAAATGTCACCTCTAGTTAATTTGGAGGTGATAAGTTTAATGGCAAACTCCAATTTTGATTCTAAGGTCAAAATAAAATAGGAAATTTCCAGGATATTCGTATTATCTCGAAATACGCATCAAAAAATGAATGATCTTAAAATCACACCAAATTTTAGGTGCATGCTCATAATGCTATTAGGAGTCTACTATGGATGCTTTTAATCTAATTTGGATATCTAAAACCAAGAAACAATTACGGGTTGTTTTAAAAACCATGAGAAATTTTCGGCCAAAGTGGACAATACTTTGATGCCTAAGAATTTGGGTTGTTACAACTGCTGCCTCTTTTGCATTTTTGAAAAGCCTTGACAAAAGGGGATCACAACTTTAACTCATAACTTATTACATGTCTAAAAATCTTAAAATGCATACAACATACTCTATTATTAAGTTTTTTTATTTTTTAAAGTATTTAAACTCAATTTTTTAGTTTTTACTTGTTTGATTTGAATTTGAACAATTATTTGAGATGGCTAGATTATATATATAATAAATAATTATTAATGAGTATTGAAACTATGTTATGACTGTTATGCTATAGCTTTAAGAAATGATGTTAATCTGAGTCTTATTTAAAAAAGGTAAATGAGCCACAATCAGAATCAGTCAAATAAATATTTTGGTGTTAATTCAGATAAGTATTATTTATAATTTTAATTTATTTGCATTTTATTGTGTTTTTCACATAAGTTATTGTATTATTTTTTGTGCAAACTTACATATTGCATGCTTATGATTGGGAATTAAACATGCAGATTGCATATTTGCATGAGCTTAAAGTACTTTAATTTTGACTTGGGTTGTTTCTGCTCTGGTGGAGTACTAGGAGTTGTGGATATTGCAGTCTTGCACATCTACTAAATTTAAAATATTAATGATTATTTAGTATTGAAAGCATATATTATCAACAGTTGGGATACTTGCAATCTTGCTTGACATTCTTATTTTACAATGCTAAGAGTTGGAGATATTTGCAATCTTGCATATTTATTTGTTATATTTAAAATGCTGTTACTTTTGTTTTTCAAATTTATGATATTATTCAATGTTGAGTTTGCTTGTAGTTTAGTTGTGGATTATAATAAATTAATGTGTAATTTTGTTATACTTAATTTGTGAATTGTGGTAATTGTGTACGTATGTTTTAGAATTAATTTAGTTTGTCGAAGTTTGAATGCTTGTGTAATTTACTGTTTAATGTTTACAGTATTTTCTATTTCTCAAATTTACTGAAATCTATAAAATAAAATTAAAAATATTTTCTTATTATTTCAAGCCAACTCGAACAAAGTTCAAGTTAGCTTGAACTCGAAATTTTATAATCGAAATATAATTTTGAGCTAACTCGAATCAAGTTCAAGTCAACTCAAACTCGAACTTGAATTAGTCAAACTTGACAACTCTAATTCAATTCAAGTTCTGAGTCAAGCTTAACTCGAAATTTTTGAGTTCGAGTTAAGCCTGGCTCGCTCGAACTCGAATCAAAATCAGCCAAATTTAGGGCTAACAATTTGACTCGAAAATAGAAACTCGAATTTGAAATATTTTGACTTGACTCGAACTGACTCAAATTATTCGAATTAGACTCAAACTTGAACTCGAACGAGTTTGAATCGATTATGGCTCTGACCCAATTCAAAATTTTTGAATTAGAGTCTGAGCAGACTCAACTCGAGCTGGACTCGAGAGAACCGTATATGAGGTGTTAATGCTATTCCACTGGTAATTGTGTACGTATGTTTTATTAATTAGTCATTTGTGAAGAAATTTCTAAATTTAGGACAGCCAATTTAATTTGAGAAATCGAATTCAACTTAAAATTTGAGGGTTGATTCTCGAGTTGAACGGGTTGAAAAAAAATTCGAGTTGAGTTCGAGTTTGGCGAGGTTTGATTCGACTGTCGGTGGCAAAGTTCTCCACCTCGTCCGTTACGTCTGTGATTCGATACTATAAAATGCAAAAAGTCGTTATTTTATAAGAAAATCTATTTGAAAAAACACAAATTTGGTTATCTTAAGAATCGAGCCGGTGCCTCTTGGATGAAATGAAGACAACAATATCAGAAAGCGCAAAATATTATCAGCAAATTCTATAAGGTATTCTATTTTATATATTTTGAGTTTGATTTGAGTTCCCTCAAACCCAAATTATTTTGAGTTGAAATTGAGTTGATTCGAACTTGATTCAAGTGCTAGTCAAATTCAAGTTAGACTTAACTAGAAAATTTTGAGTTCGGATTTGAACTCACTCAACTGAATTTGAGTCAGACTCAACTAGTATTTGGCATAAAGTAAAACATGAGAAAAACTTTTATAATGTAATTCAACTTTGTGTTAATATATATAGAGACCGGGTAATCTAATTACGCCCGAATCGGGCGTAACTTGCGATTACACGGAGCAGCGGACGTGAGCGAGTGAGGAGAGCCCAACGCCGAATAGCCAAACAAGAAGAATATAGGGAACGCTCCATCTGCTCCGGCGATCCGTCGAACGAATCCTTTGAAAGATCTGATCGAATGAACTATTTGATCGTCGACCATCGAACAGTTTGTTCTCTTGAATCATTCGATGGTTCGTTCGATTAGTTGAATTATTCGAACAATTGGTTCGCTCGAACACCTAAAAAAAAATTAAAAAATTAAAAAATAAAAGTGTAGGTAATTTTACCCCAAGTTACTGAAAACAGAACACTCATAAATTACTTCATTTAAAATAGAATTTATTAAATTTATAATAAAACAATCAAATAAAATAAAGTTAATTAATTATACTGTAAATATATTACACACTATAATCAGACAAAATTTCCTTAATTTCACAATGACAAAAAGCCTTTATTTAATCCCAATTTAGAAGTTTTGGGCCGGTGACAGACGTTAAACAGCTCTGAGGCGGGCCGGGCCGTGACAGCTTTAGACTATAAAAACATGTATTTGTTACAAAATAAATGGAGGTGCGGGGAATCGAACCCCGTGCCTCTCGCATGCGAAGCGAGCGCTCTACCATATGAGCTACACCCCCGGTTAATCAATAGGTTGAATTATTAATAAATATTAACTATTTTATATGCTGGTTATTAATAATGAAGTATTTTTTTCACAGTTTAAAGTAAATGAACAAAACATATTCTAGCATCAACATATATAATTCATAAGATTTATTCTTGACTAAAATAAGACTCAATTTTTCTTATTATTGATAAACTAAGATAATTATTGTTGTAGGCCACATGGACAACTTCATATGAAATTGATTTAAAGCACTTTTATTTAGTATCACCCTAATTAATACCTCTAAAGAAGATATATAAAATGTTTATGTCATTAGTTTTGACACTTACATTATTTGCAAATTTAAAATGAATTTGAGCTTCCTCGCCATCTTGGTAGTCATCATGGAAATATACAATAAATTTATTTCATTCAAATGCCCCTCACTGATTTGTTTTTAAACAAAAACGTTAAAGACCTACCATTATTATCATTATTTTCATGACCATTAAGCGCAAGCAAATTTTTGGTGCTGACTTTATTTGTTAAGGAACTTGATACATGTTGCAACCTTAAAGGAAAACCATATTAAAGCCTTTGTGCAAAAATTTAAAAGCATTAATGTATATTTTAGGTTTATTGCATTAAAAAGTGATTATTTAAATTTGACTCTTTTATTGTTATGGTCTTTGTTGACATCTTAGAAGAAATTCTATGATGTATTACTTTGTGACTATGAAACAATTTTGTTAGAGAAAGTTAATTATATTTTATCAAAGGATATATTTAATAAAGATGACTGGAGACATCCAATTCGAGATGAGTTTATAGCTTGGTAGTAAATGGATGATCAAAACATGGGCAATTCAATTATAAGTTACGGTCAAAATAAATAAGTATCAAGAAAATATCACACCCATTAAATATTGAATCTCCATTTTCAAACATGCAACTAATTTAGCTATTATAATGGGAAATGATGAATCATGTAGGACTGGCAATTTGACCAGAAACTCGAAATTCAAATTTGAATTGACTCGAACTCGAGACATTTTGACTCGACTTGTGGCGCCCCGCCCCCAATCCACAACGAGATTAGATCAAGAGCGGTGTGCTATGATGGAAAATCCCTCATTTATCATTAGATTAAAGTGTAATTCCTCAATCCACTAATAAAGGAAGGATGTGCCCTGAATAATACAGCGAAATCACTAAGTATATACATTCATCAGAGTTCAGAAGTAAAGAAAATAAAATACTACTTCCAAAACCACCACAATACAAGATAGGGAATAAACATGCAGCTCAGAATAAATAATACAGTAAAAGAACATACATAGATACCTAAATCATTACATCAATTTTAAGATAAGTTTAAAATGAAAAAAATCACTCGTCCTCATAAGCATAACAAAATGTCAACTAATCTACTGATCTTCTGCCCCGACCTGATGCTCCTCTAAGAATGGCTCCTCTTCAGGCACAAGGTCTTCAAATTGCTCAAAATCTGTCATTATTGGTTTCACAATGGCAGGGCCCCATCCAAAGAAAAGAAAATCTGGTTAGATATATTGTATAAATATATTTTAAGCTGTTTAAGTTCATGAGTTTTATGATATCATCATTTTACTTAGACTATAAAATAAGCAAAGCGTAAGGGTGCAACAAGCTTACAAAGGGATATGGAAAGTTATAAATATAATTTTTTATAACAGGGCAACATATGTGTAGCGCACCGCCCCGTCACCGTGCACAACTGAAGTATATAATAACAAAACAGTCAGCGATGGAGCGGTGTGCCACTCGAGAATACATTACTCATCTCCCCGAATAGGCTAAAAATAAACCCATACAAATGATTGTTGACTCATACCCCAAAGAGAAAGGTCGAGAGCTAATACTTAAGATAAGAGTATTACCTTATCCCAAGTATTAGACAAATGCATACATTAGATTTGCATACAAAATGAAGAATCTAATATATGTATAAGATATCAGCATTTCTAGTAAGTTGATCACATCACAATATTAAGTATAAGTAATATATAAACAAAGTGCGGAAGCTAAGCATATATCCATAAATATTTATCACAGAAACAGAATAAAAACATTCATCTCATAACAAAAAAGTAAATATGTTCAAAATTAATATAAATTGTTTACTGAAATGATATTGAAATAAAGTCTAAGCACTGAACTGAAATAACTAATCAAAAGAAGTAAAGCTGGAGGAGAGATCCACTAAGGCTCCACAAACTCCTACTAAACCTCGTGCGCGTCCTCCTGATTTAGCATAACAAACTGCTCATAATCTAACAAATTGTCAGATCCCAAAAGTACCACGTATTAGACAATAAGTTTAATATATTGAAACTCATCTAACAGTTCTAATTGTTTACTTAACATTTAAATAATATAAACCAAGCTACATAAAAACTGTAAAAGTAACTAAATTTTTGAAATTATATAAAGCTGAAGTAAAGTAAAGCTGATTGTATACTGAATACTGAAAATGAATAAAACTAAATAAACAATATGTAAAATTATGCGGTATGTCAATGAAGTTATGCATCTGTATATGCCACGATACGAAATGCAACTGACATGCAACCGAAATATCACTGAACGGGTATGAATTGTATAGTCCAATACCTATATATATTCAGTTGGGAATCCAATACTAGTCATCCTGCAAATTCCCCAATTGATATATGCAACATTCCATAATCCATAAATTATCACTGATAGTCATACATTATGCTCATGTTCCTGCTCATCTCTCTGAACTACATGCTTAAAATTCAAAAAATAATGTTAAATCAGATAATGAATCAAATGTCTCCATTATGCAGAATCCATCTAAATGGATTCTGACTCCTAGTTCTAATTCTGATAAATTTGTTTTACTTGAGATTTTATTTAAAATCATCAATTAGAAAGGTTATATACACATATTTAGTATGTTTCCAAAAAAGGTGGATTTAATGCTTAATTTATTTGAAGCCACACATATCAAAATGTTCTTTGATAGGAGGTATCACCCGTTAAAGATTTTTATTTCACTCAAATTAAGATATTAAATATCTTAACTACAAGCATACTCAGTGTCCTAAGGAGGGTAACTTGAAATACTTAGTTTGTTTAAGGCCACCACTATCAAAGCATTCTTCGATAGAAGGCATCAATTGTTGGCAATTTTTATTTCACTCAAACTAAGAATTTAAGTCTTTAATTATAACACTCTTAGGATCGAAAGATTTACTCTAAGTGGACTGTATCTACCTAAGCCAGCAGGATAGCACAAAGATAAGTCTTACTTAGAGTGACTCAACTAATTCTGAATACTGCTGAATTAATCCAGTACTATTAATATACACTACTATACTCAACTAATAATCTGGGTTTAGTGAATACTATTTAATCAACAAGGATCACAAAAGTTAAGAATTTAGACTTAATTGGGATGAATCCTATACAACGTTCCAAGGATGTGACCAAAAGGTCACCCAATATAGGCTACTACCACATGAGAGGAATCTCATACTAAGTACTTTAGGTGATTCTACCACAAGGGTTGAAGATCAACCTCTAAGGTTAAGGGGAAAATATCCAAGTTCCTACCTCAGGGTTCGGCAAAAGATCTTCCTACCTCAATGTGTTATCAATTAATAAAGCTTTTTAATTATATTATAAATCCTATGGTAAGATCATCAAGATCTTACACATCTAATATTTATCCTAAACTTATAATTTTTATTTATTATACTTGAATTGATAAGATCAGATCAGATGGTTAGACCCATCTGATCACATCCTATACTACAATTATGGGATGAAATCAAAAATATTATTGGGATTTGATCTTGTAATAAATTAACATGGTCTTATAATTATCTTCATACTATGAGTCTTATATAAAAGAAAATCAAATATCTTAAGCTCAAGTCCACATATTTAATCACATAATTTCTTTTAATAGTTTTAGCACTTCTAATTCAATAATTTATGATCAATATCAAATCAAATATATTATTAGAATCATATCAGTTAAATTATCTTTCAATCAAATTAATTGATTTAGTTATTAGGGTTTAGATCTTAATTAGATAGGATAGGGTTTAACTCATAGCCTTTCCAACTTATGATCAATAGTTAATTTATAGATAAATGATAAATCAATATATTATTAGTAAATTATTGATGATAAATTTTAGATTTAAACTAAGTATTAATTACTTAATTAAGTTCTTAAGATTCTTATGTTCAAATATAGTTTAATGTCAAATTAAGTAAATCAAGGTATCCAATTTAAAGTTAAAGTTCTTTAACATACATAAACGTCACATTAATTTAAACAATGAGTAATTAAGGCTAATCAAATCTTAAATCAAATACAAAATGGACTAGAACTTGATTACAAATATAAGACTATTAAGTTTCATACAATTTGATTATTAAGTTCTATATTGACCATACAAACAATTAACATTTCTATTCGGCATAAAGACTTCATTGGGATGAATCCTATACAAGGTTCCAAGGATGTGACCAAAAGGTCACCCAATATAGGCTACTACCACATGGGAGGAATATTATGCTAAGTACTTTAGGTGATTCTATCACAATGGTTGAAGATCAACCTCTAAGGTTAAGGGAAAATATCTAAGTTCCTACCTCAGGGTTTAGCAAAAGATCTTCCTACATGTATGTATTATCAATTAATAAGGCTTTTCAATTACATTATAAATCCTATAGCAAGATCATCAAGATCTTACACATCTAACAGTTACCTTAAATTTATAAGTTTCATTTATTATACTTGAATTGATCAAATCAGAACATAGGATTAGACCCATCTGATCACATCCTATACTTCAATTATGGGATAAAATTAAGAATATTATTGGAATTTGATCTTGTAATAAATCAATATAGTTTTATAATTATCTTCATGCTAAGAGTCTTATATAAGAGAAAATCAAAGATCTTAAGCTCAAGTCCAGATATTTAATTACATAATTTCTTTTAATAGTCTTAGCACTTCTAATTCAGTAAATTTATTATCAATGTCAAATTAGAAGCATTATTAGAATCATTTCAGTTGAATTGTCTTTCAATCAAGTTGATTGATTTAGTGATTAGGGTTTAGATCTTAATCAGATAGGATAGGGTTTAACTCCTATCCTTTTCAACTTAAGATCAATAGTTGATTTATAGATCATTGACAAATCAATGTATTATTAGTAAATTATTGATTACAAATTTCAGATTTAAATTAAGTATCAATTACTTTATCAAGTTCTTATGATTCTTATGTTTAAATATAGTTTAATGTCAAATTAAGTAAATCAAGGTATCCAATTTAAAGTTAAAGTTCTCTAATATACATAAACATCACATTAATTAAAATAATGAGTCATTAATGATAATCAAATCTTAAATCAAATGCAAAAGGGATTAGCACTTGATTACAAATATAAACTATTAAGTTTTATACAATTTGATTATTAAGTTCTATATTGATCATACAAATAATTAAAAATCCTAACATTTCTATTCGGCATAAAGTATTCAAGCAATTTCTTTATGAGGTCTAAAACATACTATACACGCTAAAATAGTGAATTTCATATTGAAATTCACCTACACATTCATACAATGCTCATTTTTACTAAATCTAGTTTTAGTTTTAGTCTAATTTGACCCGATTAGGGTTCTAGGACCATTATAATACATAAACATAAAGTTTTCACCATTCTAAGTGATTCTAGATGCTAAGATGTGTTTAATTTAATTTTATTAATATTTATATGCCACTGTAACACGCTGTAGAGCACTACGGCATGCTACAGCAGACGCATTTTCGAAACTTCGAGCGCTACGGTGCGCGGCAGCGCCCGACAGTGATTTCGCCTGTGCGAAAACTGTAATGGGTGACCTTTCGCACTAAAATACTCCCAATCTACAGCACTTCACATCCGGTGCCATATACCGATGAAAAGGTATTTCAAATATTTTTCTATTAATAAAAAAATTGACACAAACGGATTGTTCTAATAAATAGAAATTAAAGTTCTATCTACGGGTATACAAAAATTATGTAATTTTTTGACTAAAATTTTAAATGAAGGAATGGGCGTCGATCAGACTCATTTGAGTCCGATTGAGGCATGACAATCATGCATAGAATCAATACAATAACTTAATGGAAATATCATACACCACACTTTGCTACATATGATGAGAATAGCTCAAGGAAGAGCTTAGCAAAAGGGTACCTTGGTTTTAGGAATGGAAGAAGAAGATTTGGTTGGTTCCTTGAGAGCTTGAGGGCTTGAAGAATCCTTCAAATAGTAACACAACAAAAGAATGAGGGTAGCTCAACTAATGGCCAAATGGAGAGTAAGAGAGAGCTGAGTCTCCATTTAAAGGAGAAGGAGAGCATGGCTCTCCCTGGAATTCTCCCATCAATTATGGGAGAGAAGAGGGAAGGTCATGAGTCTTTTTTTTTTAATTGTCTGCATTTGAGAAGAGGAAGTGAATGGAATTTTAGCTAAGAGAAAAATAAATAGTTAGTTTTTGATAGCTTATTAGGCTTAGAAATTATTTAACAATCTATTTAAAGTCATAACCTAAATCAAGACAGCCATCAGATTAAAATCGGATGGCTAAAATTTCTCGAGCCATGATCTATGGTCATACAAAATCCAAAGATTACAAATTTGGTATCAAAATGAGTGTCTCGATAAGATAAACACACACATTTAAAAATTATTAAATTTGGACATGTATTTTATTTTATATTAATTCTTAAGTGAAAACTTTCAAAAATTTGTATGATTAATTTGGAGCTAAAAAATTTGCAAAACTTAAAATATAGCGTCCTCTTATGATGCTTAACTTAAATATACAAAAATTTCTAAATTTCTACCTATATTTTATATATTATTAATTCTGGAAGTTTAAACTTCATAATTTTATTTAGTGCAATCCGGGATCCTAATTGTGCTCAAATATTTGCAGGAGGATTCCCTCAATATGCTTTATTTGATGATATTTTTTTTTAATTTTTATTTGACTTAAAATTAGGATCTTGATTTTTGACTTAATTTGATCCATTTAGGTCAATTGACTGGGTAACAACCTTGGGTTATTACAAACTCCTCCACTTAAGAATGATGTCGTCCTCGACATCCTTGCTAAGAAAGGGAAAGGAACATGCCAAAAATCAAGAAGTGAAATTTGGAATTTTAAAGGTACCGGATTCTCAAAGAGACTCGAATATTTTTGTTGCATATCTGCCTCTTTTTTCCATGTGGATTCCTCGAGAGAGTGATTCCTCCACTGAACCTTTACCATAGGAATGAAATGATTTCTCAGCTGCTTTTGATCACGAGCTAAGAGTTTAATACGTTCCTCTACATAAAAAAGATCTGACTAAAGAGATACTGCTAGAAATTGAACTATGTGAGATGGATTACGAAGATACCTCCGCAGTGAGGAGATATAGAATACGTTATGAACTGCAGAGAAATCTTCATGGAGTTTCAATCTGTAGGCTGTGGAACCAATATTTTCTAAAACTTCAAATGGTCCGACGCAGCGAGGACTGATCTTCCCAGCTACACCAAAATGATATACACCTTTCATCGGACTGACTTTATGATACGCTAAATCTTTGACATTGAATTATAGAGTGCGATGATGAGAATCATGATACTTACTCTGACGATCTTGAACTATTTTAATTTGCTACTGAATTAACTGAACTTTTATGTTTATCTCTTCAACTAAATCTAAACTATATAGCTGAATACTGCCAGTTTCAGACCACGCTATGGGGATACTGCATTTTCTACCGTATAATGCTTCATACATAGCTATGCTAATACTTGCTTAAAAACTATTATTATATGCAAATTCTACTAAAGGAATATGGTCTTCCCAGAAACTTTTGAAATCCAGAATACAGAGATAAAGAAGGTCTTCAAGAATCTAATTGACTCATTCTGTCTGACCATCTATTTGAGGGTAAAAAGAGGTACTCATGGCAAGGGTAGTTCTTAAGTTTTGATGCACTACTTGCCAAAATTTTGAGGTGAATCTGCTATCATGATCGAATACGATTGATCTAGGAATTCCATGAAGTCTAACAATTTCATTGATATACATCTTTGCTAATTTCTCCATAGAATCGGTTTGACGCATTTGAATAAAATGTGTTGATTTGATCACTCGATCGACTATGACTCAGATAGAATCAGCACCGGATCTTGATTTAGGCAGACCCATAATAAAGTCCATAGAAATATCAAACCACTTCCATTCGGGAATGGCCATAGGATGTTGAAGTCCTCTGAGCTTTTGGTGTTTTACTTTGACTAGGTTATAGACATGACACATTGTTACAAATTTAGCCACACACTTTTTTATTCCAGGCCACCAGAATGATTTCTTCAAATCCTGATACATCTTGGTACTACCAGGGTGAACTTGGTAATCGGAATGGTGACCTTCCGCAAGGATTTCTTGGTGCATAGATTTTGGAATCCATAAGCAATCTCTTTGATATATAATGCTACCTTACAGTTACAGATCAAAATGATGACCACTTTCGATCTCCATTTTAAATATCAAATAGTCTTTATCTTTAGTTTGGGAGATGGAGATATCTCGATGAAATATTAATTCTATTGAACTCATAGATATTAACGAGCTCAGCACAGCACCACGAACTGGCTGGATATCAAGTTTCCTGAATTCTTCTTCTATAGAACATGAAGCTATTAAGGATGAGAGCGTAGCATAACAACTGAGCGCGTCGGCTATAACATTTGCTTTTTTGGGATGATATCAAATATTTAGATCATAATCACTAATCAATTCTAGCCATCTCTGCTGATGACAATTGAGCTCACACTAGGTGACTATATATTTTAGACTCTGATGATCGGTGAAGATGGAATATTGGACGCCATAAAGATAATGACGCCAGATGTTTGGAGCAAAAACTATGCTAGCTAATTCAAGTTCATGGACAGGATAATTTTTTTCATGAGGCTTTAACTGATGAGATGCATAGGCTATAACTTTTTCTTCTTGCATCAGCACACATCCCAATCCTATCCCAGATGCATCGATATAGACTTGGTAGTTAATGCTCTCCTTAGGTAAGGCTAGTACAGGGGCAGAAGAAAGAGCATCTTTTAATGATTAAAAGGTATTCTCACACTCAAGGCTCCAAACAAATGACACTGCCTTCTGAGTTAGCTTTGTGAGAGGTGACACAATTTGAGAAAAGCCCTTTACAAATTTTCTATAATAATCGGCTAGTCCCAGAAAACTTTTTATATCAATCACAGACTTTGGTTGTGACCAATCTTGAACGATGCTAATTTTATTTTGGTCTACTCTAATTTCTTGGGCATCTATAATATGTCCCAAAAAAGTAACTGAGTCAAGCCAAAATTCACACTTTGAATATTTGACATAAAGCTCATGATTTTGGAGTTCTTGCAGAACTATTCTCAAGTATTTCTTATGATCGGCACTGCTCTTGGAATAAATCAGAATATCATCAATGAAGATGATAACAAATTTATCTAAATATGCTCTTAGAACACGCTGCATTAAGTCCATGGAAATAGATGGCGCATTTGTTAAATTGAAAGACATCACCAAAAATTCATAGTGTCCATAACGAGTTTTGAATGCAGTTTTCTCAATATTTGAATCTTTGACTCACAATTGATGATAACTAGACCACAAGTCAATTTTTGAGAATACTTTAGCTCCTGATAATTGGTCAAACATATCATCTATGTGTGGCAGCGGGTATTTGTTCTTGGTGGTTACTTTATTCAGCTCTCTATAATCGATGCACATTCTCATCAATCCATCTTTCTTCTTCATAAATAGAACTGGCGCTCCCCAAGGAGATGAACATGGTCGAATAAGACCCTTCTCTAATAGCTCTTGAAGTTGCTTGTTCAACTCTTGAAGCTCCTTAGGTGCCATACAATATAGAATCTTAGATAACGGTTGAGTTCCTGGAATCAGTTCTATAGCAAATTCTACTTCTCTAATGGGAGGAAGACTAGGTAGGTCTTCATGAAAGACATCAGAAAATTCACAAACTTTTGATTCTCATAAATAGGAACTACTTCTTTCTGTTCCCCCAACATTATTACGAGGTACGCAACGCATCCCTTTTTGACTAATTTTTCTGCTTTCAATGCATTGATCAACGATGCTTGGGTACTGAATCTTTCAACGAAGGTTTTTGACTGACTTCCACTTCCCAAAGTAATTTTTTCTTTTGGCAATTTATGGAAGCACCATATTTGTTTAACAAATTCATGCCCAGAATTATGTCATAGTTTATGATTAGCAATATAATTAATTTAGCTCCATATTCTTGTTCATCAATAGGAATATCTATATTGCAGAATTGTTGTGATTGCATGCAAGCTCCGAAAGGTAACCCGAGGCTCAACAAGTTTGCTAATTGATGTGTTGGTAGCTTAAGAGTCTTAATCCAACTTTTTGATATGAATGAATGACTAGCTCCAGTATCAAAAAGAATATTACAAAGTTTATCATTTATTGTTAAGATGCCTAAGATTGAAACAATTAGTGAGAATCGCTACTCAGACATTCAAAAATACTGAAACAATAATGACTGAATAAAATTAATTTATGACATACCTGAAATGACATCATTGTCTTCAGGAGTAGATGTGGGAGTCAACATATAAACTCTCGCAGGAGCTGTATGTTGTTTACTCTAGGGCCGCTGGCCTTGGCGATTATAGGTCAGCTTTGAAATAGGTACAGCTACTTTAGTAGGGGCTAGCATCATAGTCAGGGCAGGTTCTCGATTGTTTGTTGGTTGTGCGCGGAATACTTATTTACGACAGGAGTGGTCGATGAACACTCCATCGATTTTTGTTTTAGAATCACAGTCAAGATAACGGTGGCCACTTCAACAATATGTAAAACATACACCACCAAAGTGGTAGCATTTCCCATACAGATGGATTCGCTTACATTCGAAGTTCTTAGGTTGAGATTGTTCAGCTTCGATGCTATAAGCCTTCGCCATCTTGTGATGACCAAAGCTCTAATTTCGTGGCATCAGCCTTATGCTTACAGTCCATCTGACTTTGAAATCCTTCCTGAAGGTGAACAACCTCGATCAATTCTGTTAAATTCTTGATTTGGTGGGACACTATGTGAGCTTTTATTGAGTCCCTCAGCCCTTTCATGAATCGGTGGCATCTAGATGCCTCAGTTCTAACCAGGTCTGGAACAAAATGTGACAGTCTCCGAAACTTTTGTTCATAGTCAAACATAGATTTATTTCTTTGAGTAAGATGGAGGAGTTCATCTTCCATAATTGCTTGTGCCGAAGTCAGAATGAATGCTTCGTGGAATGCTTCCAAGAACATATCTCATGGGATATCTTTTAACTCATAATCAGCAAATTTATTATTTTGTTCGTTCTCCCACCAATACTCTTCTTCCTCTTAAAAAAGGTGGGTGACTAAACGAATAGCTTCTAAATTAGGGCATTTGATGCAGGCTAGGTTCTTTTCAACTATTTTAAGCTAATTCACAGTGTCCATTGGGTTTAGTGCTTCGTTGAATGTGGGTGTCCTGAGACAAAGGAAACAATGTAGGATCCCATCTCCTATGTAATATGAGGATGATGCAAATCCCATTTGTGGTACAGACTGTTGATGAACAGACAGAATCAGGGCATGAGTATCTTGTGCCTATTGTGCATTACTTTCTATTAATGCTCTCATCAGGTTAGCCATTGAATTCAATTCTTCGGGTCTGTCAGATGATGAGACTGTATTTTTGACCGAGGTAGGAGCAGAAGGAGATCTGGGATTCATGACTGCGAATAGAGTATAGATTCAGCGAATAATATAAAATTCCATTCAAGTAATGGCTTTAGTTTTTTTTTATTAATTACAAATATCATGTTTGCATCTCTTTTCTTTAATGTGCATTTCAAATCTTAGGATGTCCATTTCACATTATATTATCACTTTTCAATGATTTTATTTTGTTCGTTCAATTCCTAAGATGTCCTCATTCTAGACATTTTTAATTTTCAATTCTGAGATTCAATTAATGAACCTTGGATGTTGCTTTCTTTACACTTAGTGATTTTTGATCTTGTCTGACATAGAGAATATATCATAAAGTAGATAGTAATAAACTCCTTATCTGACACTTTATGATATTTCTCTAATACCAATTGTAGTGCCCCGCCCCACCGTCGCGCGCGCTGAAGTATATAATAACAAAATAGTCGGCGACGAAGCGGTGCGCTACTCGGGAAGGCATTACCCATCTCCCCGAATAGGCTAAATATAAACCCATACAAAGGATTGTTGACTCATACCCCAAAGAGAAGGGTAGAGGGCTAATATAAGAGTAGTACATTATCCTAAGTACTAGACAAATGCATACATTGGATTTGCATACAAAATGAAGAATCTAGCATATATATAAGATATCATCATTCTTAGTATGCTGATCACATCATAATACTAAATATAAGTAATATATAAATAGTGTGCGGAAGCTAAGCATACATCCAGAAACATTCATCACAGAAACAAAATAAAAACATTCGGTAGTGCCCCGCCCCGTCGCCGCACGCAAAAAGAGATAACATAATCAATCAGCGGTGAAGCGATGTGTCACTCGGGAAGGAATATCCCATCTCCCTAAATAGCTGGAACTACAACACATCTGAAAGGCTGCTGACTCGACCCCAAATGAGGGTCGAAAGCTAATACTTAAGATAAGAGTAGTATCCTTATCCTAAGTATTAGATAAATATATACATTGGATTTAATATACAATATGAGGAATCTAATATATATATATATATATATATATATAAGATTTTAATATTTCTAGTATGCTGATCACATCACAATATTAAGTTTAAGTAATATATAAATAGAGTGCAAAAGCTAAGCATACATCCAGAACATTCATCATAGAACTGAAGTAAATATTCATCTTAGAAAAGAAAAGTAAAGGTGCATCCAGAATTATTATAAACTATTTACTGAATAATACTAAAGTAAAGTCTAACTAATGAATTGAAATAAAAGCAAAAAAGTGACAAGGCTGAAGGAGGGTCCACTAAGGCTCCACATACTCCTCCTAGATCTTCTAAGAGTCTTCCTGACCTGGCTCAACCAATTGCTCTAGAACTAGCAAATTATTGGATCCCAAAAGTACCCCGTGTTAGATAAGAAGTCTAACACATTGAGCTAAACTAAACAGTTTTAAAATAGGTGCAATAAAATAGTAAAGTAAATAAACTACAAAAAAATTGAAAAGATAGCTAGATAGCTAAAACTGCATATAACTGAATAACACAAGCTGACTACACTAAAAGCTGAAAATGAATAAAAATAGCATATGCTCTAAAATTGATATAAAAACATTTAAACTATGCTATATGCGGCTAGAATCATGCATCTAAATATGCCAAAACATTGTATGTTACTGATATCAACTGAACTATTACTGAACTATTATGAGTCGTACGGTCCAATGTCTACATACATCCTATTGGAAAATTCTACCATAATGTCTCAACATCCTGAATTTCCCCCACTGATATATGCAATATTCCATAACTCATAATTCTTCACTAATACTCATGCATCACACTGATACTCATGCATCACAGTGATACTCATGCTCACACTGATACTCATGCTCATGTCTCTATACTATATGAGTTAAATCAAAAGAAAAATTTAGAAATACTTGAAATCAAAGTATGACTCAAATGTCTCCATTGTGCAAAATTTTATTAAAATGATTCTAACTCCTATATTCTAATTCTAATAATTAGTTTTACTTAGGATTTTACTTAAAATCATTAGTTGGAAGGATTGTATATACATTTTGGGTATGTTTCCAAGAAAGATGGATTTAACACTTGGTTTGTTTAAAATTGCACTTATCAAAGCGCATTAAGATAGGAATCAGAACTCGATCATAGTTTATATCTCAAAGTAAGGTGTAAAATAATCTAATTATAAGCATACCTAGTGTCCTAAAGAGGGTAACTTAAATTACTTAGTTTGTTTAAAATTGCACTTATCGAAGCCCACTAAGATAGGAGGTAGAACCCGATCACAATTTATATCTCAAACTAAAGATTTAAGTCCCTAATTATAACACTCTTAAGATTGATTGATTTACTCTAAGTGAGATTGTATCCGCCTAAGCCCATGGGATAACACAAAGATAAATTTTACTTAGAGTGACTCAATAATTTTTTAATACTACTGGAGTGATCCAACACTATGGATAGACACTACTATACTCAACTAATAATATGGCTTCAGTCAATTTTATTTAATCACTAAGGATTTATCCAACATTATCAATCCTTACTCTAATTGGGTGAGTCCTACACAAGGCTCTAAGGATGTGACCAAGAGGTCACTCAATGTGGGTTACCTACTACATAGGAGAATCTCAATCTAATATCTTAGATGTATTCAACCACAAGATTTAACATCATCTTCTAAGGTTAGGGAGGATCATTTGTGTTCCTACTTCAATATGTCTAAGTCTTTCCTATCTCAGGGTGTAACATTCTTTTAGGCTTTTAAATATTTTAAAGCACTCTTAAAGTAAGATCTTTATGATCTCACTCTTCTACTACTTAAGTTAAGGATTTAGGGTTTACTTATTAACTTGGATAAAAATGATCAATTTATATGATTAAATCCATATGATCACATCCTATTCTACAATCCTGGGATGAAATCAAAGATATTATTAAAGTTAATCTATTTCATAACTCATTATAGTTTCATTAGCCATCTTATGCAAATAGTCTTATATAAGAGAAAATTAAAGATCTAAAGCTTAGATTCAGATGATTCAATCACATAACTTCATTATTAATCTTAGCACTTCTAATTCAATGATTTAAGATTAATACTAAATCATATGCATTATTAGAATAATATCAATTAAATTATTTTACAATCAAATTATTTGATTAAGGATTCAGATCTTAATCAAACATGTTAGGGTTTAACCCATATCCTTACCCAATTAAGACAAATTATTGATTTATAGGTCAAATGTCAAATCAGTGTATTATTAGTACATTATTGGTGACAATTTTAGATTTCAACCAAGTATAGTTCACTTTATAAAGATCTTAAGATTTCTTAAGATTAATTTAATGAATTATGCTACTTTAATCAAATTGGTTCAATTAAATATTTAAGATTCACATGATGGGTGATTTACATTCATACTACTATTATAAAAACATAATAGTTGAAATTTGCAAAAAATAGAAGGTAATTAATGCTAATCAAACTTTAATTCAGAACAAATGGATTAGCACCTAATATAAATCCAACCCTTAGAAATTCATGAAACTTAGCATTTACATTATATTTATTCATGTGATTAATTAGAGACTGAGTTTTCTAAATTTTGATAATCAAAAACCCTAATTTTTACTAATCTTGTATTTACAAGATTAGGGCATAACTAAGAGTACATAAATCAGAAAATTAAACTACCTAGCACATGCATTCTAAAAGGCATAAGAAACATAATGGCACCTAAATTATATAATTTGGCTAAATATACATGTTAATAAACCATAATTAAGTTCTACAATAATTAGGCTAATCCAGAAAAATCAACCATTAAAAGTGCAATATTATTTTATATTCTGATCCTTATAATTTTTTGATCAATTTGGTATATAATATTATAGGGTTTGGACCCATGGATCAAAAGTTATCACATTAATTTAATCTACATTTTTCCAATTAATTTTGCTATGATTGGATTAATTAAATTATTTTCCTTAAGAAAATAAATCCAATTAATCGGATTTATTAAAAAGGTTCTGGCCCAATAATCAAACTGCGCAGGTCGATCGAGGCCTGAGAGACCCGGGACTATCGCACTGCGCGAGTCACGAGTCAGCCCGACCTGCACAGTGGCTTCATCTCCGACCCCTCGTCCAAATGGATGCCCAATTAGGGAAACCCTAATCGGTCAATTCTCGTGCATCTAGGCCATGGCATTCCCAGCTGAAGGTAGCTACACCTTCACCATGGCCAGATGCACCGGTAGAGACCCGAAGCCGCAAGTGAGGTGGTCTGGATCAGCCGAACCTTACTCACCTAAGAGCTCCTGCTATGGAGCTATTATAGGGAGATAATTCTCCCCACAGAGGCCATGACTAACCCAGGGCTAGATCCCTATGCCTTCATGAATGTGAGATGGATCGAAGACCCTTGTAGTGCCCCGCCTCATCGTCGTGCGCAAAAGAAAAGAGAATCATTATTTTGGCGGCGGAGCGGTTGCGCTACTCAGAAAGAAAGGCACACTCCATCTTCCCTAATGATAGGCACAAACTGAGCCACACTGAAGGGCTGCTGACTCAATCCCAAGAGTAGACCGAGAGTCAATACTTAGGATAAGAGGAGAGTACTTATCTTAAGTATTAGACTAACACACACATCGAATTATCAAAATAAATAAGAAATCCAATGAATGTCATAAATATTAGCATTTCCAGTATGCTGATCATATCATAATACTAGGTATAGTAGCAGTATAATATAGTGTAAAAGCTAAAGCAAAGCATCCAGAATACATTCATCATAGAGTAAAAGTAAGCATTCATCTCAGAAAAGAAAAATAAAATACATCCAAAATTATTACAAACTGACTAAATGATGCAAAAGTAATGTATATATGAAGTACTAAAGGCAGAAACTATAAAGTAAAAGGTGGAAGACGGATCCACTTGGGCTCCATGTGCTCCTCCTAGATCTCTTGTAAGTCCTCCTACCCTGTCTCAAAAAGCTGCTCGGGATCTAGCAAATTACCGGATCCCAAAAGTACCCCATGTTAGACAAAAAGTCTAACACATTGTAACTAAACTAAGCAGTACTAAAGCAAATACAAATGGATAGTAAAGTAAACAAAACTATAGAAAAGCATTAAGGGTACTGAATCACTTAAAAATGTAAAGACTGAACAAGGTAAAAGACGAGCGAAAATCTGCATACTGAAAGTAAATGAAAACATCAAGTGCTTAGAAATCGAGGTAAACATATCCAATGCAATACTATATGTCACTGAGATAATGCATCCAAATATACCACAACACGGTATGCCACAGATATGTAACAGAACTATCACTGAAAGACTATGAGTCGTATGGTCCAATGATACATACACCCAGTTGGGAAGACAGTGCGGTGATGCCGATGCATCCTGAAATTCTTCAATCAATGTATGCAATATTCCGTAACCCATAATTTGTCACCGATACCCATCATCGCCACTAAAATGTATACATTAAGCTCATGCTCATGCTTCTATACTACATGAGTTAAACCCAATAAATCCATAAATACATTAAAATCCGATAGTGAATCTAAAGTCTCCATTGTGCAAAATTTTGCTAAAGGGATTCTAACCCCTATGTTCTAGTTTTCGATAATTGGTTGAAGTTTTATTTAAGAATCATTAGATGGGATGATTGTATACACATGTTTAGCACGATTGCACAAAAGGTAGTTCTTAACACTCAGATTGATTAGGCCACCCTAACGAAGCGATCTTCGATAGGAGGCATCACCTGATGGTGATTTGTATCTCAAGCTAAGTCAGTAAGATGCCTAACTCACAACCACACTTAGCATCTTAAAGAGGGTGACTCATATTACTTAGTCTGTTCAAGCCATACTTATTAAAGCAATCTTCGCTAGGAGGCATCACCCGTTGGAGAATGGTATTTTAATCAAACTAAGAAATGAGTCCCTATTTACAATGCTCTTAGGATGACTAATTTACTCTAAGTGAGGTTGTATCCGCCTAAGCCTGCAGGATTGCACAAAGATAAATCTCACTTAGAGTGACTCAACCATTCCTGAATATTACTGAAATAATCTAGTACTATGGATATACCCTACTATACCCAACCAATATTCGAGGCTTAGCAATTATATTGAAAACCACAAGGATTTATCAAGACTATCAATCATTACTCTAAGAGGTGAGTCCTACACAAGGCTCCAAGGATGTGATTAAAAGACCACTCAATATAGATCTATCACAAAGAAAAGGTTTCATTCTAAGTAACTTGAGTGATTCCTACCATGAGGGTTAAGATCAACTTCTAAGGTTAATGGGATCATCTAAGTTTCTACCTCAATGAGTTACACAAAGTTCTCCTACCTCAAGGAGTTATTAATTTAGGTTCTTTAAATATTTTCAGGATGATATCTAAAGCAAGATCCATAGGATCTCACACTTATTTCACTTTAAGGATTATTTATTAACTTAGATTTAAGTGATCAGATCAGATGCCTAAATCATCTAATTACATTCTACTCTATAATCATAGGGATAAATCAAGGATATTATTAGAGTTAGATCAGTTATTAAATCAATACTATTTTATTAATCATCTTATGCTAACAGTCTTATATAGGAGAAAATTTAGGATCCAAAGTTTAGATTCAGATTATTTAATCACATGGATTTTATTATTATCCTTATCAATTCTAGTTCAATGCTTTAAGATCAATACCAAATCAGATGCATTATTGGAATAGTGTCAATTGCATTATCTTATAATCAAGTCAATTTAATTAAGTTTAAGAGTTTTGATCTTAATTAAAGTAGATTAGAGTTTAGCCCCTACTCATCTCTAATTAAGATCAAGTGTTTATTTATAGATCAAATGTTAAATCAATGAATTAGGGATGTATTATTGATGGCAATCTCAGACCTAGATCAAGTCTTAATAGCTTGATTAAAGTCTTAAGACTTCTTAAGATTAATTAAGATGATTAAGTTCTTCAAGTTAGGTTTATTCAATTTATCCATCATAAATTAACATACAATGTTTAAATACACCTACCTTACTGTTATGGAATATATTAACAGAAAAATTCATAAAAATAGAAAGACTAATCATACCCTAAACCAATTCAAAAGGATTATAACCTAATTATAAATCTAACCATCAGAATTTCATGCAACTTGACATATAAGTTCCATTCAACCATGTAATTAATTAGAGACTAAGCTTTCTAAGATCCAATGATTACAAACCCTAATTTTCATTAATTATAATTTGACAAGATTAGGGCATAAGTTGAAATACAAAAATTAAAAAAATAAACTACTTAACATTTTCGTTCTACTAATAATAAAGAAACTAATAGCACCCTAAATATACAATTTAGATAAGTATTCATGCTAATCAACCCTAATCAAGATCTACAATAATAAGACTAAAACATAAAATCCAGCCATTAAAAGTTAAATATTATTTTATATTCAGATTTCTGAAGATTTTCTAGTCAATTTGATATCTAATATCATAAGGTTTGGACCATATGATTAAAAGTTATTTAATTAATACATTCTATATTTTTATTTAAATAATTCCCTATGATTGGATTAATTGGATTATTTTCCTTAAGGAAAATAAATCTATTTAATCGGATATATTTAAAACGGGATCGGCCCATTAGCCGAACCGCGCAGGTCGAGCGGGGCCCGAGGAACCCGGCACTATCGCGTAGCGCGAGTCATGGGCTGACCCGGCCCGCACAGTACCATCATCCCCAACCCTCCTTCCCTGATACCCAAGGAATTAGGGTTGGCTTCTGTGGCAAAATTCTGAGCGCTTCGACCATGCCGTCTAATTGATCCTCACACCATTAGTAGGCCAAGACGCTTCGATTGAACCCCTTAGCCCCTTATGAGGTGGTCGGGGAAGCCCGGACCTTAATCACCTGAGAGGCTTCACCTCAGAGCTACTGTGGGGAGACAATTCTCCCCACAGAGGCCATACGAGACCCAGGGCTCGGTCCCTACACCATCAGGGAGGTGAGATGGATCTAAGCCCTCTAGTCTGAGGGCTTGATGTGGGTTGGAACGTCGGGGCCTTACTCACCCGAGACGTTCCTTAAGAACTTAGCCCAATCGATCAAATCGATCGATTGGGGCTAACTTAGGGCCTAAGTTTGATATTATTGGGTTCGTTTCAACAATACACACAATTACGAATCAAATGGAAGAGGATCAGAGCCCAATTGGCTCAGACCAAACAAATGAGAGTACCTAGTTTGTAGGGATGGTTCGGGATAGCTGATAGAGGATTTGGCTAGCCTTAGCTGAGCTTCCAGATGTTGCAAAGAATCCTGAACACCAGGAGAGCCTACTATCAACGGTTTGAGAGCTTCTAGAAGCGCCTACGTAAGCTCCAAATCGACGGCAATGGCAAAAGAGGGATATCTTCCCTGTCGAGCGCGTGCAAGAGGAAGATGAAGGTCCATAGTAGCGGGACCTTCGGATGCCGTATGATCTATTGATCAGATGGCGCTATGGCTGGGATTGCTCAGATCCTAATGGCCGATCACGAGAGTGATCCTGGTCGTAAGATCCGCGGATTCATCTAATTGTGGATCTGTTATCCTACGAAATTCAATCCAGGCCGTGGGATCTAAAAGGCTCAACGGTAAGATCAGCGGGACTCCGCTGTCGCGTGACCCGGGCTCCACAGCGGATCACCCGCGGTCCGCACAGCGGATCCCAATCGTTTAATCAGGTATGGGTATATTTGCTAATTCAATTTGTTGGAAGCCCTAAAATGCAATTGACCCATTTTAATTAAATATGAGTTATGACCTAAATGATCTCCAAATTGCACCAAACTTTTACCCCTAGCTAATTTGGGGGTGAGAAATTCAAAAATATAATTAGATTTTAATTCTGAGATCAAAATATTTTAGGTCTAATCTAGGGCATCTAGACTGATCAAAATGTCATCTCTGACTTAAAGAAGTCCAATGGACTTCAAATTTTCAGGATAAGCTCAACTTGATGTTTTAAAAGCAATGGTATTAAAATTAAGGATTGATTAAGCTATATATTAGCAGGGTAACAACCTAGAGTTATTACACCCCTGGTCTGAGGGTCTGAGGGGGGCTGAATCGCTAGGTCCTTACTCAGACCCAGCCCTCTTTCGGGACTAAGCCTGATCAATAGATTCAATCGATCCGAGGCTAGCTCAAAGCATAATTATGATCACAATAAGTTTTAATTGACAATACACATTTAAATAAATCAAAAGGAGAGGACTCTAAGCCACATTGGCTCAAACCAAGCAAACTGGGGTACCTGGTTCGTCGGGCGAGCTTGCAAATGACACAGGGGGAGATCTACTGGCAGCTGAGCTTTTAGAATGCACAGAGGATCCTGAACACCAGGAGAGCCTATTATTAGCAGTTCACAAGGCTCTGGATTTGCCTGGAGAAGCTCAGGAAGACAATAATGGCGAGGTGAGGAAGAAATGCAATTAATTTTAATTGAGTAGTAAAGGGGCAGAGAGAGGAATACTGAGGCTATTTATAGCCTTAATCGAGATCAGGGAAGCTTCCAGAGGGTTGGCTCGGGTTGGGAAGGTCCGAGAGTTTGGGACATGGCTGAGCTCTCAAATTTTTAATTTGAGCTCGACCAGGCCACGAGGCCCGATTGGGTCTCTAAACTAATTCGGGAGGCTTCCTAATGACCTACTGAGGTGGACGCGGGAGTAGGAGATAGGACCAGCAGCTAACAATATGGGGAAAATATCCTGCAAGAGGAAGTCGAAGGTCCATAGTAGCAGGATCTTTAGATGTCATCCGATCGATCGATTAGATGGTGGAACAGCTTGGATTGCTCGGATCCTAATGACCGATTGTGGAAGCGATCCGAGCTATAGGATCGGTCGGGCAGATCCAATGGCAGATCCGTGGCTCCACAAATCATATATCCCAGCCGTAGAATCCATGGAAGGAATGGTGGGATGGGACGGGACTCCGCTGTCGCATGACCTGGGCTCCACAGCGGATTGCCCGTAGTCCACACAACAAATCCTAACGGGTAATTTATTTGAGTGTAGATTTGAAAAATCAAATATTAGAAACCCTAGAATACAATTAGACCAATTTAATTTAAATTAAATTATGGCCTACATGATTCACAAATTTTACCAAACTTTCTTTCCTAGCTAATTTGGAGGAGAGGAATTCAAAAATACAATCAGATTTTAATTCTGAAATCAAATATTTTCAGGTCTTATTTAAGGCATCTAGACTGATCAAAATGCTAACTTGGACTTTAGAGAAGTCCAATTGACTTCAAATTTTTAGGATAAGCTTAACTTGATATTTTAAATATAATGGGATCAAAATTAATGTCTGATTAAACTAAGAATTAGCAGGGTAATAACCTAGGGTTGTTATATATTCATCTCAAAATAAAAAAGTAAATACAACATGAATTAATACAAACGATTTACTAAAATGATACTGAAATAAAGTCTAAGCACTGAACAAAAATAACTAATCAAACACAGTAAAACTGGAGGAGAGATCCACTAAGACTCCACAAACTCCTACTGAACCTTCTTTAAGTCTTTCTGATTTGGCTCAATAAACTGCTCAAAATCTAGCTAATTGTCAAATCCCAAAAGTACCACGTGTTAGACACTAAGTCTAATACATCGAAACTAATCTAACAGTTCTAATTATTTACTTAACATATAAATAATGCAAACCAAATTGCAGAAAAATTGTAAAAGTAATTAAAAATTTGAAACTATATAAAATTGAATTAAAGTAAGGCTGAACGTATATTATATACTGAAAATGAATAAAACTAAGTAAATAACAAGTAAAACTATGCAGTATGTCACTTAAATCATGCATTTGCATATGCCACGATACAAATGCAACTGATATGCAACTGAAATATCATTGAACGGGTATGAATCGTACGGTCTAATGCCTATATATATGTAGTTAAGAATCCAGTATTAGTCATCCTGCAAATTTCTCGATTAATATATATAATATTTTGTAATCCATAAATCATCCCTGATACTCATACATTATGCTCATGTTCATACTCATCTCTCTGCACTACATGCTTAAAATCCAGAAATCCAAAAAATAATGTAAAATCAAATAATGAATCAAATGTCTCTATTGTGTAAAATCTATCTAAATAGATTTTGACTCCTAGTTATAATTTTGATAAATTTATTTTACTTAAGATTTTACTTAAAATCATCAGTTGGAAAGGTTGTATACACATATTTAGTATGTTTCCAAGAAAGGTGGATTTAACACTTAGTTTATTTCAAGCCACACCTATCAAAGCGTTCTTCGATAGGAGGCATCACCCGTTGGAGATTTTTATTTCACTCAAACTAAGCTATTAAATACCTTAATTATATGCATACTCAGTGTCCTAAGGAGGGTAACTTGAAATACTTAATTTGTTTGAGGCCACCACTATCAAAGCGTTCTTCGATAGAAGACATCACCCATTGGCAATTTTTATTTCACTCAAACTAAAGATTTAAGTCCCTAATTATAACACTCTTAGGATCGAAGGATTTACTCTAAGTGGATTGTATCTGCCTAAGCCTGCAGGATAGCACAAAGATAAGTCTTACTCAGAGTGACTCAACAAATCCTGAATACTGCTAAATTAATCTAGTACTATGGATATACACTACTGTACTCAACTAATAATCTAGGTTTAATGAATGCTATTTAATCAATAAGGATCACCAAAGCTATGAGTTTAAACTTCATTGGGATGAATTCTATACAAGGTTCCAAGGATGTGACCAAAATGTCACCCAATATAAGCTACTACCACATGGGAGGAATCTCATACTAAGTACTTTAGGTGATTCTACCACAAGGGTTAAAGATCAACTTCTAAGGTTAAGGGGAAAATATCTAAGTTCCTACCTTAGGGTTCGGCAAAAGATCTTCCTACCTTAATGTGTTATCAATTAATAAAGCTTTTTAATTATATTATAAATCCTATGGTAAGATCATCAAGATCTTACACATCTAATATTTACCCTAAATTTATAAGTTTTATTTATTATACTTGAATTGATAAGATCAGATCAGATGGTTAGACCCATCTGATCACATCCTATACTACAATTATGGGATAAAATCAAAAATATTATTAGGATTTGATCTTGTAATAAATCAACATGGTCTTATAATTATCTTCATACTATGAGTCTTATATAAAAGAAAATCAAAGATCTGAAGCTCAAGTCCACATATTTAATCACATAATTTCTTTTAATAGTCTTAGCACTTCTAATTCAATAATTTATGATCAATATCAAATCCGATGCATTATTGGAATCATATCAACTAAATTGTCTTGCAATCAAGTTGATTGATTTAGTGATTAGGGTTTAGATCTTAATCAGATAGGATATGGTTTAACTCGTAGCCTTTCCAGCTTAAGATCAATAGTTGATTTATAGATCAATGACAAATCAATGTATTATTAGTAAATTATTGATGATAAATTTTAGATTTAAATTAAGTATCAATTACTTAATCAAGTTCTTAAGATTCTTATGTTCAAATATAGTTTAATGTCAAATTAAGTAAATCAAAGTATCTAATTTAAAGTTAAAGTTCTCTAACATACATAAACATCACATTAATTAAAATAATAAGTTATTAAGGCTAATCAAATCTTAAATCAAATACAAAAGGGATTAGCACTTGATTACAAATATAAAATTATTAAGTTTCATACAATTTGATTATTAAGTTCTATATTGACCATACAAATAATTAACATTTCTATTCGGCATACAGTATTCAAGCAATTTCTTTATGAGATCTAGAATATACTTTACTTGCTAAAATAGTAGATTTCACATTAATATTCACCTACACATTCATACAATACTCATTTTTACTAAATCCAATTTAGTTTTAGTATAATTTGACACCATTAGGGTTCTAGGACTATTAGAATGCAAAAATATATAATTTTGACCATTTCTGATGATTTTGGACGCTAAGGCGTGTTCAATTTAATTTTATTAATATTTATATTTCGCTATGACGCGCGGTGGCATACTACGGCATGCTACAGTGGACACATTTTCGAAACTTCGGGCGCTGCAGCACGCGGTAGTGCCCGACGGTGATTTTGCCTGTGCAAGAACTATAATTGGTCACCTTTCACACTAAATTACTCTCAATCCAGAGCACTTCATATCCAGTGCCATATACTGATGAAAAGATCTTTCGGAGATCTTTCCATTGATACCAAAATTGACACAAACGGATTATTCTAATGAACAAAAATTAAAGTTTTAACTACGGGTATACAAAAATTATGTTGTTTTTTGACTAAAATTTTAAATGAAAGAATGGGCTTCGATCGGACTCATTCGAGTCCAATTGAGGCGTGACGATCATGCATAGAATCCATACAATAACTTAATGGAAATATCATTCACAATACTTTGCTACATATGAAGAGAATAGCACAATGAAGAGTTTAGCAAAAGGGCACTTTGGCCTTAGGAATGGAAGAAGAAGATTCAGCTAGTTCCTTGAGAGCTTGAGGGCTTGAAGGATCCTTCAAATAGCTGCACAACAAGAGAATGAGGGGATCTCAGCTAATGGCCAAATGGAGAGTAAGAGAGGGCTGATGTAATAACACAAGTTATTACCCTAGTCAATTAAAACTAATCCAAGTCCTGATTTTGATTTTAGTGCACTAATTAAGCCATTAGTAGTTTACCACCAGGACCTAGTCCAAATCAGAGGTCAAATAAATCGAACCCTGATTTTGAAAATTTTAGGAACCCTAGAAATTGACATAATTATTTTAACCTCAGATTAAAAATCGGACTTCGCCGTTGCACTCATTACCCTCAAATTAGCTAGGGGTGATATTTTGGATGCGTTCAGAAGTTGTCAGATTTTATCGAATATTTCAATGTAATTAAATACCTCGAAAAATAGGGAAAATAAATACTCGTCGGAATCAAAATCTGGCTTCACCGTTGTGTTCCTCACCCCCAAATTAGTTATGGGTGAATTTTGAGATTTTATGGAGCACGTTTATAAAATCTGATTTTTAAAGCATTAATTAATTAATTAAATTTAATTAAAATCTTTAAATATCCATTTTTATTAATTTTCCATCGTTTCTTTTCCCTGGCTGGCCCCACCCCCTACTTTCATTCGGCACTCCCTCACCTCTCTGGTGCACGTAAAAAGGGGCGGAGCCCCTCTCCTTCTCTTTTTGCCATCATCTCCTCCATGCCTAGGATGGGATAACTCATTCCTATCCCATCCCAAGGCCAGCCCCCTCTTCTCCTATAAGAATGGAGCTCCGGCCTCTCCTTTCTCTATTTGGACAACTTAGCTCTTCTCCTCTTTCCAAGCTTCACCTCCTTCCTCCATTGATGTGCTCAAGTTGCTGAAGGAAATCTCTCAAGTTCTAAAACTCAAAGGATCCTTAGAGAAATCTCTCTTCTCCAAGCTAAGGTATCTCTCTTTCCCCCATTGAATGGATTCAATGGCTACTTCATTTCTCTCTTATGCTTATTTTGCATCTTTGAAAATCTGTGATTGAGTTTGGAAGCCATTCAAGTTCATTAAAGTATTAAATTTCATTGTAAAAGAAATGCTTTATTTTTCCTCCTTTCTGCATACCTAAGCTTTTAACTCCATTGTTTGCATAGTTAGAATAATAATTTTGTGCCAAATTTGGTATCGATGGAAAGGTCTCGGAAATACCTTTCCATCAGTATATGTCACCGCACGTGAAGTGCTCTAGGTTGAGAGTATTTGAGCCCGAACGATGGCCTATTATGGTTTTCGCACAGGAGAAATCACCGTCGGGGGCTACAGCGCACTATAGCGCCCGAGTCTTGCGTTGAATCCACTGCAGCATGTTACCACATACCATAATGGCATAATAATTTGATAAAGCATAAAAACATTTTTGATGAACTTAAATTAAATATGTTGCAGTGCTGAAATCCGCCGCAACGCCTGAAAGCACTGCAGCGCGCCGTAGCGTCCGCACCTCGAGAAAATAGACATTGTAGTGCGCCGCAGCGCCTGAAAGCGCTGCGCGTGTCGTATTGCACCACAGCGCGCCTGACTTTCGGCTAGAAGGTGCCATAGCGCGCTATTGCGCCCAGAACTATCTGAAAGTGCCTAGAACTGTCCGGAATGGTCGAAACTTTATATTTTTCACATCAATAAACTTAGTTGAAACTCATCCTTAACTCTTTTAAATGAACAAAATCAGCAAATAGTAGTAAATTATAATAAATTCCATAAAATTCTACAATTCTCTAAATCTTTTATTAGGAGCTTCTTAGGATCTACACTCCACCTTAGGATCTTTTCCTTAAGATTAGAAATAATCCCATGTTAGATTTCACTCATTGAATAAATTGGTTATTCAATGGATGAAACTGCATTTCATCCTCAAATGGATGGGCAGACCGAACAAGTGATTCAAACTTTGAAATATCTTCTGTCTTTGTGTGTTGGATTTTGGAGGCAGTTGGGATGAACACCTCCCATTAATTGCATCACTTACAAAAACAATTTTTAAGCAAGCATCGGAATGGCTCCATATGAGGTGATAAATCCATAATTTATATCCTAAATAAAGGAAAAATCTCTTTCATTTTTCATATTGAAACTGCTTCCTTGATCAAATTCTACCTATTTTTCAAGAAAAATGCAAACCCATCAATTTCTGGACAATTCTGGAAAGTTTCTAAATTTTTTGGAAGAAATTTGCTGCGGCGCGCTAAAGGGCGCTGCAGCGCTCCATAGCGGGAGAACTTGCGGGACTCAGGCGCTATAGCGCGCCATAGCGGGAGGACTTGCGGGACTTAGATGCTATAGCGTGCCACACCGGGAGGACTCAGGCGCTATAGCGTGCTACAGCGGAAGGACTTGCGGGACTCAGGTGCTATATCGCACTACAGCGGGAGAACTTGCAGGACTCGGGTGCTATAGCGCGCCACTGTGAGAGAACTTGTGGGACTCAGGCGCTATAGCATGCCACAGCATGGGAACTTGCGGGGCTCAAGCGCTATAGCACGCTATGCCACAGCGGGAGGACTCAGGCGCTATAGCGGACCATCAAAGAAAAAGCCCAGAACGCCACAGCGCATTGCAGCGGACCACTTTACAAAATTCAACCGCTACAATGCATCGAATTTCTTTATGAGCAGGGCATTTATTGTGGCTAGATAAGACCCCCAATATGCCCCTTGTCTCCCAGTCATCATTCCTTCTGCAGCAGAATTGTTATTAAATGGAAAAATTACATTTGAAGTGATGTGGAGATTAAGGAATATAAAAGTAAAGGTCACTTCACTCCTCAAGTTGGATTTGCAATCATCATAGCAGAATTTTGGAAGATGTAAAAGTAGATTTTGAAAGGGAAGTAGTGGAATGCAGCCCCTCTATATATACAGCTCTTCTTCACTTAAGAAGGGTTCCCTACTTTACTCAAAAAAAAAATCCTAAGTAAGGAGAGGGCTGCATAGAAGAGAAGGAGAACTCTCCAAGGGTGGAAGAACTCCTATTGCTAAGGAGAAGAAGGAAGAAAGGTAGCACTACGGACCGAGGAGAAACAACCTATAGCAAGAAGAGGAGAAATCTGAAGAACTTCATCAAAGGATCGTTCCTAGTACTCTTGAACTCTTGTCTTGTGGTTTTCTTAGTTGATCATGAAAAGGTCTTTATCCATGTATATGTTCTTTTTTTTCTCTAGTGTAATGGAGAGCTAAACTCCCCCTTGGGGAGGGTTGGGGCAATCTTACATGAATTGAAAGAGATTATTATGTATAAAAAATTTCCTCAATCATTAATAAAATTTGTGAACTAAATGACTTGTTATAGAGATGAAAATGACTATCATGGAATTGAATGTGATGATGAAGGACTAAATGACTTCAAGAGCTAAAAATTCTTGTGCTCCATAGCTCACCCTTAGATTGGAAGTGGAATCATGAGTGCACAAAAGCTTAGAACTATGTGAGAAAGTTCTTGAGCTTAGTGCACCTTGATCTATATTCAACTAAAATGTTGAAGCGTGTGAGCTAAGGCCCACTAAATGAGCTCCACTACTCAGTATACATGAAGGGAAGGAATGGATTCTTTGAGAGCTCATGAACGAGGTGACATAGTCATTGAGCCCAAATGAAATCACTCCTTTATCTAAATTGTGCATGATGTGTGTGATGCTCTTAGTGGAATCAATGCTTATAAGATCTAAATTAAAGAAACAACTCTCATATCTAGAAACTAGGAATGAGAGAAAAATCAATAATCTAAAATCTTATAAGGGTCTTTGTGCTAAAATAGAACCGACTGTGTTTTCATTTCAAGCATGAGATTTGAACTTGTAAATCTTGAAGCTAAACTCTAAGGAGAAAAATGTGCACTTGATTAAATTATATAAAAATTAAGTAAAAAAGACCAATGCTTGAGGAAGCATCATACATGAGTCACCTAATATTTCATGTGGGAGAGTCCCAACTCTCCTCTCCTTTTTATCATAGTTACTTTCTACTAAGATTTGTTGTGCTTATTTAGGAACCAATTCAACAAAACACGCATAGTTTAAACAGTGTTGAACATAAATATACCTTAGTAACAAAATACCCAATTCCCTGAGGACGATAAATTTCATAATTCACATTCCAAATTATTACTTCAGACCATGTACACTTGCGTGCAAGCGCAGACATGTAATTTACAGCCTGTCATAAGGCCTTATATGGGAGAAGATGTATCACCCCGCTATCTTGGAATGATGTCTGTGATGGCAAATTACTGAGCTTAGATCTTGTGATTCAAGCAATAGAGAAAATCAAATTAATTCAACATCGAATGAAGGTATCCCAAGATAGACAAAAGCAATACTTTGATTATAGTCATCGTCACATCGAGTTTGTAGTAGGAGACTTTG
Organism: Gastrodia elata; assembly: GCA_016760335.1. Taxonomy (NCBI): domain Eukaryota; kingdom Viridiplantae; phylum Streptophyta; class Magnoliopsida; order Asparagales; family Orchidaceae; genus Gastrodia; species Gastrodia elata. Next base: position 13,930,430 of record CM028670.1, on the reverse strand, counting down.
TGTATCTTAATGTCAGTCCGTATAGAGTTTTAAGACTTGGAGTCTCCATAAAATTAAGTCCAAGGTATACTGGACTGTTTAAAATTTTGAAAAGAGTTGGGTTAGTTGCTTATAAGCTCAAATTTTCTCCACATTTAAGTTTGATGCATGATGTCTTCCATATCTCATCCTTAAGAAAATGCTTGTTAGAACCTGCACTATGAATTGAAGTAGAAGAAATAAACATACAACCATATCTCAATTTTGTGATTGAACCATATCTCAATTTTGTGATTGAACCATATTACGCAAGGAAATCTTAGATCTAGATGTAAGGTAATTGCGTAGCAAACCAATTCCCATGGTGAAAGTGAAATGGAGGAATTACCGATGTGAAGAAATAACTTGGGAAGAAGAATCTAATATGAGAAAAGATTTTCCCCAACTATTCACTTAAGAAATGTAAGTAACTAGTATTTTATTTTTTTTATTAAATGTTGAATTAATAAAATTTTAAATTTGATGTCTAGACAATATCCTCTTAAGTTGGGGAGAATATAAAATCTCAAGATTTTGAGTGAATAAAATTATTATTTATTATCTTAGTTAATTTGAATAATATATTAGTTATATTATAAAATAAAAATATCTAGCTATTAAGAATAATTTTGTAGAATTTTAGGAGAATTTTAGAAATTTTTCCATCAAGGAATTATTCTTGGCTATTTTAAGATAGATTTAAATCAAAATAGTTATAGAAATTTTTTGGGTGTCAAAATTTAAATATATTTTTTGTTTTTGAATTCTACACTATCAAATTAGCTATCAGTAAAAATTTCATAAATTTTAGAGCTAAAATGGACGAGCTATGATAAAAATACATTGGAAAAATAAATAAATAAATAAAATAAAAAATTCGGTCGTTACAGTTTCAGCAAATAGGATATTAACTAACTTAAAAATCAAATCCCGGGACAACCACTTAGACAAATTGGATAATTTTTATGTCTATGGATTCCTCTCAATAGGATCTACATTTTGAAAACTTAAATTTAAATTTTTGAAATATATTTTTTATTAATTTTGAGAAATACTAAAATATATTTTTAGCCAAATTATGCTAAAAACTCATAATTTTTTAGGGTTTTGCATTTAAATCACCTAATTAAAGGTACCAATTGATATTCCACAGAAATTATTCTCAATTAAGTCAAATTATATTAAGCTATTCAAATTCTACCATTATTAAACCTACATAATTGGATCATTGCTAAAGCTTTATATGGACTCCTAAATTTTTAAACCCTAGCTAGAAATATTAAATCTTGCCTTTATTTCTTTCTTACCTCTATTTGAAAGCATTAGTCAAACTCATTTTCTCACCCTCTTCTCCTCCTCTCCAAACCCTAAGGACTTCAACTATAAGCAAATCTCAAGGCAAGGATAAGATCTTGGAAGCTCTAAACCATAAAAATAAAGGAGATTTAGGCTACACTATATCATTCTTTTCACGACAATGAGAAGATCTAGGATTCATCAAAATTTCCTTGCTTCAAGATACTCTCTTCTTTGATTCTCTCATTATTTCTCTTCTTTATCAAATATATTTCATGTTTGAAATATATATATATATATATATATATATATATATATCGATCAAATAAATGTTAATTACAATATTGGTATGTTATAGGCATACTCACAATGATACTTTAGATTGCTTAATTCATATGTGTATATTCATAAAATTCCAAGAAAAATTTCTTTGATTTATTCAAATATTTTATAATTTTTCATCCTTATTTTGTACTATCATAATTCTTGCTCTATTTAAAATTAGTTATTGTAATTTTGCACACACATTCTCATTTGTATTTTTAACAAATCACTAGAAGACACTAACTACATCATAGTTTTGCCTTTAAGATGTTCAAAAATTACCCCAAAGTTGAGAAACCAAATTGTATTTAAGCTTTTTTTTCCTAATTTTTATTTTTTGTTATAAACTTTAGAGAGTTATAACCTTCCAACCACTAAGCTCTAAGTGTTATAACTTTGCATGATTACTCTCCTATAGTTTGTGAACAATTTCATATAAGACATTATTATTCCATTTGGACTCTAAGGTCACCATTTAGGCATTCAAACTTCGACAAACACCCATTTAAATCTAGAGAATAGTTTTTGACAAACTTTAAGAAAAACTTTTGCTATATTTTTGTTGTCATAACTGTTAATCTAACCATTGGATTTAGTTGATTTTTGGCATTATTACTCTCTATTATGTTAGGAACAACTTCACTGTTGAATACAGAACTTAGTTTTTCCATATATATCTTCATTTTTATGTCTAAAGTTCTAAAAATAATGTGATTGTTTTTTAGAAAGTTTTAGAAGCTGTAGACATCTTTCCCAAACTATTCACATTCATAACTTTCAAAATACTTTGAACCAGTAACTAAAATTTGGTATACTTAATCTCCAATCCATTAAGAATAACTTTCATTTATATATCAGTAGTTGAAAATATCATTTGAACCTTCATTTAGGTATCCAAAGTTCACTATAAAACTTTAATCACATCACCTAACCAATTTTAAGGTTTTCTTCCAAATTTTGTAATGTTGACCCAAAGCCATATTATCATTTTCTAGATTTTAAAATAGAATATTAATGTATAAGAATTAATTTTTAATATATTTATATAAGGAAAGTTTTGATAAGTAAATGAACATATCAGGTACGTATAGATATTCTAATTGTACCAATTTTAGCATTATTTGAGCTTATTTCATTTTACGTGTATCCCATTGTTATGATAAGTTAAATTATATTTTACTTTTTATAAATGCTTATTACAAGTATATGTGATAAGAATCTTTGGAGATATAACAAAACTAAACTTGTACAGGTAGGGATTGCTAGCAACCCATGAGGAAATAAGGAGGGATATAGTCTACTAAGAATGGGCAGAAGATCCAGAGGAAAGACTCACCAAATTGATATTTATGTAAACAATTATCGACGATTTATTGTATACTAAAATGATATTTATGTGAACAATTACTGATGAGTAAATGTATACCCTCCTAGAATAATTTTGATGCTAATATCTGAGTTTCCCAGTGAAGTTTATGGGTTTAGGCCCAAAATGATATATTTATGTCACATAATAATTTATGCTAAGTTTTTCCTATTCATGCCCATTTAATTTATGCTAAGTTATCCCCTTTCATGTCAATTTATATTTATGCTAAATTATTTCCTTTTATGCTAATTTATATTTTACTTTGAAATTATTTTGAGCCACTTGAGCATTGTCAATTAAAATTAGCATTATCTTCACATTGTAATAATGTTGTTTCCTTCATACTTTATTGCATTGAATTTGTAACCTATATAGAATACTAGAAATTAATATTTTTAGATACTCTACATACTCTTGCCTGATTGGCAATGTTGATAATTAATACTAGTTGTGAGAATTAGAAGAAGAAATTCACTTGATTTCAAGAGCTATGAAGGATCCTATTATCAAGAGTGAGATGGAGACTTGTTATTTAAATTTTATAATATTTTATATTTATCTAAGTTAAAATAATCTGTATAACTTTAGTTTAAATTTTTTGGCTCTGTGATATATGGATATTATTTATTTAGTAATTTTTATGATAATTGATTATTTTTGAATTATTACTTATAATCTCTCAACCCCAGTCTTCGGGTCATTATAGTTATCATGCTAAACTATAACAATACTAGTATTGTTACTCATTATTGGGTAGCCTAATCTATCTATTTTCACAACTAGTATACATATAATAGCATTAGAAGTCTATACCTGAAGTTTGGTATGATTTGGAGATTGTTTGTGTTCAACAAATATTTAAGTATTTTAATTAACCTAAAAAATACCTAATTTAATTTGACCTTAGAATCAAAATCAGAGTTAGTCATTCAACTCCTCACCTTAAAATTAGCTAGGGGTGATATTTTGGGAACTTGTGGAAGTCGAAGAATCTTCCCCGAATATTTTAAATATATTTAAGTGTTCGAAAAATTAAGATAATTAAATTGATCTCCAATTTAAAATCTGACTTCATTTTTTAGTTCCTCACCTTCCATTTAGCTAGTTTCTTTTCAATCAACATAAATTTTTTTATTTATATTTATACTAAAATATACTAAAAAATTGAATATTGGATAAAAGTATAAAGGATTAATGTGAGCTTATCCAGACAATTATGCACTATTTATAAGTTATAGTTATATAATAATTTTAGTAAAGATATTTATCTTTTATTTGTGCTTTTTTTTATTTTTAAAAATATGTTGTTTATGACCCATGTCATTTTTTTAGTTATTATCTTATATTCTATTATTCTATATTTATTTATTTCATTCGAATTATATATTTTACTTTTACATATTTATCTTTAATATTTTATTATTTTTAGTTCATTTCTTTAACTCTTATTCTTACTAAATCTTGTATCAGATGGAATTCTTCTCTGTACAAATGGTACTTTGAATTTGGAATGAGTATAAAAAGATTAACTATACTCTTTTATTCAATACAAATAAAATGTTATAAAACGCTATAGAACATTATTATACGATATATATAACTTAAAGTTCAATAATTCACATGTTTGGACATTTTATTTTACTAATGATTGATTACATCCTCTTATGGACGTTGATTGATAAGATATTCTATATTAATAGATTATGGGTAAATTTTTTGAATTTTTCGGAGCTCATTTAGTTATTGAATTTTGATTTAATAAAAAAATTATAATTAATTAATTAATAATATTTAAATAATTATTATTTATTCCTAAATAACCCTAACGTATCCTTTTGCATCTGAATCAGACGGTGCGTGATCCGTGCTTTTCGATCCAAAACTCTCGGCTAATTTGACGGCATCCACTCGATCCTGTCAGGGATCAATCCGATCCATCCATCGTTCGATCTGTTAGGATAAAACGATCCACTGTATATCTCCCCGATCGTGGCATGCTCCTTGTAGGAAGCTATGCCACGGCACCAATCGGCGCCCTCCCCAACTCCATTTAATCTCTATCATCCACCCCTTCACCTATATTGGCTTTTTGCGATCATTTCCATCGCTCGACACAACCTCCAGGCGACCTTTTCTTCAACCCTAGCAAAATCGAGACATTGGCTAAGGTACGCTCTTCCCATTCATTATATTGAGTTATTTCCTAAATTAGCATTTTGTTCTTTGATTGTATGCATTGCTCTATCGACTGCTATCTTCCACTATACCCTAGCTAGCCTAGCTGAGGTTGCTCCGTCACCGCGCCTACAGTGCGGAACAAGTGCTTTCAGCATGTCGGATTAGCTTCCTAGGGCTTGCAAATTGGGACTTCAAGGTTGATTAAGCTTAGGGCTTTTAGGTTCAGATCGTAGGCCACGTCAAGGCCATCCTTTCAAGTTATGGCCCACCAACGGAGGAGCTAAGAGTCATCGTAATTGCGAAGCCCAAGCCGCTCCTACGCAGGTTCGACTGCAGGTTAGGGCAGAAGCGCAGATTTTGGCGGGTCAGTCTGACCCGCCCCCTCTAAAACTGGGCTCAAGTTAATGGGCCCGCTTCTGCGGCCTGCGTGCGGGCCCAAATCCGTTCGCACGCGCACGCGGGAGGCATTGACGCGCGCGTGCAGACAAAACAGTAAACCCTATATGTTAATAAAATAATTATTTAATTAATTAGTTCAAATATTGTTGCATCATAACTTTAATTATACTTATCCAAATAATATAAAACTATATACCATTTTGATCAGAAAAATGAGATGAATAATAATATGAAATCAAATTTAAGATTGGATGGCTAATTCTGCTAATCACTTCTTAATTGCAATTAGGAGTCTCAAAAATCCTAATTTAAAATATTAGTTCTCTAAGAATGATCTTGTCTCTTAGTAATCCTTAAAATCCCTAATGGCATAAGTAAACTTAGAAGATATTAAATTGTAATCCTTCCCTTAATTCTACATCTAGTGTCTCCCAAGTGAGTTCTTAGCTAATTTAGTAAACTTATGAGCTATAGCCACTTTAAACTAAGTTACCTTAATGAGTTTCAAGGTAATAAACCTACAACCTATATCTCCTAATTATAAAACCTTAACCTTAAGTCTAGTAGCCAACAAAAATTGATTGGTTTAATTTTAACATAGGATTAGAATCATGTTGTATGTATATACTATTACTTTCCAAACCTCACTTACTTATAATATTATCTTTTAATTGACTTAAAGATTGAAATGTCTAAGTCAACTGGGAGCTTAATCAGCTCTAATCATTAAGTTAGATAACCAAATTAGATAACAGTGGATATCACATAATTTACAATTAACTTAAATTCCATGAATGCTGCTTTGCTTTGAGATTACAATCTTGAACATACATAAAAATATTATGCATAAAAAAAAACTTTAAAATATTAAACATATGAGTTTCATGTGGTGAACTACAAGTCAAGGCAGGCTACGAAGTAATAAGGAGACCTCACACATTCTAAAGGAGGAGTGTGTGTGTGTGTTATGGGAAACCCCATTTTACTTAGCTAAGTAGGCGTGTTTAGCTCCTCATTCATTCTGTAATTTATGCTTGCAGAACAACTTTTTATAACTTAACTTATTAATTGTGAGCTCCTTATCATAGTCTTTTGACTATGCTTACTTATTATAGTCGTCTCACTTTACATTACTTTACTGTACAATACTATTTCTTATTACTGTTTTCCTCACATTATAATATTTACTTTATTAGTAGTGTATAGTTTTTTCACTATATTTATGCTTCACTGTTTTCCTTTATTTACTACTTAGCATAACTTCATTGGACATAGTCATGTATCCCTTCATGCTTTCATATGCACTTTAGTAGTTTTTAGCCCTTATAAGATATATATTTTTTCTTATTGATGAAAAAGCTAAAGAAAATTACTAGTGGGTACTTACTCTTTTACTTTGCTTTACTGCTTTTACACACTTTCATATCCTACCTTTGATTCTTAGTGCTCCGTTTACTCATATAAATTGTAAATGGCTAATGTGATATTCGCATAAAACTAAAAAGAATTTAGTATAACCCTAAAATGTACTTAGATAGTTTAAGTCAATCCACTTGTTTTTACTTTGTTGGTTGTGCCCTACTATAATAAAAATCAAATACGGTAGATCAAAAGCATCATCTAGACCTTGGAGGGACTAGTACCAGCCATCAATAGTTGCCAATTAGCTTCCTTTTTACTATTTTTTAGTGAGGATTAGTGTATTTTTAATAACTTTTAATTTAGTTTATAATAACTTAATTTTGTGATATTTTTATTTTCTTTCTATGATGGATGTACTTTCATTTTTGTATACTTGCTTAGTTTGGATGATAAATATGGATGCTCCTACTTGAATAATACTTGTACATTTTTACGTCTAACTTCTTTGCCTTAAAAAGATTCTTTGTCGCATAGCACTTAATAGTGAATCAACTTCTACTAATTTAGTGTAATGCTATGGTAATGCTCTAGTATTGGATTGGGTTCCTAATTCAATATTAGAGTCGTTACATAAATCTAATTTCATTTAAGTTTTAATCATATTGTCATTAGGTTCTATGCATTATTATGACCTAACACTAGAAATTTATGCTCATTTAGATCAAAAGTGAATTATCTAATTACTTTAATCAAATTAAATATCCTAAAAATTAACTAAATTAATTTGACATTCAATCAAAAATTTGATTTTATTTTTGAGTTACTCACACCCTAATTAGCTAATGGAGAATTTTTGAAAATTTTTAAAGATCATTTAGACCTAAATTAGTATTTAATTTAATTAGCTAATGGAGGATTTTGTTTCCCACTGCCTCCTCTGCCCTCCAACGACCTCCATAGCCATTAAATCCCTGAATTGCCCCCATTTGGGCTAAGCCCAATGATAATTCTCGGGCTGCAACAAGGAAGCCAGCCCTTTTGCTCATTATGAAATTCAATTGAAGCTCTCAATTGCCCTCAACTGATCCAAGTTCTCCTGCTACCCTCTTTATATTCCAGGTGACCCCGCCGAGTTCCAGTTGACCTCCCTGGCACTACAGTGGGCTAGGCTTGGTATTCAAGCTCACAGTTGATAGCTAGGATCCTAATGTAACTTTTGGATCATGGTTCAGCCTCTTGATTCCAACATTTCTCCAACAATTAGTCCACCACACCCTCAATCAAGGTACTTCATTTTCCTCTGAGCTAAATAGGCTAAGTCGGTGCTTAATTGCCTGCGATTAGCTTGTTGTTAAGTTGTGAATGCATTAGAAATTATTTGTGACTACTTTAGACATCGGGCCAGGCTTTGACAGTGGTTCAGATAGTGAAAATCACTTTCTGGAAGGGGGTTGCCGGGCTGTAAGACCATTCGGCTCCTCACTAGCAACCGACACCACAATTGGGTGTCTAATTGTCAATGAGTCTATCCCTTATCATCTGCTCACGTTCGATATCGCTTTGGCCACTCAAGTTTGCCGATTTGGTCGTCGATTTGCTCAGGTTACAATAGCACTCCACAATACTGAGATCGAGTAGGGTCCCGAGGATCCAGCCTACCATCCAGCGTGCTGTTATGGGTGTTTGCTTCATCTAAACATGTTGAGTGTTCCTAGATCAAGCAACCGCCATAGCTTCTTCTCTATATGGAGAATTAGCTCCCTACAATAAAACCCTAATTAGGGCTCGAGTCGAGTAAGGTTCAAATGTTATGGAGGTCCTCTCTTAGGGCTTCCATGGGCATTCAACATGCATGTTCTAGTGATCGCGTAGGACCCAAATTTAAGTCGGCAGCTCATCTATGTGATCAAGAATTTGGGAAAACACTAACCCTAACTCACAGTTGTCTAAATTTTCAAGAGAAGAAGATGCACATTAGTGGGCCTAGCCATCTCCAGACCCGTGTGTTTTGAAATTGGGTTATCTAATTAACCCTATTGATTTTATTGAAATTAAGTTACGTTGATTTTATTTTTAACCTAAGTTTAGAACTATAGGTCAATTAATTTCAATTGTATTATTGAAATTAATTGATCCCTTTAAGTTCAATCATAATAATCTTATATATCATTTCATTTAGAAAATCACAAGGAATTTGATTATGGAATAAAATTTGGATTGTTATAATTAGCAATGATCAATTAAATGATTTGAGGGCATATTTACAAAGTTAATATATTTTTTTCACCACCCTAATATCCCTTTACATATGATTGCTCAAGATGATTAGGGCAGCTAATTATTTTCTTTCACATTATTTTATTGATAATCCAGACATTTTCCTCTCATAACTTTCCCACAAAAAATCTTGAGCATTGCACTATGCCTCCTCATTATTACATAAAAAAAAATTAGAAAGTGTTGTTGCATAAAAGAAAATAGTTGCACCACACAAAAAAAATCCTGTATATCATTTAAATATTTATCAGAAATCTTAAACAATAATATTGCATACTCAATAAGCCTCGCATATGAGAGCTAAGATTATGAGGGAATAAAATAAAAACAAACATTAAGAAAAATAAGTATATATATATATATATATATATATATATATATATATATATATATATATGAACATAAAAGCCACCTATGGTGTGAGAAATATTTACTGACGATTTATTTCTTTCTCTAGCTTAAAGCATGAGGAAGAACATTATTCTCCTCTACGTTTCCTTTGTTGTTTGTTCAAAACAAAACAGCTGAAATATGTCCAACAAAAAGATAAAATTAGCAACAAAAAAAAAAAGAAAAAATCATAAAAATAAATATATAACTTTATTGGATATGCGAGTTTATAATTTGGGAGCTTGATCTTGCAAATCATCTTCAGAGATCCAAACTACATCCTTGAGGGATGTTGAGAGTGTTTTATAGAACTGCATACATTTAAGAAAAATATGTAAAAACATCAGTAACATGAGCTCAAACAATTTTAACTTCTCTGTTTCATGTAAGCCTAAGCAAGTTTTGAAGCTCAACTTCAATGATTATGTTTTTCAGATTAATATGGTGTGCAGTTCAAAGTATGAAGCATGTTAAGCGCACAAAGTTATCAAATTTCAAATTTAGATGATTAGCATATTATTGTTTATTTTTATCATGATTTTGGGAGAATTGACCTAACGATATATTATAGTTTTTCTAGACAATCACAATATGTCCCGATCAATAGCTCAAGCTCGACCTAAGTTTTGTTTATGGGCCGCCACGAAAAATAAAAAGGTCAAACTCGAGTTAGCATTTTAGACATTATATTATATTGGTCAAGTTCAGGTTGGCTCACTAAATGACATGATTGAATCCAAAATTGTATAATAAACAGGTTATTTGGGTTAGATTCAAGTTATTCATGCCAGCCTTGAGTCAACCTAAAAACAGGTTAAGCAGGTCAGTTCAAGTTTTAAGAGTTCATGAGATAATCCTGTCGAGTTCAATTTGAATCACAAAATTTAACCCATTTGATAAAATGGCAGGGTTCGGCCTAAGGTTAACTGGTTCAAACCAATTTACAAGTCAACCCGAACCCCGTCTGCCAACCAAAATGGTAACCTGGCTTGGACAATCTGCATATAATTATAAACTTTTGCTTTTATTTTAAACATGATGATGATATTTTACTTCAACTATGCATTCATGCATCATGTGTAAATCTAAGAATGAATCTTTAGTAACTCTCCTTATGGTTAATAATTCATGTTACCGTTAGGAGGCTATAAAACTATGATGATATGATGATATGAGATATAGAGAGCACGGCCATGACAAGGTGGTGAGTGATGACTCAGTTATAACCATGAATATATTAAAAGAAAATATGATTGATGTTTTTGAGCCAAGTGATTATCTATACCATCACAAAATTAATGATTACACCATGATTAGCCTTTACATAAAATGCTTATAAGATTCAGATATGGTAACACTATGAAGCATGTAATCTGATAAGCATATGTTATATATATTAAAGCATTATATTAGTTCCTCTATGCATTAAGGGAATGTCATGTAGTAATATGATAAAATTAAGTGTTAAATCATGATAAACTTTTCTTTTATAACAATCTAACTTTGCTACAAATGTACTTATTTCTCATCATATACTTTCATGTATGCCCACTCAACTCCACAACACTTATTTTTATCAATATGCTTTTGCTTTTTAGGCCAATATTTTAGCGCATTACTTGTTTGCACTTATGTGTAGCATATATATGTTCCAAGTGTCCTTGCTTGCATTCTCAGCAAGGCATCAAAGTTTTTTTTTCATTTGCCTACTTCGCTTCTCTCTTTCTAATAACGCACCTTTTGTTTGTTGTATGAGAAATTTTTATACTTTGTTTCTCGCTAATCTTTATTACAACTAAAAAAACAAGTCACCACGACCTAAAATGATCATCTTGCCACACAAACTAATGTGCTTATGGGTGTTACAGTATAAAATAATAATAAGATATTATTGCTTGGGGGTTGTTATGGGTTATGAGCCGAGCTCAAGCTACGAGTTCAGCTTGAGTCATTAAACTAGCTCAAAAATAAGCTTAAGTTAGCTTGAACAATTAGTGCGTTGAGCTAAATTGCTTATGTAAAATATTGTAATAAACATATAATAATATAAATTAGTTTAAATTAAACTAATTAAACATAACCTCTGTATCCACGACCATAAAGTTTGTTAACTTATCAGGCTCAAGCAGGATTGCAAGCCTATTATCAAGCTCGAGCTTAACAAATGAGCTCTATTCAAACTCGAGCTCAAACTCATAAAAATTTAGAAAAGTAGAGCATGAGCTTGGTCTAGGCTCTATTGGTGACTTGATTACACCTATAATGACTGAAGTTAAAGGAAGGAGGCTAACTACAATGGATGTTGGGGAGGGTGTAAGCTTTAGAGGTGGTCATGGTTTGTTGGTTAAAATTTAGTGGGCATCTAAGTGGTGAAGAGAGCCAAGGGAGATGGGTATAAAAAAGTTCAAGGAAAGATCTCAAAGGGGGAAAAGAGAGGCAAAGTGTGGAGGCCAAAGGCTCAAGGTAATAATCATGTAAAGAGGCAACCAAAAAGGAAAAAGGTCGATGGGTGTATAGCTAAGTGGCAATGATTCTGATAAGAAAGCAAGTGGAGTTTTGATTGATTAGTGCTAGTAGAGGAGGTCATCACTGTTGATTTCACCAATTATGAGTAGCGCTGACTTCAAATCGAGTTCAAGTTGAGTTAACCCAGACTTGAACTTGAAATTTTTGAGTGTCAACTCGTACTCAACTCAAACTCGTTCGAGTCGAGTTCAAGTCATTTCAAGTCATGTCAAATAGAATTTGAGTGAAGTTGTTAGGTTCGAACTCTACTCAAAAATTTCGAGTCGAGTCAAAATATTTCGAGTTCGAGTATCGAGTTTCGAGTCAAATTGCTAGTCCTAATTATGAGGAAGAAAAGCAGGTATCATATGGTAGGTTATCAATGATAGATTGTGACATTCATGCCAGCTGCTAGAAAGGTGAGAGATAGAAAGATAAAAATGAAGAAGGCCATCCAAGAGCGAAGAAAATTAAGAGGGGCTATCAGTTAAGAAAATGAGAGGCCTTTAGGCTCTATTTAGTTTGCTCTTGAGCACAAAATAGTTTCGTTTAAGTTTGATTTCCTAGCTTAGCAAAACCTCAGAGCCTATGATTAAAACCAATTTAAGTACATTAATCCTAAATGTAACTCTCAACTAATTTTCAACCTAGCTTAACATTAATGATCATTACTAACAAATATCAATAAAATAATCCCCTCCAAGTTCAACATTGGTGAGATGAAGAGCAGGTTGGTAATCTGATGATGTGAGGCAGCTAGTAAAGGCTTTGTCAGAATGTCAGCAAGCTGATCTTCGGTTGGAATGTGTTGGACGGTGAGCTTCTTTGATTTGACTAGGTCACATAACAACATAATAGTTTACCTCAATGTGTTTCATGTGAGTGTGGAGAATAGGCTTGGTTGTAAGGAAGGTGGAGCTCAAGTTGCCACATAAGATTGTTGGTGGGGAAGCCAAGGAGGTGCCATGTTCAACGAGTAGAGCACAATCCACATAACCTTGCTAGTTGTATTTGCAATGGCCTTGCATTCAGCTTCGGTATTGAATCGTGCCACGGATTGCTGCTTCTGAGGACCAATAGATGAGGTTCGGGTCAAAGAACCAGTTGTGGACTTGCGATCACTCGGGTTCTCGGCCCAATGAGCGCCACATTAGGCCGAAATAGTAAGATGTGACAGCAGTTGCAGACGAATACCAGAGTGGGAGGTGTGACAAAAGTACTAAAGAATACACTTGACAGCTTGACAATTGGAGGTAGTTGGTTGGTGCATAGATTGGCAAATTTTATTCACGTTGAAGGTGATATCAGGTCTTGTACGTTGGAGATACTAGAGAGCACCAATAATGTTGTGGAATGCAGTGGGATCCGAAAAGCCTTTGTCAGGTATCTCACTTGATTTGGGTTGCACACCCATTGGAGTGGGTGCAAGCCTGGATTGTTGCAAACCGACACTGTGAAGGATATCTTGAACATAACATTCTTGGGTCAAAATAAGGTGCTCGAATTCTTGAGTGATGTTGATATTGAGGAAGGCAAGCACAAGCCCCATGTTTTTGAGAAAGAACTGAGCTGCAAGAAAGGCTATAATTTGCTAGATAGGTGAGTCACTATTTCCTGTGAGCATGATGTCATTGACATATACAAGGAACACCAAGAGATCAATGCCGCGTAGGTATATAAACATAGAAGTATCGTTTATGGCATTATGAAAACTGAACAAGTTAAGAGTTGTGGATAATTTGTGATGCCAAGCTCTGGGGGATTGGTTTAACCCATAGAGAGCACGATGAAGGTGGCAAATAGTCTTTATGAACTTCTGAAATAAATCCTGAAGGTAGTTCCATGTAGAATATTATCATGAAGATCACCATTTAGAAATGTATTATCGAAGTCAAGCTGTCTGATTTGCCACTTGAAGGTAAGAGCAAGCGTATGAACAAGTCGAATTGTGACTAGCTTGACAATCGGACTAAAGGTTTCGGAATAATCATTACCTTCTTTTTTAGTGAAGCCACGATCAATCAGACATACTTTGTAGAAAGCAATAGAGCCATCACAGTTGTATTTGAACTTGACATCTATAGTTGACAACATTTGCATTTATTGGGCAAGGAACTAGTCCAAATGTTGCTTTTATGTAGGGCAAAGAGTTCATCATTCATAGCTTGAACGTAGTATGGATCTTTAAGTGCTTGCCAATATGTGGCTTCAGATGTCTCATTTTGAATGGGTAAGCATTGGATGAAAATTGTTGCTGTAGTGAGCTTGTTGGGTCAGCACACTTTGCACAGAAGTTATTGTCTTTTTGAGATGGCGATGTAGCAGGTGGGGTCAAATTGCAAGGAGCAGTAAAGCCCTAAGAGAAGTTTGAGGCTGATATCTGAGAGCTGCTGTCAATAGGAGTAGTGGTGGTGGTCAGACTGTCCCAAGCCGAGACTAGGACGGTAATTATTGGGCCTGAGCTGCTGTTTGATTATGAGGTTGGTGTAGCAGAAGGATTATTGTATGAAAATTTGCATTCATTAAATGTTACATGTCGGAAGATGCAGAATTTCTTGAAGTTAATGTGATAGCAAATACAGGCATTGTGTTACCCACTGTAACTTAGAAATATACACGGTAAAGACCTAGGTTCCAATTTATTTGTTGCATAGGGTTTCAACAAAAAAAAACAAAGGCATCCAAAATTTTTTAGGAAGTGATAATCTAGAGGACGGCGGAACAGAATTTTGTATGGGGATTTGTAGTGAAGTTGAGGGTATGGAAGTCGATTTATGTGATACATGGCAGTTTGGAAGACATGTCCAAAACGTGGCAAGGAGATTTGCATGTATGAGTAGGGTTCGGCCAATTTCCACGATATGACGGTGTTTACGTTCAGCTTTGTCATTTTGTTTATGTGTATACGGAGCAGAGAAACAGTGATGGATGCCGAGGGATGCAGGGTGCTAGTAAATTTTTTATACTCTCCACCTCTATCAGTTTAAAATATAGCGATTTTTGAATATAGGGTGTCTAAGTTATGTTTTTAAAGGTGAGAAAAGTATCAAGAGCTTCATAGTTTTTATGTAAAGGATACAACCATGTGAAGTTTGAAAAAACATCAACAAAAATGATATAACATTTGTAACCAAATAATGACTCAGCAGGAGTATCAAAAATAATAAGATGTAATGTTTTTGAGAGACTGAATAAGCAATAGGTAAATGCAATCTATGTTGCTTTGACATATGACAGAAAATGCAGGTAGATATAGATTTTGTTTTTATTTGTAATGCGGAGGCAAGGTGCTAAAGTTTATCGGGTCATGGATGGCCGAGACGGCGATGCCAAACATCTGAAGATTCCGCGTGGCTGCGATTGGAGGATGGACTGGAAGAGAGCAAAAGAGTGTAGAGCCCATTAATGAGCATGCCCCGATGGAGTTCTTGTTTTGTAATTAGGTTCTTAACGACACAAAAGGAGTAGCGAAATTTAATAAAATCATAATTGACAAGAGTGAAGTGGCTGATAGAAATAATTTTTTTTTTAATTGTTAGAGACATAAAACTTGATTTAGGTGAAATATATTTGAAACTGATGAGAGAATGGTTGAGCCTGTGTGGGTAGTTCCATCACCAACTTGTAATTTTTTTGTAACATTGTATGGTTGTGGGTTTTGCACATTAGCCACGGATAGTTGCATATGGTGAGCGTCCCCTGAATTTAAAAATCATTGATCGACTGCTGATGCATAGTACGAAGACGGGGATTGCAGCGTTGTAGTAGGCATGTCACTTAGATACATAGTAAACTTTTGTCTATGAAAACAGTTTATCGTTGTGTCCGTATTTGTTGTAGAGTTGGCACTGTATAATAGATCGCCCTCTGCCATTGCTTTGCCCACGATCTCGAAAAGATCTGCCACATCCACGAAATGAATCTGATTCGTTGAATTGAGCGGCTATGATATTGTTGACTTGCGCTGAATTGGCGAGCATCAGAACTGAAATGGTTTTGGTGGAATGTTCTGGATACATCAGTTCATGGTTCAACAGGATATCGATGAGCTCATCCAATTTGATTGGAGTTATACAAGTTGTAGTGGCAGCGGTGATTGATGTGAAATCTGATGTCAATCCTATCAAGATACTGAGAACAAGTTGTTGCTCAATTACTGGTAAACCTGCAATCGTGAGCTGGTGAGCAAGATCTTTGGCTTGCTAAATGAAGATTGTCACCTTCATCGAGTCCTTTTTACGGCTTCTCAATTGTAATTCCAGCTGTTGGAGGCGAATCTGAGATGAATAGTAGATTGCAGCAAAAGCTAACCATATTGCCACTGCAGATTCACACGAAATGACTTGAACAAAGACCTTTTCAGTAAGAGAGGAGATCAACCTACTTAAAATCAATTGATCTTGCTTATACCAAGCAATAGCTTCAAGATCGGGTGCGTGGTTCTCATTGGTTGTCAAAAGAGGAGAACAAGATCCGCCAACATACCGAATAAGGCCGTGCAAAGTAGGAATTGAGACTTCCACAGAATATAGTTCGTTCCATCTAGTTTCACTAGAAGGAGATGAACAATGACTAAGACAGGATTGAATTAATCGATGGTGGTAAAGGATTGCGAGTGATGAGCGGTCGATGCTGAAGGCTACATGGAAGATTGTATCTCTATCTGGGTGGCGGGAATGGCGGGATCCCTCACATTGGATCGGGATTTGTATATCGCTGCTCTGATACCATGTTAGAGGCACACATACAAACGAGCAAAGAGGAGAATTAGGCGAAATGTTTTTCGTGTATACGAAAAGCGAGAAAGCCCAAGTTATATAGAGTCAGTGGGTACAAAGAGAACGACAGATATGCGATCAGTTACACAACTGCAGTAGAGACTCGCTAAATAATAACAAATATCATGTAGGGATTAAAACATCATTGCACAAGCTGTTATTAATTATAATATGCAATTAAACATTCACGAAATACACCGTTTTTTGACAAGTTAAACTATTTAGCTTAGATAGCTTCACTAGGATGAGTCAAGTTAATTTGAGCTTGTCAAACTCAAACAAAACATTCCCTTATCGCTAGGTTTAAAAAGGCAATTTAGAGTCACAACATCCAAGGTAATAGCAAAAATTATTTAAAAACTATCCTTATAATCCCAGATTAAATAAGGCTTAATTTTCATGTGATAAAATTGTTTTTTTCATTTAACAATTCAAAGCTGATGCTGGAGTCCAACCATCAATTCATCGCATCAAACATTATCTCTTTTACTTTTAAATATATATATAAACAAATATATGTTTCAAAAAGTTAAATGGTCAAGTCAGATATAAATCTTCAAGAAAATGCCAATGTAGAAGATTGCAATAGTTTTGATGTTGGTAATGCATCAGTTGTGGTGGCATTTTGTTGAATCATTTTATATTGCCTTAGCAGGGCTGCACCGCCGAAAAAAATTCTGAGGCAGTCGTCACTATTTATAAGGAGGTTGTAATAAAAGGAAGCAGTGTTGGACCTTTACTCATCTACTTCTTATCTACTGCTATTGACAAGTTGAATGATGCGTCAATTCAGAGTTTTATTGAGAATTTCAATAAAATTTCTGAAGAAAGCGGAGAGTTCCCTAAAATCAAAGCAATCAGGCATATTCTTATGGAGAAAGTACATTCAAAGCCTTTCGGGGAGGTACAA
Organism: Gastrodia elata; assembly: GCA_016760335.1. NCBI lineage: Eukaryota > Viridiplantae > Streptophyta > Magnoliopsida > Asparagales > Orchidaceae > Gastrodia > Gastrodia elata. The sequence continues at coordinate 13,912,624 of CM028670.1, read as the reverse complement.
GTTTCTATTGAAGAAAAGACAGTTCAGGAGGTGGCAAGTCTCCAACCTATCACCAATGAATGTCATACGAGTGGATCTGACGAACATACAAACAAGCTTATGTCATTCACTGTGACAATATCTGATAATGACTCTGATGAGGAATCTTTGTTTGAAAAGAATGAGTTATAAGTTCTAAAAGAGACTTGCTCCAACATAATTCAGACAAATAAAAAAGGGCTCTAACTCAAAAAAATTATTTCACAGCATTATCAACAAAAAAATGAGTCGATCCAGAAGCCTGAGTATAGGCTCACATTTGTATTGCACTTATATTTCTGCTCTCTAATTGATTCTTCATCAAGGAAAATCTATAGGGAGATTAGTGCCAATTTCCTATTTTTTTGTATTTTAGTTTGTTTTTATTTTGTTTATTTTATTTCTTTCATGATTACCATATAAAATCTGTATGAACTTATCATTTTTAAAAAAATTCAACAGATTTCCCTTAGCGAATGGTGATAAATTTTGGTAGGATTAGTCATGTATGGATCATTTGGATGAAACACCCATCAGCAAAATTCGTCATCAATTACAAGTTTGGTCTCCAATTTTGAAAGGTAGCTTCTTAAAAGCATTCCTGTATAGTATAGAACGCCTCGATCTTGTCATTTTCATTTGTACCAATTTTGTGTCTTCATTTTAGGTAATAAGTATATTGCAATTTGCAAAACTGGATTTCATCAAAGATCATTGATGATGACCAAAGTAAACAAGGAAGCTCATAACAAGATTGTCTTTACAATGTAATCAAAATGATAATGCTTGTTTGTTGATTCAATTAACGGTCTAAGAGAATTTATTTCAAAAGATTAAGTCAATAAACTTCATTATAGTTGTGTACATTTCACTGATTTCGTCCAATATGGTCTAAGGCATCACACATTTCATGGCAAACATATTGCAACTAGCAACTACTAATTTTTTAATGCTCCATGACTCAACATGTCTTTGATTTGACAACCATTAATGGAAATGATATCACCAGCTATTAGTCATTATTGTTGTCAATTTGAATAATATATTTCACCATTTTATTTACAATTTTGAGACTCGTTGATTGAGTCGTTAAAGCAGTTGTGTCCACCATCATCTCCCATGTGAATGAGTTTAATTTTTGACGCATCTAAAGGTCAAAATTAGCATTGAGTTTAATCATGTTCTCCTCCCTCGTTAATTGATAGCTCTCATTCCCTAGCACTGATCTTAAATTCACTTGCAATCCAAGAAATTAAAGTTATAGCACCTACATTTAATCTATTTATTTATTTTCTATGATAAATCTTAGTTTTGCCAACTCCTGATACACACCTTATTCACCCATGTCAAATATTATTAATAAATGTAAAGCTCATTTTCACGCTTAATGTATTATCACCCATTCTCTTCAATTACAAGCAGATGCTAATACACCTTACATCCTTTCAACGATATATTAATACAAGGCAAAAGAAGAAATCATGCAAAATAAGAAATCAAGCAAAAGAACAATTGGTGCACTGTCAAGTCAAATTACCTTCTGAAATTCAAGCGTGTCCCCTTTATCCTTTCGTACCTCAACCATATGCAAGGAGGGACCAACTTGAAATACCTTAACATGTTTAAGCAGTGTTAGAAAAATTGCAAGTCCTCAAGAAAGTAGATAAACAGAGATTTAATTGACCTCTGTTGATATATTGAGATTTCCCTTCCTGCCTGCTTTTACTTTTTGAAGCAACATCTACAAAATGCCAAAATCAAAAAACAAAGTACAGAAAGGTCAGCACAAATTGTCTGTTTTTACTTAGGCGTGTGCATTGACAGACAATGAAATAGTAATCAGATGAACTTCGACTAAAACTTTTAATCCAAACTACTTGAGAACCAGCAAACCTATATATCGCTAAAGCTTAAGAAGCAAATAGCACCTTATTATAAATTAATTATTAACACTCTTTCCATAAATCAATATTAATGTTTGCGGGCATGTGTGCATGCTTTTCTACTAGTGAAGGAAAAAATACATTATCATCTCATGTTACAAAATCATTTTTCAGCATGTTTGTTGAGATATATGTAAAGTTCATTTATTAAAGTCGTTCAAAATTGAATTTTGAGCATTTTTCAAAATTAAATTCAGAAATTATGCGTTGAAAACATAATTTTATCAAAATCATATTTCAAATAATTTATAAGTAATTTTCAAAAGAAAATCCAATTTTTAAAGGAGAACGCTTTGCTGCCCAAAAAATAGCCCAAATTGTGTGAAAATGAAGAAAAAGACAAACAATATGATCAAGCCTCTCTCTTTCCATCTAACAGTCAAAAAACAAAAAACACACATTTTGAACACTGTAATAAGGCTCTTTTTTTTAATTCCTAAACAACTTTAGGTTTTCCTATTTAACCCAACCGACCCCTCCATCTCACTCACACAATAGCCTCTCTCGGTTCAGGAGCAGGAAGTGCACAAGTATCACTCTCATACATTCAATCTAGGGAAGAGAAGCGCACAAATCTTTCCAAATAGTAAGAATCCCGTCTCCCTCTCTCAATCCCTATCTCTCTCTATGGCCGACCTCAGAGTAGTCTGCCTCTCCTCTCATTGTGACCTAGCCCCATGCTGGCCGACCCACAACAACCTGATATCCTCTTATGGCCAAGGGCCGAACTATTATTGTACTCTCTCCAACGGAAGCCTCCCTCATGTCCATGGAAGCCATAACCCTCTCTCTCCAACAATCCCTTCTTCCTCTCCCTCTCATCTACCTCCAAGCCACCTAAACAACCCAATACCTTACCTCCTTTCTCCTCTGACACACTTTAATCCTGTAATGTCTTTCACCCCCTTTTCACTCTTCTATATCTTCTTTCTTTAAATATTATTTATCACCTTTTTTACAAAAATCTAAAAACCACATAAACACCACACCCAATCAGAGAGACTTTTTCCTCTGATATCTCATTCCAATGTCGATTCTTATCTCGACAATGAACCTAGAGTACGTCGATGACTTCTCCTTGCCATCTAAGGTCATAGTTTTGTAAGTAACAAATTTTTTTATTGATTAAATTAGATTTTTTAACAACAAGAATAATTTTTAGTCTCTTTTAGAGTTAATTGATGCGGAGATTAACCACCACCATCCCCTTGAATACCAACCCAAATTCAAGGTATTGTTTTTGTAATAATCTCCAATTTGCATTTTGGACGAACATAAGATTAATCAAAGCCCTAATTGTGTGCTTCCCAATTAGCAACTAATCGACACAGAGTGCATCCTACACCACATCCTCAACGCAATCCACCAAAACTTAAATGTATAATTTTTATCAATTTATTATTTTAATCATTTGAACAGCCAAATAAATATTAGGTTTAATCTTAACTTTCCCATCTAAATTAATTAGTTGATAAATGTTTGTTTAGTGGACCGACATTCATACCGCAAGATTTCAAATTAAAGTAGGTAATTATAGTTTTAATATTATACAATAACAACACAAAGCCTTGTTCCACCGGCCACATGAATACTTTGTTTCCATTGTGCAAGACTAAGTAGCAGCCCATCCCTAAGTTCCAACTAAAAGAGATCATTTCTAATTGTTTCTTCATATATTTCTTTTGGTCTTCATCTTCCTCTTTTAACATGGGCAAAATTTAAATACTCAAAGGGCATCAAACGGTCTATGCATAATGTGCCTAATCCATCTAAGAGGGCATTCTCTAATCTTACACAATATTGGAGCCACTCCAACCTTGCTATGTATGAAATCATTTCTCATTCTATCCTTTCGAGTATACCCACTCATTCACCTTGGCGTCCTTATCTTTGTAAGACTATTTACTTGGCAAACTTCTTCTTTGTTGACCAACAGTCAGTTCCATATAACATAATTGGCCATATAGCTTCTCAATAAAATTTTCCTTTAATTTTAAGTGAGTTTTTCCAATTACACAACACTCCAGAAGCGCTCCTCCATTTCATCCTACCAACTTGTATCCTGCTAATCACATTGTTCTCTAGTTCACTACTATTTTGAATAATTGAGCCAAGCAATTGAATCTCTTATTCTTCTTGATCACATGATCTTCAATAGTTATGTCCTCAAAATTATGGATTCTATTATATCAAACTAACGCTCCGTATTTTATCTATTAGATCTACTAAATTAAAAACCTTTATATTCTAAAATAATCATCCAAAACTCAAATGTAGCTTTAACTCCATTCTTAGTTTATCAATTAGCAAAATATTATATACAAATAACATGCACCAAGGAACCTCCTCTCAAATGTATTCAATAAAAATATTCATAATTAATGAAAAAAATATGGACGGAGATCATAACCTTGATATAATCCAATAATAATAAAAAAATCATTAAAAAGCTATCTTGTAATCGAGCACATACTAGAGCCTCATTATACATACCTTTAATAACATCAATATATGTTACAAAAATTCTTTTTATCCAAAGCTTGATCCTCTATCATAAGCCTTTTCAAGATCTCCATCAAAAACTTTTTCAAGATTAATAAAGATTAAATAAAGATCTTTTCTATTTTTATATTTATCCTTTAAACCTCTTAGTAGATGTATTGCTTTCATTATGGATCTATCTGGCATAAAACTAAATTGATTTTATAAAATACGAATATCCTTTCAATCATTCTCTCACAAAATTTCAATGTATGGCTTATCAACTTTTTTCTCCAATCATTTGCACATCTTAATTATCACATTCATTCTTGTAAATAGCTACAACAATACTCCACTCATATGATATCTTTTTAATCTTTAAAATAGCATTAAATAATTTCATAAGCCTAGAAATTCCTTCCTCGCCCAAATATTTTCACATATCGATAGAAACGTCATGATCCTATCGTTTTCCACTATTTATTCTTAAAAAGGCATTCCAAATCTCAATATTACTAACTGACAAATAAATGTGTAACTGATATTTTTTATAATCATTAAACTCATTTATATCAATGTAATGACACAGTCTTTATTTAAAATCTTAATTAAATAATTAATCTATCTATATTGAATATCTTCATCCCTAAACAAAACTTTTTATCATCTTTAATATATTTTACATAATTTAAACCTTTGTTTCTCTTGTCTGTTAATTTGGCTAACTTATATATATATATATATATATATATATATATCCCTTAATAATTTTTAGTTTAACATACAAATTCTCGAATGCAGCACTCTTAACATCATGAACTATTTTTTTTTATATTTATTTCAATTCTCCTCAATTTTATGCTTGAATTTTTCTTTATAGCATATATTTTTCTCCTTAATCTTTACTTCAATATGTGTTTCCACCAGCATGCATCTTTATTATTAAGTGCTCTACTTTTTATTCATTAAGGATACTTTGAGCCACATTGTGAGTACAACTAGCAATCAAATTTCACACATTTCTTCCAATAATTCAAAAAATAAGCTTATTTCTCTTTAATTGATTAGTATACCACTTTATCTGTAGTTTCTTAAAACTTACAATTCAATAAGAACTTACAGCTTAATAAATTTATCTATCTTTGTTTTTACATACTAAATATAAGATTTAATAAAATATTTTATCTATCATTTACAACATAATCATCAATGTAAAGCTAATTTTTCATATAATATAATATTTACATAAGCTGATTACATATTATCGAATCATATTGAATTAACAAGCCTATTTCAATTTAAGTCATGTTAAAGGGAAAGTTAACTGCAAATATCAATATTTATAAAAATGTTATTATATGAATGTCCAATTGTAAGTTCAGCCCGCACATTAATGTAAGTAAATAGAATACAAAGTTAAATGTGTCACATTTATGATGAATCTTCCCTTAAGGAAATATTCATCCCTAATTTTGGAAGGGCTTCTCACAATAGGTTTTATGCAGCAGGTCGCTCAACTTTACTATAGAGTACTCCATTACAATGCAATGATAAGAAAAGTTAAATAATTAATACATAAATTCAAAATCTAATCTATGTTAACAGCAGCTACATATTTCATACTCTGATTTATTACAGTTTGACTTAATGCTAGTCTTTTCCGCTTTGAACTTTCATTGCTTTTAAGCCTATTTGCATTTCAATTTTTAGAGCATGTATATATAGTTCTCACATTATTAATTATTTGATAGAAATTATAATTAACCACTCCAAACGTATTTTATTAATATTTTTAAAGAATAAAAAGCTAACAACTTTACTAGTCTAACTTACACAGGCACTGTGTTCGGTATATGCTATGACTTGTAGTTTTTTTTCAGTTGTCCTTTTCTTTATGTTAGTATTTGTCCCTTACTTTTGTATAAATTCTAAATCCAAGACCCTAAACTAAACCCTAAACAGAGCATATAGATTAGTCATAGAAGGGTTGATTTCTAGATCTAATGAACCAAGTATGGGTATGCTATACAATTTAATTTTCTTGTAAAATTTTTTTAAATATTGGATTAACTTTATTTTATATGTACCACCTTTGTGGTATCATGTTATTTAATTTAAAATTTAGATGGTTTTTCCTTTATTGGTTGAATAACACGTTAGGTATAACCCTTTTAAGTGTTAAGTTTATGTTTTTGTCATCCAACCACTATTTCCCTATGCTTATCGGGCTGGAATTCACATAAGGAAATTATCAATGACAACGAAAAAATATTTGAAGAAAGAATTTCATAATTTCATAATAATGTTCAATGAAGCATGCCATGAGCACAAGCATGATCAGACTCATAAGACAATGATGTAACAAATTTTAACAAGAATCTGTAAACTCTGTTTAATTACTAAAAAGGCAACTCAGTAAAAACCATTGACCATTTCTTCTTCTGTAATACAAAACATTCCTGATGAAAAATGGTAAAATGAACCTGGCATGCATCTGATTTTCTTACATATGATTAAGGATATTTAAAAGAGCCTACAAGAAAATTTATAATCCTTTCCATGTGACTCAAGCCAGCCACGTTAACAACTTTTGATGCATCAAATGGAATAAACACATGTCTTCAGATAAATTTTAGCTCCCAAACTGTCACCCAAGCCAACCACCACCTATAAATTCATTCTTTCCTAAATAGATGCCCAACAAGGATCGCAGTTCATCTCTTACATATTAATATGGGTTCTTCAGTTAATCATTGTATGTTAACAGGTTACCTTGTGGTTTTTGAGAATGCCATTAAAGAGGATTTGCAGCTTCATCAGACCATCCAGTTTGACAATTTAAGTTTCATAAAATGAAAAATCTAATGTTTTATATACATAAAATCAGGAACGTCACTAACTTAAAGCTTACAAAGTATCACCCAACCCATATATTACCAAAGCAGTCTAGGGTTATAGAATAAGTAAACGCATGGTCAAATGTTTGAATTTCATAGGTAAAGCATTTAGGATACAAAACAAAAGATATTGTTTATGGCATTATACTAAGAAAGAATACATTCAAGTTGGAAGTAACAAACAATTTCTTTTCAGATGCATGCCAGCTTCCTCATGAAATTCCATAAGGAAGAATCAGTTCATAACTTATAGATTTTCACATTAGTTTTGAATTTATGATGTAAGATAACCTTGTAGTTCTTCTTGTGGATGTCATATCCATGTGGTTTAGTAGCTTCTTCAATCTTTCTAATGATTTCACTGGCAGAACAAGTTGTTGTAAACCTAGTTTCTCTCTTGATTTCCAAGTGGAGAGAAAAAAAAGATTGAATACATCAGATGAATAGCGCATCAGCATTATGCATCAAGAAGAAAACTATAAGACAATATCAATAGTAATAATAGTAATAATATTGTTGTTATTAGTTCAAATAAATAATAATAATATCAGTAGTGGTAATAGTAATATAATTACGTATTCTAATTTCAAGAATGATAAAACTGTTCCAAAAAGTTTGTAATTCTTTCTCCCTTTCTCACTGTATCTAAAAGCAAAGGTTTTGCTAATCTAGGAAGATAGTTTTAGCATATATAACTAAAATGGTTCAAAGTATTTTGGCAAGAAAATTTGAAGTTATATTTCATATACGGAACAGGAACTATTACGTCGCATAAAAATCATTATTGCCACAAAGATTAACAAGCAGTCCACTTAAAATTAGAAGTAAGAAAAAAACTAAAAACCACGTTCACAATCATATGCACTGTTAAGTTTCAGTCATTAAATTTTCAAAATAGTGTAAGTTCATACCTGCTCTATAGTGAACAAGCTCCCAAGATTTAATCCCTTCGACAAGCCAATCAGGTCAAATGCGTTGAGTGCTGTTGGTGTTTCCTCTCTTACTGTCAAATGGTGATCCTGACATTTTTTAGAATAAATTTTAGACATTTACGAGTGATGATGCAATACAAAACAAGAAGCTCAAAGCAACAATTAACATAATATAAAAATAACATATATCAAACATTAGATAAAAATAAAAATAGAAACAAAATACAAATCCTGAAGATTAAAAGAAATTGCTGTTAGAAGTAATTTTTTAATTGAAAAACCTTGAAAGCAGCATGGACATCATCCAAACTTGTTTCATACTTTACATCAAAAAGTGGGGGTTCGTAACCTTTTCTAAACCATTCATCCTCCAATATTTCAGGGATGGTTATTCTCTGTTATCATTCACAGAAAGCCAAAGTTAATAACATATAGCAAAGTGGTGTTGAAAATGACGAAAACTGCTAATTACAATCAAGCTGCACTTTAAAAAGCAAAAATTTTTAATTTCTATAATCAACACGATCACTTAAATAAAGTTTGTACTTTCATTATTAACCTTATTAGCATACAAAATCATAATGCAAGATTGGAATGTCGTGCCTAAAATGGTGTGCTTAAATCCCTTAAATTCATTCTTTCTTAAGATTTATTAGATTCATAATATATTTGGAATTCACAGCATGATGCTCTTCCATAAATTTAGTGGTAGATGTCCAAACCCAAATTTGAGTAAAATAGGTTTGGAAGCTAATGCAAAACAGATGAGATATGGCTTCTAATAAAGCTTGGTTTGAATAGATAAATGAAATATGATGGATTGAATGATTTGTAAGCAAATAGAGAGAGGATTCATCGTTTCCAATACTATTAGGTCAAGTAAAAGTTTCATCCGATTTCAGTAAGAGTTGATGGAATATAAATTTGAGCAGTAACAACATCACAAAATTAATAAAACATTTGAAAGCAAAAGAACAATTTTAAGAATCCATTAGCAAGAGTTATAAACTATTAGTTTGAAATATTGACGTGCCCTTCTTTAGCAATATTTAAAAAAAAAATTATAAAGCAAATTATATATAAATAAAGAAAACAAAGAAAGGTGGCTATCAAAAAAATAAGATCTAAGCCTAACGCTGAAAAAAGATGACTCACTCCAGAGTTGTTGATCACCTTGCTTAGCACTTGAATAGTCCACAATTCAAAAGCCAACAAAACCATAGTGTAAAACAGATTATTTAAAGTTGATGAATACTACAAGTGAATAAGGCTTCAATTCAATGATTTTCAAAACTTTAAGGGACCAAAAACTCCCACATCCAAAATCAACCTGAAGAAACAGCAAAAGGAACTAGAAGCTTGCAATCCAAACAGCTCGCAGATCTATAGTATTTTCATGGAAATTGGGGCAGGTCAACCTTTGCCTTGCATCACTCAGGTAGAGTACCAACAACATGTACAAAATGTTCACCTTCTGGAAGAATCCGACAGAAACAATACAAAGTTTGCATTTCAATAATCCATGTAATCTAATCCAATACTGCAGAGAATTCGCAGCATTTGTTAACCTATTTCAAGTTGCAACGCAAGAAATAATTTCCACTTGTCCATTATACCACCGTCTCCATTATAGACAAAAGAATGTTAAAAATCAAACTAAAAAACAAACTTTACAGCTCTCTATACCTCATTCATTCGATGATAGGAAATAAAAATTTCAATCATTATGGTTTTGAATTTTTATTGAATTTTGTAACAATACACCACAAGAAATAAAAATTTACATTTAGTGAATTCAAGCAAAATTCAAAAGCTATCAAAATTCATTCCAATAAATAAATTTTGGGTTAGGATACAAACTAAATGCATAGTTGAATTAAATTTGTATCATATAATTCCATTGTCTGCCCTGATTAATCATGCCTTTCCTTTATCATATGATAATAAAATTTTAGTTTTCTATTGCTTGTAGTTGTAGGATCATCTAACACAATGATGCTTATTGATATCTCTATAGAATTCTATTTTAAAACTCTTACTTTACAGGTTAATGGTTAATACTACATTTTATATGAATAGTTACTAGTAACTTGATGAATAATACTTTATTCTCAGAATGATTTGTAGCCAACAGCTCTTGTATGTTATAAATGACAAAATAGCGCCAACAACTTGCATAAATAAAACTAATAATAATCATTAAGCCTTGTCATACAGTGTATATAATACTTAAAAAATTTGTTAGTCTCATTTAATGAATTCAAACAAAATTCAAAAGCTATCAAAAATCATTCCAATAAATAAATTTTGGGTTAGGATACAAACTAAATGCATAGATGAATTAAATTTGTATCATATAATTCCATTGTCTGCCCTGATTAATCATGCCTTTCCTTTATCATATGATTATAAAATTTTAGTCTTCTATTGCTTGTAGCTGTAGGATCATCTAACACAATGATGCTTATTGATATCACTATAGAATTCTATTTTAAAACTCTTATTTTACAGGTTAATGGTCAATACTACATTTTAATGAATAGTTACTAGTAACTTGATAAATAATATTTTATTCTCACAATGATTTGTAGCCAACAGCTCTTGTATGTTATAAATGACAAATAACGCCTAAAACTTGCATAAATAAAACTAATAATAATAAATAAGCCTTATCATACAATGTAGATAATACTTAAAAAATTTGTTAGTCTCATTTTAAATGTATATATGTCAAAATATCAGTATTTTATTAGTATAGTGATAAGTCTGGTCGGATCAATGAGTCCATAAAGTGAGAATTCCTTTAACAATGTGAAACTTATCATTGTAATAAATGGTACTTTGGCCAAATCGATTAACTAAAATTGTATAGAGAATATAGTACAGCAAATAATTGAAATGATTAATGAATTATTGCTGAAGATAGGGGTATAAACAAGCTTAGTTAAGCTTAAGTAGTGTCAAGTTCAAGCTGAGTTGTCTCATGTAACTTTTTTTATGAGCTCAACTCGAGTTTGAACTCAGCCAAATGTTTTTTAGTGAGCTCAAGCTCAAGTAGATAAATAGTATGTCAGATCAAGCTCGACTTGTGAACTCAAGTTTGAAATATAAGATCAATCTCAATTCAAAATTTATCTTAATTTGATAATGTTTTGGTTATATATATATATATATATATATATATTGTTGTTTTTTATTTTCTTATTCCCTCAATACCCCCTCTAGAGCTGGCAATTTTACCTAAAACTCACTCGAGTTTTGAGTCAATTCAAACTCGAATCTAAATTTTTGAGTTGATTCTCGAGTTGAACGGGTTGACTTGAACCCAATTCGAGTCAAGTTCGAGTTGGGTATGACTCAAATCGAACTTAAATCGAGTCACTCGAAATACAAAAAATAAAAACATTTGTATCAACCATAAAACAGATTATTTGGTCCCGTGGTAATGATTTCTCAATGTCTTCCCGCTGACCCAAAGTTTGATTCTTTCCAAGGACAAAATTTATTGTTTTAAAAACAGCACAAGATTGGCCCCGGAGAAAATCGAAATTGAGATAGGATCACCATCGGGCTAGATAATTTTTTCAACATATATTATTAATTTTTTATTTTTATATATTTTGAGATGACTCAAATCAAATTCAAGTCAGCTCGAACTTGAACTTTTTTGAATCGAAATTGACTCGAATCGAACTCGATTCATGTTCGAGTCAAGTTCGACTCGTACACAAAAAAATTTTGAATTCTTGTATGAGCTAACTTGACCGAACTTGAATCGAATCCAGCCCTAACCCCCTCCCATATGCATTACTTGGAAATAAAGACCCCAACCTTTAGGTTGGTAACAATGATCGTCATCCACTAAGCCACACCCCCGCACACACACACACACACACACACACAATATACATATATATATAAGCAAATCGCCCTACTAGTCAAAGGACCAGTTCACCCTAAGCTAGAGCTCAATTGGTGAGTCAAGCTCAGCTTGCAGCTCGACTTGTTAGTTCGATCGGTCTAATTTGTGAACCTAATAGCGAACCAAGCTCAACCCAACTTGACTCAATTAAGTCCCCTATTTGAGCACATGTATATATAATATTTTAGCGAGTGCAGTGAATGTAATGGTAAGTATAAAAGTAATGATTATAATTATCATATAATATAAATAAAAGAATGATTTGACCATCCATATCATGTATTTAGTTTTTCTGATATTGATTAATGGTTGTAGCAATAGTACTAATCAAATTAGTGCTCTTTTTTTATATTGAAAGACCCATACCTTACCATTTAGCCTTTACTAAATAGCAGCTACCTTCTATGTTATAAACTTGCTTTTGGTATTTACACAAGTTATTTCAGGCTATTCAATGAGTCGTCGCACATAATCACATTGTTCATTAATATTAGAATACTTATGTCAAAATTTATATCCTTTGATTTAGTTTCTTGAGACATTTAGTTTAATTTATTTATACTATAATAAATGTTTGTTGATTTTTTTAATTTTCCTTAATTTCTTTCAGCATCTACCTCAATTCTTGCACCTTCATGTATACATGTGTTTGTGGGCATGCGCAGACATGTAAAATATATATTTGTTTTGCATCTTTCTCCATTCTACATTATCAAAGAGTTGCCAATTGGGTTTAGGATGTAATTTCCACAAATAATGGCTCACAATTTTTGGGGGAAATTTGGTGAATATCTTAGAAATCTTATTAATGAATAACCCCTTAATAATTAACAAATAGCCATCAAAGTCTCTATTACTACAATAAAAAACTACTAAACTTTAAAGCTTCTAATAATTACAAGTTGATAAGTTCCTTAATAATTTAAATGGGAGTTACATATATAAGCATCTTAGATTAAGGTGTTATGCCTATTTTTCTTTGTTTCTTGTCACGTTGAGATTTAAGAGAGAAGATGTAACAGCCTCCAATTAAGATAAATTAATTAGTTATTAAAAAGTTTGTTAAACAACCTAATTAAAATTTAAAAATATCCAACGGTTTTTTTTTTAGTAGTGGAGAAGATTGTCTGTGGCGGGCATTGCACGGATCGGGCGTGCGGCATCATCCTGGCCGTCACTCTTCCTTTTGGATCTCATCCGGCAGTCTAGCGTTAATCAAACCATAAATATCAGATTTGGCCGTTCGATCAACCGATCGAATGAACGGCCAGATCTCGCTCCCTGTACGCCCCTCAAGCACGATCGCAGCTGCCAGGGAAGGACTGTCCGGTCCTCCAGCTGGCCTTCCCGTGGCTATAATCTCCTTCTATTCCCTTCCTAAGGGATTTTGGCATTTGCTGAAGTTCCTTGAGCTGCTGTGTCTGAGGTGCTTGCGGGAGCTTCTTCGTAGGGCTTGCGACTTCTACCGAGGTGATCGACGAGTGCAGGTGATCGAGCCGTGAGAAGGAGTAAAAGAGAGCTTTGCGTACCTTAAGCCTCCGTCGACAAACCGTTCTGAGCGGGAACACCAGGTACTCCTCCTTCAATTTAACTCCCATATAATCGCTTCTCATACATCCTAAAGGTATCCTACTTCTCCTGTGAGTTCAATCGAGCGCTTCATGTTCGATTGAACTCAGATTTTGGGAAGTGGATGGTCCGTCGATCACACTTAGAGCATCATCTGGTTCTTCCCGTGCTAGTCGAACGAGCTCGTCTCCTTCCTGAATGAATAACCTCGGCGAGGCCGTCTCGCCGGTGTGCGGGTTACGTCCAGGGACCGACGGGATGAGAACCAAGTTGCCCTAAATGTTCCCCCTTCGGCTTGTTATCGGGAACCTCCGTGCATGCGATCTCTGTGCGTGCGATTTCCTTTAAGTATAAATGGAATTTAAGCACCTAAATTTTTATTAATGATATAATTAAACTAACAATTACGAAAATTTAATTTTTGCAATTGTCATTTATGAACTTTTGTATCCCAATTAATTCTATTTTCTAAATAAATGTTGTGTTATTAAATGCTGAGTGATGACCTAATTTAATAATTGATTTCTGCTATTTGATGATGTGTAAATAAATCAATTTCTTAATAATTACATAATTTGTTTTAATCATAACCTTAAAGTACAACTCCAAATAATACGAATTTATATATTATTTAGATCACAAAAATAAGTAGATCAATAATATAAAATTTAATTTCAGTTTTGATAAATATTTTAATGAGTCAATATTTAGGATTAATTAATTAACTTTAAAATTAATATTAATCTTTCTTGTGACCTAATTTGATCAATTGATTTCCAAATCAAAAGATCAAATAGTCCATTTTACTCACAAAAATGTGAGGATCAATAATATGGAATAAAATCAACATTTAAAACCTAATTTTTTTAATCACTTTTTAACCTAATTAGGAGTCATTAAAACCCTAATTTTTCCAATGTTGTCCAAAATTGACAAACTTAGTGTCAATCTTCTCCTTATGAAATAAGGATTTCATTTATTTATAAAATATTTCTATTGGACAACAAATTATGATAATAGATTTTTGACTCTCACTTAGCGTTATTGTGATTAACCTAAATTTCTAGGTAGCTTACTTTAGGTCTTATAAACCTTAGGATAGCTAACTTGTCATATTTATTATCTCCCTTAGCACTTAGATAGCATTTTTATGAGCTTAGTTCTCAATTTCCTAGTTATGTGAATTAATTGCCAAGTGTTTAATTCATTTTTCAACCCTAAGGTAGAAACCCTAGGATTTGATTTGCAATTGATCTATAGTTAAATCCTAAGTCTATTAGTTGCAACCATTAAGAATATATAGTCTTAATGTATTAGAAATTGTAGAATTGTGAATCAACTAGATCTAATTTTAGTGATTAGTTTAGTATTTAGCTTATTCATCCTAATCCTTAAAACCTAAATTTTATTAATTTAAGATATAGTAATAGGTATTCTTAACTTACTTAAATTAGTTTAGGAAACCTATTGAATTCTTTAAACATATATTAATAGTAAACATAGAACTTGTAGTTCTTAAGTCTAGTAAGTACTTATCATAAACCTTGCAATTACTTATAATTTAGCTAGATTAATATTGTTTGATTAGAACATTCAAAATATAATCTAGCTAGAAAATCATAATAAAAAGTAGTAGAATTACTTTAGTTTCAAATTTCTTAAGTTAGATAATTCCTTATCTTAATCTCTACCTATTAGTAACCTAAACCATGATTTAATTTTTAAGTTAGATCTTATAGTTTAGGAAGAGGTTAAGAGCTAGTCTCTAACAACAATCATTATATTTATAAATTATTTTATCACATCATATTAAATAAATTGAATCTATTAATTTTCAAAATCTCAATTACTATTATATTACAATTAACTTGAGATCAATATCTCAAAGTTAATTGGGAGCTCAATTAAAATCTCAATTACTATTATATTACAATTAACTTGAGATCAATATCTCAAAGTTAATTGGGAGCTCAATTAGCTCCAATCATTAAGTAGATCATTAAAATTAGATAACTTTGGATATCACTTAGTTGCAAATATTGAATTTCCCTTGTTGGCTTGCTTAGCTTTGAGCCTTATTCATTGAATCATTCATAAAAATATTGTGCATGAATAAAACTTTCACATAAAATTATTAGGGGTTCTATATGGTGGACCAGTCTAGGGCGGACTAAAATGGAGTAATAAGAAGACATCGCATTCTTAGAGGGAGAATGTGAGTGTTTTAGGAATGAACCCCGTTTTCCTTAGATGTTAAACAGACGTGTTTAACTCCTCATCTCATTCTGAATATGCCCACAGAACGAGCACAGATTAAAATAATTTCAATTAATAAACATGTGAGATCTTCAATATTATAAATTATTAAGACTAATCATAGCTTTTAGCTATACTACTTTACATAGTCCTAGGCTATGTGTATCTTAGATTTAAGTCTAAGATTATTCCTTCAATTTCCTTATTATGCATTTTCTATAATTTATGACTGTACTTTACATGTTTACAGTTTATTTAGATTACAGTGAATATTGTATAACTCCATTTAAATGCTTCAATGTTTGTTTTTCCTTACTTAGCATAAGTTCATTTGAACATATACATGCTTTATTTCATTAAATTTCATATGCACACTAGTTCATTTTAGCCTATTTAGGATGCTTTACCTTTGTATTGTTTGTAGGCTAGGATGTTTGATTAAGTGAGCATTCTATCTTACTTATTTTTCTTTTCCTTATTTGTATGCTTACCACACTGCACCTATACTTATGCTTGCTTTGTAACTAGAACTGTGATATCCAATTATAACAATAACATGTTTAGCCAATCTTAAAATGTGCTTAGACTATTTAGTCTAATCAAGTTTTCTATTTCTTGGCTTTGTCCTATCACATTTAAATGTCAAAATGTGATAGATCAGGTGCACTTGGATGCTAGTGGAGCTGGACCAAACGCTAAAAACTAAAATTGCTTCCGCCTATCATATATTATAAATTTATAGCTTATTAAGAACTCCAAGTGAGCTGTAAATTTTTTTTTCTAATTCAATTTACTGTTGTTTTGTAATAATATCATTTACTTTAATTTACCATACTTGTTGGAGTTTAGAATATACTTAAATGCTTGTGATAAATGAATGAATGAGTAAATGAATGGATGAATGGGAATTAAAGGTATAAAATTTGTGTATTAATTAAGTCTTTGCATATCTTCCTATGAATATTTAATATCTTGATGAAATAAACTATAGGGTAGACAATTGTTACACATGTACTTCTCTCCCTTTTTCTTTTAGAATTGGAAATGAGCAATCCCATAAAAAGGATTGAACTCTATCTAGAATTGGAGATGAGCAATCCTATAAAAAGGATTGAACTCTATTGTAGAATTGGAAGTGAGCAATCCTATAAAAAGGATTGAATTCTATATTAGAATTGGAGTTAAAGTGGATTGAATGTATGATAGTTTAGGTTATCTTTTCTTTTAAATTATAACTCCCATTGGAATGGGAGTATTGCATGTACTTCTACAAGTGTTTTCTTAACTATTTACAAAGGAGACTCTGCCAAAATTTTTAAGAAAATCTAGACTTAGAATATTTGGGAAAAATATAAACCCATAATTCACATGTTAATTTCTCCATAAATAATTAGAATCCCATGTCTAGGATTAAATGTAAATAATTCATTTGTTTTAGATTACTATTGCATGTACTCATGTCTGCTTTCATAAATTGCATGTTCAAATTTATTTTTCTTTCATTCTTAAATCTATTTGTTGCATCTTTATTTACAAACTTCTAAATACCATTCATAACTCCCCTTCCATCTTAACTTAAGACCCTCTTCTAAATCCTTGGCCAAACACAATACTTAATGATTTGGATTAGTTTTCTTCTAATCTAGTATTGGATATTGTGGTGACGTATCAATATTAAGTTAAGTGATTTCCAATATTGGGATAGTCACTGAAGAGAGCTGAAAAGGAGAAATAATTTAGTGCGTTCCAATGTGTATTCCTAGTAGACTTTATTATTTTCATTTATAGATCGTGATTCTTATTACTTATATGTGAACCTTATCAAAATCTATCACTTAAATGTTTCCTTAGCCTACATAAAAGAGTTTCAAAGATAGATATGGAAAGCTATATTTAATAAAAAGAACACTATAAATTTTCATAATTTTGAGTTTTTTTAAATCCAAAAAGAAGGCGGTCATGCATTTTTTATGCTTTTTGGTCTTTTTAACCTTTAAAATAAAATCTTCTAAATGTACACCTTTTGAGTATGAAATAAATAATTATAAAATTAATCCATTAATATTTGATTAAAAAGCATTCTTCTTTTTTTGTATTTTATCGCAATACTGATCCTAAGATGATGCGCTCTTGATAATTATTTTTTGTTTTATTTATAAAGAGCGCATGGTCATGAGAGAAAACAGAGTCATCAAAAATATATGTCCATGAATAATTATAATGTTTTGTGCTGACAATTTTCATTTCATCATGAAATTTATTTATCCATGAACATCGTGCAAGCTTTCCACTTTTATCACAACAATATAAAAAACTAACCGTTACTGGATTAGGATTAAGAATTTTTGTCAACAATCCCCTGGTGCCCAAAGACAACCAAGTAGGGAATGTAAAATTAGCAGTTGATATCTGCATGAGCAAATAAAACATATGTTATTAAAAACACCAGAATGCAGGTAATAAAGATTCCAAAAGCACCGCCCTACCTTGTTGTACAAATTTATGACGTTAGTATCATCAAAAGGCAAGTATCCTGCAAGTAATACAAAAAGAATGACACCGCATGACCACAGGTCAGCAGTAGCTCCATCATATCCTCTATCATTAAGAACCTTAATAGAAAAAAATTAAGGGAGGATTACTCATGCCAGCAACCAATCTGAACAAAGTTATTTAGCACACAAAGCTGCAACAATTATAAAGCTATACATACCTCGGGAGCTACATAATTTGGAGTTCCACATGTAGTGTGAAGCAAGCCATCATCCTAAAAATTTAGAATTTTGAGTTCTACAAAACCCTAACAATAGAAGGAACGTGCACTCTGCTTCCTAGCATATAATTACCCTAACTTGTTGTGAAAGTGCACTTAAACCAAAGTCTGAAACTTTGAGGTTGCTAAACGCATCAAGTAGTAGATTTTCTGGCTGCAAAAGATCAATCGCAATTAAATTTTAGATTTTACTCAATTTTGTATAGAGAAAGAATAATGAATATCATGCATGAATCAGCTAATATACAATATCAAACAGGAATCAGCTAGTTCACCTTTAAGTCCCTGTGATAAACACCCCTGCTGTGGCAAAAATCAATAGCGTTAATCAACTGATGAAAATATCTCCTTGCTTCAGGTTCTCCCATTATTCCATGATTAACCTTCAAAGTTTATGTATATTTAAGAGTATCCATATATTTTTGAAGTGTTAAAAAGGGAGAATGATAGTTGAAGCAGACATTCAAAATATTATTAAGTGCATAGAGAATTCGGGTGGACAGAATTGCCACGATATCTTTATATGATTTCTTGAACAACAGATGATAGTTCAATTTTATTACACATAAACTCCCCCGAACAACCACCCACTCACACAACGCACCAAAATTAAGAACAAAGAAAACTACTTAATGTAAACACTTACAATTTTATCAAATAGCTCCCCCCCATTAGCATACTCAAGAACAATGAAGATTTTAGATTTGCTGCCCATTACCTGACATAGAGAAGCACATTAAATGAAATTAAAAAAACTAATTATTTCATAGAAGTCTATCAGTTCAAATATTTTTATTTTAATATGTTCACATTTGAATTCCTTTTTTCCAGATGGTTCCAGAACTTGACTGTTTGGGTAATGGGAATTTATGAAATGAGAATAAATATGATAAAAAACTGCAAATAAATGTCTGTTGAATAGCAGTCTAAGCTAAAAAAATTGAATTTTCAATTTCTGATGCTTGGATTCATCTAGATTATGGAATAATAATGAAAAAAGACTAGCTACAGCGGTTCAGCATTAAACATCAATAGTTGCAGTGGTCCAGTGATTTAGAATGACGTTAGGCCATTCGCAAAAATTTAGATTTAAGCACAGTAAAGAGCAGTGAAAACCACAAAATTCTTCCTTTCTAACATTTGCTTTCATCATGAATAGCAATCCTCCGCTATATTACAAAAAATAAACTAAATAGTACGTATGATGTTATGTAGTTATTTTGAATTTTATGATATATTGATTTGGACCAGTGTATTCATCGACCAAAAAAAATTTAGGGTTTTTTATTGTAATATTTCCTTGGAGGTGTTTTCTCTTTTTCAAATTTGGAATGCCCTAAATTCATCTATAAACAATATAGGAATTTTGGGACTATGTAGTAGTTGTTGCAGTATACTAAGTTTGCTCTATGTTTGCTCCCTTATCATCTTCCTGCTCAAGATCCATAGGTTATATTTTCACTTGCATGATGGAAGTATACGGTTCTCGCTTTCCCTTTATTGAACTTTTGTTTGGTTGAGCCGATGTTAAATAAAAGCTTAGTTAACTATGTATATCCTGTCAATCTTCATAGACTCAAATGCACTCGTGATAAATCTTTGGTGATAAATTAGTAAATTGAAGACATGTAGGGATAAATAACAATATATAATCTTTTCTATCATCTCTTTCTTGATATGTCCCACATGTTTTATTCAATTGTGGTCAATATGACTCTTTACCATATTGATGGTAGATTGATTACACATCATATTTGCAAGAGATTATCTGGTTGTTGCATATTTTGGCTTGAGCCAAGATAAGTAAGAAACATTTTTTGGTATATATAAGAATAGCTAGCTTAACTAATCCCTCATTTACATAATATCTCACGTAAAAGCATTGTAACGCAAGCTTAGGACTCTCAATCACAGATTTAAGAAAATCAATTGACAGGCTTCCTATGCAATTGTGATTTTTATAAAACAAGTAATTAATTATAAATATAACTAATTACAGAGATGAGGAAAGTTAGGTGGATGAGTGAGTATACTCATAAGAATAGAATGAGAAATGAGTTCTTCCGAAGTAAGGTTGGAATGGCTCTAGTAGTGTATAAGATTAGAGAATGTCGTCTTAGATGGTTCAAGCATACTAAAAGGGTAGGCCATTCAACGCCCTATTAGAACCATATTAAAAGAGAAAGAGGAAGACCAAAGACACGGGAAAAAATCATTGAAAATGATCTTCTCTATTTAAAACTTAAGGAAAGGCTTTTGTTTGATCATGCACAATGAAAGCAAAGATTCATGTAGTCTATCCGACCTAGTGAAGTTAAAGCTTGGCGTTGTTGTAATTAGAGAAAAGTAAGCAATTTAACAAGGTTAATAAAATGAAAATAATTATCTAAAATAAAAAAATAATTATGATTAAAATATAAAAAGGGAAATTTTCATACAAATCATATCAATGATTAATTTATAAAAAATACTAATAAATAATTAAATTAAATTAAATAAAAAAACAATATTCATAATTAATTGTATAATAATGATGTTTAATAAATATAAAATATACAATATTAATAGCTAATTTAAATATATTATTTATAATTAAAAGTATACATATAAATACTAGTTATTGAACAATTAAAAATAATAATTGAACACATCATTTAATCAATTTTAATTATTAATAGTAATATGGATTTATAGTCACATTAATCTTAAACCTAACATAAAA
Organism: Gastrodia elata; assembly: GCA_016760335.1. Classification (NCBI taxonomy): domain Eukaryota; kingdom Viridiplantae; phylum Streptophyta; class Magnoliopsida; order Asparagales; family Orchidaceae; genus Gastrodia; species Gastrodia elata. The sequence continues at coordinate 13,891,111 of CM028670.1, read as the reverse complement.
TCCAAAATATTTTTTGCTTACTCCTGCTCATCAATCTTAACAACCAAAGAGTTTAGTAGACTTACAAGTACATGGGATAAAAATGAACTCATTTCTGATCATATTCATTTTAAGAGTACACTCATCCATAGCATTCTCATCTCTATAACTATCATTAAGTTTCTTCGTAGGCCAACATGATGCCCCATATAGAATGGCTAGCCTTATTGTTGCTTTACTAAATATTTCTTTAATTTTGTGTGAATATTTAGATCACACAACACTCTAAAAGCACTCCTCCCTTCCATCCAGCCAACTTAAATATAGTGAAAACCTATCATAGTTGTAACTTTCTGATAATGACACCACTAGCGTAGCATCACTAATCTTTATTTGCTAAGGGGGTTGAGGAATTTCTAAATACAAAAAACTAAGGAAATTACAAATAAAAAAGAAGGCAAAAAAAACTACCTCTAGCAAGCGGACAACATTTGGATGCTTTATTAACTTCATGGTAGAAATTTCTTGCATAATCTGCAAAGATAATTAAGAGTGCAGGTGTATGATTAGACTAAAATTTTGCAAACATGAAAATATAAGTTTGAATGCTGACCCCACATAATCAGTAATAAAGGTTTTCATCGTTTTTGTTGTTATAAGAGTACAAGTTTGGAAATAATAAAAGGTGACGATAGAAACTTTGATTTATTCTCTTAAATTTCTTGTTTGAAAAATAAAGTATTCTTTGTTTTATAATACATATTGCAGGAGTTAAGAAGAAAAATAGGCTCCGAATTAATAGTCCAATTATAGAAACCAAAGCAAAACATAACCAAGATCAGGAGATCTTATTGCTGAGATTTAGCACTATCCCTCAAGCAGGGTTGAAATCGTGGATCATGCCAAATTGATAAACGGCCTAAATACCCCTCCCCATAGAGCTACAGAAAAAATAACTAACTTTGAAGAAAAGCATGGATATACAATACGCCAAAAAAAAATTATAATAAATGTCAATCAATTCAAATATGTTTTGCTTGGTTGTGATCAACAGTTTTTTGGGAAAACAAATGAGAGCAGTGCCCGATAAATTTTTTGCTGATGATGAAAATTGTTTGCAATAATATTATTGATAAAGCTTAAATGAACAAAACTCTCAAAGCTTAACTAGATAAAAGCTTGTTCATTATCATCAGGTTGTCTAAGTGATTAGTGAGCAAGCTAAAATAAATTTTGAAATAGTTGTCACATTATTGAATATGTCCAACATGAGCCCCAAACAAATTATTATATGAACTTTTTGTTGTGGGAAAACTCCAACAAGAGTCCAAGTTTGATCACACAGCAAACAGTAACAAAGTAGAAATAAGAGCACAAGAAAATCTAAGGAAACCACAAACACAAAAAAGAAGAGCATCCAAAAGCACAAATCCTTTCCTAAGACGGAAAAAATTCACAAAGCTACTACCATGAAGAATGATTCACTAAAAGAAGAAGTTATAGACTTGCAACAGCTAAAACAGAGCTCAGCCAACTCTAGGAAGAAAATGATCTACTCTCCTCTTTTTACAACAGTCAAAACACCTCAAGGGTTCAATAAAATCTGGTAAAAGCTCTCTAAACCTAAGGCAATAAAGTCTTTCATTGAAGGTGACGTCCCTTCTCCGAATAATCTTATAGTTTTGGTAGCAACATGTGCCAGAATTTATCAGAACCATGTTCGATGAATATATATTTTAGCGCCTTTAGATCCAACTTGCTTTGACTTTCTATATCAAGATAAACAAATGCAGAGCAACCAAAAACCTTTAGGTAAGATAAATCCACCTCTTTAACGCTCCACATTTCTTCCAGCAATATTCCTTTAGCAGCACCGATGGTCCAGAGATTTATCAAACGAATTGTTATGCTAACAGCATCAGCCCATAATTCTTTGGGCAAACCGACATGTAAATGCATGCTTCTGGCGCACTCCGTGATTATTTAGTTCATTATTTCGGCTACACCAATTTGTTGTGACGTTCTCGAAATAATAACTCTCTTACAATCCCTTTTTCGGCACAAAAGTCCTTGAGCTCCTTATCACAATATTTGCCACCATTGTCGAACCTCAAGCACTTCAACTCAAGTTCAGTCTCAGTTTCAACTGCAACTAGCCATCTTTTGAGTGTCTCAAACATGCCCGATTTTTCCTTAAAGTACGCCCACACTTTTCTCGCATGGAGGTGACAGAATAATTAAAACCACTCAAGAAAGAAATTGGATCTGAACCCTAAACATCCATATGCACCAGCTCAAGTTTAACCTCCTTTTGGCTCTTGTCCAATTTTCATAAAGCTAACTTTCTTCATTTTTTCCATTACGCAATCTTTCATAGAAATCTAATTCAATAAAATTTAGCCCATGAATTTTACCTCGACAGAGAAGAGAATTCAATCCTCTCTGGCTCATGAATCCAAGCCACCGATCTCACCGACGTGACTCCTCCGCATTTGACAACGTTGAATCATCTGACACCTTATTGATCAAGTAAAATGTGCTCTCGATGTTCCCTTTTGCAGCCACTATGTCCCTTTGGTAATCTTCCATGAATCCCTAGTGAATCTTAAGCAATTCCTAGCTCAAGCTAGTTGGCTCACCAAGACTAGGTTTCTCTTTAATGCTTCGAACTTTTTTGATCCACCATATCGAGCCGTTCGGCAACTTGATGTCAATATATCATTTGTCGACGATGTCATATGCCTTGTAGTCTCTAAGGTAGACTCTCAAGTCACCTACGATACAAGACTTAAATATAGATTTATTGGGTGTGGCATGAAACGATGAGCTTTTTTGAACTTGGTGGTTAAAGCTTATTGCGGTGTCTGAATCCACTGCCCCGGATTCAGTGTTATCCAATGAAATCAGCACATCCGAGAACCATTCATCGTCACGTTAGATACTATGTTGTGCCCAGCAACTGCACTTTTCTTGAGTTGTGTAGTCATTCTAATGCCCTTTATTGCTGAAAATCCAGCATTCGATGCGCCCCTTAGATATCAATTTCCCTTTTTCAACTTAACCGATTTCTGTCCAAGTTTCCTTCTCTGCTCTCAGCACTTAAAACTGAAGTCGACACCTCACAAATCAAACTTCTTCACTTAAAATCAAGCCCATGAGTTCATTAAACTTTATGGTTACATTTTTTAAACAGTTACTCACATCTGTAATGAAACTATCCCAGCTACCCGGCAACGATAAAAGTAATACAGTGCCTTGACTTCACATTCAAGCTTTCCCACAAAAATTGAGTTGATTTGTCAGATATTAAAGTTATTTAACTGCTCCGCCACTGAAACATCATTCACTATTTTCATGTTGAAGAGCGCTTCATCATGAAACATTATTAAATGCTAAATGTTTCTCTAACATCCTTGACAGCGCATTCATCAATTATAAGTACAATAGAAGATATTAGGAATAAATGAATCAAACTGAGGATTGTTCTTTCAAGAAGTTTCCATCCTTCTTCACTCATGTTTGAGGGTTTTTCTTTATTCCTCTGAAAGATTAGTATAGCTTGTTCAGTAAAAAAAAGATCATCTACATATTCCACGCAAAGTTTTTTCAATTGAACTCATCAAACTTATATCTAGTTTCTTCCGCCGTTGCTCCCCTTAAGCTTAGCGGCAAGAGAATCGTATACCAGTTATTGTGGTAAAACTTCTAGGACAGCAGATTAAACTTGCAGCACTCCAACAAAGATTCAAGTTTTGATCACACAACAAGCAATAACAAAGCAGTAATAGGAGCACAAGCAAATTCAAAGAAATCACACATTCAGCATAGAAAGAAGAGCATTCAACGAACAAAATTTTTACATGAATAAACGCAAGACGGAAAAACCACGGAAACTTTGCCACGAAGAATGATTCACTAAAAGAAGGAATGAGTTATAGACTTGTTACAGTAAAAACAGAGCTCACCTAATACTAGGAAGTAGATGATCTTCTCTCCTTTTCTTGCAGAAACAAAACACCTGTAGAGCTCAATAGAATCTACTAAGAGTTCTCTAAACCTAAGGTAAAAAAGCCTTGTATACTCCAAAAAAATTTGGCATCAAATTGGCCAAACAACCCTCAAAATCCTACCTGGATTTTACCCGTGAGTAACTTATGCTTCACCTGGTGCTTGGGCGCGCTCAGGCATCTGGCTCTCGGTCCCTTACCGGTAGAACAATCTGACACTAAGCTCTCAAGTAGGTTCTAGAATTCACATAATAGCGGACGCTTTGGCACGCTCAAGTGCCGCCTTCATGGCCCACTGCTCCAAATTCTCCAAGTTCAACGCCTGGGCCCGCCTACCGCCCAAGCCTATGTCTTCAGGCTGTTTACCCTAAGTAACTTACGCTTCGCCTAGCGCTTGGGCGCGCTCAAGCATCTGGCTGGCTCTCAATCCCTGGCTGGTACAACAATATGGCCCTAGGCTCTCTAGTAGATCCTAGACTTCACATAACAGCGGGCTCTTTGTCACACTCAAGCATCGCATTCATGGCTCATTACTCCAAATCCCCCAGGTTTAGCGCTTGGGCGAGCCTACCGCCCAAGCCTATGTCTTCGAGCTTTTTGTTGTAAACATCCCGATGCTTGGGCACGCCCAAGCGTCAAGCCTTTAGCTGCTTCAGAACATCCGAACGCTTGTGTAACAGCCCAATGTCGTTACTTTACAAATTAATTCAGATCCCACCTCAGAAATCAGGATCCCGGAGAACTTCAAATTAAGGCAAACCAAAATACCATTTGTTATAAATAGTTTTTAGATAAAAATACCATAGTTTGGGAGAAATCCGGATAATGAAAACTTCTGCTTTAAATTTTGAATTATTTAAATTCAATAAATTGAGAAAATTACATGCATGTCCAAATCCATCGATTTTGTGTCGTTGGGTTGAATATATTATTTAAAAGCTAAGCTAAAAGTTTCATCAAATTCAGAGCTCCTGTTCGATCGTAATTAATTTTTGAAGTTTCAAACTTCATAAATTAATATAAAATAAAATATTACTCCGAATCAAAAAATTTTGACCAAGCATGTTCGTTACATCATAACACACTTGTGTGTCAAGTTTCGCTATTTTGGAAGTCAAACAGTGAAAAAATACAAAAAATTTAATTTTAAATAATTATTTTAAGTTTTTTCTACCTCTCTGTCTCCCCCGGATCGAGCACATGCTCAGTCGCTCGACAGAGCCTGCAGACACACAGGTGGAGTCCCCCCTAGTAGCGGAACCGTGCGACGCACAGTACCTTCCACGCGTGCAAGCTGGTCGACCCAGCTGGCCGATACATCCCCTCGCTCCCTCACCTTCTCCTATATATACCCTACCACCTCCCCTCTTTTCTTCCCCAACAGCTCTCCTTCAGCCTTCTCAAACCCTACCAGCCAATAGCCCCTCTCCTCCCTCAAGTCTGCCAGCCACCTGCCGCCACCTCTGCTCCGGCCACCCCACGTCCGACATCCCTCCGATTTTCGGCAACCCTAATCCTATGTGAGATGAGAGGAAAAGAGGAGGAAAATGAGAATAAATTTTGCTATTTTCTTTATTCCTTTTTCATTATATATATATATATATAATAATAAAAATAATAATAATAATAATCAATATTATGAAAATAATAATGATAAAAATATGATATTAACATTAGTATTGTTCTCATTAATTAATAATGAAAATAGTACAAATATTATAAAATGACACTACTATTTCAATTATGTCAAATTCAATTCAACTATTTCTATTATATCTTTTTCTTTCATACATTATTATTATCATTAAATAACGATAATAATAAATATTATTGCCACTCTCGGTAACTTAAAATGTTGTCTTCTATCAAGAAGAGAGTGAAAAAGGACAGAATAAAAAAGAAGAAAGTAAATATCCCTAAAAATATCATCACTTTCATTATAATATTAACTAAATGACTAATTTAAATTGTCAAAAATCTAAATATAGATTCGATCAAATTATTGCACTTTTGAACTTAAAGAAAAAGGTATCAATATCTTTTATTACTTTTGTTTAAATATATTTTTCCGCTCAGCATCACTTAAATTAATAAAAGTACTTTTAAAAATCACATAAAATGAATTATGAAAAAGTTTGGATAACTGAGTAGCAAGAGTTCCATGTTGATATATTTTTAGTCTGATCAGACAACTGCTAGGACGGGGTTGTCCGACATCGAGAGTCAGAAGAAGCTTATACTAATAAGCCTTTGAGGGGGCAAGTATAGAGGGAATTTGGGATATGTAATACAAAATTAAACCCCCCTTTTTCTCGATTTTATACTTGCCCAACAAAATCATATTTTGGGCCAGATATCAAACGCTAAAATTCTATATTTATTTTTGTGGCAATAATTACTTTTATGCTTAAGTTTCAGTGCAATTGAAACAGGTTTGCAAGGATAAATCTAAAAAGCTTTTATTTTCTGTCAAATTATTAATTATTTTGCTTATTATTTAATAATTGTAAAGTCGACATCTATCAGTACTTAGTTTCACAACTAACTGGTATTCAAATGCCCGCACTTTTGAAACGTGCCCAGATCAAAAGTTCATCCTAGAGAAAGGGTGTTAAGAATCAAGCAGTGCTGATACTGCTACCTGCTGATTTATCGCTCTTTTTGACTTTTTTAAAGTTTGTAATTTTGTTTTATTTTGATATTTGTAATCAAAACTTGTGAATTAATGAATAAATGAGTTATGTTTGATGTCTACATATTTAATCTTTTAAATCACTCAATATGATCCTGCGACTAGAGGACTTGCCCAAAAATCGGTGCTGGATTAGCTCCCGCTAACCCGGCATCGGGTCCTCACAGTTGATATCAGAGCAGGATTGAGTGTAAATTTAAGAGATAATATATAAATGTCAAATCATAATTCATTTTGAGAAGAGAGAAAGATAACATAAACCTATGTCATTTAAGCTTTCAACCTTTAGGCAAAAAGATGGATTCAGACGAAGGATTTATGAGCACCCCATCAGAAACCCCAATCAAGGCACCTATATCAATGGAGGTTCCAGAAAGTACTAACGATCGCTTCATGGAAGCCATCCTAGAGCTCCTAGCTAACCAAAAAAAAGCAGCCCTATCAAACTTCGTTCAAACACCCCAAAAGCATCGTTCTGAGGGAATTCTCCAATCTTTCCTCAAATTAAATCCACCAATATTTCATGGGATTACTTGCCTTATGGAGGCAGAAGACTGGCTAAGAGAGATAGAAAAGACACTAGAAAGGATGGAATGTTCGAACAAAAAAACAGTGTGAGTGACTCGCTACCTATTTAAAGGCAAAGCTAACCGATGGTGAGAATCTATCGTCAGCACTTATTTCGCTGGCATATAATTGGAGAATATAAGTTGGAGAGCATTCTCTGAATTATTCCGAGCCAAATATGTCCCACAAGCTGCTCAAAACATCATGGAGAACCAATTCATGAAATTGGTTCAGGGTAGCAATTATGTGGCCAACTCTGAGGCCGAGTTCATGAGAATGTCAAGGTACGCTCAAAATTTGATAAGTACAGATAAAGCAAAGTGCAACCGTTTCCTGTCAGGGATGAAGGATACCCTCCATTGGAGCCTGCTTCCATTTAAGCATACTCGTTTCTCCGAACTTTTAGAATGTGCATTAATCATGGAACACGAAAAAATAGCAAGCCTTCGAATCACACAGGACAAGAGAAGAGGCAGGATCATCCCACAAAGGACCAAGGGTCTTTCAAAAGACAACAACATAACCCACCTGCAAAAATCTTTCAACTAACTTCTGAGAATCCCGGACAAGGAATGATAGGAGATTGTTGAAGACCTCATCCCTACGGCAAGTGCTACCATGACGACAAAATGTGTTTTATGTGCGGCAAGACCGGCCACAAAATTCGAGAATGTCGATCCATGAGAACGATAGACGGAGTGACCATTAAAGAGGCACAAACACAGCAACCGATGTAACCCCGTTTCGTGCCCAAACAAAAGGAGCTGCCCTAGAACCAGCCAACTGCACCAGCATTCAATCAAAGGATAGGACCCGCACCTCGTAACCCTGCTCATGCAAGAATTTACACGCTCACTCCAATCTTAGCACCTGGAGACAACAATGTAGTATCAGGTATTCCATTCTTCTCGCTCTTCTTTTTCTTTTGCACTTATAAAAATTAGTACAAAATGCTCATAGTTCATATTTAGGCACGCTATTCATTAATGACGCATCATGTGACACCGTATTCAATACGAGGGCAAGCCACTCATTCATATCAGAAAAACTTGCAACCACACTAGAACTACCATTCTCCCATTTAGCAACAACACTAAATATTGAGTTACCTTCTGGAGCTAGCATGGAGACTCAGAAATTCTGCATTTTTAATATCCCCATTAAATGTGGAATATTCAAAGCTACGTTAGTAATTCTACCCATCACCAACTTTGATATTATTCTAGGGATGGATTGGTTAAGCAAGCGTGATGTTATAATCAACTGCCAGAAGAAAAATATCACAATCAAAGGTGGTAAAACATCAACAACATTTACAGGAAGACAGAGCCTGTTAGCTTCCCTAATAAACCTGATGAAGGCAAGGAAGCTGATAAAGAAAGGATCCAACGCATACTTAGTAACAATGATGGAAGAAAGATATGAAGTTGTGCCTTTATCGAAAATGCACATTGTTCGAGATTTTGAAGATGTATTTCCTAAAGATTTACTCGTGCTACTACCCATAAGAGAAATTGGGTTCTCAATAGAACTAGTTCTGAGAACCAAACCCAAGTCAAAATCACCATACCGTATGACACCAAAAGAGCTCCAGGAATTAGACCAATAACTTCAAGAGCTAACCAGCAAAGAATTGATCCGACAAAGCATGCCCCCCTGGGGAGCCCCAGTACTCTTCATGAAAAAAAAGGATGGATCTATACGCATGTGCATAGATTATAGATAACTCAACAAAATAACAGTGAAAAATAAATATCCTCTACCCCGCATCGATGACCTCTTTGATCAACTGGCTGAAGCCAGAATATTCTCCAAGATCGACTTAAAGTCTGGATACCACCAGATGAGAGACAATGAAGAAGACATCCCCAAGACTGCATTTAGAACTCGCTTCGAACAATATGAGCTCTTAGTCATGTCCTTTGAACTCACAAATGCGCCTTCTATCTTCATGGATTTAATACAGAGAATTCTCAAGCCCTTCCTCGATAAATTTGTGATAGTCTTCATCGACGATATCTTAATAGATTCCAGGTCTATAGAGGATCACAAGATTCATTTGAAAGTAGTATTGGGAACTCTTCGGGAGCATCAATTATTTACCAAATACTCAAAATGTGAGTTTTGGTTGGACTCAATACCATTTTTAGAGCATGTAGTAAATGCTGAAGGAATCAAAGTAGATCAAAGGAAGATCAATGTCATACAAGAATGGCCCCAACAAACATCCGTGATTGAGATTCGCATTAAGATTGGCAGGATACTACCAAAAGTTTATCAAAGGATTCTCAAATCTGACCAAACCATTAACACAACTAACGCAAAAGATAACACCATTTTAATGAAGTCAGGAGTGCGAAGAATCATTTCTAAGAATAAAGCAAGTCCTCACCACTGCACCTGTCTTAATCCTACCTCAAAAAAGGAAGAAGCTACAAGGTATATACGGACACTTCATTAACAGGACTAGGGTGTGTCCCATGCAAAACAAGCACATCATTGCTTACGCCTCAAGGCAATTGAAGACTCATGAAAAGAACCACCCATTTCATTATTTAGAGCTAGCCGTAATAGTTTTGCCTTGAAGATATAGAGGCATTATCTTTATGGAGTGAAATACAAGATCTTCACAGATCATCAAAGTTTAAAATACATCTTCACGCAGAAGGAACTGAACTGTCGCCAAAGGAGATGGTTGAAACTACTTAGCGACTATGACATGGATATCCAATATCATCCTGGTAAAGCTAACTTAGTCGTAGATGCTTTAAGTAGAAAGAAATATGACTTCTTTGTTTTATTAAACTCACCCTATCTCTATAATAATCTAAATAATTAGTGTAAGAAATCATGATATATTTAGAGTCATCCAAGAAACAAGATTTCCAAGAAAAATTAAATTCATGGTTAAGAAAAATGCAACTACGATGATGGTCACTTTTCCATCTCACAAAAAGTGCTCAATTTGGAGACCTGATGACCTTGTAAAAGTCAGGTGATGCATAGAAACTGTTGACCAACTTATGAATCTTTAAGGATAAGAAAAAAATAGTTGAATATATAATAAGCAGAAAAAAAAATCCATGAACTACTTGGAAGTAAGAAATTGAATGCCAAATCATGTCAGTAAAAGTTTTTTATATTTTTACTCTTTACACAGGCCTATGAATCGTTCAATCTAAGGAGTAATAATTGTTCTTCAAGGTACTGCTCTTGTTATTTCCATTCTCCTTCTCTATTCAAAGCTTTGTAACTGAGTTCATTATACTTACTAATCAATCATCCATTTTTAGAAACTTTTATATGCCAATTTCCCTTTATTTGCAATTTTTTACTTCTTGTTGTGTTCCTCTTATACTTACAGAATCAAGGAATTAGTAGGCTGAGCTAATTTGAGTGATCAGCCAACTTTATGGATCAGAGAGAGACCATCTTCAGCTCGGAACTCTTTTGCTTAGCTTTTTGTACAAAAGGTGAGGACTGTACAATTAATTATATCAATAATATTTTGTATAATAGCTAAAAAATAAAAAATAAAACTCTTATAACTCTAAAATAAATCCCATTTTTGGTGGCCTCAGATCGATGAACTTGAAACTGAAATATCCACTCACTTCAAAAAATATCAATTGCGCTAATTTTTAGTGAAATATAGATTATAATAAAGGGCGTAGTTAGCCTACAAGGAATTCTAACCAGCAGATTATGGTTGCAAGTTCCAAAATATAATTGTAAGTTGGCAGATCATTTAGTAAATTTTTTCCAATCGCTTGGAAGATTCTCCCAAAGCTATGTGGATGATCCAACACTAAAAAGTAAAATTCTAAACAGCACAAGAATAAATTTACCTACAAGATTTCAATAATCTAAATTGAGCTAACCAAAGTTCTACAGTTGACTTTGGATAATTATTACATAACTACATGTTTTTAAATCCGGACTAAACCATTCTAATTGGGAACCGGTCAGCCTGCCAGTTCAAGTATATCTGGTTTCTTGCAGCATGTTTCAATTGTTCCAATACAGCCAAAATCAAATAATCAGCCTATATCCGTTGGTTTGATTCTATTGGGTCTATTGGTTCAAATTTTTAATGCTCTTCAAGGTTACATGTTGAAGATTGAGTATAAAAACAATACTTATATAGAGCAGAACCATGAAAAAATTTAGTGACGTGGAAAGGTCTATAAAAAAATGCATGGTACACTAAGCTTTTAAAAAATTGTAAGCTCAAATTCATTTAAAATAAACTATATTATAAAACTGTAGAAACTTACAAACATTATCCCTAAAACTTAATAATTTATAAATCTTGCATCTAAATTTTAAATATGCAAACATAAACAACAGTTTATAAAATATAACAAAAAAGAACAATTAGGAGTGTATTTTTTTTATAATATAATAATTTAGATGATATATTTATAATAGTCAATATTTTGGTACAAGAATTATAAAATATAAATTTGGAGTGTCATGTACGTAAATGCCTCTTTATATTATATTCCAAGCCCATTCATTGTACCAGGCCCCAAAATGGAATGACCATTTGAACCAGTTAATCTGTGACATATTAGCCATGCTGAATCAATCGTTGGTCCAAATCTAAAAACATTGCATTAACTACCACTAGACAAACACCAAATTAAATTTAAGAGCATGATTAAGTCAGTTAAGGCTTACTGCTATTTTTACTGCTATTTGAAGTGCTATTAATGAAAACCAAGAAGACATGAATCACAAACAAGAGAAGACGATCTAATGGCTAAAATTCAACCAAGCCCATAACCCACAGGAACTAATAACGTATAAAGTGGGAGGGATTTCATAATCAAATTAAGATGCATCATTCATATCTAATAAAATCCAATTAAGAATACTGCATGCAACAATTATGCAAAATGAGCATTTTCATATTAAGTACGTGTATTAGGCTTAGTTCCACCTTTCATGTAGAAAAAAGGTATCAGTTATAATAAAATAATTTCACAGACGATCCCAATAATTATAGTTTAAGCTGAAAGAAAGAAACAGTGCAAATAAAATAAGAAGTTGTGGCAAGTATCAGCATACTATTGGGTGACAGAATACTTAAGGATGACTGCAGCAGCTGACTTAGCAAGTTCGTAATATTTTTAATTTAAAGACTGTAACAAATTAATTCAGCTTCAGCACATCACTGTCAATAAAAATTTGAGGGAGAGTAGACAGTCAATTTTCAAAATTTGACTGCAAATAACAGCAACATGTACACGACTATGTCAGTGAACCAAATAAAAGAAAAATTAAACACAAGTTAACCATGCAACACTCCAGTTAAAAGAATAATCAGCAAGAAAAAAAAAATAGGGACACAAATTAAAACCTTTGAGCAAAAATTGGATATTAAAAAAAGTTTAAGAATCAGAAAAAGACCCGCTCAACCAATTTGTGCTTTAGAACCTTCTTCTTGGAAAGTATCTTAATTGCAACGTGTTCTCCAGTTTCCGAGTTCCTTGCAAGCCTCACTTTTGCAAACATTCCCTCGCCAATTGTTTGGCCAAGCTCATATTTGCCCACTTGACGTTTTACTTTTGGAGCACTCACCTTCTCCATCAGCAAAAATCAGAAATTCCAGTACAGGATTTATTATTTCTAGCAACAGTCTTTAAAAATATGCAGATGATAAACACAGTAATATCAGCACAGACAATTACAGTTGGGCTTTAAGAATAAAAAAAAAGGAGGAAATGATTGGCAATGTGAAGCACATTAATCACAGGAAAGATCATAAGATGTTGAAGCGAGCATCATTCACATCCAGAAAATGACACGTACTATTGGATACCCAATTACATCAGACTAAAAGGTACAACATTTATTCGAAAACATTTTTATGGAATATGAAACACATTTGGGTTATCAGCATACTAGATGAGAGTAAAAAGATACTTACTGGAGAGCATGTTCGTGAAAATGAAACACTTTACTTTAAAAATACTTCTATTTTGGTTTCAATTTACATCCCTGTATTTCAGAATACCGAAATCAATTCAAGCATAAAAAAAAGGTATGCAGCAATACCAAATATCAGACAAATGCAGAGATGAAATTATCATGAAAATCTTAGAATCATACAGAAAGTTATTAGTTTCAGAGCAACGGGTCTTCTTTTGTTAAGAAATTCAGATATTCAGGGATCGCATAACACGAATTGAGTTATCATTTTAAAAATTAAGAAACTGAAGAATTCAAATAAAGATATTTAAGAATCTGTAGAGCATAATCTCATAGAACAAAAATACACAGAAGAAAAAAAATATTTTGGAGGAAACTCGATAGTGTTTACGCAACTAACCAAGCTCCTTCACCTGAAAAACTCAGTTCCGAAATCGAACGTGAAACTCACCTCCAAACCCAAAGAAGTGGCTTTATGTGCTTCAAAGCTCCTCAGAAAAAATTTTGAGGAGAAACGAAATGCGAAACAATAGAATAGAGAAGAAGAAGAAAACCAGAAAATGATGATGAGAAATACATGTTAAGAAGCAATAAGAAAAATAAGCAGGCGGATGCCTGAATAGAATTGAAACGACCTTAACAATTTCTACGCTTTGCTTTGATCTCCATTAATTACTCGTGGAGCTCAGAGCTCACACTGTCTTCTTCCCTCTCGTTTTTTATAATCCTCCTTTCAAAAAAAGGTGAGGGGAGGCGCAGCCGTTGAACCAGGATACTGTAAAGATCGAGAGACGAAGAAGAAGAAACGGAAGAGAACATCATTCGCTCCGTTCTTTCACTCTTTCAGAAGCTCTGTCTCGAGCTCCTCTCGGAGATCAAAACCACTAATCCGTGCGACACACAGTACATCGCTTGGGTGGACAAGGGTCTACATTTTGAAATTTATTTATATTAAAATAATAAAAATGTTATTTTTAAATTTTATATTAAAATGATTTACAAATTTTATTGAATGAGTTTGGATGCCACATCAATAAGTCTAAATAATATTTCTCAAAAAATATTTGAAAAGTAATCATGACTAAACCAAATAATAAGCAAGAGGCCACTCTCACCAATAATCTTTGCATGGGATGTGAAAAAATATGAGGCAAACAGTGCCATTAGCATAGCCAATATTTTGATATATGATAAGATGAATAGTAGCCTTAGTCCCCCAAGATGTTAAGCATCTATCATGTATATGATCCCAAAGTATGAAATGCATTAAGCCTCCAACAAGTGCCCAAAATTATGTCAATAGGAAGTAATCGGTTATAAGATGATAAGCCCACCATGCTTTAGGAAGCATAGTAATTTTTCAACCAATAAGTTGTGATTTATAGTATTAGTTATTATTGAATATGAATCTTACACATAAATATGAGATTTAATGCCCTATTATTAGATTATATAAGTCAATCCAATAACGAGTGTTATAGTAGTGCTAAATCTTAAATTAGAGTATAATACTCCACTATTAAGTACTATTTTATATAATGTGAATATATGGGTAGAAGAAAATTCAAACATTCTAATTAATCATCCATCATTTATAATAAAAAAGTATGAAACATGAAAGAATAGTTTAAATATCATACCAAAGTTATTATTACAAATTAAGGAATTAAACACTCATTCTTATATTCAAAAATAAAAGGCACGTAATAAAAAGTCTTCAGCATACGGTTGCTAATCAGGCTCATCTTTGGGTACACGATATACTCCAATCTCCTGATCTACCGTATTTAGTTTGTAATACGGTAAGGCCGTAACGACCCAAGTCATTACTAAAACAATTAGAGCTAAACCTGACTAAAAAATTATAATCCCAAGTAACTTCAAAATAAGGGATAATCAAAAATACTGTTAGATAAAGTATATTTTTTATCGTTATGCCCAAGTTTTGGAGAAATCTAAATAACATATACTCATGAATTAATTTCTAAATTATTTAAATTTAGTAAATTAGAAAATTTATATACAAGTCTAAATTCAACAATTTTAATGTAATTAGATTAATAATATTATAAAAATGATACACAAAAAGGTTTGTTGAATTTGGAGCTCCCAACTTACCATAATTAATTTTTGAGATTTTTATATTCAGAAATTAATATAAAATAAAATATTACTTCAAATTAAGAAATTTTGGCTTGAGTGTATTTGTCTCATCAAGATACATCTCCGTGTAAAGTTTTGTTATTTTGAAAATAATAGAAAAATGCACAAAAATCAAGTATTAATTAAAATTACTACTCATTTATTCAAATAAATTATTTTTTTATTCATCATAAAATTTATTATTCATTATATTAATGCATTATTCATTCAAAATATGTCATCTTAAGTTCCTTAATATTTAAATAAACTTAAAAGTGAAGTAAGAGGAGAGAGAAAGATAAGAGAGAATGAAAAATACAAAAAAAATTAAGAGTAAGAAAAAGTCAAATTGCTCATGTTGAAAAATTAATGGAAAAGAGAGAAAGAGGAAATAAAAAATAATTTTTTTATATAAATACCCCTCACCCTCCCCCTCATTCTCCCATCCTCCCCACTCCCCTCCCACTTCATCTTCTCCCCTCAACTCCCCCCCCCCCTCAACTTCCCCTTCTTTTTCTCTGGCCACCACCAGTGTAGCGCCCCGCCCCGTCGCCGTGCGTAAAAGGTATAACAGATCGGCGGCAGAGCAGTGCGCTACACGGGGTGAACAAACAACAACGCCTTCCCGAATAGGCTTGCTGAAACTAGTCACACTGAAGGGCTGCTGGCTCGAACCTCAGAGTAGGTTCGAGGGTCAATACTTAAGATAAGAGTATGATTCTTATCTTAAATATTAGACTAATACGTACATTAAATTTAAAGAAGTAAATATGAATCCGATATATGTTATCAATATATCAGTATTTTCAGTATGTTGATCGTATCACAATACTAAGTATAGTAGTATAATGGAGTGCGGAAGCTAATAACAAAACATCCAGAATATATTCATCACAGAACAGTAGTAAACATTCATCTCAGAAAAGAAAAGTAAAATATATCCAAAATTATTACAAATTGATTTAAATGAGGTAAGAAGTAAAGTCTATCTGAAGTACTAAAGCAATAAAGTAAAAGGGGTGAAGATCGATTCACTAGGGCTCCACGTACTCATACCGGATCTCCTACAAGTCCTCCTGCCCTGCCTCAATAAGCTGCTCGTGATCTAGCAAATTACTGGATCCCAAAAGTATCTGTGTTAGACAGAAGTAGTCTAACACATCGTAACTAAACTAAGCGGTACTAAAGTAAATTCAAGTAGACAGTAAAATAAATAAAACTGTAGGAAATAATAGTAGAAGCATTATGCAACTAAAACTGTAAAGACTAAACAAAGTAAAAGTGAACTGAAAACTGAAACTAAGCGAAAGGTAAATAAAAACATCAAATACTCAAACAACAATGTAAAACTGTCCAATATTGTACTATATGTCACTGGAATAATACACCCAAATATGCCAAAAAATGATATGCCACGGAAATGCAACAGAACTATCACTGAAAGTCTATGAGTCATACGGTCTAATGTATATATACATCAAGTTGAGAATATAATTTACTGTGATGCCGATACATTCTGAAATTCCCCAGTCAAGATATGTAACATTCTGTAACCCACAATTCATCATTGATACTCATATGTCACCACTGAATCATTCATCATGCTCATGCTCATATTTATGTACATGCTTCTATTCTATATGAGAAAAAATACAGAAATCCATAAAACTTTAAATACCGATGATGAATTTAAGGTCTCCACTGTGCAGAATCCTGCTAAAAAGATTATGACTCCTAGCTTCTAGAATGATAATTGGATAAAGTTGAAGATTTACTTAAAAATCATTATATAGGATGATTGTACACACATATTTAGCATGTTACAAGAAGGTGATGCTTAACACTTAGTTTTATTAAGTTACCCTAATAAAGCAGTCTTCGATAGGAGGCATCGCCCGTTAACACTTTGTATCTCAAACTAATCATTAAGATGCCCGAATCACAATCACACTCAGTGTCTTAAAGAATGTGATTCTAATTACTTAGTTTGTTTGAGCCATATCTATTGAAACGGTTTTCGCTAGGAGGCATCGCCTGTTGGCGATTTGTATTTTAATCAAACTAAGGAATGAGTATCTGTTTAATACACTCTTTGTCTTGGAAGATTTACTCTAACTGGACTATATTCGTCTAATCCATTGGGATAGCACCTGGTCATAAGTCTACATTAGAGTGAATCAACCAATCCTGCATACTACTAAAGGAATCTAGTACTATGGGTATACCATACTACACCAACCAATAATTTGGGTTCATACAACTCTATTTAATCAATAAGGATTTATCAAGACTATTAATTCCTATGCTAAATAGGTAAGTCCTATATAAGGCTCCAAGAAAAATGTGATCAAGGATCTCTTAATATAGATAATACCACAATGAAATGTATTATTATAATATCTTAAGTGATTCCTACAACGAGGGGTTAAGTTCAACATCTAAGGTTAAGGGATTATCTAAGCTTCTACTTTAATAAGTTATACAAAATTTTCTTACCTCAATGTATATTTAAATCTAGATCTTAAAATATTTCAGAGACGATCTTATGATGAGATACATAAGATCTCACACTCTTAATTCTAATGCTAATACTCTAGGTTTTACTTATCATTTAGATTTAGAGTGATCAGATTAGAGGATTAAGTCATCAGATCATAACTTATTCTAAGATTATGGGATTTAAATCAAGAATATTATTAGAGTTAGATCACTTATGAAATCAATATAATTCTATAAATCTTTTCATGCTAATAGTCTTATTTAAGAGAAAAATCAATGATCTAAAATTTAGATTCCGATTAAGAAATCATATAGATTTATTATTAACCTTAACATGTCTAATTCAAATGTTTAAGATCAATACTAAATCAGATGCATTGTTGGAATAATATCAATTACATTATCTTATAATCATGTCCATTTAATTAAGGTTTAAGAGTTTGGATCTTAATTAAACAGGTTTGGGTTTAACCCCTACTCCTGTCTAATTAAGATCAATGGTTTATTTATAGATCAAATGTCAAATCAGTGAATTAAGTATATATTATTGGTAGCAATCTTAGACTTAGATCAAGTCTTAATAGCTTGATCAAAGTCTTAAGACTTCTTAAGATTAATTAAAATATTTAAGATCTTCAAATTTAGGTTTATTCAAATTATACATTATAAATTTATATATATAATTTCAATACATCTAACTTACTGTCGTGAAGCCTAATAACAAAAAAATTCATAAAAATAGAAGATAATTAGTGCTAATCAAATCCTAAACCAATACAAATGGATTAGCACATAATTTCAAATCTAACTATCAGAATTTCATATAACTTAGTATACAAGTTTTATTTTATCATATAATTAATCAGAGACTGAGTTTGCTAAGATCCAATGGTTATAAGCCCTAATTTTCACTAATCATGGTTTAACAAGATTAAGGCATAAGTTAAAATACAGAAATCAAAAAAATAAATTACTTAGCATATTCATTCTACTAATCATAAAGAAATTAATGGCACCCTAAATATATAATTTGGTTAAGTATAAATGCTAATCCACCCTAATTAAGTTTTGTAATACTTAGGTTAAAATAGAAAATCCAGCTATTAGATGCTCAATATTATTTTATATTCTTATTCCTGAGGATTTTTTAATTAATTTGATATATAATATCATAGGGTTTGGATTAGTAGATTAAAAGTTATTCAATTAATACATTCTATATTTTTCCAATTAAATTTTCCTATGATTGGATAAGGAAAATAAATCCAATTAATTGAATTTATCTTAAATGGCTTGGCCCATTAGCCGAACCGCACGGGTCGACCGGACCCGAGGAACCCGGCACTGTCGCGCAGCGCGGGTCATGTGTAGCTCCCTGCCCTGTCGCCGCACACAAAAGACAAGTATTATGTGTATGTTTAGCGGCGGAGTGGTGCGCTACTCGGGAGGACGGGCACACATGCAAAACCCATCTTCCCGAATAGGCGGGTCTAAGACTGAGCCATGCTGAAGGCTGCTGACTCGATCCTGAGAGTAGGAACGAGAGCCAATACTTAAAATAAGAATAGAATACTTACCTTATGTATTAGACTAACACGTACATTAAATTTAAAGAGTGAGTGAGGATCCAATATACGTCATCAATATTTCAGCATTTCTAGTATGCTGATCACATCACAATACTAAATATAGTGGTATAACAGAGTGCGGAAGCTAAAAGTAATACATTCATCACAAGCAGTAGTAAACATTCATCTCAAAAAAAGAAGGTAAAAGATACATCCAAAATTTATTACAAACCGTTTTAAATGCAGAAATATATAAAGTCTACTGTAGTACTGAAATAAAGCTAAAAATAAAGGTAGATGTATGATCTACTAAGACTCCACGTACTCCTCCTGGACCTCCTGTATGTTCTCCCGACCTGTCTCCACCAGCTGCTCAGAATCTAGCAAATTGCCGGATCCCAAAAGTACCCCATGTTAGACAATAAGTCTAACAGACAATAAGTCTAACACATCGCAACTAACTATGCAGAAATAAAGCTAAATACAGGTAGAAAGTATAGTAAGGAAAAACTGTAGGAAAAGTTGAGGAAAAGAAATTAAGTAAGGAAGAACTAAAATAGCTGAGTAAGTAAGATAATAAAGGCTACATAAGTAAAACTATCACGCAAAAGAGAACTGAAAGTAAGGGAAACATTGAATATTCATAAATCAAGATGAAAGAAATGTCAAATGCTGTACTGTATACCACTGGAAAGATGCACCCAAATATGCCACACTACATATGTCACAGATATATCACTGAATTATCACTGAATTACTATGAGTAGTACGGTCCAATGTAAACATACACCTAGTTGGGAATACAGTATGGTGACGCAGATGTACCCTAAAATTTCCCAGTATGTGTATGTAATATTACGTAACCCATACTTTATCACTGATACTCATACGTTACCGCTGAAATGATACTTCAAGTTCATGCTCATGCTTATGCCCATGCTCCTATTCTATGTGAATAAAAATTCAGAAAGCCATGAAAACTTGGAATGCATATGATGAATTCTAAGTCTCCACTGTGCAGAATCCTGCTAAAAAGATTCTGACTCCTAGTTTATTGAGCGATAATTGGTTAGAGTTGTAGATTTACTTTAAGGATTATTAGGTAGAACGATGGTATATACATACTTAGTGTCTTTGCAAGGAAGGTAATTCTCATCACTTAGTTTGATTAGGCCACCTTAATGAAGCGGTCTTCGATAAGAGCCATCACCCGTTGGAGATTTGTATCTCATGCTAAGTTATTAAGATGCCCCACTCATAATTACACCTAGTGTTTCAAAGGAGGTAACTTCAGTTACTTAGTTTGGTTAAACTAAACCTATTGAAACGATCTTCTCTAGGAGGCATTGCCAGTTGGTAAATTGTATTTCAATCAAACTAAGGAATGAATACCCATTTAATACACTCTTAGGTTTGAATGATTTATTCTAACAGGACTGTATTCGTCTAATCCCTTAGGTTAGCACCTGCTCATAAGTCCCTATTAGAGTGAATCAACCAATCCTAAATTCTACTAGAAACTAGTAGTATGGGTATACTATGTTACATCACCCAATGATCAAGGTTCAATCAAGTCTACTTAATAAAACAAGAAATTATCAAGACTATTAAGGCCTAAGCTAATGGGTAAGTCCTATACAAGGTTTCACAAAGTGGTGATCAAAGATCACTCGATATGGGTTCGACCACAAGGAGAAGTATCTTTCTAATGTCTTAAGTGATTTCTACAACGATGGGATAAGATCAATCTCTAAGGTTATGGGATCTTCTAAGCTTCTACCTCAAAGAGTCATACAAGATCTCCTACCTCAAAGTATGTGAATTTAGGTCTTTTAATATTTTAGGATGATCTTATGAAGAGATGCTTAAGATCTCCCATTCTAAGTTTTGAGATTTACACTTTATGTTCATTTCTAGTAATTGGATTTATAATGATTAGGTCAGATGATTAAGTCATCTGAGCACAACTGGATCTAGTATTATGGGGTCTAAATCAGAAGATGATATTAAGGTTTGCAATCAATTATTCAATTAAGATGATTTTATTAATCTTTTATGCTAATTCTCTTTCTTAGGAGAAAATCAAGGATCTTAAAGTTTTGATTTAGATTAAGAAATCACATAAAGTTATTATCAATCTTAATATATCTAATTTGATTGTTTAGAAAATCAGATGCATTATGGGAAAATGTCAAGTTCATTGTCTTATAATCAAATCAATTAAATTAAGGTTTAAAGGTTTGGATCTTACTTAAGTAGATTAGGGTTTGATCCCTTCTCATGCCTTAAGTGAAATCAAGTGTGTACTAAAGGATCAATATTAAATCAGTGGATTAAGCATGTATTATTGGTGGCAATCTCAGACTTAGATCAAGTCTTAAAAGCTTGATCCAAGTCTTAAGATTTCTTAAATTAATTAAGGTGATTAAGGTTTTCAAGTTTAGATTGTTCCATTTATACTTAATAATTGAACTTACAAGATTTTAATATATCAAGCTTGCTATTATAAGTCATATTAAAAGGAAAATTTCAGAAAAAAAAAATAGAAAATAATTAATGCTAATCAAACCCTAAATCCATACAAATAGATTAGCACATAATTACAAATCTAACCATCAGAATTGCATAAAATTTGGCACACAAGTTCCATTTAATAACACAATTCTTCAGAGCCTAAGTTTACTAAGATCTAATAAATATAAACCCTAATTTTCCCTAATTATAATTTAACAAGATTATGGCATAATTTAAATACATAATTCAGAAAAATAAATCCTCTAGCACATGCATTCTACTCATCATAAATAAGCTAATGGCATACTAAATATGCAATTTGGATAAGTATAATTTCTAAATCATCATAATTAAGATTCACTGTATTTAAGCAATAATAGTAAATATAACCATTAGATGTGCAATTTTATTTTATATTTAGATTCCTGAGGATTTTCTGATCATTTTCATATATAATACTCTAGGGTTTGGACCAGTGGATCAAAAGTTATTCAAATAATACATTCTATATTTTTATTTAATCAATTTCCTATGATTGGAATATTGGAATTAGTTAAGGAAAATAATTCCAATAATTCCGATTAAATTAAAATGGCTCGGCCCAATTTCCAAACCGCGCGGGTCGACCGGGCCCGGGATACGCGACACTGTCACATAGCGCGGGTCGTGGGTCGACCCGGCCCGCACAGAGCCTTCGTCCCTGCGCCTTCGTCCCATCAAAGAGGACCGATTAAGGAAACCCTTATCGCCAAAATCCGGCGCAACTAGACCACGGCACGGCCATAACTTGATTGCTACTTGATCACCGTGGTCAGACGCATCGAATGGGACCCAAAGCCCTCTGTGAGATGGTCTGGATCGGCCGAACCTTACTCACCCTGAGGGCTCCTCCATTGGAGCTACTATAGGGAGATAATTCTCCCCACAGAGGCCATGCTAGAGCCCAGGCTCGATCCCTACACCTTCAGGGAGATGAGGCGGATCGAAGCCCTCTGGTCTGAGGGTCTGGGATGGTCTGGATCGCCGGGTCCTTACTCGACCGAGGCGATCCAGAAGAAACTTAACCTGAATGATCAATTTAATCGATCGAGGCTAGCCTAGATCCTAATTATGATACTGTTGAGTCCGTAACGATAATACATACAAAAGCGTGTCAAATGGACTAAGGTTCGAGCCTCATTGGCTCAGAACATGCAACTGGGGTACCTGGCTTTTCGTGACAGAGCTGGGACTGGAAGACAGAGCGTGGTTCACTGCCGCAGAGACTTTAGAAGCTCTTAGGGGTCCTAAACTCCAGGAGTAACCCTCTATCAGTGGTACGCGAGCTCGGGAGCGCCTGGAAGAAGCTCGGCAGACCAACAATGGCCAGCGGGGGAGGGACTCCAATTGAGCTTAAATTAATCAGCCAAAACTTCTAAGAAGGGAAACAGAGGCTATTTATATGCTTAGGGGAGGTTTAGGAAGCTCCTGGAGGGCTGGCTCGGGCTGGAAAGGGCCCGAGAGGTCGGGCCATGGCCGAGCTTTCAAATTTCTAATTTGAGCTTGGCCGGGTCACGAGGCTCGATCGGGGAACCAATCCAATACGGGAGGGATCCCAACAGCATGCTGAGGTGGATGCGGGAGTGGGGGACAAGGTCGGCAGCTGGCGGTACGGGGAGAATCCTCCTGTCGGGTGCGCGAAGGAGTGGGGACGATGATCCACAGTGCCGGGTGCTTCGGATGCCGTCTGATCTGTTGATCAAATGGCAGAACGGCTCGGATCTTTCGGATCCTAACAGCTGATCGCGGGAGTGATCCGGGCCGTTGGATCGGTCGGGGAGATCCTACGGTTGATCCGTGGTTCCGCGGGATTTAATCCTAGCCGTCGATTATTTGCACGTGACGGCCTGATTCACGGGACCCCGCTGTCGCATGACCCGGGCTCCGCAGCGGATCGCCCGTGGTCCGCACAGCGGATCCCGGCCGTTAATTTAGTTTTTAAGGTAATTTTGCAATTTAGAAATATTAGGACCCCTTTTATGCAATTAGACCATTTTATTTTAAATTGAATTATGGCCTAAATGATCTTCAAATTGCATCAAATTTTCACACTTAGCTAATTTGGGGGTGAGGAATTCAAAAATGCAATCAGATTTTAATTTTGAGATCAAAATATTTTGGGCCTAAACTAGGGTATCTAAACTGATCAAAATGTTGTTTTGGACTTAAAGAAGTCCTATGGACTTCAGATTTTCTAGATAGGCTCAATTCAATGTTCCATAAATAATAGTAGTTGGGATTTGACTAGGTTACCTATATTTTGCAAGGTAATAACCTAGGGTTGTTACATCATTGGCTGACCTGGCCCGCACAGTGCCGTCGTCCCCAACCCTCCTTCCTTGATGCCCAGGTAATTAGGGTTGGCTTTCGAGGTAAAATTTTGAGCACTTCGACCATGCCGTGACCCCTAATGGATCCTCACACCATTAGTAGGCCAAGATGCTTTGATTTAACCCCTTAGCCCCGTGTGAGGTGGTCGGGGTAGCCTGGACCTTACTCACCCGAGAGGCTTCTCCTCAGAAATACTATAGGGATACAATTCTCCCCACATAGGCCATGCTAGACTCAGGGCTCAATCCCTAGACTATCGGGGAGGTGAGGCGGATCAAATCCCTATGGTATGAGGGCCTGATGTGGGCTGGAACATCGGGACCTTACTCGACCCGTGGCATTTCTTAAGGACTTAGCTTGATCGATCGATTCGATAGATCAGGACTAGCTTAGGTCTTAATTACGTTAGCATTAGGTTTGAAATGACAATGCACATGATTATAAATCAAAAGGGAGAGGGTCTGAGCCCAATTGGCTCAGACCGAGCAAACAGGGGTACCTAGTTTTGACAGGGGTATTGCAGATGATACAGGGGTCACTGCCAAGCTTGTTGAGCTTCCTAAAGTTTTTCTAAGAGTTCCTGAATACCAGGAGACTCTTTTATCAGTGGTACGCACGTCGGGAATGCCTGGGAGAGCTCAGTCATTCAGCAATGGCAATTTGAGAAGGAGACTCCAATTGATCAGCAAGCTTTACCCCAGGGAGATCTGAGGCTATTTATAGCCTTAGAGGGAAGTGAGGTAGGTTCCAGATGCATTTGCCCTGGCTGGAGAGTCCCGAGAGACCAGGCCATGGCCGACCTCTTGAATTTTCAATTCAAGCTCGGCCGGGTCACAAGGCCTGATCGGGGGTCCTTGCCAAGACGGGGGAGGTCCTAATGACATTGCTAAGCTGGACGTGCGAGTTGGAGACAAGGAGGGCAGCTGGCAGTACCGGGGATCTCCTCTATCGGGGACGGGCGCGTTCGGGATGAAGGTACATAGTTGTGGGACCTTTGGATGCCATCTGATCGATCAATCAGATGGCGAAACGGCTCGGATCGCTCAGATCTTAAAGGCCGATCGCGGGAGTGATCCGGGCCGTAGGATTCGGTCGGGCAGATCCAACGGTTGATCCGTAATTCCGTGGGATCTAATCCTAGCCATTAGATTCACGAGGGGTTCCGCTGTCATGTGACCCGGGCTCCACAGCGGATCGCCCACAGTCTGCACAGCAAATCTCGGCCGTTTAAACGGGTATATGATAGATTTGCAATTTCAATTTGTTGAAATCCCTAAAATGCAATTAGATCATTTTAATTAAATGTGAATTATGGCCTAAATGATTTCTAAATTGCACCAAACTTTCACCCCTAGTTAATTTGAGGGTGAGGAATTCAAAAATGTAATCAGATTTTAATTCTGAGATCAAAATATTTTAAATATAATCTAGAGCATATAGACTGATCAAAATGCCATCTTAGACTTGGAGAAGTCCAATGGACTTCAAATTTTTAGGATATGATTCATTTGATGTTCTAAAAGTAATGTAATCAAAATTAATGATTACTTGACTATAGATTAACAAGGTAACAACCCAAGGTTGTTACAACCAGTTTCTCCCACCGACCTCTAGTAAAGCCTGTTGACTCTTTTCATTTCTTCTTCATATTTTATTATTAATAATAATATATAATAATGTTATTATTATTATTATTATTTTCATTTATATAAATTTTCATTTTTATAATTTTCATTTCAATTATTTCTTTATATATATATATATATATATATATATATATATATATATATGTGTGTGTGTGTGTGTGTGTGTGTGTGTATTTCCTAATTTCAACAATTTTTAATTCCATCATCTTCTTTATATATATATATATATATATATATATATATATATATATATATGGAAAAATAATATATAATCATCATTAATATGTCCACGAGTTTTGCCAGTGCCATGCGTGTCTCGGGCACTTCTAGGGTTAAGGCTTCCTCATCTTCATTTGATCATGAGTTTGGGGATCTTGAGATTGTTGAGTTTCCCACTCTTCCTCTCAATCCTATATCCCCTCGAAAGGTTGGTAATGTTTTCTGTAAACCTAAGCCCTTTACTCCTTCGGTCTCTCTGCCATACAAAAGAGGGGGTTTCTTAGTGGTTGGTCTTTGTTTGAAGGGTTGGATTTCGATAGAAGATTTAAATTCTTTTTTGGATTCTTTTTGTAAAGGAGGTTTTTGGATTCGATCTTTGTCTAAGAATAATTTTTCAATTTCTTTGGTTTCTTTTGATGATTTCATTAATTTACTTTTGATTCATTTTATTCGGCTTTTAAGAGGTATTATCAAGGTTCTTGTGGAGAAAGATTTGAATAATATGGTGGATTCTTGTTGTGAACCCCACTGGATCAGTTTTCCATATCTTTGTCCAAAATTAGACAATCCTTTTCATTTATGGAATTAGCTAGTGTCATTGGAGCCCCTATTGCGATTGATTAATTGTCTGGTTTTTGGCATGCTTCTCGTATGAGTGTGCTGGCTGATCTGGATATATCTAAGAGAAGGCCTAAATTCATTTTAATTACAGGTAACATTTTTGAACTTTTACAGGAAGCCAAGGTGGAGAAAGAATATGTAAAATGTAAGACGTGCAATCGGTGTAGTCAAACAAAGTCTAAGTGCAAGTTGAAAATGAAGGTTCAATGGAGGGTAAGCAATCAGAATATAGCTCCTGTTGTTTCTGACAGTGTGGTTGTTGAGAATACTAGTCAGGCCATCATCCCTTATGTTAGAAAGTCTTCTTCGAGTAATGAAGCAGATTTCAAGAACTGTTCTTTCCCAGTTGAGTTTTCCAAGGTTTGTACTAGAAGCAAAGCAAATATTATTTCTTTAATTCTGGAAGCTATTCAAAAAAGAGAAAATGAAATTTCTTTCAAGGTTGGTATTCAAGAGCAGTCTGACTCTTCCCAATTATTCTTGTCTTTGGGTGAATCTGAAACTGACTGGATTTCTCTGAAGAAGAAAAGGGCGACGCGTAGATCCAAGGCTGAGATGCTCTTGGTGAGACCTCATGCTAGGAAGTCCTTTAGGAAGCATTTGTGATGCATAAAATAATTCTTATTTAGAATGTTAGGGGTATTGGCAACTCAAACACAAAGAAAATATTGAAATATCTTTGTAAAAGAAATAAAGTTCTTTTTCTCACTATTCTGGAACCCTTGATTAATCCCTCCTCTTTGGTTCATGTTGCAAAGTTTCTTGGGTTTGCTAATTCCTTTAGTAATGTTAATGGTAAGATTTGGATTCTTTGGAACCTTCCTTTTCTATTTGATGTGGTTGAAAATGAAGATCAATGCATTCATGGTGTAGCTGGATTGAATAATCTTAGCTGGAAAATTTTTGTTGTATATGCTAGTTGCTCTTTTATTTTGAGGAGAGATCTTGGGCATCATTAGAAAGGTGGTGTAATCTTGATGACTCTCCTTGTCTTGGTGGTGGTGATTTCAATTTGATTCGAAAAGAGTCGGAGTGTATTGGCAAGAGCCATACCTATTCCTCTGCCATGAGTTAATTTAACGATATGATTTGTAAATTTGGGCTATTGGACCTAGATTTTTCTGGTTCCTCCTTTACTTGGTCTAATGGCTCATCTGTTTTGAGAATTGATAGAATTTTAATCAATCCAAATTTTGGCAGTTTATTTAATGATCTTCTGGTTTCACATCTTGGTAGGTTTGGTTCTGATCATGCTCCTTTGCTGCTCCATCTTGTTTCTACCTCCTTTGGTGAAGGAAGGTTTAGATTTCAAAACATGTGAGTTCAGTATCCAGATTTCTTGGATTTGGTCATCGCCAACTGGAACATCCCTCTAGAATTGAGCCTCACTCCCTTGATCGGACTTCACGTTAAATTAAAAAGGCTTAAGTATGCTCTTATATCCTAGAATAAGAATAATTTTGGTAACATTTTTGATAATGTTAGAAAGGCTAAGAACAAAGTTGCTGAGCTAGAGTCGTTAGTAGATGTCATAGGATCCCACTTGGTGAAGGAAAGTCTCGATAAAGCTTACAGTAGTTTGGAGTCCGTTTTGAATATGGAACAAGCCTTCTGGATCCAGAAATCTACTCTGAAAAGGTTTAAAGACGGAGAAAGAAACACAAAGTTTTTTCATTCATGTGTAAATATTAAACATTCAGTAAATATTTTTTCCCATATCCAGGATGGTGGAGGTAATTGTACCCCCTTTGGAAATTTGGGGGATTCAGCTTGTAGCTTCTTTAATTTTCTTTAGCAAGGTGAGGGATGTGACCTTTCTCTTTTATCTAATGACTTGTCTTTTTCAAGCATTATAGAGGAAGATAATGTATGGCTTCTGTCTCCTCCTTCTTGTATGGAGGTTAAAGAGGTTATCCATAGTATGAATGAGGATTCTGCAGCTGGCCCTGATGGTTTCTCTCCTTTATTTTTTAAGTTCTGCTAGGAGATTATTAAAAGTGATACTTGGGAAGCTGTTTTAATTTTTTTTATTCAAATTATATTCCAAAGTTTGTGACTGCCACTTCAATTTCTCTTATTCATAAAGTGGATAGACCTAAGTCTTGGGCTGAGTTTAGACCTATTAGTCTTTGTAATGTCTTTAATAAGATTGGTACTAAAGTTATGGCTAATAGATTATGTTCTATTCTTCATAGGATTATTTCTCCTAACCAAAATGCCTTTGTAAGAGGAAGGCTTTTATCTAATAATTATCTTCTTGCTACAGAATTAGTGCAAAATATTGATAGGAAGTGTTTGGGGGGTAATGATATTATTAAATTAGATATAATGAAAGCCTACGACAAATTAAAATGGAGTTTCATTTTTTCCATTCTTAGAAAGTTTGGATTTTTGAATCCTTTCATCCAATTTTTTACAAATCTATTTCGAATATTTGGTTCTCTATCATGTTAAATGGGTCTAGTTTTAGTTTCTTTAAGTCCTCAGGAGGCATTAGGCAGGGAGATCCTCTTTCTCCTACTCTTTTTATCATAGCAAATGATTACTTTTCCAGATTATTATCACACTCCTTTCATGTGATCAAAGGAATTGGTTAACATAATTCTGGAAAAAGTATCATTTCTCACCTATCGTTTGCGGATGATACACTTATCTTTTGTAAAGTTACTTCTAGAGCATTCAATATCATCCTTAATATTCTGAACCATATGGAGAAGGTTTCGGGTATGAAAGTTAACATGGGGAAGTCAAATGTTATTTTTGGAAAGTATGTGCCAAGTAGTAGGTGTGATAATCTCTTAAACCTTTCTGAGCTGATGCGGGTTTTGCTCCCAATAAATTATTTGGGTATCCCTTTGATGAAAGGTATTGCTTCTTGGGTCCATTTCCATCTTATTTTGGAAGCAATGGCTGGGAGAATTAATGGCTAGGCTTCTAAATGCCTCTATTATGGTGGTAGACACATTCTCTTGCAAGCAGTGATCAATTCGATGCCTAATCACTTCTTGGCAGTGCTTAAACCCCCTAAAAAATTCTTGAATGTGGTTAATAAAATTTGCAATGGATTTCCTTAGGGAAAGTATGGTGCAAGGAAAGCTGTTAAATGGACAAGGTGGGAAGATTTAGCAATCCCCAAGGAGCATGGGGGTTTGGGGTTTCTTCTGTTTAACAACACAACAGATGCTTTATGTGTTAAATATTGGTGGCGTTTAAAAAGGGGTGAAGGTTTATGGACTTATTATATGAATAAGAAATATGGCATTTTTGAACATGTGGTTGTCAGAGGTCTAAAACAGAATGATTCTATTTTTTGGAAAAACCTTATGAGTTTCAGAACTGAAGTTGAACGATGTATTCTTTGGGATCTATCTTTGAGCACAATTTCTTTTTGGTATGACAACTGGCTAAGGAGGGGCCTCTCTATTCCCTTCTACCAGTTGTAGGGGATCCTCTAGTCTCTGTCTCACATTTCTGGAGTGAGGGGAAGTGGTTTGTTCAGAATCTGGAATCAGTGGTAATGGACAGAAATATCATAAGGAAGATTAGTGAGATCCCTATTAATTCTGGTGAGGATGCAATGTTTATTTCTCTTGGTAAAAGCTCTAAGCCTTGTTTGAAATCGACAAGGAAAGCTCTCTTTTGCTCTCATCCTTTGCCTTCTCGTGCTTGGTTTAAACTTCCTACTTCAGCACTTACTTTTTTTATTTGGAGAATTATGAAAAATCATTTGTCAACTGATGATGTGCTAAAAATAGAGGAGTGTTTTTAGCTTCCAAGTGTGTTTTCTGTAATAATGAGGAATCTATCAATTATCTCTTTTTGTTTTGTTCTTATGCAAGGAGGTTATGGAAGCATTATGACCATGTGTGGCATTTAAATTGTATTAGCAGCCCCCTTTATATTAGTGATTCTTAACAAGCTGGAGAAATTTTATGGGTATTTTGGCTTTACTCTTGCATGTCAGATTTGATGGCAAATATGGAGTGCAAGAAACTCTTTGAGATGGAAGAATTATTTTCTTTCTACATCCAAATCAGTTTTTTATATTGATAAGTATTTGAAATTAGCTATTTCAACAAATTTCTTTCCCTAAAATTCTCAGTTCCCTTTGTATTTTGATGATTCCTGCAATCTTTCCGTATGCTCTGGATTTAATAAGGCCTATCATGCTAATAGAGCACTTCACTCTTTTTTGTCCTTTGTTTTTGCAAAGAAGGAGACTGGCATGATTTACATTTCCAATTTTATTTGGACAAAAGTCTTTGGTTCCTTTTCTTTTTCTGTTTTCAGGCAGGTTTTGAGTTTTGGTTGAGGGTATTAGATCGTGGATGATTCCTTGACTGGTTATTTATTTAAGCTACTAGTTAGATGACTATATTGATCATGTTTTTTTTCTATGGCGTGGAAGATATCCTGCTTTCATGTAAGGATGAATTTTTGAAGTATAAGGATTTTATTTCAAACATCTATGCTTTTTGGACCAGAGTTCTCAGGATTAACTTCTGGTAGGTTCAGTGTTAGTAATTGTTGTAATGCTAATCTTGTGTTGATAACTTTTGTTCTTGTCTAAAACTGGAAGGCATTACACCTTTGTTGGTATTTCTGCAACCGTTTTATGGAGCCTCTTTTATCTATTCAATTCCTCAGTCAAGTCTTTAGCGGTTGAGTTTTCTTTTTACAGTTTGAGGTTTTTTGCTCTCTTCTATTGTTGATTGTCTCTGTGGCTTTGGAAGTTTAATGTTTCTTTCAAATCAGATTATTTGGAAAGGAATTTTTTATTCTCGGGATTCAGTGTTTTGTCTGGCTTTAACTCTTATGGCAGGGTCAGGTCGATATTGTTTGCGATTCTTAAGATTTATGATTACTGGCAGATTGTGCTCTATGTTATGTCACTTTGTTTATTTAATTGGAAATGCTCGTTCGATCATCTTCTCTAGTGCCTTTTATTTCTATGTCTTAAGTCTTTTTCATTTTTAAGTTTGAATTGAAATTCTAAAATCAGTCTAGTCAATTTCTCTATCAAGAAGTGTTTTTTGTGGTTTTTGGAAGGGCTTTTTAGGATATTTACTGCATGGTTATCGTTTGAGATTCTGGCAGCTATTTTTTTGCCGTGGGTGAGGTATTATAAAAAAGATTGATATGACAGCAGTTCAATTGTGCTTCACCTGGTTTCTTGCGGTGACTTTCTTTTCAGGTGCAACACCAGTGTTCTCTCCTCCTTCTGTCAAGATGGCTCGCTCTCCTTTTAGTAGAATCCCAGGCCTGTGTTTGCTTTTGGTGTTGCTGTCGGTTGGAGCTTTTTGTTTTCTTCTACTACATATTCTTAAATTCATTGAGCCTACTGAAAGTCTATTTTCTCCTTGGCCATTTGTGTTCTCCATAAGCTAGAGCTTCAGGTTCTCAGCTATGATAAGCAGGTTCTCAGTCTGGTTTGATTCTCTGATCCGTAAAGTAATGATCATGGTCGAATTTGCTATTATCTTATCAATTTGGTCGGCGTTTGGATACTCATCTCATCTCGACTGCACATCTCTCGTCAGTTTGAGTTAGACTCTTTCTCAGCTTTTGGGCTCATCGTTTGCTGATGCTCTTTTTTTGAATGGGGAGGTGCTCGAGAATGGAATGAAAGGGGTGTTGATTATCGCTCTTCTTTTAATTTTCTCTTAACCTTTTGCATCCTGTATGACTAATTCGGGTGCTAGTTTATTTGGGTTGGCTGATTTGTTAAAAAGGTATCCTGTGGCCGATGTTTTGTTTTGATTGGCTTTTGTCTTTTTGGGATTCAATCGGATCTTTAAATTTTTGGTCTGTATGTTGGTCCTATTTTTTGGTTCAATGAAAAGTGGATTTGGTTAAATATATATATACATATATATATATATATATATATATATATATATATACGTATATATATATATATATATATATATATTCTAATTTCTATAACTTTTATTTTAGTAATATATATATATATATATATATATATATATATATTAATTTTTACAATTCTTATTTCAATCATTTTCTTTATATATATATATATTATTTAAAATAATAAAATTGGTTATTTTTGATATATATAAATAAAAAATATTATAATTTTAATATTGATATTTTTACTAAAATAAAATGAAGAATATCATTCTTGTTATATAATTATTTCAGTTACAAATTTTGCATCACGATTAATCTTTGACCTACTTTGATATATATAAGATTTTGAGCTTATAACTTAAAAAATAATCAGAAATTAATATCATGAGTTCATTCATGTTGATCTCAAGTCTGTACAAACAATATATTAGGCTAGGACAGACTAATATTTAGATAAATAAGGAGATTGCATATAGCATTTGAGGGAGAATGTGTAATTAGTTAGGAACCTACATCTCAAAAAATTAGATATGCATATTTAACTTATCAATTATTATGTAACTTTATCCAACATAATAAATATTACATTTTGTTATATTTTCTTTTAGAATGAGCACATATCTTAAATATGTATATTGCATTTACAATTCTAACAATCTTGCAAGCATATCCTACTTAAATATTGCATATTATTTCATTTGTATATACTTCTCCTGCAGAATCATGCCGCTTAATATAATGTGCAAATTTTGGTATCATACAAACCTTACTTAGACCTCTGTGTCTAATTAAATATTTTCTTTTTTTTTTTCTTTTTTTTTTCTTGGTTCACTCTGGCAGATCATGAGAAATCTCTGGATCAATTATTTGAGGAGGAGCTGATGCATGATTAAGCAACTTAATGCAAACTTAGATGTATATTTTTCTTAAGTTTTAAAGTTTTACTTAGTGTGTAATAGATTTTTTAAAGTAATTATTATCTATGTTATGAATATTTTTTATTATTATTCTGGTATTTATGAATGTTACAATGAATGTAAAAGTATGTATTTTATATGCTTCTAAATATATGTTATACTAAATTTTGATATGATAATGGGAAGTAAGCACCTAACGCTAGATTAGTTATGCTAACCCAGCGGCGGGTTGCCACAAGGGCATAGTCAATACAAGAAAAAGTGATTAGCCTTTTAAAATCTAAGTACAATTTAAAGGTAAAGTAAATACTTTATTAATCGGATATCATGTTAGTCATGTACAACCTTATTTTAAGTAGAACAATTTGCATGGAATGAATAATAAAATAACAATTATTAAAATCTACAAGGTAAGAAATGCTCGCATAGCTCAAATGATTTATTCATCCCTACATCAAATAGATTAGCAAGACATTTTGCATAATATGCATTTAAAGAAACAAGAATATGTCAAAAAGATTCATATGCTTAGTTAGAAGACGGTGTAAATAATTAAGTAACTTATATTTAAGAAAAATTACACAGCATAAAATTATAAGTAAAGCTGAAATATTAAAATTCTATAAAGCAATAAATAAAATAATTGCAGTCTAAATAATTAAATAAATATATTTATAAGACTATAATAATTATTCATAACCAATAAAATTATGAGGAATGTAATTTATGATTTATTTATCTTATATTTGATTCTGTTGGCGCAGAACACGCGAGGAGTTGTGTACATTTACTCAACTATAAGTTAGCAGGATCAACTAAGTAAAATCCTTCTGAAGTAATTTTAAATGTTTATTATATGTACAAAATCTTAATGTATAATTCAATGATTGATCTTAAAGCATTGCAGCATTTCAATAATTTATCAATTTTATTGTAAACCACATGATATCAATTGTTTTCTAATTTAGCTATAACATCTCAATAATTAGAACGAATGAAACCCTTTAATTAACTTAGGTATCATGGATCCCTAAGTTAATTGATATAATAATAATAATGGTATAAAATCAATTTTGAAAAATAGTAAGTTAATTAAACATTCACGTAATGACAAAATAATTTATAGATATAATTATTTTTATCGTGAGATAAAATCTATGTTTATTGAATAAAGACCTCAATCCTAGACTATTAATGTTTTTCAAATGGTTTAGAGTTATCAAATTGAGGGTAATTCATATATATATATATATATATATATATATATATATATATATATATATATATATATAATATATACTAGGTTTATGATGGTTTATGAAAATGTTTTATAATTCACTTAATTCTGATAATCAAAAGGTTTTTAAGGAAATATCATTTTTGATTTAAGTAATTCTTAAATAATTTCCAACATGTGGTTTGTCTAAATTATAATCATAATATTATTTATTTAATAAATCTTTCTAATAAATGAACTTTGATTAGAATTAGTTGTTAACTCTTATTACTATTAGGATGCTAGATTCTTTTTCTTAATTTGAAGTCTCCAATTATCAATATTTAAATATATAACTTAGGATCAATCTTCTATTTTAAGAAGATTTTAAGTCTTATAGCTACTTAGGTATTTAAATCTAATTCAAATTTATTTTATAAGTCATTTACCTTACTTTTGCACTCACAAGATTCTAATAACATCTTATTTTTACTTATATTAATTCTTAGGTTTAATTATATCATCATATTAATCTATGTAATCTATTAATTCTTATTTAATCACTTTAATAATTTTGAAATAGTGATTTAACTTATAGATGGTTAATCTATCATTCTTTAATAAGAGTGATGTTTTATTGAACTCATAAATAAATAATTTTTTTTTACGGTTCAATTCATGTTTACTTATAAGAAACTATTCACCAATTACTAACCTAGAATGATTACCTTACCTGATGTGAATTAGAACTTAATCTTTTTCACCCTTAGATAGTAATAACATAACCTATACTAAGCAGATTGCTTAAAGTTTTAACAGTTAAATAATGAAGTCTAAGGAGGCATTTGACCTAATAGGTTAATTACTTAATGTCTTAAATACCATCTTAAAGTTTAGTGTGACTTTGGTAAAGGATGAATTTAGACTAAAACCTATATAAAAGGTTGATCATTTTGTTACAAGTTTTCAATTCAGAGTCACTTATAAGATTTAATATTTCCTTTAAGCTAATTTATGTATCTACAACTATTTACTTTGTTCAAATAAATGTTTCTATGGTTCATTAAGTCTTCGCAATCTTGTTGTCCTAAGTTATTGAGACACCAATAATTTATTAAACTAATTATAGAATTAAAAGAGATGCCAAAATATGATTTTACCAATTAAACATCCAAATGGCAATCAGTTCAATATTTAAATGATCCTTATGTCATAAGAATTACATGGACAGTAAGCATGCCCAATTTGGATGCAAATTGACCTAATCTAGGCTTAATCATCCTTAATGATCATCAAAAAGATGATTAGCAAAAATATAAATTTGAACTCATATTTATATTAATTGTATTTTTCTAATCATTTTGAGATATAAAATATATTTGAACTTGTATTTTTAGAGTTATGATGTGGCTCCCCACCCCTTAATCCACAAGATTAAGTTAAGGGGTGGTGTGTCACTCTAGCTAACCCTTCACTTACAATTGGATTAGGATGAAATCCATAATCCACCTAATAAGGGAAGGAGTGAGCATAGAATCAAATATTTAGTCACTATCTAAGTACACATACAGAGTGCGGAAGCGATTTATAATATAAAACATCCAAGCATCACAATATAAGTATAAGGAAATGCATCTCAGAATATAAGCATATAATCCAAATACGTAGTCATAAGTACATGTATTATTACATCAATTTAAGTTCCAAATAATGAAAATAAAGTGCACTCATCCTCGCTTATAATAGAAAGACTAAATAGCTGCTTTTTCCACAGGCTCCTCCTCCGGATATGGCTCCACACCAAGATACTGATCGTCCAACTGAAGAGGATCTGCCATTGTAGGTTTCACAATGTAGGGCCCCAGCCAAAAAAGTAAAAATCTTGTGTTAGACAATTGTCTAAGTATATTTTAAGCTGATAAGTTTTATAAGTGTTAAGTAATATCATCATTCTATAACATCCAGGCAACAAATGTATAAGGGAGCAGCAAGCAATACAAAAGGAAGGAAAAGCTATAAACCATCATTTATAACTTAAGAAAAAAGAGAGGCTAAGGCATGCCTCAGTGCAAGATATACAAGGTAAGGCATATGAATATAAATAATTAAACAAGTACTAGAAAAGAAATGCTACATCCTAAACATGTTAGTAATCAAAAGATACATGTAAATTAAGATAAAATAACTCAGCAGTGGTACATATAAATAGCAGCAAGATTCTAACATCCTAATATATATAAAAGCAGTGCAAAGAAATAGCTGACTGAATAAAAATGCTGAAAAATAAACAAACTAACATAACTGTATATAAATATCCATGCATCAACTGCCATACAGAAAAGAGCTAATCTAGCCTATCAAATATCAAAGGAGCTTAGCACCATCTCGGCTAAGTCACAAAACTATGTACCCCTAGCGACATAAGGAGGTTAGGCAACTAAGCACACAAAAGTAATCAAAGGATCTTAGCACCAGTACGACTAAGGTACCAACTGTGTGCCCCTAGCGACATAAGGAGGCTAGTCAACTAAGCACACAAAGTAACCTTAGCACCAGTACGGCTAAGGCACCAACGGTGTACCCCTAGCGACATAAGGAGGCTAGGCAATAAGGCACACAACAAAACAGGTCCTTCCCCTAGTGACATAAGGAGGCTAGGCAATAAGGACATATCTGAGAGGCAGCTCATATAACTATTATCTCTAATCAATCACTTTAATATTTTCACAATGAATCTAAGGAGTCCCCATATTTTCATAATATTTTATTCATGCATCAAAAATCTTATATGATATGCTCAAGAAAATATGGCACAAAAGTACAAGGAATGCGTAGCAACAAAATATCAAATAGAAGCAAGGAACTTTACTAAACATGGTGATATCATCTATTTTCTACTTAACTATTCTAACTATTCCAAGTTACACAAGTCCAGGATCACCATTTTTCTACTATCGAGTGTAACTTAGAAATTCGTCCTTATAAGTTAAAAAGGATTAGAACTGATCATGTTTTAATCTAGTTCAATCAGATGACGACTATGAGTTGAATCAATAAATCATACCCCTAATTTTTGTGAATTTAGACGTTCTATCTAAGATCTGATCAAGATCTTCTAAATCTATAGATTATGAATTAAACACTACGAGATTTAGGCTTAATCACATAATTCAAAATGGGTAAGATCTAAGTTCTAGGTTCATTCTTAAAGTGATCTACTAATTATGGTAATCCTATTAAGTAATCAGGCTTAATAGGATGAATCTCCTATCCTAAATTAAAATTAAAAGACAAAATAATTAGAACAAGTTGTAAAATAAAAGAAAAGTCTAAAAACTAATAAAACTAAGGTTTCACCTATTGAGTAACCCATTTACCCAACGAATAAACTCTAATCTATAATCTAGTCATAGTCTCAGGAAGTGTCCTTAAGGTGTAGTGTTAAGATCCTAAGAGACTTAGAAAAAACTTATAAAGTTTAGCCAATTTGATTGAAAAACTTAATTGAAAGATTAGAAGATTTAAGTGAATGCATGATGTACTTAGAAAGCACTTGGTTTATCAAAATTTTATTAGCTTGAGTTAATGACTTGACCCACAAAATAGATTAATCTAATGAAATAAAAAGTAATATATTATTCTAGCAACAATTCCAAGTTTGCAAGGTATTACGATAATTCACATTGTATATCTAAAGTACTATTTGCTTATATTACCTTTCATATATTTTGACGGAGGATTAAATAGATTACTAAAGGTGAGGCCATACTAAGATAACGATTTCTACTCAAGTTTCATTATTTGGTCCCATAACAAGATTGTGGTCATTTATATTTCTCGACTTTAAAATTTCTTCGATGATGCTTATATATTCATAAAGGCGAGGTTACAGAAATTCTAAGCTCAGCTAGACATAATATATGACTGTCTAAAACTTATGATAAGGAATTTTGCAATTTTCTAAACTCATTAATTAAAAGAGCTATAACTTCCTTTATAACAATAGCACCAAAATGCTTCATAATATATGCACATAGGGTTCGGGATTATAGCAGTCATATTCTGGTATCAAGCATATTTTACTTGGATGATATATGCCCATTTTAAGTCTTAATGCCTCTTTTTAAATGAATATTGAAATGATTAATAATAATTATTAGAATACAAATTTAACCTTATATTGATGTTCGTGGTACTTTCCTGATCGCTTTGCTATATAAATCTTGGGTTTGTATTTTGAGAATTTCACGGCTCTAAAATATATTTTAATAGTTGGCAAAGCATACTCATGCGATAGTGAGGATGATTTAAGGCAATACTTAAAAATGTCACTTTCACAAATAATCGAATTAACATAGTGACATCAAAGATTTGATCAAAGGAACGGCATTGAACCATCTAATGACTGAATCCAATTGTTCACCTATCCCTCTCTCAGATTTTCATGGAGAAAATTATGATTATCAGTTTGTCAAATTTCAACACATTTCCATTATACACAACTTAATATATTCTAAATTTAATTGTGTTTAAGCTATATATATATATATATTATATATACATATATATTCAGATTTCAAATGGCACTCCAAATCATAATAATTTTACAGGACCACCATTCTTCTAATCCCATTAATGCAATATATTCATATGTAAAATTATAACGCTAAGATTTTTATTTTAGTTCAATTTAGAAATTTCAATTTTCTTTAAATATGCCGTATTTGGAAGAAAGATGAGTTCAGATCTTTCGGACTTATCAGAAATCTGTTCACTCATCTCACTCATCTATACACATATATATCACGAGTTTGTAATTAATTGAACCTTTTATGATAAATGAGGTCGAGACTATTTTAAAGAATTTAATTTGAATGAAAAACATAAATGATTTAATTACATATTATCAACTCAATAGTTTAGCTAATTTTAGTAAAAAGAAAAGAAAAACTGAACTAAATAATTCTTAGGATATTTAGGTTTATATGCCAATAAACAAGTGTAATAATTTTACACACAAAAAAAAAATGTAGTTTGAACTTAAGAAAGTGATCATCCTTAATAGATTATTTTAAACTTATAACATAAGCATCAACTCCTAATAGCAGCACATCTAAGTATTTTTTTAGAACATTTCTAGTAATTTATTTATGACACAATCGAAAGAGGAAAAAAAAGTTCTTGGTTGTGCTATATTTCTAAGTTTCACCTTATTTTCCAAAATTAGGTTCTTCATGCTATATATATATTTGCTTATATAGCACTGAATCAACGATAAAGTCTAACTTAGTGCTATGCTGTAATTTAATGTCCTCACCCTATGCCACGAGTCAATTTTCTGCATTCAAAGACAATATTCTCAAATCTTATTATATCCATTATTGGAGCCAATCCGGTCACACAAATAAACTCATTTTTCATTCTACTCCTTCAAGCATATCCATTAATCCACTTTAACATCCTCAACATCTCTGTATCATTTATTCTATCGATATCTTCATTGTAAGCCAATATTCAACCCATATAAAAGAGCCGATAATGTAGTTTGTCTAAGACTTATATCAGTTTCCAAAATATCTCACACAAAATTTAAATAAAAAAAATAGAGCACTATCAGTTGCCTGAAAATATACAAGCCACTTTGCCATATCAAAATAGGCAAACAAAAACTTGATGCAAACCACTCAATTTTATTCTACATATTTAATACAATCATCAATATTCACAAAACTATTCCAAAATATTTATTACACCAAAACTATCAACCCCATTACTCCTGCATTTATGCAAGCTGATGAATCATAAATTAGATGAACGTCTTGAAAAAAAAACCTACAACAATGCATTGAAAATAAAGCTAACTGATTTAACTTTGATTCTAAAACTTCTCAAAAAGCTATTGGTGGCATCTCCAATGAAAAGTTATTAAGATAGCATGCTTAAAGAGTGAATGGGAGGGGAGGGTACCTTACGGGATGGGTGCACGCAGCGGAAGATAGGGAGGGATGAAGGGGAGAGGTTGGCGACTCCATGCTGTGCCGAAAGGGGGGAGATGGATGCTTGGCCTCAACCCATCCTGGGATCAACTGGGCCGAGGAGGTGGAGAGGTGGAAGAGGCGAGACTCGGCCGGCGAGGAGGACACGTGCGGCTCCTACTTGCGACAGCACAAGGGAGGGTTGCGCCTTGCGAGCTTCGGCCATGGAGGAGAAAAAAGTCGACTGAGGGTTAAGAAGAAATATTCGAAGGGCGGAGACAGCGAGGAGGCTTTGAGGGCCAGGAGGCGGAGGTTGCGAGGGTGAGGCGACGCGTGTCGAATGCAAAGGGAGGAGAGGCGAGGCCGCTCGAGGATGGAGGCGTGCGAATGGGGAGGTTCGGCCGAAAGCGAGGGAAATGATCGGGCGAGCAAGGCCTGAGTTCGGCTGCTCGTGTGAAGGGTTTTTAGGGCAATTGGGCGGAGGTTTTTAGGAGAGAAAGAAAAAAAATAGAAAAGATAAGAAATAAATAAATATATTTATTTATATTTGGAAAATTAAATCATTTAAAATTGCCTAATTTTATTTATTAAATGGTTTCAAAAAAAATCACCAAATATTCACCCCTAGCTAATCGAGGGGTGAGGAACACAATGGCCAAGTCAGATTTCAATTCCGACGAGTATTTAATTTTCTCATTTTCTGGGTATTTAAATATTATTAAAATATTCGTCGAAATTTCGACGACTTCCGATTGACACGAAAACTTCACCCCTAGCTAATTTGAGGTCAACGAGCGCAATGGCGAAGTCCGTTTTTTAATCGGAGGTCAAAATAAATAGGTCAATTTTCGAGGTTCCTGAAATTCCCAAATAAGGATTTGATCCGTTTGACCTCTGGTTTGGACTAGATATTGGTGGTTGACTCATAATAACTTAATTAATCACTAATAATCAAGATTAAGACTGAGATTAGTCCTAATTGACTAAGATAATAACTTGGGTTGTTACATATGATGCTTTGATTATTTAGGGTTTAATTATTTTAATTAAACCCTTACTATTTTATGTGCACGCAAGCCTTTGGTTCCACGACCATAGCTTTGTGATGCGTGCACATGCATTGAGAAAAGGCGAGGCTCACACTTAGACTATGTGGGTTGACGTGAAGATCAGGATGCCGACTCGTCCAATAATGTAGCGATCCCCTACAATGGGAAACTATGGCTTTAAAATTCTCATTCCATGAATCGAATCAAATGGCAAGTGGCGCCCCACCCCCAATTTACATCAAGATTAGATCAAGGGCAGTGTGCCATGTTGGCAAATCCCTCACTTATCATTAGATTAAGGTGTAATCCTCAGTCCACTAATAAGTGAAGGATGTGCCATGAATAGTGCTATAGAATTATTCACTAAGTATATACATTCAACAGAGTATGAAAGCAAGGAATAATAGAAAATGCTACATCCAATTCATCATAATATAAATAAGAAGTAACATGCAGCTCAGAATAAAAAAGTACAATAAGAAAACATTCATAGGTATACATATTATTATAAATATTAAATGTAGCTCCCTTTCCCGTCGTCGCACGCAATTTATTCAAGAGATAACAAATTGGCAGTGAAACAGTGCATTACTTGGGAAGGAAATGCATGTAACAACCTCAGTGTTATTACCCATCAATTTGTGACCTAATTGACTCTATTCTTTTTACATTAGTCTTATAATAGTATTAGGAGCCTCTATTTCAATTTTTATGTGATTTGGAAATTATTTGACAATTTCCAATATTTTTTAGTTTTTTGATAATTTTGAGAATGCCTAATTTATTTATATCTCAAAATCAAAAATGAAGTCCACCATTAGACTCACCACACCTAAATTATCTAGGTGTGGTATTTTGAAAGTGTTTGGAAGTTGTCAAATTTTTCCCGAATATTTTAATAATATTTAAAGACCCAGAAAATTAAGATAATTAAATTAACCTCCGATCAAAAATCCGATTGCATTTTTGAGTTTCTAACCCCTCAATTAAGTAATGGTGAATTTTATTGTGATTTTTCGGAGTGCATTTGGTTATTTAATTTTGATTAATAATAGAGTAGAATTAATTATTTAATTAAAGTAATAATATTTATATAAGTATATAAATTATTACTTTAATTAATGGCTATAAAAATTCGGACTGTGCGGATCCCGTGCGCGAGTC
This sequence comes from Gastrodia elata, assembly GCA_016760335.1. Taxonomy (NCBI): domain Eukaryota; kingdom Viridiplantae; phylum Streptophyta; class Magnoliopsida; order Asparagales; family Orchidaceae; genus Gastrodia; species Gastrodia elata. Next base: position 13,848,155 of record CM028670.1, on the reverse strand, counting down.
CAATGCACAGGATAGACGCGTGGCTTGATCCGAGCTGTTGAACTGTTTTCAACATAGATCTAACGGCCATGATCTAATCCAGTGTTTCCTTCGCGATCTGGCCATCGGATCAATCCAGGGATCCAACGGTCTTGGTTTTCCTCTGTGCGTCTTCTCTGCCAAAATCGTAGAAGCGATCGTGGGCGTACGCCCGCTGAGCTAGAGGCGTACATCTCCTCGCCCGAGCCTCTGAGGCAGCAAAATGAAGGAATATCTCACTTTCCTTTCTTCCCTATCAACTGTTGGGAGTTTGAGGCTAGCTGGCGACCCCTTAGTGAAGCTTCAGCTCAAGTGTCTACAACCATAATCTCCTCCTTCGACGGATCAATTAATGAGAAAGGTACTAACCCCTATCTTCTCCTAATTCGATTTCATTCCTTATCAATCAATTTTTCTTTTTTCTTAAAATCTCAGTTACTCTTTAATAAAAGTAAATTGAGGTTAAATTGGTTAATCGAGAAGTTCGATTTAAATCTTCTCCATTCTTTTTCGGATAACCCTAACTCTATTTTTTTTAGTCGATGGGGCGCAACTAGGGCTTCGTCCAGAGGCAGCCTTAGTTGTTGTCTAGCAAAGATCTAGGGTTATGATCATCGGTCTTGGTTAGAGCTTGAAGTCGCCATGCGGGACATAGTCCGGAGCTGTGGCGGCCGCCCCTTAATCGAATGAGTGTTAAGAGGTGGTCGTCACTAGTACCATGGACATTAAACTAAAAGCATATCCGTGATACTAATCAACTAGCTGAGCAAGACTTGACAGAAACATACATATAGTATAGCAGTGCAAAATAGGTAAAATAAAAGATGCATCTAGACAATCCACATTAATTCATTCACATACAATACATTAAATGCTGAATAGTAAGAATAAGAAAATATAGTTATTACAATTTTACTAAATACAGGCCAAGGAGATGGAAGCATATCTCCTTCAGTGAGCTGCACTTTACTTTATCCTGCTAGCAACTAAATCCTCAAGCGTTGGATCTGACCTATACTCCTGGTCTGCCATATGTACATATATGACAGGACATAGTCAAGAAAAGAAAATCTGGTTAGACTTTAATAAGTCTAAGTACAATTTAAGCTATTAAAATTGCATGAATTTAAAGATATCACCATTTTATTGATACTACTAAGCGATCAAAGTAAACAGGTGCAACAAGTTATACAAAAAATGGGATAACTATAAACTATCCATTTATAGCATTCAACATGTATGTGAAATAATATACCAAGACACGAAAGTAAGCAAGGTAAAGCTAAAAGCAAAAGTGACTGCAACTACAAAAGTAAAATTGATCATAACATGGTTATGATCACATTAAACATGCTGAGTATAAAAGAACACAAGTACTGAACAAATCCAGAAAATCTAACATCCTAAATATGTCATTTATGCTTATATAATTCATAAGAACATACATACAACATGCATATTAACATAAAAGAAAGGTCAATGAGATATGTGACAAAAGCAATTAAATCTGAAAATAGAAAACCATTGAAACATGTGGTAAAGCCAACTGAAACTGCAAGCAGAGCCATTGAAACATGTGGCAAAATCATACAATCTGTACTGAACTGAACTAGAGTAGCAATAAGCTTAAGATATAGCACTGCCATCACAGCCCGAAAATCATCAAAATACCCAGCCATTAGGCCATCCCTGTTCCTCTCTAAGGCCTAGGTAACTTCCATACTGTACTGAATACTGGAGGTGGCAACACTATACTCAGAACCTATCCTACTAACTGAAAATACTGAAAAACTTGATGAAATGATATATGCTTTACAAATTCTAGTTTTGGATGTATCGTCCATATCCTAAGTGTTCCTATTATGCTCAAGGAATAAAGCTCAAAATTCAAGGTATGCAAAGCAATCTAGTCAAAGTAAGCAATAGACTCAATCTAGACATATGTGATATCCATTGTTATCTAATTCAGTCGTTCTAACTATCCCAAGTCATACAACTTAGAATCACGGCCTTATAAGTTAAAAACAATCAGGATTGATTAAGTCCCAATTTAGTTCAATCAAAATCGAATATAAGTTAAATAATAAATCATCTCATCCTAATTGATGATTTGAGACGTCCTAAGTTAAGATCTGATCTAGATCTACTAAGCTAAGGATTATGAATTAAATACCACACTTGGGTTCAATCACATGATCAAGGTAAGCTAAAGATTTATGGTTCAATCTACAAGTGAATTGATGATTAAGGCTTATTCTATTAAGTAACAATTAAGCTTAATAGAATAGATCTCTATTCTTAATCTAAAATTGAAAGATAAACTAATCAAAATGAAATTAGGAAAATCTAGAAAACTACTAAAACCAAGATTTCATTCATTGAATAAATCACTTATTCAACGAATGAAATCTAACTTAGTGTCTAATCCTAATCTTAAGGAAATAGCCTAAGGTGAAGTGAAGTTCCTACGGAAGTACCTTAGTTTGACTCTAGGTTCTAATCCCATGTCCGCATAATTTATAGTTTTCAACTAAGTTAATGATTACCACTTAGTTATCAAGAGCTCATATACCATAATGTCATAATTTTCAAATAACAAGCAATTCCTAATGATGCTAAGGTCTATGCAAATGGTGTACGCACTATACATAGAGCTCAAGAAAATAATATAATTAAAAGAAAATAGAACTTCAATAAAGTTTTAAGTACGAAATGTACCTTGCGCTTACGATGTGAGCTTGCATTTTATCACTTGTTTGGGATGAGGCAGCATTCACAATACCTGCACCAATTGGGTAGAAAGCGATTAAAGATACTTACTTTGACAATCATGAGACCTCAACCCAAAATACTCTATCACTACAATTAGAAGATTTGAAATACAACATGCTAAGGAGGGATCTAGAGGATGACTTATGAATCAATTAGCATGAGTAAAAGTAATTATTTCTTATGTTCATGGAGATACATTGAGCATACTAAGAAAATGATGGAAAAGAATTTTGACTCATCACTAAGCTATCTTCCTTATGCGAATTTTAGTGATAACTAAGATGAGAAACAATGAGTAGAAAATCATGCGACTGATTAATAAATCATTTAACTAAACTCCAATGATTATCCATTCGGGACACTTAATTTAGATTCACATACAAGCATACATATTCAAATAATTACTTATTATATGGTTGGCCAACTAGTAGACATCGCCCCCAATCTTATAATAATTATCGATCGCAAGATTTGATTGAGTAATAATTGAATAAATCAACATATCTTCTAAATTAAGAACATAAACACTAAGTAAACAAGCCGTATGCAGCTGCTTCAAAGTGTACCAAACCATATGCAATGTAAAGCATGAAGAACCCTCAATGAATTTCTCCAACTAAATGACATAATAAATGCCTTTCAAAAATTTCCTTTGCAGTTGCACGATACCAAATAACAAGTGGATATATACCAGCTAACCACAACCTTCACAACAACCCATGTATTTGTTATACCACATACACCTACATATATCACAATGGTATACCGGCATAAGACATAACCTTACAGGATCCATCACCACATATAGTTGGCAAACACTTTTTTTTTTCTTTTTAAGCATGAGCTATTTTACCTTTCTTGCTAAATAACAAGTGAATATGTATAGATTATTTGACAAAGTTTGTATAGATCTATCTACTTTACATGCAAGGTTTAGATTATGCTAACATATATCTATGCATATCAATGTGATGAGCCCTACTACAATCATCTCAGCATACCCAATAATTCAGATTAAGATTTTTGTTAAGTCTAGAAAGTTACCTTAACAGTACTGGCATAAGGTTGGCTAGACTGAAGGGATAGCAGCAGCGACCCTCGGCCCAACTGATAAGAAGAAGGTCCACCGGCTGGCCAACACCTCTTGGCCTCCTCCCGAGAGGGACGAGCTGCGACGCGGCCACACGCCGAGGAAGAGGCGCTGTTGAGATCATCGACCTCTAGCCGAGCGGTAGGATAGAACGGGTCGAGGGAGAGAGGAGGAGCACTTGCTGACGAGTAGGGGAATAGCAAGAGGGTTCAACCAAGAGAAGGAGAGAGCCGCTGCTCAGCAGTGGAAGGGAAGAGGCGGCTCGAGCTCGGCCATGGAAGAAGAGGAAGGAGGAGAGGCTCTCGAACGAGAGGGAGGCTTCGCTCGATCGAGAGAGGGAGGGGGATTTTCGGCTGAGGGAAGAAATGAGAGGCAAGAATTTTAGGTTTAGAAAATTTAGGTTAGATGAGGAGTTATATATATGAACTCAAACAATTTGATGAGAGCCACTCGATCAAGATCGAGTGGCTAAGAGTTGCTGAAACTTGTAAGGGTTGATTGAACAATCAAATAAACTCCAAAAATTGCGAATTTGGTATCAAAATGACCGTCTCGACGAGATGAACGCAAATGTCTAAAAATTATTTAATTTGGACAAGTATTTTATTTTATATTAATTTTTAAGTAAAAAATTTCAAAAAAATTGCTACGATAAATCCGGAGCCCGAAAAATTACAAAACTTAAAACATAGAGTCCTTTTATAATTCTTAACTCAAATATACAAAAATTTCTGAAATCCGACTTTTATATTATTTTTTATTGACTCTGGAAGTTTAAACTTCTCGAATTTATTTAAGACGATCCGGGAGCCCGATTGTGCTCAAATTATGGCAAGTGGATCTTCTTAATATGCTTAATTTGAGAATATTTTTATTTGATTTTCATTTAACTTAAATCAGGATCTTATATTTTCTCTTAATCTGATTAGGTTTAGGCCTAATCGGCTCAGTAACAACGTCGGGTTGTTACAGGAGCCACCGGACTAGTCGATGAGGCCGAACCCTAATGCGCTACTCCTGAGCAGCATCGGCGATGATAGCGCTGAACCGGGATCTGAGGCGGGTTCGATTATTAGAATGGAATCGGTCCGGTCGGGGCTAATCCAGACTGCGTCGTCGCTCGTTCCGTCACACGCGCCGTCATGCAATAGCTTGCCGACGCGTGTCGAGCATTGGCACAACGTGAATTTTTGTGCCCATCGCCTTCATAGTGTTGTGTCAATAATTATGGATTATCATTTTGTTTTGTGTTCCTAAGAACTTGTGCTGCTTTTCCTTTAATACTGTAATGATAATTAAAAATATTAATGATTAATTGTGTAATCTTTAATCAATTCTATCTCTTAATTTGCTTAACCAAAATACATGTTATAATATACCATTTTGATTATAAAAATATGTAGATCATTAATATATTGTTTAATTTCTATTTTGAGGAATATTTTAATTAGTCATTATTTTTAGATTAATTAATTAATTATAAATTAATTTCATCATTTTATGTGACTTAATTTGATCATTTAATGTCCAAATTAAATGTTTAAATAGTCAATTTCACTCACAAAAATATGAGAAATAATAATATAAATTCAAATTTAACATTTGAGCCCTGATTTTCTTAATTACTTTTTAACCATAATTAGGAGTCCCGAAAACCCTAATTTTTCAATATTTTCCAAATTCGACCTATTTGGTGTCATTTTTTCTCCTTATATTATAAGTATTCCAAATTTATATATATTATTTCTATTGGATAGTAATTGTTGATTTTAGAATTTTGGCTACTAATTAGTATTATTTTGATAGTTTCTAGATTCTTAATTTACATGTTTTAGGTGCTTTAAACCTATTTAAAACCTTAGGATAAGAAACATATCACATTTAGTACTCCCTATGTCAATTTCATTTGCATATGTTTGAGCTTAGTTCCCATAATTTAGATATTTGAATCAATTGCTAATTGTTTGCTTCACTTTCAACCCTAAGATAGAAACTTTAAGACTGATTTACAATATGATTTGTTGTTGATCTCTAGAGTTATTTATTATGTTCATTAAGAGTAGTTAGCCTTAATACTTTTGTAGTTGTAGATTATAAATAACTATGACTAGCTTTATATGACTAGAGATTAGAGCCTAGTTCATTTCACCCTAGTCCTTAAGTCTTCACTTAAGATCTTTAAGAACTAGTAATAAGAGTCCTAAATTTATTTAAAATAGTTTAAGAATCCTATTGATTTCCTTAACTTTAACTTTTAAAAAAATATAGAACTTGTAGTTCATAATCCCTTCATTCCCTTACTTTAAACCTTTCATTTTATTTTAATCTAGCTAGATTAGCATTTGATTGAATAGATTTTTCAAACTACAACCTAGCTAGAGAACTTTAGTGAATTGAACTTTAATTTCTATTTCCTTTAAGTTTGATAATTTTATAATTATAATCCTTCCCTGCTAGTCATATAAGTCTTAATTTTAGTAACCTATTTAAATCCTATAGTTTAAGATTAGAATAGAACTAATTTCTAATTATATAGTTATACTTATAAACTAATTTGCCATCTCATAAATATGAAATGAAATCATTATTTTCAAAACCCAATTACTATTATTACTTACAATTAACTTGAGATCAACATCTCAAAGTGAATTGGGAACTCAATTAGCTCCAATCATTAAGTAGATCATTAAAATTAGATAACATTGGATATTACTTAGTTGCAATTATTGAATTTTCCTTAAATGCTTGCTTAGCTTTGAGCCTTATTCATTTGAATCATTTATATAAGATATTGTGCGTGAATAAAACTTTCATATTAAAAATTATAGGGGTTTACATTGTTGGTTAAGCTAAGGGCAGGCTAATTAGGAGTAATAAGGAGAACTCATATTTTTAGAGGGTAAATGTGAGTGTTATTTATTTTGACCTCGCTTTTCTTTATGTGTTAAGCAAACGTGTTTAACTCCTCGCTTCATTCTGCATTTGCCCGCAGAATGAATTTCATAAAATAACTTTAATCATTTAAAATATGAGATCTCTTACAATCTTATTGATTGTTAAGACTCATCATAGCTTCTAGCTATGTTACTTTCCATAGTTCTAGACTATGTGAATCTTAGACTAATAATCTAAGTTCTTCCTTAAATTTATATGCTTTGCATATTTGATGTTTTAGTACTATACTTTACTTGTTTATAGTTCACTTAGATTACAGTGAATATTATTATAATTTCATTTAAATGCTTCACTATCTTCTTTTCTTTACTTAGCATAAGTTCATTGAACATATACATACTTTATTTTATTTACTATTCATATGCACTTTAGTACTTTTCTATCATGTTTATGATGCTTTTACCCTTGTTTTACTTGTAGGCTAAAATGCAAATTTAGGTGAGTATTCTTACGCACTTTACTTTTCCTTACTTTTACTTACTTCCATTTCCATACTTTTATGCTTACATTTTGCACCATTGCTTATGCTTAGATTGTAATTAGTTGTGATATCCAAAATAAATAATAAAATGTTTAGCTTAATTTTAAATTGTACTTAGACTGCTTAGTCTAACCGTATTTTCTCTTTATTGGCTTTGCCCTATCACATTTAATTACCAAAATGTGATAGATCAGGTGCTCTTGGAAGCTAGTGGAGTTGGACCAAGCGCTTAAAGAAAATTGTTTGCTTCCAGTGTAATTTATTAAAGTCCCTGCTTTTTATTCAAGTGAAAGAGAGACTTTTATTTATTTACTTTCTAATGTTTATTTTTGATTTGTAATAATTAAAGTCATTTGCTTTATATTTACTATGCATGTGTTGTAATTTAAATCTTTTACTTAAATGCTTGGGTTTAATGAATGGATACTTAAATAAAATTATAGTGCATACCTATCTAGAATATAGTTGTTAATTTCTTGTTTTTAAATTTTGCAAATGATGTAGGATGTGTGTATCATAGTATAGAAAATTGCTTCATATATTTTTTCTCACATAAAATTATTAGAATTAGAAATAAGTAATCTCATGTAACAGATTGACTTAATATTAATTTTAGATTATTAATCTTTCTAATTAATCTTAATTGGAAGACTTATATGTGAATATTTATGTATTTCTTTTGAGCAAATACAATAGAAGTCATGCTAATAATTTATTAGAATTGGAAATAAGCAATCCCATGTAACGAATTGACTTAATGCTAGTTTCAAGTTGTTGAATACACATAGTTGGTATATTTTCAAGAAAGGGGATTTAACACTTAGTTTGTTTAACTGCACTTATCGAAGTGCACAATGATAAGAGGCATAACCCGGTTACAATTTATTTTCTCAAACTAATTTGTTAAATACCTTCATTATAATCATACAATGTGCTCTAAAAGAATAATTTGAGATATTTAGTTTGTTTAACTGCACTTATCGAAATGCACGATGATAAGAGGCATGACCCGATTACAATTTATCCTCTCAAGCTAAGCATCTATGTGGTGGCCACCCCCTAATCATCCGAATTAGGAGGTGGTCGTCACTTAACAAATCCTCACTTAACATTCAGATAAAGGAATGAGCCTTCTTAATCAAATGCTAAGGGAGGATGTGTCTTAATAAGCAAAAAGCAGCAACGGAAACAATCACTTAAATGAGTATACTATAATTTATCAGAGTGCGGAAGAAAAACAAATGTAACATCCATACAATCCAGGTATAAACTGTACAACTCAGAATACATAAGCATGAAAGGTAAAGCAGTTAAATTTTGTATTATTACAAATGAAATTAAAGTTTATGCAGTAATGAAAGTAAAGTCCCTCATATCTTCACAAAATATCAGACAGTGACTAATGATCTTCTCCTGTATGCTCCTCCTAAATCGGATCTCCAGAAGGTCCTATAACCTCGAACAGCTTAGAATCTACCATTGTCGGCTTCACAATGGTAGGGCCCTAGCCAACAAAAGAAAAATCTAGTTAGACAAAACATCTAAGTACATTTTAGGCTGTAAATTATTAAGTTTTTAATGATATCACAATACTAAGAACCATAAGAGCAGTAAGCATCAAAGAAAGGTAACAAAGTTATAATTAACATAATTATAACTCTAATAAAATATGAGGTAAGCACATACCTCAACTCAAGCTGTAGAAAAGGTCAAGTAATGTATAAAGAAATCTACTAAACACAAGTGAAACTTCTAAGTATATGATTAATATAAAACATGCTGCTTTACAACTAAGCTGAAAGTACAGAACTGAAAGTAAAATTCTAACATCTTAACATGCCAAAAGTAAAAGTGAACTGCTAAAAGGTAAAACTAAATATTTAAAGCTGTGAGTACACAAGGAACTGCAGAAAATGAAAATATAGCAGAAGGTGTACTAAACTCTAAGACAAGTAAGAATTGCAGAAAATGAAAACATAGTAGAAGTAAACTGAACTGTAAGGTAAAAGTGATCCAGAATTGTAAAATAACAAAAGGCAACTGCAAAGTGACTGTAATACAAAAGAAGTAACTAAAAAGTAACTGCCATAAATGAGAAATTCCTACTTAGTCCTGCCACAAGTAAAGTCCATCTGCTCATCTGGAAAAGTAGTCCCATATTCCATCTGAAAAGTACTGCTAAACATCTGGAAAAGTATCCCAGATTAAAGTTAATTCCATCAAAAAGTACTGCAAAACCATTTGGAAAAATAGTCCCAGATTAAAGTTAATTCCATCAAAACGTACTGTAAACCATCTGGAAAAGTAGTCCTAGTCAGAAACAACCAGTATCTGGAAAAGTAGTCCCAGATACACTAGGAAAGTAGTCCTAGTCAAAAACAACAAGTATTTGGAAAAGTAGTCCCAGATACACTAGGAAAGTATTCCTAGTTAGAAATAACCAGCATCTGGAAAAGTAGTCCCAGATACACTAGGAAAATAGTCCTAGTCAAAAACAACAGGCACTAGGAAAGTAGTCCTAGTCCAAAACACAGGCACTAGGAAAGTAGTCATATCCCTAAAAGCTATTCTACAGGCACCGGGAAAGTAGTCCTAGCCCAAAACCGTTCTGAAGTAAAGTCATACTACATGACAGACTAAAAAGACATATCTCCACAAATTTAGTAAAGCTATTTTCCATCAAATTTTCTTCTAACAATATGAAATGCCATATGAATATAATTAAAATCAACATAGAAATAATCATCTAATATTCTGTGTTTAATGCAATGTATCCAAATGTAAAGAAGTCCAAAGCAAAGGGAAGCATATCATACAATATTCAATGAATATAAATAGCACTAAACAACATTTGTGATATCACTTTATTTTCTATTTAAGACATTCTAACTAATCTAAACTTATACAAGTTTAAGATCTCCAATATCTAGCTATCGAGTATAAATCCAGAATATCGAGCCTACAAGTCAAAAGAATGTTAAAACTAATAAAGTTCTAACACTTATAAATTACATGTCACTTAATTAAGTTAAAATAATAAATCAAACATCCTAATTAATAATTTTATGAATCCCAAACCAATGTTGATTAGTAGGAATCAAAATTGGGGGATTAAGATGTTAAAATCCAAGTATTGGATTTTAACTTCTTAATCTAATAGGTTATAATCCTAATAGTATAAAGTTAAACCCAAATCTCACGAACTATAATTAAGGCTATCTTATCAAGCAAAATCCAGCCTAATAAGATTAATCTCTAATCTTAAATCTAAAGTTTAAATATAAAATAATCATTTAATAAACTATGAAAATCTAATAAATTAGTAAAAATAAGGTTTCACCTTAATGAGTAACCCACTTTACTCATTAGATGAATTCTAACCTAAGATCTATTCCAAATCTTAGGAATTTAGGCTCTTAAATACTAAGAGTATCACTCAGACACATAACCTAACTAAGGTTATAAGACCTATGGATGAGCTAAGAAGTTCAAAGGAAAGAAATGATTTCTCATAGTTCACTTAAGTTTCATTTAAGACATAACTTAGGATTTTCTTCAAATTTCTTATTTTGAGACTTAGAAATATCTAAGTCAAGGCTTAAATCATTTTAATTACTAAGTATAATGATTTATGGATGAATTCAAGACTTAAAATTATTAAACACTAAAATTTGGGCAAAATGACCATTTTGCCCCTACTTAAGGGTCTAAAATTCATATTTATAAATTAAGGATTAATTCTGGATTTTAATAAAGTGGAGTGATTACTTACTGTCTAATATGAGTTTAGACAGTAAGTTCATTAATTTTAGTTAAGGATTAAGCCTTATAAGGTTAAATTAAGGAATTTGATTTATAAGGGCAAATTGGTAATTTTTCCCTAATGAAACCAAAATTTTCTATTATTTTACTGTAGGTTATGTGCTAAGGTTTTTATAAAATCTAAAATCATCAAATTCTGATAAGTACTGGCTAAGTTATAGCTAATACAAGCTTTAGGGTAATAATTAGGGTTTAGTGTAATTAGTGAATGACTAGTAAAATTAATCACTAAATCACTAATGCAATTAGACAAATAGGTGCTAATCTACTTTATGAGTAACCAAAAACCAAAATTACTCAATTTGGATCATTAGATTTGCTAATCTTCACTAATCAAGATTTAAAGTAATTATGGATTGATTAGCAAATCTAACCATTGGATTCTAAATACTTTTATATATTATTGTAAATTAGGTTTTTTTGATCTAAATGGATATTTGTATCACCCAATTTGGAGCTCAATTGACCAACTTATGATCAATTGAAGTTCTAGGGTTAGTTAGGCTAATTAGGGTTAGGTCCTAAAAGTTATTAGACAAATACTAATCCAAATAGCAAAGTTAACACTATTAAAATGTTTCTTAGGGTTTTTTGAGTATTTTAAGACCCATATTCAATAGGTTTGGATTGGTGTGCACAAAGTTATGACTATTTGAAGTTTTGTGATATTTAGGGTTTAATGTGAGGATTCTAAATGTCACTATGTGATATACAGCTCCAATTAGAAATTTGATAGTGTTAAAGTATTCTTCATATTTTTCTGATTTCAATGGTATATTTATTTGTATTATTTGGATAAGTATTTTGCAATTTAAGGAGGTTTGAATAATTGCAATTTAACTAAATCAATTTAATTAAGATTTATCTAATATTATAATTAATTATTAATGAACTGGATGATTTTTCTAGTGGGGTTTTAACTGACGAGAGGCGTAAGCGATTACCTTACCCTCTTGCATTAATACACAACCTAGACCAATTCCAGAGGCATCGGTGTATACCTGATAGTTCAAGCCTTCCTTGGGTAGAATAAGTACCAGAGCGGTAGAGAGTGCGTCATTCGGAGTTTGAAATGCTTCCTTGCATTCAGGACTCCAAATGAATGGAATGACTTTCTGAGTTAACTTAGTCAAAGGCGAAGATGTGGGGCCCCGTACTTTCTCACGGTGATGCTAATAATGATATTAGCATAATCATGAGGAGCACGGTGCTCCAACGATGGCAAATTTGCAACTTAAAAAAAGTCAGGTAGGACCCAACCTACCTTAAGACTAGGGCTTGTCACTTGAAACTGTGAATATAGCGTCCCGCCCCATCGCCGCGCGCAAAAGATAGGTATAATCAGATCGGCGGCGGAGCGGCGCGCCATTCGGGGAGGAATATCCCGTCTCGCCGAATAGCTGAAACAAAACCCTTCTGAAGGGCTGCTGACTCAACCTCAAGAAAGGTTGAGAGCTAATACTTAAGATAAGAGTAATATCCTTATTCTAAGTATTAGACCGATACATACATCGGATTTGAAACACACATAAGGAATCCAATGTATACATAAGATATCGGCATTTTCAACATACTGATCACATCATAATACTAAGTATAATTAGTATATAACAGAGTGCAGAAGCTAAGCAAACATCTAGAAATATTCATTACAAAAGCTGTATGAAAATATTCATCTCTAAAAAGAAAAAAAATACATCTAGAATTATTATAACATTTTACTAAAATAGGCATAAAAGATAGTACTGAACTGAACTAAGTGAAAGGTAAAGCTGAAGAAGAGTCCACTAGTGCTCCACTGGCTCCTCCTAAATCTCCTAAGTGTTCTTCTGATCTTACTCAATATACTGCTCAAGATCTAGCTAATTGGCATATCCCAAAAGTATCTCGTGTTAGATAATAGTTCTAGTTATTCATTTAATATTTACATAACGTAATCAAATCTATAGTAATACTGTAAAGATAGCTGAAAGTATAAAACTGTATAAAACTGTACAAACTGAAGCAAAGTAAAGTAAAACTAAACTGTAAACTGAATACTAAAGGTAGACCAAAAATAGTAATGGATCTGAAAATTGAGTAATGATCTGTAAAATTATGCTGTATGTCACTAAAACTGTGCATCTGAATATGCCATAATATAATATGCTAATGATATGCAACCAAAATATTATTGAACTGCTACGAGTAGTATGGTCCAATGTATATATACATCCAGTTGGAAATACCGTTTACTGTGATGCCAATGCATCCTAAAATTCCCCAGTCAATGTATGCAACATTCCATAACTCATAAATTATCACTGATACTCATACATCATTCTGATACTTACACATCATGCTTATGCTCATGCTCATGCTTCTAAACTACATGAGATAAATCCAAAAAAATCCAAAATATACTTTGAAATCCGATAATAAATTTAATGTCTCTATTGTGCAGAATCCTACTAAGAGAATTCTGACTCTTAGGTTCTAGTTCGATAATTGGTTAAAGTTGAGAGTTTACTTAAAATTATTAGTTGGAAAGGTTGTATACACATGGTTGTATATTTCCAAGAGCAGTGGACTTAACCCTTAGCTTGTTTAAAATTGCACTTATCGAAGCACACTACGATAGGAGGCAGAACCCGGTCATAGTTTATATATCAAGCTAAGCCATTAAATAACCTAATTACAAGCATACTTAGTGGTCTACGCAAAGTGACTTAATATACTTAGTTTGCTTAAACTGCACTTATCGAATCGCACTACGATAGGAGGCAGAACCCGATCGTAGTTTACATCTCAAACTAAGGATCTTATTCACTAATTGTAACACTCTTAGTCTTGGAAGATTTACTCTAATGGGACTATAATCGTTTAATCCCCCGGGATAGCACCTGGTCATAAGTCTATATTGGAGTGAATCAACTAATCCTGAATATTACTAAAATTGGCAGTGTTCAGCTTTATGGATCAGAATTAGTCAAAGAAACAAATCGCAAGATTCAATTGATCCATCAAAGAATCAAAGCAGCTCAAGATCGACAAAGTAAATATCATGATGCTCATCATCGTGCTCAGGACCTTGAGGTGGGAAAATATGTGTACCTTAAAGTAAGTCCAATGAAGGGCGTTTATCATTTTGGTGTAGCCAGGAACTTAAGCCCTCGCTATGTCGGACCATTTGAAATACTAGAAAAGATTGGTTCTGCAGCTTATCAACTGAAGCTTCCTAAGAATTTCTCTGGCAGTCCATAATGTGTTCCACATCTCCTCTCTGTGGAGATGCCTTCGTGATCCATCCCACCTAATCCAACTTCCAGCTGTATCACTCCAACAAGATCTCTCTTATGCAGAAGAGCTGATTAAGATCTTAGCTCATGATCAGAAGCAGCTGAGGAATCGCTCAATCCCAATGGTAAAAGTTCAATGGAGAAATCGCACTTTAGAAGAATCTACTTGGGAAAAAGAGGCGGATATGAGAAAGAAATATCCCAGTCTCTTTGAAACCCCAGGTATTCTTTAGTTTCAAAATCTTATTCATATGCTTCACTTTCTCTTGATTGTCTTCTCTTGAGATAATGTCGAGGACGACATCATTCTTAAGTAGGGGAGTCTGTAATAACCCTAGGTTGTTACCATACAAAATATAGGTTGCTTAAATTCAATTTTTAGTATCATTGTCTTTAGACCATCAATCTAAGCCAATCTAGCAGATTTGAAGTTCATTGGACTTCTCTAAGTCAAAATTTACAATTTGATCAGTCTAGATGCCTTAGTCTAGACCCAAAATATTTTGATCTCAGAATTAAAATCTGATTACATTTTTGAATTCCTCACCATCAAATTAGCTAAGGATGAAATTTTGGTGCAATTTGGAATTCATTTGGGCCATAATTCAATTTAAATTAAATTGGCTCAATTGCACATAAGGGTTCCAATTAATTCATATTTACAAAAATATTCTTAAAACTAAAATAACGGCTGGGATCCGCAGTGCGGACCGCGGGCGATCCACTGCGGAGCTTGGGGCACGCGACAGCGGGATCCCGCGCATCTGACCGTTCCGCCTTTTTAATATACGGTCAGGATTCGATCCTGCGGAATCGCCGATCTGTCGTTGGATCTGTCCCTTGGATCCTATGGCTAGGATCGCTCCCGCGATCGGCCGTTAGGATCCAAGCGATCCCAGCCGTAGCGCCATCTGATCGATAGATCAGACGGCATCCGAGGCACCCAGCACAGTGGATCTTCGTCTACCTCCGGATCGCGCATCCAACAGGGAGAATCCCGATACTGCCAGCTGCCCAGCTTGTCCCCCACTCCCCGCGCCATCCCAGCATGCCGTTGGGATCCCTTCCGTTATGGCAGGGAGCTCCCGATCGGGCCTAGCAACCCGGCCGAGCTCAAATTGGAAACTTGAGAGCTCGGCCAAGGCCCGAGGGCCTCCCCAACCTGAGCCAATGGCTCCAGAAGCTTCCCTAAGCTTAGCCAAGGCTATAAATAGCCCCAGCTTTGCTTCAATTAACCTTTGCTAGTCAATTGAACCCTCTGCAAACTCGCCGCCATTGCCGAATTCCCGAGCAGCTAAGCTTCTTCCAGGCGCTCCCAAGCTCGCGTATCGCTGACAGGAGAGTGTGGGGCCCCCGTACTGGTAATAAGAAAGTACGGTGCTCCAACTATAGCAAATCCCCAACTTAAGTAAAGTTAGGCGAACCCAACCTGCCTTAAGTCAAGGACTTGTCACCAAGTGCTATAACATCCATCAATATAAATATCAAAGTTGCGGAAGCAGTAAAATAAAGTAACATCCACAAGCATACATAGTAGGAAAAGAAAATGCAATATAGTAACTCATCACAATGCAGAAAGTAAAGTACATCCAGAAAGTTAATTATTACAAACTAAAATGAATAACTAAAAATGAAAGACTCTCGTCCTTACTGGAATCAACAAGATAAAACTAGCTAGACAGCAGCTGGAAGTTCCTCCTCCTGAACTGGCTTCTCCTCAGCGACACTGCTCACGAACACGTCTGAATCTGACATTTGTCGGTATCATAAATGCCAGGGCCCCAGCCAACAAAATAAAAAGGTTACAGTTAGACAATTGTCTAAGTACATTTTAGGCTATTTAAAGTGAACTGAATATTAAAGGATATCATATTTAATTTAACTACACATGCAGCAGTAAATGGTGCAACAAGCTATGAAAGAAGGGGATTACTATAAACTATCTATTTATAGCATGCAACACGTATGTGAAGTAACATACAAAACACTAAATAAGCAAGGTAAGGCTAAAAGCAAAAATAACTGCAACTGCTGAATAAACATGATCCTAACATAATTATGATCGAAGTAAAACATGCTGAGTATAAAAGAACACAAATACTGAATACGATAAAATTCTAGCATCCTAAACATGCCATTCATATATATATCTAAGCCATGAAAGTATACATACAACATGCAGATTAAGATAAAAAGGAAGGCCACTGAGACATGTGGCAAAAATAACAATATATGAAATATAAAACCACTGAGACATGTGGCAAAGCAAGCAAATATTGAAAATAAGACCACTGAAGCATGTGGCAAAGCAAATCAGAAAACCAAAACAATACAATACAGCTAAAGTAATAATATGCCTAAGTCCTAGTACTGCCATACCAGCCAATAAGCCATACAGGGCCTCCAATATCAATCAATCAATTCCCAGCCTAGCCATCCAAATATGCTAGGTCTGAGTCCAGTCTATACAATACTACTACTGAAGAGGTAGACTAAGCTAGGTCATATTCTACTAACTGCAAACAAAACAAAACTGAATGCTATGTAAATTCAATACTAGCTTAGGATACATCATCCTAAGTTTTCCTATTATGCTCAAGGGCTAAAGCTCAAAATCCAAGGTATGCAAAGCAATCTAGTCAAAGTAAGCAAGAGACTCAATCTAGACTTATGTGATATTTGTTATTGTCTAATTACCAAATCTAACTACTCTGAGAAGGTACAAGCTTAGGATCTCCAATATCCAGCTATCAAGTAGAATCTCAGATTTATGTCCTTAAAGTTAAAAATATTAGAACTTAACAAGTTCTAATCCAAAAATCATATGATGACTATACAGTTTAAGTAAGCAAATCAATGACCTAATTTTATGAATATTTTACTCTCATACCCAAATCTTGATCAAATAAATCAAGATTTAAGAATTTAGAACTTAAACCCTATGTTGAGTTCAAATTCCAAATCCAAGGTGATACTAAAATAGGATCTAGGTTTCTCACTTAATCCCAAAGGTAAAGGATCCTATAAGTTGAAAGATTTAGGAAACTAAGATCTTTAGTGAAGGGCCATTCTACTAATTATAAGATAAAATAATCAATTAAGAACTTGAGAATCTAAGATCTATACTTAATCTTTAAGATAATTTCATTATCTTATTGATTGAATCATCCTATACCCACATGGAAGGTTTCAAAAGATTAAATAATCAATCATTAAAGAATTTCAATTGGAGGTGGTTTGATTCAAATTGAAGATCTAAGTCTAAGATCTAAGATCTAAAGATCTGAAGTTTGATCACTTTAGACTTCTAATTAGGGTTCTGACTTATAAGAATTCAAATTGTGATTTTCCTTAGATTTTAATTTCATAATTAACTATAAGGGGCTTATTAAGGTTATAATTGACAATTCCAAGTATTAGATTAACATTAAACCCATTTTGACCTTCTTAGGCCACTTAAGATCTAAGGGTCTGAGTTTTGATCACTTTAGATCTTAAGCTAAGAATTTTAGTTAGACATTACCAATTTCTTTTCTTTTAGCACTTAATTCTTAAGTTATTTTAATTGAACTTATTAATGAGATAATTGACCATTTCAATTATTAAACTTAAAGTTTAATACCATAGGATCTTTAGGAGGAATGCTTAAGGTTTAGGTATCTTAATTAAGGAATTAATGAGACCTTATAGATTGATGATTATTATTGTTCTAGGATTTTAGAGAATATTTCCAATCTGTGTTATAGTGGTTTACTGAAATTTTCAATCCTTAGAGAACACTAAATCACATTTTGGCCAAAATGACCAAAATGCCCCTCTTAAGGCTAAAATTGGGATTTTAGGGTTTTATTGTCCAAATTTGTTCTAATCTATTTTAAAACCTTTCATATGACTAAATGAAGTGGGAAACACCCTTATATTAAGTTTTGATGACCTAAATGATCTTGATTAGCACTAATTACCTAATTAAGGCACTTATAGTGATTAGTGAATTTAAGGCCCTTTAGGGCAATCCAGTCTTACACTTAGGTTTTACTAAGTTTAATATGATATTAGGAACCATCCCTACCCAAATTAGAAGCTTAATTAGGGTTTAATTTACTAACCCTTGATTAGGGTGATTAAGGAGTGATTAAGAAAATTAATTATCCAAAATTAATTTTAAGGGTCTAGAATTGTTCCTTAGGGTACAAGGAGCAATCAGAGCCCTTAAACTCATAAATTGGGTAGTTAGATGATTTTATATGATTTATTTAAGAATAGAGAAGTTTTAGCCAATATTTTTAAATCCAACCATTGGATTTGGATAACTAAACTTATTAAATTCATTTATTATGAATGTTTATTTAAATTATAATCATAGGATTTGATTTATTAAATTCAAAACCATTAAAAATGTTATTCAATAATTTGATAATAATCGCGGCCCAAAATCAAAAAGGCGCAGGTCGGGGGTCGACCCGGCCCAAAATCGCCTTCGTCTTCCTCCCCGACTGCGCCCGCGGACCAAACCTTAGGGTTACCTTCCGTCGCAAAATTCACCGCATACAGGCCACGCCAGGCCCTGGTCTCGATGGCTACACGTTCCTTGGCCTTAGACGCGTCGATTAAACCACGAAGCCCTAACTGGGAAGCTCTGGTTCGTTGGATGCCTATTCGGCCGAAACGCTTCAGCTGCGCACCTGTGAGGAGATAATTCTCCTTACAGAGTCCACGAGCCGCCGATATCTCTATCCTTACACGTTCAGGGATCGAAGAGGGAGCGATAGGGCGCAACGAGAGATCCTGAGGTGATCTAGATCGTCGGGGTGCTACTCGGCATTTTCTGCCATTTCAACCTGTGACTGGTTCAGTCGATTCCAGTCGAATCGATCAAACTGGTCGGGCTCAACCCGCGATACCAGCTCGCAATTATTGTCTAAACGTGCCTAGGGCCGAATGGACAATCAATTCCAACTGGAACGCCGATTTTTAGGCGAACCAAGAATCTCATCTGGCGGTGCGCATAGACGACGAATTCGTCATCTGGGTCACTGCTAGGCCACGTCATTCGACTCGATTGCTCACGGAGGAGCTCAGGTACGATCCTACTCAGCACCTAAGGCTTGCGAAGAAGCAGATCGAGCTGAATCCAGCTCAACAGAGAGGAGGGAAGAAGGTTGTACCTCAGTTCAAAGACTCGCAGCGAAGGAGGCAATGCAGGCCGTCTCGAAGGCACTTAGAGGTTCCAGGAGCTCTGCAAGGGGGTTTGAACTCCAGACCTCACCCTCTATCAGCAGCTGCAGCAGGTCCCGTCGTCTGGTTTTCCAAGAGCTCCAGAAAACTTCAGCCGGCTAGTGCAAGGATCACAGTGAGCAAAGGAGCTCACTGTGATTGTTGGGGGGGTACTTGTAGACCGGGAAGATCCTAGGAGTGGAAACCGAAGCTAGGCCAAAGCCTCGGGCTCGGACTAGAGGCTCCTCCAGCCAGCCTGGAATGGGGGTGATCCCACCCTCTGGATTGCCTTGGCAGGCTCGGCCATAAATGGGAAGGCGCTAAGGGCTCTGGGTGACCTGGCGGGAGAGTGGCAGACAACGTCGACGTGGTGAATTTTTGCTGTCAGCCTAATCTCTGCAAAGACGAAGGTGAACAGCCACCGGGAGATCAGGAGCCGTCTGATGTGCCAAGTCGTTGGGGATGGATGGCCTGATGAAGATCCCAGGTAATGGCCGCGTGGATTAAATTCGAGGCGTTGGATCCCAGATGCCGATCGTGCGTCTGAGATTCGATCACGGGGCAGAGCGACGCGAGCCCTTGGATCCTGCGCTGAGATACGTGCTAGAGATCACATTGGTTCGAAACCGTGCGCCGCTATCGGGACCCCGCAGCGGATCTGCCGCGGTCCCGACAGCAAATCCCACAGAATTAAAAATTAAATAAAATTTAATTTTAATTAATTAAAACTATTTAATTAATTCTTAATTATTCTAAAATTTCCCAAATTCAATTTAGGATCAAATGAGCTCCAAAAATTCCCAAAAATTCACCCTTGGCTAATTTGGGTATGAGGAATTCAAAAATAATTTAGGCATTTTTCAGGGCTTAAAAATAGCCAAAAATACCAAAATTTCCAATTTAGCTCCGATTGATTTCAAACTTCTAGGTTTAGGTTTAAATGACCTATTGAATCTAATGGAATCAAAATCAAACCTTGATTTAGCTTAATTAATCTAGTTTTAGCTAGGGTAACAACCTAGGGTCATTACAGAGAGTCTCCTAGAGTTCATGAACTCTCAGAGAGATCTAAGGCAGCTCAGCAAGCCAGGAGGAGACCTCTTCACCGTCTGCAAACTCTTGGATGATACCAGGTACCCCCCTTCTGGATTCGAGCCAATGAGGATCGAACCTTGCTCCTTTTGATGCATCTAAGTCTGTATTATCGTCTCGAACCCAAAGGTATCGAGATTAAGAACTAGGCTAGCTCCGATCGATCGGATTATACTGCTTAAGGAACGCCTCGATCGAGTAAGAATCTAGTGATCCAGACCACCCCAGACCCTCTGACCAAAGGGCTTCGATCCGCCTCACCTCCCTAATGGTGTAGGGATCGAGCCCGGGGTCTAGCATGGCCTATGTGGGGAGAATTATGTCCCCACAGTAGTTCCAATGGATGAATCTTCGGGTGAGTAAGGTCTGGCTGATCCAGACCGTCTCAGAAGGGGCTTCGAGTCCCAATCGACGTGTCTGACCATGGTGATCGTGTATCGATCAAGTTCTGGCCGAGCCGTGGGCTGGATGTGCCGGAATTTGGCGATTAGGGTTTCCCTAATCGGTCCCCTCCTTCCGGACGACGGAGCGGGGATGACGGCACTGTGCGGACCGGGTCGACCCACGACCCGCGCTCTGCTGCAGTGCCGGGTCTCCCGGGCCCCGGTCGACCCGCGCATTTTGAATTCAGGCCGAGTCATATTAATTTAAATGAAATTTTGGAATTATTTTCCTTAAGGAAAATAATTCAATTATTCAAATCATAGGATTTTGATTAAATAAAAATATAGAATAGATTATTTAAATAACTTTTAATCCACTGGTCCAAATCCTATGATATCATACCTGAAAATGATTAGAAAAATCTCAGGAACCTAAATATAAAATAATATCATGCATCTGATGGTTAGATCTTTAATTATTACCTAATTATAATGGATCTTGATTAGGGAAAATTAGTAATTTTACTTACCCAAATTGTATGTTTAGGGTGCCATTAGTTCACTTGTGATGACTATAATGCATGTGCTAAGTATATTAGTTTTCTGAGCTCTGTAATTTTAGTTATGCCCTAATTTTGTTAAAACATAATTAGTAAATATTAGGGTTTATACTCATTGGATCTTAGCAAACTCAGGTTCTGATTACTTGTATGATTAATTAGAACTTACATGCCAAATATCATGTGATTTGAATGGTTGGATTTATACTTATGTGCTAATCCTTTTTGATTGGAATTAGGGTTTGATTAGCACTAAGTAACCCTTATTTTAGAACTTGATTTATCAATCTGATTTATAATAATAAGTTAAATGAAATGAATTCATCCTTATAAACTTATTGAGTATACTTGAATAAATCCAAATATTTGAAATCTTAAATATCCTAATTAACTTAAGAAATCTTAAGATTTGGATCAAGCTTCTAAGACTTGATCTAAATCTAAGATTGCCACCAATAATACATAATTAATCCACTAATTTGACATGGATCTTTAAATATATACTTGATTTTGCTTAAGGCATGAGAAGGGATCAAACCCTAATCTACTTAAGGAGGATCTGAATCCTTAAGAACCCTAACTTAATGGAATTGATTTCAAAACTATGAATTGAACATTTTCCAATAATACATTTGATTTACTACTGATTCTAAACATTTGAATTAGATAAATTAAGGTTAAGAACAATCTTTGGTGATTTCACTATCTGAATCAAACCTTAAGATCCCTGATTTTCTCTTAAGTAAGAGAACTAGCATAAGAAGATTAATAAAATCATATTGATTAATCAAGTGATCTAAGTCTTAAAAATATTCCTGATTTAGATCCCATAATCTTAGTTTGAGTATGACCAGATGACTTAATCATCTGATCTAATTTTCCTAAACCCTGTTATGAAACAGAACCTATGAGATTAATATCAACATCTAGAAGGAAGATCTTGAGTATTTCTTCATAAGATCATCTTGAGTTAATTAAAAGACCTAAATTCATATATCATAATGTAGGAAGCCTTGCATGAGTCCTTGAGGTAGAAGTATAAAAGATCCCATCACCTTAGAAATTGATCTACTCTTCTTGTGGTAGTAATCCATTAAGGCACTAGATAAGATACTTCTCATTGTGGTAGAATCCATATTAAGTGATCCTTGATCACACTTGATTGGTGAACCATTGTATAGGACTTGCCTATTAGTTCAGGACTTGTAGTTTTTGATAAATCCATATTCTATTAATTAGACTTGATTGAACCATGATTATTAGGTGGTGTAGTATAGTATACCCATATTACTGGTCCCCAGTAATATTTGAGATTGGTTGAGTGACTCTATGTGAAATTTATCTTTGTTGCGATCCTGCGGGCTTAGGTGGATATAACCTCACTTAGAGTAAATCAATCGATTCTAAGAGTGTATTAAATAGGTACCCATTCCTTAGCTTAATTGAAAGACAAGTTGCCATCGAGCAATTGACTCTTAGCAAAGATCGCTTCAATAGGTATGGCTCAAATAAACTAAGTAATGGAATCCACCTTTATTAAGACACTAAGTATACTTATGAGATTAGTGACTTAATACTTAGCTTGAGATATAAGATCATCATCGGATGGTGCTTCCTAATGAAGATCACTTTGTTAGGGTGGCTTAATCAAACTAAGTAATAAGAACTCTATTTTTGCAACATATTTAATATGTGTATACAATCACACCGTCTAATGATCTTTAAGTAAATAAGCAACTTTAACCAACCGTCACTTTAAAGAATAGGAGTCAGAATCCTTTTAGCAGGATTTTTCACATTGGAGACTTATAATTCATTATTATTTCTAACTAAAATTCTTTATGGATTTCGGGATTTTTCATTCATTCCATATAATGGCATAAGCATAAGCATAAAAATGAGTTGAACTCATTCCTTCTGTTGTGACATTTTGTTATCAGTGATACAGTATGAGATACGGAATGTTATATACACAGATTGGAGAATTTTAGGGTGCATCTGCGTCACCATACTGACTTCCTAACTGTTGTGCTTACATTGGACTGTACTACTCATAAACTTTCAGTGATAGTTCTGTGATATACCGTGGTATAGCATATTTGTGAGCATTATTTCATTGGCATATAGTGCAGCTTATAGCATCCTTTTCAGTATAATGTTTGTTTTACTTTTAGTTGTATTTGGTGATAGCTATACGTTTCCTAGCCCTTTTACTATTTTGTTTACTCAGTACTTATATTTTTCCTCGCTTACATATTTTATTCAGCTCTGTTACGGCTTTATTTCTCTTGTATATTGCTATGTTTAGCTTTGCTTGGCATAGCTAGTTTCGATGTGTTAGACTTCTTATCTAACATGGGGTACTTTTGGGATCTGGCAATTTGCTAGATCTTGAGCAGAATTTGGAGACAGGTCAGGAGGACGTACCAGAGACTCAAGAGGAGCACTTGGAGCTGTAGTGGACCGAGCATCCACTTTTACTTACTAGTCCTTTTCGGCATTTTAGTTAGGCTCTCTATATTTCTGCTTTTAAATGGTTTGTAATAAACTCTGGATGTACTTTTACTTTTCTTTTATGAGATGGATATTTACTATTGCTTGAGATGAATGTATTCTGAATGTTTTGCTTTCAGCTTCCGCACTCTGTTATACTGCTATACATAGTGTTGTGATGTGATCGACGTACTGGAAACGCTGATATATCTTATAATGTACATGGGTTCTTCTCCACTCCCTTGCACCTTATGTACATACTAGCCTAATACCTAAGATAAGTATTTCATTCTTATCTTGGATATTGGCTCTCGAACCTACTCTTAGGGTTTGAGTCAGCGGCCTTCAGTATGGCTTCGTCTCTCTAGCCTATTCGGGAAGATGGATTTTGCATGTATGGCCCACCGTTCCCTAGTAGCGCACTGTTCCACCGCCGAAACATGTTTTACACTTGTCCTTTTGCGCACGGCGACGGGACGGGGCATTGCAGTTGGTATTAGAGAAGTATTATAAAGTGTCAGATAAGGAGCTTGTTCCTATCTACTTTATAATCTGTTCTCTATGTCAGTACAAGATCATAATTACTATGTGTAGTGCAAAATAATCATCCAAAAGGTTCATTAAGCTGTCTCAGAAATAGAAAGGGAGATTATGTCTACAATACTGACACCCTAGGGATTACACTCACGTAAAAAGATAACTGATACTGAAAAACTTAAAAAGACATCTTAGTATTTGAATGAATTTTGAAAGAAATAAATGAATGAAATATTTATGGGTTGAACTATTTTAGGGGATGGAATACTCACCGTCAGCATTTTTGTTCTACCTTAGGAGGTTTGATGTTTATTGGATAGATGACCTTCGAGATGGTCAGATCTACGGGAAGACGGTAGATGGAGTATCACCCCGAGGAGTCGTAGTATTAGACAAGATCCTGATTCATTCATCATTCAGAGGTACCAGTCTTTCGGCACTCGCCAAAGAGTGGCTAGATCGTGTTACAACGGCGCTTCGAGAGACAGCCTGTCTAAAGAAGTACCGCCTAGAGATTGTAGAGATCCTACTGAGGGGATCAGCGAGTCGTTGGTGGTATTGGGTCTATAGGAGATTAGCTCGGAAAGGTCACATAGTCACATATGATGACTTTTGTGCTGCCTTCTGGGTAGAGTATTGTAACTAGATCCTAGGAGTTTCTTATGTCATTTCTTGTCATCTCGTTTACATATCTTGATGTATCCATGTATCTTCTCTTTTGAGAAAGAATTTAAAATGAATGAAATTTTATTTTTCTAAAATTACACTGTAACTGCAGCTATGAATCTTGGTTCTCCCTCTACTCCTACTCCTATTAAAAAGACGATCCCATCATTAAGCGGACCTAAGGAGTCAAGTCTTATGGCCAACTTAATAAAGGCTTTAATTGACAATAATGTGCAACAGGCGCAGGAGACACGATCTCTCATCCTCTCAGTCAAACAACAATCCTTCGGATCTTCTTCTTATAATTCAGGTGACGGAGTCCTACACAATTTCCTTCGTTTTCGTACTCCCACATTCAACGGGGCATTAAACCCCATGGATACAATGACATGGATAAAGTTGGTAGAGAAGAATCTAGTCTTAATTAAATGCCCTAATTCTGAGGCAATCCATCTGGTGACCTACTTGTTCCAAGAAGAAGCAGAATACTGGTGGGAAAATGAACGAAATAACAGATTCATGGACTTCGAGGTGGAGGACATTCAATGGGATATGTTCATGGAAGCATTCCATGAGGCATTCATCCCGGCTTCAGCACAAGCAATTCTAGAAGACGAACTCCTTCACCTCACATAAGGAAATAAGTCAGTATCCGATTACAAATAAGAATTCAGGAGACTGTCAAGGTTCGTTCCAGATCTAGTGAGAACGGAAGCATCCAAGTGTCACCGCTTCATGAAAGGTCTGAGAGATTCTATTAGAGCACACCTAGTTTTACGGTAGTTCAAAACTCTAATCGAATTAATGGAGGCTGCCCACCTGCAAGAAGGATTCCAGGGTCAGCTGGACCGGAAGAGAAAATCCATAGTCACACACCCACGAGACGAGCGCTTTGGCCGTCGCAAAACGGCCAGAGTCTACAACATGGAAACTACACAATCTCAACCTCAAAATTCTGAATGCAAGAGGAGGCATTTGTATGGAAAGTGTTACCACTTCGGTGGTGTATATTTCACTTGTGGTCGTAAGGGCCACTGCTACTATGAGTGTAAGGAGAAGAATACCATCGATGGTGTGCCCATTGACCACTCCCGCCATAAGCAAGCCTTTCGTACTCAACCCATGAACCAGCGGGAGCCTGCTCCTACCATAATGCCGGCTCCTACGACAAACTCAAGAGCAAATGTACCTATGCAAAGGTCGACTTACAATCGCCAAGATTCAGGGACTCAGAACAAGCAACCCTTGGCACCTGCCCGAGTATATATGTTAACTCCAGCTTCTGCTCCTGAAAACAATGATGTGGTAATATGTACGCCTTAAATAAATTCTCTTTTCTTGCTGTATTAATAATTGTCCCTTACTATTCTAGTATTTCAATTCTTGAATAATTATCCTTACGCAAATTATCACAACTATAGGCACATTAACAATAAATGACACAACTTGTAATGTTTTATTCGATACGGGAGCAAGTCATTCTTTTGTATCGGAAGAGTGGGCTAAAATGCTTAAACCACAGACACATCAACTAGCCAGTTCATTTAGTATTAGGCTACCTTCTGGAGCTCGTATGCAGTCCCAACAATTCTATGATCTAGATATTCCTATTGAGGATCAAAACTTTAGAGCCAAGCTAATTTTACTGCCAATTACCAATTTCGACATAATTCTAGGCATGAATTGGTTAAGCCAACATGGTGCGTCCATAAACTGCCAAAAGAAGAAAATAACCTTGGGCAGCGGACGAAACTCCAAATCATTCGTGGGAAACTTTAGCACCCAATCATCATTATTCAACGCCATGGTGGCAGAGAAACTAGTCAAGAAGGGATGCAGTGCGTACCTTATAACGATGTTGGTAGAAAGGAAAGAAGTCATACCTCTTTCCAAGAACTGTGTTTGTGAGTTTCCTGATATTTTCCCTGAAGACCTGCCTGGCCTTCCTCTGAACAGAGAAGTAGAGTTCACCATAGAAGTAATTCCCAGAACTCAACCACTGTCAAAGGTTCCGTACCGCATGGCGCCAAAAGAACTCCAAGAGTTGAACAACCAACTTTAAGAATTATTAGAGAAGGGTCTCACCCGTCCAAGTTCATCCCCTTGGGGAGAGCCGGTGTTGTTCATTAAAAAGAAAGATGGATCGATGAGGATGTGCATCGATTACAGGGAATTAAACAAAGTAACTATTAAGAACAAATACCCTCTGCCGCGTATCGATGATTTGTTTGATCAGTTATCTGGAGCAAAAGTCTTCTCCAAGATAGACTTCGATCTGAATATCATCAATTGCGAGTTAAGGATTCTGATATTGAGAAAACAGCGTTTCGAACCCGTTATGGACATTACAAATTCTTAGTGATGTCATTTGGATTGACGAATGCACCGTCCATCTTTATGGACTTAATGCAGCGTGTGTTGAAACTACATCTAGATAAATTTGTCATCGTCTTCATCGACGACATACTAATTTATTCCAGAAATAAGGCCGATCATGAAAAAGACCTTCGTATAGTACTTGAAGAACTCAGGAACCACGAACTTTATGCGAAGTATTCTAAGTGCGAGTTTTAGCTTGATTCCATCGCCTTTTTGGGTCACGTCATCGACTCTCAAGGAATCATAGTAGACCAAAACAAAGTAAGTGCAGTCCGAGATTGATCACAACCAAAATCTGTGACAGATATCAGGAGCTTCTTAGGACTGGCAGGCTATTATAGAAAATTCGTTAAAGGTTTCTCACAAATTGCATCTCCTCTCACCAAGCTGACTCAGAAAGCGGTACCTTTTGTCTGGAATTCAGAATGTGAAAAGGTATTCCAAACATTGAAAGATGCTCTTTCTTCTGCCCCAGTCCTCGCCTTACCCAAGGAAGGATTGAATTACCAAGTTTATACCGATGCATCTGGTATATGTTTGGGATGTGTATTAATGCAGGAAGGGAGAGTCATAGCTTATGCATCTCGGCAGTTGAAACCACATGAGAAGAACTATCCTGTTCACGACCTCGAACTAGCAGCAGTAGTCTTCGCTCTAAAGATCTAGCATCATTATTTATATGACGTCCAGTGTTCCATATTCATCGACCATCAGAGCTTGAAGTATATCTTCACCCAACGTGAGTTGAATTGCCGACAACGAAGATGGCTCGAGTTAATAAGCGATTACGACTTAAGCATTCAGTATCATCCGGGAAAAGCAAACGTCGTGGCAGATGCACTCTGCCGTCATGCTATGCTATCTTCTATGATTCTCACAAGTGCATTGGAGGAAGAGTTCTGAAGGTTTGAAATCAGGCCAGTGCGTGGGGATATGCTAAGCACACTAGTATCGATGAGATCAGTTGAACCTACCTTTCATCATGATGTTTTCATCTCTCAAACCAAGAATGAAGATTATTTGAAGTTCAAAGTCGATATCGAAAGTGGACGTCGCTTCGACCTTCAGCTTCGTGGTAACGTAATTTACCAAGGTGGTCGTCTATGGATTCCCAAATCCATGCATCAGGATATCCTGGTCGAAGGCCATAATTCTGGTTACCAAGTGCATCCAGGTAGTACCAAAATGTACCAGGATCTGAAGAAATTATTCTGGTTGCCTAGTATGAAAAAGAGTGTGGCAGAATTTGTGGCAAAATGTCATGCTTGTAGTCTAGTCAAAGCTGAGCATCAAAAGCCTGAAGGACTTCTTCACCCTCTAGGAATACCAGAGTGGAAGTGGTTCGACATTTCTATAGATTTTGTCATGGGTTTGCTTAAAGCAAGATCTGGTGCAGATTCGATTTGGGTCATTGTAGATCGATTGACCAAATCAGCTCACTTCATCCCTATGCGTCAAACTGATTCTGTGGAAAAATTGGCAAAGTTATATATCAAGGAAATTATCCGACTCTATGGGATTCCGAGATCCATTGTATCTGATCGAGATAGCCATTTCACTTCTAAATTTTGGCAAGCAGTTCATCAAGACTTGGGGACTACTTTAGCTATGAGTACCACCTTTCATCCTCAGACTATGGTCAAACTAAAAGAGTCAACCAAGTTATGGAAGATCTCCTTCGTCTCTATATTCTGGACTTTGGAGGTTTTTGGGAGGACCACCTTTCTTTGGTAGAATTTGCATATAATAACAGTTTTCAAGCAAGTATCGATATGGCTCCATATGAAGCCTTGTACAGCAGGAAATGTAGTACGCCACTAGCATGGTCTGAAACTGGCAGTGTTCAGCTTTACGGATCAGAATTAGTCGAAGAAACAAATCGCAAGATTCAATTGATCTAGCAAAGAATCAAAGCAGCTCAAGATCGACAAAGTAAATATCATGATGCTCATCATCGTGCTCAGGACCTTGAGGTGGGAAAATATGTGTACCTTAAAGTAAGTCCAATGAAGGGCATTTATCATTTTTGTGTAGCCGGGAAGTTAAGCCCTCGCTACGTCGGACCATTTGGAATACTAGAAAAGATTGGTTCTGCAGCCTATCGACTGAAGCTTCCTGAGGATTTCTCTGTAGTCCATAATGTGTTCCACATCTCCTCTTTGCGGAGATGCCTTCGTAATCCATCCCACCTAATCCAACTTCCAGCTGTATCACTCCAACCAGATCTCTCTTATGCAGAAGAGCCGATTAAGATCTTAGCTCATGATCAGAAGCAGCTGAGGAATCGCTCAATCCCAATGGTAAAAGTTCAATGGAGAAATTGCACTTTAGAAGAATCTACTTGGGAAAAAGAGGCGGATATGAGAAAGAAATATCCCAGTCTCTTTGAAACCCCAGGTACTCTTTAGTTTCAAAATCTTATTCATATGCTTCACTTTCTCTTGATTGTCTTCTCTTGAGATGATGTCGAGGACGACATCGTTCTTAAGTAGGGGAGTCTGTAACAACCCTAGGTTATTACCATACAAAATATAGGTTGCTTAAATTCAATTTTTAATATCATTGTCTTTAGACCATCAATCTAAGCCAATCTAGCAGATTTGAAGTTCATTGGACTTCTCTAAGTCGAAATTTATAATTTGATCAGTCTAGATGCCTTAGTCTAGACCCAAAATATTTTAATCTCAGAATTAAAATCTGATTGCATTTTTGAATTCCTCACCATCAAATTAGCTAAGGGTGAAATTTTGGTGCAATTTGGAATTTATTTGGGCCATAATTCAATTTAAATTAAATTCGCTCAATTGCACATAAGGGTTCCAATTTATTCATATTTACAAAAATATTCTTAAAACTAAAATAACGGCCGGGATCCGCTGTGCGGACCACGGGCGATCCGCTGCGGAGCCCGGGGCAATTGACAGCGGGATCCCGCGCATCTGACCATTCCGCCTTTTTAATATATGGTTAGGATTCGATCCTGCGGAATCGCCGATCCGTCGTTGGATCTGTCCCGTGGATCCTACGGCCAGGATCGCTCCCGCGATCGGCCGTTAGGATCCGAGCGATGCCAGCCGTAGCGCCATCAGATTGATATATCAGATGGCATCCGAGGCTCCCGGCACTGTGGATCTTCCTCTACCTCCCGATCGCGCACCCGACAGGGAGAATCCCCATACTGCCAGTTGCCCAGCTTATCCCCCACTCCCCTCGCCATCCCAGCATGCTGTTGGGATCCCTCCCGTTATGGCAGGGAGCTCCCGATCAGGCCTAGCGACCCGGCTGAGCTCAAATTGGAAACTTGAGAGCTCGGCCAAGGCCCGACCTCTCGAGCCTCCCCAGCCCGAGCTAGTGGCTCCAGAAGCTTCCCTAAGCTTAGCCAAGGCTATAAATAGCCCCAGCTTTGCTTCAATTGACCTTTTCTGGTCAATTGAACCCTCAGCAAACTCGTCGCTATTGCTGAATTCTCGAGCAACTAAGCTTCTTACAGACGCTCCCAAGCTCGCGTATCGCTGATAGGAGACTCTCCTGGAGTTCAGGAACTCTCAGAGAGATCTAAGGCAGCTCAGCAAGCCAGGAGGAGACCTCTTCACCATCTGTAAACTCTCGGACGAAACCAGGTACCCCCCTTTCTGGATTCGAGCCAATGAGGCTCGAACCTTGCTCCTTTTGATGCGTCTGAGTCTGTATTATCGTCTCAAACCCAAAGGTATCGAGATTAAGAACTAGGCTAGCTCCGATCGATCAAATCGATTGATCGGATTAAACTGCTTAAGGAACGCCTCAGTCTTGTAAGAACCAAGCGATCCAGACCACCCCAGACCCTCAGACCAAAGGGCTTCGATCTGTCTCACCTCCCTGATGGTGTTGGGATTGAGCCTGGGGTCTGGCATGGCCTCTGTGGGGATAATTATCTCCCCACAGTAGTTCCAATAGAGGAGTCTTCGGGTGCGAAAGGTCTGGCTGATCCAGACCATCTCAGAAGGGGCTTCGAGTCCCAATCGACACGTTTGACCACAGTGATCGTGTATCGATCAAGTTCTGGCCGAGCCGTGGGCTGGATGTGCCGGAATTTGGCGATTAGGGTTTCCCTAATCGGTCCCCTCCTTCGGGACGACGGAGCGGGGACGACAGCACTGTGCGGACCGGGTCGACCCACGACCCGCGCTGTGCGACAGTGCCAGGTCTCCCGGGCCCCGGTAGACCCGCACGTTTTGAATTCGGGCGAAGCCGTCTTAATTTAAATGAAATTTTGGAATTATTTTCCTTAAGAAAAATAATTCAATTATTCAAATCATAGGATTTTGATTAAATAAAAATATAGAATATATTATTTAAATAACTTTTAATCCTCTGGTCCAAATCCTATGATATTATACATGAAAATGATTAGAAAAAATCTCAGGAACCTAAATATAAAATAATATCATGCATCTGATAGTTAGATCTTTAATTATTGCCTAATTACAGTGGATCTTGATTAAGGAAAATTAGTAATTTTACTTACCCAAATTGTATGTTTAGGGTGTCATTAGTTCACTTGTAATGACTATAATGCATGTGCTAAGTAGATTAGTTTTCTGAGCTCTGTAATTTTAGTTATGCCCTAATTTTATTAAAACATGATTAGTAAATATTAGGATTTATACTCATTGGATCTTAGCAAACTCAGGTTTTGATTACTTGTATGATTAATTAGAACTTACATGCCAAATATCATGTGATTTGAATGGTTGGATTTATACTTATGTGCTAATCCTTTTTGATTGGAATTAGGGTTTGATTAGCACTAAGTAACTCTTGTTTTAGGACTTGATTTATCAATCTAACTTATAACAATAAGTTAAATGAAATGAATTCATCCTTATAAACTTATTGAGTATACTTGAATAAATCCAAATATTTGAAATCTTAAATATCCTAATTAACTTAAAAAATCTTAAGATTTGGATTAAGCTTCTAAGACTTGATCTAAATCTAAGATTACCACCAATAATACATAATTAATCCACTGATTTTACATGGATCTTTAAATATATACTTGATTTTGCTTAAGGCATGAGAAGGGATCAAACCCTAATCTACTTAAGGAGGATCTGAATCCTTAGGAACCCTAACTTAATGGAATTGATTTCAAAACTATGAATTGAACATTTTCCAATAATGCATTTGATTTACTATTAATTCTAAACATTTGAATTAGACAAATTAAGGTTAAGAACAATCTTTGGTGATTTCACTATCTGAATCAAACCTTAAGATCCTTGATTTTCTCTTAAGTAAGAGAACTAGCATAAGAAGATTAATAAAATCATATTGATTAATCAAGTGATCTAAGTCTTAAAAATATTCCTGATTTAGATCCCATAATCTTAGTTTGAGTATGACCAGATGACTTAATCATCTGATCTAATTTTCCTAAACCTAGTTATGAAACAGAACCTATGAGACTAATATCAACATCTAGAAGGAAGATCTTGAGTATCTCTTCATAAGATCGTCTTGAGTTAATTAAAAGACCTAAATTCATATATCATGAGGTAGGAAGCCTTGTATGATTTCTTGAGATAGAAGTATAGAAGATCCCATCACCTTAGAAATTGATCTACTCTCCTTGTGGTAGTAATCCATTAAGGCACTAGATAAGATACTTCTCCTTGTGGTAGAATCCATATTAAGTGATCCTTGATCACACTTGATTGGTGAACCCTTGTATAGGACTTGCCTATTAGTTCAGGACTTGTAGTTTTTGATAAATCCTTGTTCTATTAATTAGACTTGATTAAACCATAATTATTGGGCGGTGTAGTATAGTATACCCATATTAGTGGTCCCTAGTAATATTCAGGATTTGTTGAGTCACTCTATGTGAGATTTATCTTTGTTGCTATCCTGCAGGCTTAGGCGAATATAACCTCACTTAGAGTAAATCAATCGATTCTAAGAGTGTATTAAATGGGTACCCATTCCTTAGCTTAATTGGAATACAAGTTGCCATCGGACAATGCCTCCTAGCGAAGATCGCTTCAATAGGTATGGCTCAAATAAACTAAGTAATGTGATCCACCTTTATTAAGACACTAAGTATGATTATGAGATTAGTGACTTAATACTTAGCTTGAGATATATGATCATCATCGGATGGTGCTTCCTAATGAAAATCGCTTTGTTATGGTGACTTAATCAAACTAAGTAATAAGAATTCTATTCTTGCAACATATTTAATATGTGTATATAATCACCCCGTCTAGTGATCTTTAAGTAAATAAGCAACTTTAACCAACCTTCGCTTTAAAGAATAGGAGTCAGAATCCTGCTAAAAGGATTCTGCACAGTGGAGACTTAGAATTCATTATTATTCTTACTAAAATTCTTTATGGATTTCGGGTTTTTTCATTCATTCCATATAATGGCATAAGCATAAGCATAAACATGAGTTGAACTCATTCCTTCTGTTGTGACATATGGTTATTAGTGATACAGTATGAGATATAGAATATTATATACACAGACTGAGGAATTTCATGGTGCATCTACGTCACCATACTGACTTCCTAACTATTGTGCTTACATTGGACCGTACTACTCATAAATCTTTAGTGATAGTTCTGTGATATACCGTGGTATAGCATATTTGTGAGCATTATTTCATTGGTATATAGTGCAGCTTATAGCATCCTTTTCAGCATAATATTTGTTTTACTTTTAGTTATATTTGGTGACAGCTCCACATTTCCTATCCCTTTTACTATTTTGTTTACTCAGTACTTACAGTTTTCCTCACTTACATATTTTTATTCAGCTCTGTTATGGCTTTATTTCATTTGTATATTGTTATGTTTAGCTTAGCTTGGCATTGCTAGTTTCGATGTGTTAGACTTCTTGTCTAATACGGGGTACTTTTGGGATCTGGCAATTTGCTAGATCCTGAGCAATTTTTGGAGACAGGTCAGGAGGACGTACCTGAGACTCAAGAGGAGCACTAGGAGCTATTGTGGACTGAGCATCCACTTTTACTTACTAGTCCTTTTCAGCATTTTAGTCAGACTCTCTATATTTCTGCTTTTAAATGGTTTCTAATAAACTCTGGATGTACTTTTATTTTTCTTTTCTGAGATGGATATTTACTATTGCTTGAGATGAATATATTTTGAATGTTTTTCTTTCAGCTTCCGCACTCTGTTATACTGCTATACATAATGTTGTGATGTGATCGCCGTACTGGAAACACTGATATACTTTATAACGTACATGGGTTCTTCTCACTCCCTTGCACCTTATGTACGTACTAGCCTAATACCCAAGATAAGTATTTCATTCTTATCTTGGATATTGGCTCTCGAACCTACTCTTAGGGTTTGAGTTAGCGGCCTTCAGTATGGCTTCGTCTCTCTAGCCTATTCGGGAATATGGGTTTTGCTTGTATGGCCCATCGTTCCCGAGTAGCGCACCGTTCTGCCGCCGAAACATGTTTTACACTTGTCCTTTTGCGCACGGCGACGAGACGGGGAGTTATAAAGCATAACAGAGGAATGAAATGACCAAGAAAGAAGAACAAATTAGTACAAGGAGAGTAAACATAATGGTACCTTAGCCTTTGGGAGAGGAAGAAGAAACCTTTGTTCTCCTCAAGACCTTTGAGGGAGGGAAGCTCCTTCGTCAGCACCAAGCTCAACAATGGGGGAAATATAGAGGAAGATGTTAGCTTGGTAGCAAACAAAATAAGGAGAGTTGAGGTTTCTTTTTAAAGAAGAAGAAGGAAGGGGAAGGCCATGAGTTAGGGAGTTATTAGGTAAGGGGAAAGGGATAGCCTTAGTCATCAAGCATTGCAATCAAGAAGGGAGAGGAGAGGGACAACGTCAACTTTCAATGTGCAATAGGGAGGTAAGGGGTCAGCCGAATGAAGGGAGATGGCCATCCAAAATTTAGGAGAGATAAGGAAAGAGAAAAAGCAATTAAGGAATAATTAATTATTATTCCTAATTTTTAATTTATTAAAAATTCAGATTAAGTAAATGTGTTCTGAAAAATTCCAAGACTTCACCCCTAATTAATTTGGGGGTGAGGAATTCAACAGCGAAGTTGAAATTCGATTCCGACAATTATATAATTATTTCATTTCCGGTGCATTTAATTATATTAAAAGATTCGCAAAAATTCGACGACTTCCAAACTCGTCCAAAACATCACCCCTAGCTAATTGGGGTTGACGATCACAACGACGAAGTCAGATTTTGATTTCGAGGTCAAAATAAATACCTAAATTTACTAATTAATTAAATATTAAAATAATCCAAATATTGGATTTAGCTCCGAATTGCACCAAATTTTTAGGAATTGATTCTAATAGCTAGATGAAATTAACAGAATGATAATTAATAAATGATTATGTTTAAATTAAGTTGAGTAACAACCTTAGGTTGTTACAGTAAACATACATCAATACAAATCAAAGTGGTGGAAGCAAGAAACAGTATAGTATAACATCCACATCATAATATAGCATAAAAGAGTAAAAGAAGCAGTAACTCAGATCAAATGCAGAAAAGTAAATATATACATAATTTAATTATTACAAACTGAATTAAATGAAAGAAAAGATCTCTCAAACTCACTGCAAAAAAATAAAAATCTATCTAAGCAGTAATAGGAAGATCCTCCTCCTACGCCGGCTCCTCTCCTGCAGCACTGCCAACGAACAACTCTGAATCTGACATTCATCGGTATCACAAATGCCATGGCCCCAGCCAACAAAAGAAAAATGTTATAGTTAGAAAATTATCTAAGTATATTTTAGGCTATTTAAGTGAACTGGATATTTAAGATCTCACATTTAAAGGTTTTAATCATGCAAGCATTATAAGGTGCTACAAGCTACAAGGAATGGTGTAGCTATAAACTAATCATTTATAGCTAATCAACAAGTATGCAAAAATAACATACAAAATAGCAATTAAACAAGGTGAAGTTAAAAGTAAAATAACTACAACTACTAAAATAAATCTGATCCTAAAGTGCTTATGATCACATGAGTACATGCTGAGTATATAAAGAACACAAGTGCTGAAATAAACATACAATTCAAGTATCCTAAACATGCCAATATTTAATATTAAACAATAAGAGTATTATACAAGCATGTAGATTAATATGATAAAGGCCACTGAGTCATGTGACAAAAGTAGGCTAAGTACATGAATGAGCAAAAGTAAAGCTACTGAGACATATGGCAAAGTAAGTCAAGAACTAAAAGGAAGGCCACTGAAGTATGTGGAAAAGTAAAATAAATACTAAAAGCTGAACTGAGGTAGAAGTAAGCCTAATACATAGTGCTGCCATAACAGAAATAGGCCATACTGGACATCTGAACTGAAAGTTCAACATGAATCCATCCTAGGCATCCATAGAGCTAGGTCCGAATTGAACTTATAGAATAAGACATGTATCCATCATAGGCATCCATAGAGCTAGGTCAGAGTCTATTCTATAACAAAACTAGAACTGCATAGGCAGACTAAGCTAGGACATACTCTACTAACTGAAAGTACTGAAAGAACTGAATGAATGATATGCTTTTAAAATACTAACTTCTGATGTATCTTCCATATCTTAAGTTTACCTATTATGCTCAAGGAACAAGGCTCAATATTCAAGGTGAACAAAGCAATCAAAGTCAAGTAAGCAAGAGACTTAATCAAGACTTATGTGATATATGTTATTGTCTAATCTGTCCAACTAACTATTCTGAAAAGATACAAGTTTAGGATCTCTAATATCCAGCTATCGAGTATAATCTCAGATTCACGACCCTATTGTTAAGAATATAACTTAACAAGTTCTAATTCATAATCATATGATGACTATAAAGGTTAAAGTAGATAAATCAATGACTTAATTATTATTATTTTTCTCTTTTAACCCAAATCTTGATTAAGTAAGTCAAGATTAAGGATTTTGGATCCAAACTCCACTTTGGTATTCAAATCCTAAATCCAATGTAATATCCTAATAAGGATCTAGGGTTCACACTTAAAACCCAAATTAAAAATAAGGAATCTTATAAGCTGAAGGATTCTGAAACTAGGATCTTAACTAAAAGGTCACTCTACTGGTTATAAGATAAACTAATTAATTAAGAACAAAAAATCTAAGATGTATATTCAATCTCTAGAATAATTATGTTATTTTATAGATTGAATCAATCCTACACTCATAAGGAAGGTTTTAAAAGGGTTAAATAGTTAATCAAATAAGGAATTCCAAATGAAGGTAATTCAATCCAATTTAGAAGATCTAAAGTCTAAATTCTTAGATCTAATATCTATTGTTTGATCACTTTAGACTTAAGCTAAGATTTATATTTAAGGTTTTACAGGATCTTTTGCTTTTACTTTCTTTAAGACTATGATTCATGAATAAACCTTAGTAAGGTAATTAGGATTAGAAACTTCAACTTTAATATTGATTAAGCTAAGACTTTTATAAAGGGTCTTAAGATCACTTAAGATCTTAAGAGCTTGCTTAAGAATTTTAGGACTTAAATACTAAGATTCAATCATGAGGTGATGCCACTTAACAATTGATGTTAATACAATTAATTACTGATTATAATAATTTTTACTTTAGGTTCTTAGGGTTTTGGGGTACTTAAGCATATTTTGGTCAAAATGACCAAAATACCCCCTAAAGGCTAAAAAATGGGATTTTAGAATTTAATCATCCAATTGATTCAAATCTATTTAGTGAGCTTCATATTGATTAATGAAGTGGATTGCACACTTATCTTAGGTTTTGGTAACCTAATTAGCCTAATTAGAACTAATCTTAATTTAAGGCCAAATAAGGTGATTAAGGAAATTATGGCATATTAAGATGATCAAAACTCAATTAGAGGTGCTAACATACTTAAGAAGACATTAGGAACTAGATTCATCAAAATCAGAGATTAATCTAAGGCTTAATTCATTAATCCTAAATTAGGGTAATTAAGGAAAAATTAACAAAATTAAAGATCTTAAATTATTTTAAGGGTCTACATAGGTTATTTATGATCTCAGGAACAATCAGAGACCTTAATCAATATTTTTGGATATAAAATAAATTTATTATGATTTAAATGAAAATTGAAAAAGATTAGATAATTATTTAAAATCTAACTATTGGATCATTGATTTTATTTTATATTATTATTTATTGCATTTTTTTGATTAAAATAGTATATTTTATCATACTATTTGGATAAGTATTGCTAAAGTTATTTAAATAAATTATTCTATATTTTTATTTAAATCATAACTTTTGGTTTAATATTATTCACTTATTTATCTTAAGAAAATTAAATCCAACATAATTTAATTTAGCCGCGGCCCGGAATCAAACCGCACGGGTCGGGATCTGACCCGGCTCAAAGAGCCAGTGCTCCATCTTCCTCGTGCCCACTGCCCGGTGCCCGCTCGATTAGGGTTAGTTTCAGATGAGAAATTCTCCGTGCACACTCTAGGCCATACCTTAAACTCAATGGCTACACCTTCAGGGAACTAAGACATGTCGATTGA
Source organism: Gastrodia elata (assembly GCA_016760335.1). Classification (NCBI taxonomy): domain Eukaryota; kingdom Viridiplantae; phylum Streptophyta; class Magnoliopsida; order Asparagales; family Orchidaceae; genus Gastrodia; species Gastrodia elata. The sequence continues at coordinate 13,808,860 of CM028670.1, read as the reverse complement.
GGTAAGAACCCCTATCTGGGTCACTCTGGATCATCGGGGTGCTACTCGACTGAGACACACTAAGGGAAGAGAATTTAAGGTTCACTGTGAGCGAGTAATTCTCCTCACAGAGGCCACCAAACTGACGGGGCTCGATCCCTACACCATTAGTCAAGTAAGGCGAGTCGAACCCCCAAGGTTTCACAGCTTGGGGTGCAGCCAATTGCTGGGTCCTTACTCAGACTCAACCTTAGCTCAGCTGCTAGCTCGATCGATCGATACGATCGATCCGAGCTAGCTCAAACCTTGGCGGTAATCACGATAGGTTTCCTAACTGGCTAAGGCAATCTAGGTAACATCCAGAGGCTCAATTAGAAGCTATAATGGAGGGCTGAGCTCACATAGCTTAGTTGGGAAGAAGTTGTATCAAGAGACGGGGTTGCTGGCTCGGCCGAGAGGAATTGAGGTGAGCTGGAGTTCCTTTTGTTGAAACTCCTTTGATTTGCCATTTTCTCTCCTGTCTCCATTTGAAACTATAACTCCAAGCTAACTCGAAGGCATGCAGATAATATTCCAAATCGGACTCTTCTTGATCCATTTGATCCTAATAGTAGAATGTACTGGTTTCTGTTAACTATAGATGACTAGATTTTTAGGATATGAGTATTTTTTATTTTGCATTTTTCAGAGAGTTACTGATAGTACTATGTTATGGATGTTATATCTTGATGTTTGCACTTTAGAAGAATGGTCCATTAGGCAGAAAGAAATCACAGATCCCATTCTGACACCTTATGGTGTTCTCTGATACCAATTGTGGGTCCCCGTACCCTCCATGGCCATGCTAATACTGATATTAGCCTAAATACGGGGAGTACAATGCTCCATCTGTGGCAAATCCCCAACTTAAGTAAAGTCAGGTATGACTCAACCTATCTTAAGCCAAAGATTTGTCACCTGGAACTGTGAACATACATCAATACAAATCAAAGTGGCGGAAGCAAGAAACAGCATAATATAACATCCCAGCATAATATAGAAAAATATATAGGAGTAAGAGAAATAGTAACTTAGATCAAATGCAGAAAAGTAAATACATCCATAATTTAATTATTACAGACTGAATTAAAAGAAAGAACTCTCAAAATCTCAATATAGGAAAGAAAATCTGACTAAATAGTAGTGGGAAGATCCTCTTCCTGCGCTGGCTCCTCTCCTGCAGCACTACCAACGAATAGCTCCAAATCTGTCATTTATCAGTATCACAAATGCCAGGGCCTCAGCCAATAAAAGAAAAATGTTACAGTTAGACAATTGTCTAAGTACATTTTAGGCTATTTAAGTGAACTGAATATTTAAGATATCACATTTAAAGGTTTTAGACATGCAAGCATTATAAGGTGCTACAAGTTACAAAGAATGGGATAGCCATAAACTAATCATTTATAGATAATCATCAAGTATGTAAAAAAAAAAACATATAAAACAGCAACTAAATATAGTGAGGCTAAAAGCAAAATAACTGTAACTACTGAAATAAATCTGATCTTAATATGCTCATGATCACATGGATATATGCTGAGTATTTAAAGAACACAAGTGCTGAAATAAACATACAATTCTAGCATCCTAAATATGCTAATATTTAATACTAATCAATAAGAGCATATATACAAGCATGCAGATTTAATATGAAAAAGGCCACTAAAGCATGTGGTAAAAGCAACTAAGTATATGAGCTAAAAGTAAAGTCACTGAGATGTGTGGCAAAGCAAGCTAAGCACTAAAGTAAAGTCACTGAAACATGTGGCAAAGCAAAACAAATACTAAAAACTCAACTGATGTAGAAGTAAGCCTAAGACATAGTACTGTCGTAATAGAAACATGCCATACAAGGCCTCCGAACTGAAAGTTCAACATGTGTCCATCCTAGGCATCCGCAGAGCTAGGTCCAAGTTGAACTTATAGAATAAGACATGTATCCATCCTAGACATCCGCAATGCTAGGTCCGAGTCTATTCTATAATAAAACTAGAAGTAAAAGGGCAGACTAAGCTAGGGCATACTCTACTAACTAAAAGCACTAAAAGAACTCAACGAATGTTATGCTTTTTAATAACTAACTTAGGATGTATCTTCCATATCCTAAATTTACCTATTATGCTCAAGGAACGAGGCTCGATATTCAAGGTGTGCAAAGTAATCAAGTCAAGTAAGCAAGAGACTCAATCTAGACTTATGTGATATCTGTTGTTGTCTAATTTATCCAACTAACTATTCTGAGAAGATACAAGTTTAGGATCTCCAATATCTAGCTATCGAGTATAATCTCAGATTCAGGACCTTAATGTTAACTTTAGAACTTAAAAAGTTCTAATTCATAATTATATAACGAATATAAATGATTAAAGTAAATAAATCAATGACTTAATTATTATTATTTTTCTCTCTTAACCCAAATCTTAATTTAAGGAAATCAAGATTAAGGATCCTGGATCTAAACTCCACATATAGGGTTCATATCCTGAATCCAAAGTGATATCCTAATAAGGATCTAGAGTTCACACTCCAACATAATCTAAGTGTGCAATACCTTATAAGCTAAAGGATATAGAAACTATGATCTTAATAAAAGGTTATTCTAATATTATAAGATAAAATAATCATTTTAGAATTAAGAATCTAAGATTCTATATTCAATCTTTAGAATAATTACATTATTCTATAGGTTGAATCAATCCTGCACCCACATGGAGGCTTCAAAAGGATTAAACAATTAATCAAGTAAGGAATTCTAAATGAAGGTAATTCAATTCAATTAGAAGATCTTAAGTCTAAAGTCTAAGATCTAAGATTTAAGATATGAAGTTTTAATCACTTAGATCTAAACTAATAAGTCTAAGTTTAGGGTTCTTTAAAGCTTTTTCTTTTACCTTCATTGAGATTATAATTAATTAAAGTTTGGTAGGATAACTAGGATTAGAAACTTTAACATTAATATTAATTAAGCTAAGTCTTTTATAAAGGGTCTTAAGATCACTTAAGATCTTAAGAGCTTACTTATGGTACTACTTAGCAATTGATGTTAATACATTACATTACTGATTGTTATTACTTTAATTGAGAATTCTAAGGCTTAAGGATACTTAAACACATTTTGGTCAAAATGACCAAAATACCCCTCTTAAGACTAAAAAATGGATTTTTAGGATTTAACCATCTAAATTGATTCAAATCTATTTTAATGAGCTTCATATTGATTAATGAAGTGAGTGAAACACTTATCTTAGATTTTCAATAATATTAATGATTTAATTAGCACTAATTATGTTAAGAGGCTAAATAACAAGATTAAGGGAATTAGGGCTTACTGATATGGTCTAATTGCTTTTATAGGCTCTAATAGACATAATAAGGCATTAGGAACTAGATTCATCAAAATCAGAGATTAATCCAAGACTAAATTCACTAATCTCATTTTAGGGCAATTAAGAGGTGATTAGCAAAATTAAAAATCTTAAATTACTTTTAATAATCTACTTAGGTTCTCTATAGTCTCATGAGCAATCAGAGGCCTTAATAAATATTTTTGGACATTAATTCAATTTATTATGATTTAAATAAAAACAGAGAAAGATTAGGCAATTATTTAAAATCTAACCATTGTATATTTGATTTGATTTTATATTATTCCTTATATTTTTCTGATTAAAATGATATATTGGATCATACCATTTGAATAACTATTGATTAAATTATTTCATTAATATATTATGAATGTTTATTTAAATTGAAACCATAGGAAATTAATTTAATTCATTTATCAGCTATTTATTATAAGGAAAATAATTCCAAAATTATTTAATTGACTCGACCCGGATATCAAACCGTGCGGGTCAGAGCGAAGCCCGGCTAGACCGGCACCGTCGCACCGCGCGTGCTTGGGCTGGCCTGGCCCGAGGCAACAGTGTCGTCATCCTTGCATACCTTCCGCGATGGGCCAACCTAAGGGATTTACAGCGCCAAAATTCTCGATGCTCAGGTGATGCCGGCAGCTCAATTTAATCCCTACACGTTCCTGGAGTCAAGGCGCATCAATCCCACCATTAAGCCCTCTATGGGATGCACTGGTTCGCCGGATGGCTATTCGATAGGCTCAGTCCTAATCACGGCATCTAGGGTTTACTGTGATGAGTAAATTCTCCTCAAAGAGACAACCATTTGGCTAGAGCTTAAATCCTACACGTTCCTGGTGGTGAGGCAGATCAAAGCCCTCTGGCCACGAGCTTTGGGGTGCCCTGGATCGTCGGGTCCTTACTCGAGTTCATCTATGAACTCGCGGCTGAAACCAGACGATCGAACGATCGAAATAGGCTAGCCCATACCCTATGGACAATCACATTGGGTCTGGCTAGATTGCCTTATCGATCGGGAAATACATTGAGAGGAGTTTGGGGTTTAGGACTCCAGAGGAGTGTCGGCAATCTGTCTAGACGAAGCTCAGTCCCGACAGTGGATTCCCTCTGCCAAGATCGAGCCAGGCCTAACCCCATTGATTCCTAAGCATTCTAAGGTCTAGGGAAGAGCATCCGGAACACCACTGAGCTATCATAGAGCTTAAATTAAAGGACTAAACTCACATAGCTCAGTCGGGGAGAGGCTGTACCTTGACACTCGGGAAGGAGACGAGTCGATCTTCGCAGTAGGTCACTGGGGATGCCTGGGCTCTCTATTGCAACCTGGGGGTTTGAACACCAAACCACACCCACTATCATCGGTTCACACGACCGAAGTCACCAGGGAACAACAGGCTCCTTCAATGGAAACTACCCGGGCAGAAGAGAAGGACACTGGAAACTGCCATAATTTAGGTGAGCAAAGGAGTTCACAAGGCTTAAGGAAGGGTATTTATATGCTGGAGAGAGGCCAGGGATGGGTGCCATGGCTGAGGCTTGAGGTTTGGCTTAGGCTGAGAGGCTTGAGCAGATTTTCCCCGATTGGCAAAAATCAACCCTCCAGACTAGCCAAGGAGGCTTGGCCACAGGCGGGAAGAATCCTAACTGCCAGGGAGATATGGCAGAGGAGTGGCAGACCAAATCGACATGGCAAAATTTGGTCTGATACACTTGTCGGACGCGAGCTGAGGAAGACGAAGGCCTACAGCGATGGATAGGTGCGCTGCCTTCTGATGGATTATTAGTAACAACGGAACGGCCCTGATTACCCGGCCAATAACGGTTGAGCGCGGGGCTCAGATCGATCATCTGATTGGGTCTGATAGATCCAATGGGTGATCGCGTTACTTAATATGGGAAGCCAGATGCCGTCTGATCTCATCTCAAAATCGTGAAATGGTCGAGATGAGACGGGACCGATCGAAAGGACGGGTCGTTGGATCATTTCTGTGAAATCGACGGTCCGAATGGCGCCCGCAGTTTAGAAGCAGCCAACCATTGGAGGGAGGGCAGAAATGCAATTTAAGATTGTTTCAAACCCTTATGTGCAATTGAACCAAATTAAATAAATTACAAAATAGGCCTAAATGACATTCAAAAATTCCCAAAATTTCACTCTTAGCTAATTTGGGGGTGGGAAATTCAAAAATGAATTCAGATTTTAATTTAGAGGTCAAATTAATTTAGGTATTTTTCAGGGCTCAAAAATAGCCAAAAATACCAAAATTCTCAATTTAGCTCTGATTGATTTCAAACTTCTAGGGTTAGGTTTAAATAACTTATTGAGTTTAATAAAATCAAAATTAGAACTTGGTTTAGCTTAATTAATCTGAACTTAGCTATGGTAACAACTAGGATTGTTACAGGTGATGTTTTGGTGTCAATCGGAAGCCGTCAAAATTTCGTCAAATATTTTAATAATATTTAAATACCCGAGAAATTAGAATAAAAAATACTCATCGAATCAAAAATATAACCTTGTCGTCGCGTTCCTCACCCCTCAATTAGTTAAGGGTGAATATTTGGAAATTTTTGGGAGTTAAATGATTAATCAAAATTAATTAATTAAATGAGCAAAATAAATTAATTAAATTAAATAATTAGATATTTTAAATAAATTTGTTTTATTTTTTATCGGGTCGGATCCCATGATTGGGTCGGACCCGATAAGCGTAGTGGGTCGGGTTCCTCCTTTCGGATCCGCTACCCGATCCGTCGAGGGTCGTTCGATTGGGAGGCTGGATCAAACGGTAGAGGACTTGTCTTCCTCCTCGCAGACTCCGCCCGAGACACATGTCGCTCGACCGCCTCACCTGGCCTATCGGCGTGCCTCCCTAATTTGCCTCATCCGTCTATCAAGCCTTAAGGCCCTAACCTTCGCTCAGAGCCGCTGTTTTTGCGAATTGGAGCTCGGTTAAGTGAACCTTAAATCCTGAAGCTCTGTCAGCCGTTGAAACTAGGTACGCTCTGATCCCTCGTTACTCTACCAAAATGCATGTTTCCTTTTTCAAATCCCTATTTCACATCAACGATTGAGTATGGATCGGGCTCAATCGAACCCGATCGAGCCAATTTTGGCTCACACCCACAATTGTCCACAGTGGCGGGCTCAGGTTCCGTCTGTCTCTTCCATAGGGTGGTGCTAGGGCTTGCGATACCTGGTGTTAGGGACCACCTTGGTGGTCAGCTCAACCACCATTAGTTAGGTCTCCTCCTTGTCCATCTGTAGCCGTGCGGGTCGAGTCCAGCCAGCGCCGGGAAGGCCGGCAAAGGCCCAGCCCTAGGCGTGGCCCTCGCCTGGCCTGTGCAGAAGGCAAAGACATCCGGGCTGGGCCGGGTCGACCCGAGCCCGCCCCGCAGTTCGAGCCAGCCGTGTGACTCGATGCGGGGTGCCATGCGTTTGCCCCGGATTCGCCTGGTGGGTCCCCCTTCCGCGGAATCAAGAGACATGCGACCCACATCTGGACAGTCGCTCTAGTGCTATCCCTTCCAGAGTGGCAGTGGGACCCCTTCTACCCAGCCCGTCAGCGCACGCCGCATGGCTGCGCCCGTCAGGTCTCTACTCCTGTGGGCTCTGCTGCCTTCAGAAAGCAGTTAGTTAATTTAAAATTTGTATCAAATGATCATGAGAATATTAGGAACACCCTGATAGTATTAATTTTGCTGTTTGACCAATAGTTTGCTAAATGACTTTTAGGACATATCCTAATTACCCTTAAAACTTTAGATTTCTATTTTAACCATATCTTAGTCAATTAGACCCTAAATTAGAAAATTCAAAGTGCTAGATAGCTTAGAATTTCAGTACCAATAATAATCTAAAATTATATTTAAGTTCTGAACTCTAGAAATCATAAGTTGACCAAAATACCCATAACCCTAGTTATGTTATAACTTGACCAATTGAAATCCAAATTGGTTTTACTTCTAGTTAAAGTACTTAATGTGATATAGGGAAGCTATAGCCACTGAGTTTGTTGAATTTGGACACCAAATAGAAAAGTTAGGTTTTTGACCCCTCTTAACTTATAAAATTATCAAACTACCCTTAGAAATTGAAATGATTATAATTAATTCATTAGACCTTCAGAATTTAGTATTCTTGGACTCTATAGAATTTTTGAATAGTAATCAATAATAAACTGCATAAAAATTTAGTTACTATTAGGTGCAATTTACTAAATTTTCTCTTAGGTCAAAATCCTTAGCTTGGACCTATATGACCAATTTCTTATCCAAATTTGGTGTACTTACTATCTATCCTCATGCTAGACCGTAAGGAATCATTTGAAAATAAGAAATTCCAATTTAGAGTCTTAAATCAAAAAGTAGCTTTTTAGATCCTTAAGTAGTGGGAAAATGATCATGTTGCCCAAAATTTAGGTTAAGTGTTCTTAACCCTTAAAATATCTTTTAAATCATTAAAATCAGTAATAAAACTGATTTAGGATCAATTTAAGTCATAAATTCTTCAATTGGAATAATTTGTAAGACATCTCAATTTTAGGCTTGAAAATCTCTAAGTAAGAAAAAAAAAGATCCTTACTTAGCTAAAATCTATCCCTAACCTCTCTAATTAAATTAAATTAACATGTGTAAAGAAATTTAATCAATTCTTAGAAATTTTCTAAGTATTATAATTAGGAATCTTTACTTCACCTTAGGATCTGTTCCTTAGGATTAATGATAGATATTAGGTTATATTTTATTTATTAAATAATGGGGTTATTCAATGAATGAATCCTTGATTTTTATTAGTTTTTAGATTTTTATAATTTCATTTTGATTATTTTATATTTCAATTTTAAATTAAGAATAGGAGAATCATCCTATTAAGCTTGACTTTGCTTAATATAATTTACCTTAATCATTAGTTCACTTAGAATTGAAACCTTGGACCCTTAGACTTTACCTTGGGATTATGTGGTTAAGCCCAAGCTCGTGGTATTTAATCCATAATCTTTAGCTTAGTAGATTTTAGTCAGCTTTTTGTTTAGAATGACTAAAATTATTAATTAGGTCGTACTGATTTATTATTTAACTTACGTATTCGACATTGATTTAATTATATTTTGACCTAACTAGTCCTAATATTTTGTAATCTATAAGGTCATATTTCTAAGTTACACTTGATAGTATGAATTGGAGATCCTGAACTTGTGTAACTTCGAATAGTTATAGTTATTTAATTAGACAATAACAGTATCACCATGTATTGAAGAGTCCCTTGCTTACTTGATTTTTGTGCTACGCATTCCCTGTATTTTGTGCTTATTTTCTTGAATATGTCATGTATGAAATGAAAACCTAAAATAATTAGGACAGCAGTTGCCTTGAGTTCAGTTATATTCTGGAAGGTTCTGGTGCACATTTACCCTAATGGACATGGGTAAGGAGTAATAAGGATGCTTAACATTACTCATTGAGGAGCATGTGTTAAGCTTGGAACCTGTATAGTCTTGTAGATATGCTTGACTCTTCAGCAATTTCTGGATGTGTCCACAAAAATAAAAGTAAAATAATTAAAAGATTCTGTATTTATATTTACTGCCTCCTTAGTTCTGATATTCTGTTCTGTCTGCCCTAGCCCAAAAAAGCTTTGGGAATTTCTGCCTAGGCCCGATTGGTTAATTTTCTAATATTGCAGTCTTACACACCTGTTTCAGTTTAATTTACTGTTTACTATATTATTGATTCATGTTATTTCAATCAGCAGTATTTTGCTTACCTGATCACTTGTACATATTTATAGGATGCTAGATTTTACTGCTTACTATATGTACCACTTTCAGATTTACTATTTTTAATCAGCATATATTATGTGATCATCAGCATGTTTAGGATTAGATTTTTCTTTCAGTACTTTTATTTACTGCATTATATATGTATGCCTATTCCTTGCTTAGTTTGCTTGAGGTGTGCTTTTTGCCAAAATTCCTGCTTAGTTATAAATGTTATATTTATAACTTATCATGTTCCTTGTATGCTTAGTACTCCTATGCTATATAGATGTTTTGGTTTGTACGTGCAAATGGTGATATTAATAATTCATGTAAAATATTCAGCTTATAATGTACTTAAATAATTGTCTAATAAGGTTTTCTTTTAATGGTTGGCGCCCTGGCATTGTGAAACTGATGATGTCAAATTAAAATATGTTTGAGGAGCTAGTTACTGAAGAGGAGGAGTCATTTATTGAAGAGGAGCATCAGTCGGGAGAGCCAGACGTTGCTTAGTTCCTTTTTTCCAACTTTCTGTGAGGATGAGAAATTTTATTTCAGTTCTTTTAAACTATTCATTTAATGTTGTAATAATACAAGTATCTTGACTGTGTTTTTCTTTACTGTACTTTATACTCTGAGTTGTATGTTTCACTTTTCTTATTTATTATGATAATCTGGATGTACACATGTTTTACTTTATTTTTGCACTCTGATCTATATTTACTTAGTGATTGAGTTTAAGGCATGTATGCAGTGGCTTATCTCTTCTTTTCTAGTGGATCAAGGTTTACACCTAATCCAATCTTAAGTAGGGGATTTTCCAAAGTGACACTCCACTTCTTAGTCTAATAATTGTGAGTTAAGAAGCGGGGCGCCACAAAGACCCTCTTAAGTAATAATAACTCTTAAACATCAAGGCACCTTTTCTGATAGTGGTGGAGTTCTTGATAAGAACTCCAAAGTTAAGCATGCTCATGTGGGAGCACTCCCAGGATGAGTGACCTACTTGGAAGTTATCTTTTGAGGGCAAAACCATGAGGCCTTTCAGGCCAAAGTGGATGCTACCTTAGTGCTTAAGAGTTTAGGCTATTACAAATTGTATCAGAGCAGGCCATAGAGTGACAGATAGCGAACTAAGTTCTATATAGAGTAACATACCACTTCATGTGAGTAGTCTTTTGAACTTATGATGATTAAAGTGCTATATAAATGTGGGTACCTCTTGAGCTAGCAGGGGTCACCTTTAGTCCTATCTACCAAATGAATGATTATTGGATCTGTGTGTGGATACTGATGAGGAAGTCAGTTACTTAAGTTAGGGAGATTGTAAGGACCCACTTAAGTAGTAGTAATTAGAACTCTTAAACATCGAGGTGCCTTTTTAGATAATAGTGGAATTTATGATAAGGACTCCAAAATTAAGCGTGCTCATGTGGGAGCATTCCCAGGATAGGTAATCTGCTGGGAAGTTATCTTATGAGGGTAAAAGTGTGATGCCTTTTAGGCCAAAGTGGACAATACATTGGTGCTTAAGATTTTAGACTGTTACAAGCTACCTCCATGAACGGCTCAGAATCTGACATTATCGGTATCACAATGCCAAAGCCCCAGACAAAAAAATAAAAAAAACTAGTTAAATGTATTGTCTAAACATATTTTATGCTGATTAAATAAAATTACATATTTTAAGATATCACATTTACTCAACATACACGCATTTAAAGGGCGTGCAACAAGTAACAAAGGCATAAAATAGTTCTAAATAAAAAGATATTTATAACTAAATAAATGGAGGTAAGCAAACATACCTCAACCCAACACTACAAAAAATATTAAGCAAAAAATAAATAATAATTGAAAGTGCTAAAAGTAAACTTATCATAACATGCTTACGATTAAATAAATATGTGCTGATTTACATAAAATAATCTACACTAAAATAGAAAAATAAATTGAAGTAAAACTAACATCCTAGTACATGCAAGGCCTAAGCAAAACTGAATTGTAAGAATGTGCAAAAAATAGTAAAACAAGACTGAAATATATAGCTAAACAAATAACTGAACTGAAATTGAACTGAAAAGTAGAAGTATGCCTAAATTAGTACTGTCATAATAGAAATTGGCCAAAATAGGGCCACTGCATAGAAAGTCCAATATGTATCATCCAAGCCCTAATATGTGTAGATTTGAGTCAGACTATAGAATCAGACATGTATCATCCAAACCATATTATGCATGGATCTGAGTCAATTCTATATCAAAAGAACTGAATTGAAGAGGCAAACTAAATTAGAACATACTCTATTAAACTGAGAATTGAATGAAGCTAAATTATGTTTATGATATTCCAAACCTAAAACATGTTACCATCAAATAGCCTATGTCTAACTAGCATGACCACGATGGGAATGAGGCGCCACAGGACGTCTGCCCAACCATCTGAATCTGAGGTTTCAGAGTAACATACACACTTTCTCTCTATGACATGCAGTCTTCTGATCTCTTCATAACATATTCTATCTTAACAGTCTGTACAAACTCCAATCCTCCTTGAGATAACCTCTATATATACATTTTAAGTTTATATTTGCTTTGTGTATCAATATTTATTTGAATGATATGTTCAAATAAATTTGACACAAATGCATTGCAATGACAACATAATAATCAAATCAGTTAATTATTGTTTGTGAAATCATTTTCTTATGTACTAATTATTTGTCCTTACAATGAACTCAAGAGTTAATAAGTCCTTATTTTAATCTTTAATGAGACTATATATTATCCAAATTTAGATCCAATATACAAATAATTAAAGTTCAACTAATTTTATTAGTATTAAGAAATTTGTGTACAACTATCTTGATATAAACACACCTACATTCTACCACTTTATAACAATTCTAGTTTTTAACCCACTTAATTATGTAGACTATAATCATCAAGGATTTAACTTGTAAATTAAATTATCAAACTTATTAATTATGATGGATTAAGATTCCACAAGTAATTAGGATTCCATTGATATCTTGTTTAACTAAATTGAGCTCTGGCACGCCATATGAGGCAAAAGTATATCTTATTAGGGTTAAAAATATAAATTTGAAATATAATGATCAAAATCAATCCATCTTACTATTATTGGGTTGGTTGTATCACTGGGAGTTTGTCGACACATTGTTTGCTAAATTTTGAAATCATCATGCTAAACGAGACATTTTAATATATGGTTGAAATATCATTTTCAAAACTACCAAATGAAACTAAATTTGCAACCTATCAGAATGTTCCTCTCATTTTTCTGAGTATTTTGATATATAACTTAACTATAATTGGAATTATATCTTTCAACTTATACAAAAAATTAAATTTGTATTTTTCTAAAATTTTATTAAAATTGGATTGGAATATTTTCTAAAATTTCCTTCTTGGGTTAACGATTGCTGATGGTGTGACTTCCCTAAATTATGATTCCCAGCAGAGATACAGAATTAGGGTTGCGTTGTCTAACTTGCTGGTGATTGTATTCGATATTTAGAATAATAACATAAGGGTCATAGATAATTGCTCAATTAATTTGAAAATAAAAAAATTATTTTTTTTTTTATTTTGGCATAGCAGCATTTACAATAGTACGCTTTTCTTCTTTATTTAAAATACAGGAAAAAAACAAGAGTAAAAGTTCAGCGGTTATTTATTCAGTGTTGTTTCAGTTCTTCAGCAACATCTTGACCTGACATTTACAACGAAAATGCCTAGGTTAAACACCTATTATAAAATTTTTAAGTACTTTAGATATCATTAATTACATTATATATATATATATATTTATATATATATATATATATATAGATATATATATATATATATATATGTAAAAAATATGTAACTGAATTTGTAAAATACAGGGAAACAAAGTAATAGAGATTGAATACACAATCTTTTCTCTTTTGAGGATTATCATAATTTTTTCTATAAATTAATATTGAATAATAATTGAAATAGTAATAAAAGTAAATGTCACAAGTAAGTCATACTTTATCAATAATTAATATCTCTAACTCAAAAATATAAAAATAATAATATTATCATTCGAGTGGGCAAATCTTGAACATTGAGGAATCAAGCACATCTACTTAATTATCATAATTTTGGGTTTTAATATAACATATATCCTTTCATCAATGATAGCACCCTCGTATGCATAGTCATAATATCATTGTGTCTTCCAAAGCATGATGATAGCGAACTAGCCCCATTCTAAATATAAAATTACACTCTTTACAGATTATAAATAGCTTCAGCCGAACCTCATTTTTATTTAATTAAGATTTATTTTATATTCTTAACAATATCTAAAATAGTGATAATATACTTAAATCATGAAATTTGTAAATTTAAAATAGAGCAGGAAGTATATAATTAAATCAATGAAATGTGTGAGCTTTAAAGTGGAGCAAAAAATATGTAATTTAATTAGAATATATAAATATACATCATGATGTCTGAGATACCTATTTTTCTTGCTAACTTGAACTCTTGCTAATTTGTGTGTAAAATTTTTTGTTTAACAAAGTGATGAAGGAATTTTCATAAAAATACAGACTCTTATTATCTTCTATCTTTCTATATTTCTTTATTAGTAAGAAGAATAAATGTAAATAGAGAGATAAGATGACAATTGAAATGGTAAAAAAGTAGGGTAATATATATAGTAATAAGGATAAACACAGTGAAAATAATTGTGATAAATAATAATAATAATAATAATAATAATAATAATAATAATAATATCAATATTAGTATAATTATTTATTTTTATAAGATAATAATATTATAAGAGTGTTATTATTCTTTTAGAATGAGAATAATATATATATATGTGTGTGTGTGTGTGTGTATGTGTGTGTGTGTGTGTGTGTGTGTGTGTGTGCGTGCGTGCTTAGAGAGAAATAGGATAATTAAGGATAATAATGTTAATAATAATAATATATTATATTATTATTATTATCATTATATAATAATTTATACACAAGAAATATCATTATTATATATCATATAGAGAGAATATGATAATGAGAAAAAAATAATGTAATTATTTTTTATGATAATTTTTCTTTGTTTTAAGCCTAAAAATTATGAAACTTACACCCATAGCTTATTTTGATATGAGAAATTCAAATTTTCCATCAGATTATGGATTCGATGTCAGAAAAAATTTCATATATATTTTTTCAAGTATTAATTTAATATTAAAATATTTCGAAATTTAGACGTTGTCCGATTTGACTCCGGATTTACAACACCTAATGATGTCCCGAGTCTAATGGAATGTTTTTTAGGTCCTAATTATGTAACAACCCAGGTTGTTACTCAGGTTAATTAAGACTAATCTAAGTCTTAATTATAGTTCTAAATAGCTTAATTAAGTCATTTAGAACCTACATCTAAGATCTAAGTCAAATCTAGAATCAATTGAATCAAATCTAGATTTCTAGAAAATCCCAAAACCCTAAAAAATTGACTTTTTATTTTGACTTCAGATTAAAAATCTGACTTCGTCATTGCGTTCACCACCCCCAAATTAACTAGGGGTGAAGTTTTGGATGCATTTGGAAGTCGTTGGATTTTCATCAAATATTTTAATATTATTTAAATACTTGAAAATTCAAATAATTAAATACTCGTCAAATCAAAAATCCAATCGCACCATTGCATTCATCGCCTCTCAATTAGCTAGAGGTGATTTATTGGAAATTTTTGAAATACAATTAATTAATTAAATCTAATTAATGAAATCGAATCAAAATTTATATAATAATAATATATTTAAGTTTAATTAAATAATTTCTGTTAACCTCTTGCACGCCGTCATGCATGCATTCTAATTTGAACGGCGAATGTGAGCCGTTCGATCTAAGATCGAACGGCTTTCGATCATCTCCTCGCGCGCGTTCTACGCGTGGCGCACGCTAGGGCACGCGGCGCCTCTCGCGCTGCCAGGTGTTTCCCCCGCCGCTTTAGAGCTCTTCAAGTCAGTGATTTAGCTTCACTAAGCTTCCATCCTCGGGGGTATCCTGGAAAAATCAATGGAAAACTGAAAGCCTAAAGATGAATCGACTCGATTAATTTGAAGCGATCGCAGCTATCTGACAGGTACCGATTGATCCTAATACCCTAAATCCAAATTCTATTATTATGACTCTTGATTCAGTTTACCTAATTGTAATTAATTATTGTCAACTAAATCGAGTTATAAAATTTTAAGGCGTCGAGTAGTATCGATTTTTTTTTCGTGCGAAAGATATAGGCTCTCGAAAGATAGGATTTAGGGCATCGATTCAGCAGGTGTTGTTGAATGATAATGGTGGAAGCAAATGGTTCAATCAAAAGCTTAGCTCACAAGCTTCTGTTTGGCATGAGAATCAAACCCTAAAAGGGTTCGGTGTATCGATCTATTGGATGCCCTAGTTCCACCCTCTATGCCCTGTCGAAGAAGAAGGCGTATTGCGACCAGACCGGGTTCGTTCCACCGGTCCAACCCGTTTCTTGAACCGCCCACGTGTCGCAAGCACAGCAGCTGTCTAACCCGACGTCAGCTGGCATTGACGGATGTAAGTCGTGGGTCTCGCTATCTAAACCTCAGCAAATAATGAAGCGCCAAGTGGCTTCTTTGGGATTTCCATCTCTGTCGCCATTCAAAATGGTGGGCCCCACTGCAGAAAAATTAAATCAAATAAAGATATTAAATCAGAAATCATATAATAAATATAATTCAGGAATAATTAATTTAAATCAAATTAAATTACTAACTTTAAACATATATAATTATCAAATTACTAGTCCAAAGTATACAAATATATATACCATTTTGATCAGCAAAAATAAAGAAATAATATGAAATTGTCAAAATGCTGTTTGGATAAGTATTTAACTTAGTGACATTTAAGATCCCCACTTTAAGCCCTAAAAGGCACAAAACTTAACTAGTCATAAATTTGTAACCAATAATACAACTATATCCAATATGGGTCTTAAAATACTCACAAAATCCTAAGGAACATTTTAATAGGGTTAATTTTGCTGTTTGGATTAGTATTTGACTAATGATGTTTAGGACCTAACCCTAATTAGCCTAATTTGACCTAGAACTTCAAATGACCATAAGTTGGTCATCTTAGCTCCAAATTAGGTGATCCAAACACCAATTTAGATCAGTAAAACCTAATCTACAGAGATCTATAAAAATATTTAGAATCCAATGGTTAGATTTGCTAATCACCCCTAATTACCCTAAAACTTAATTAGTGAATATTAACAAATTTAATAATCCAAATTAGACAAACTAAGTTTCAGAGAACTCCTAGAATCTATTAGGACCTAATTGTAGGGTTGGATTAGTGATTTGGTAATTAATTACACTAATCACTCACTAATCACCCTAAACCCTAATTAAGCCATAACTTAGCCAAATGGAGTCCAAATTGAACCTACCACAAGTCATTAGAATCAGTGGGTCAATTGTGACATACAGCCACTAAAATTATTCAATTTTTACACCAAATGACAAAGTTAGAATTTTTGACCTTTAATTAAGAATCCTTAATTTTCCTTTAAACCCTAGAATTTATTTTGGCTATAACTTAGCCAATATACATCATAATTTAATAATTTAAGATTCTATGGAAATCTTAGGGCATAACCTTCAGTAAACTAATATAAAAATTATATGTCATTAGGGTAAATTTACCAAAATGCCCTTATAGGTCAAATTCCTTAATTTGACCCTATAAGGCTTAATACTTAACCAAAATTAATGAACTTACTGTCTAAACTCATATTAGACAGTAAGTAATCATTTCACATTATTAAAATCTAAATTTTAGTGTTAATTCATAAAGATGAGATTTAGACCCTTAAGGAAGGGCAAAATGGTCTTTTTGCCCAAAATTAGGGTTTAATGAAATTAAAACCTAATTTCATCTCTAAATCATATCAAATTGTAATTTAAGTGATTTAGACTATAATTTTAATAAATTCTAAGTCTTAAATTAGAAAATTGAAGAAAACCCTAAGTTAAGTCTTAAATTAAACCTAAGTAAATTATGAGAGAATTTACTTTCCTTAATCATTCTTAGATCATCCTTTAGGTCTTATAACTTTAGTTAGGATGTGTGTCTGAGTGATACTCTTAGTTTTTAAGAGCTTTAATTCCTAAGATTATGAGTAAATCTTAGGTTAGAATTCATTTAATGGGTAAAGTGGGTTACTCATTAAGGTGAAATCTTGATTTTATTAGTTCATTAGATTTTTTATAGTTTATTTATTGATTACTTGATCTTTTAACATTATAATTAGTATTAGAAATCTATCCTATTGAATTTGATTTAATTCAATAGGATTGGCCTTAACATTTAAACAGCGAGGTGGGAATTAAGCTCTAGTCTTTAAGATAACCTGGTGATTAAGAATTGAACCTCATTAATTGAAGTTTAGTTCTTAATCTTCTATCATAATTTGACTACTCAAGATTTGTTTGGGATTTATAAAATAATAACTTAGGACGTTTGATTTATTCTTTTAACTTAATTAAGCGACATGTAATTTATAAGTATTAGAACTTTACTAGTTCTAACATTCCTTTAACTTGTAGGCTTGAGATTCTAAGTTACAGACAGTGTAGGAATTGAGGATTTTGAATCTTATGTAACTTAGAGTAGTTAGAACGTCTTAAATAGAAAACAAAGTGATATCACAACTGTTATTTAGGGCTATTCTATATTCATTAAAAATTGTATGATATGCTTTCCTTTTTGCTTTGGATTTATTTACCTTTGGATACATTGCATTAAACATAGAATATTGAATGATCATTTCTATGTTGATTTTGATGGCATTTCATATTATTAGAAGGTTATTTGGTTGAAAACAATTTTATCAAACTTGAGGAGATATGTTTTTTTAGTCTGCCATGTAGTATGACTTTACTTGAGAATGGTTTTGGGCTAGGACTACTTTCCTAGTGTCTGTAGGATAGCTTTTGGGGCTAGGACTACTTTCCTAGTGCCTGTGTCTTGGACTAGGACTACTTTCCTAGTGCCTGCCATTCTGACTAGGACTACTTTCCTAGTATATCTGGGACTAATTTTCTAGATACTGACTGTTTCTGACTATGACTACTTTCCTAGTATATCTGGGACTACTTTTCTAGATAGTTTGATGTACTTTTTGATGGAATTAACTTTAATCTGAGACTACTTTTCCAGATGAGCAGATGGACTTTACTGGTGGCAGGACTAAGTAGGAATATCTCATATTGGCAGTTACTTTTTAGTTATTTCATTTGTATTACAGTTACTTTACAGTTGTCTTTTATTTACTTTATAGTTTTGGCTAGCTCTTATCTTACAAATCAGTTCACTTCTGCCATATTTTCATTTTCTGCAGTTCTTGCTTGTCTTATAGTTTAGTACGCATGCTGATACATTTTCATTTTCTGCAGTTCTTACTTGTCTTATAGTTCAGAACGTATTTTGTTATATTTTCATTTTCTACAGTTCCTTTGTACTCACAGCTTTGAATATATTCAGTTTTACCTTCCAGTAGTTCATTTTTATCTTTGGCATGTTAGGATATTAGAATTTTACTTTCAGATTAGTTGTAAAAGCACCATGTCTTATATTGATCATGTACTTAGAAGTTTCATTTGTGTTTAGTAAAGATTTTTATGCATTACTTAACTTTTTCTGTAGCTTGAGTTGAGGTATGTGCTTATCTCACAACTTGTTAAGTTATAATCATGTTAATTATAACTTTGTTACCTTTCCTTACTGCTTACTGCTCCTATGATTGTTTAGCATTGTGATATCATTAAAAGTTAACAATTTATAGCCTAAAATGTACTTAGACATTTTGTCTAACTAGATTTTTCTTTTGTTGGCTGGGGCCCTACTATTGTGAAACCGACAATGGTAGATTCTGAGCTATTCAAGGTTATGGGACCTTCTGGAGATCCAGTTCAGGAGGAGGAGCATACAGGAGAAGATCAGTAATTTCTGTCTGATATTGTGATGATATGAGAGACTTTACTCTTTTTACTGCATAAACTTTAACATTATTTTGTAATAATACAGGATCTAACTGCTTTATTTTTCATGTTTATGTATTCTGAGTTGTACAGTTTATATCTGGATTGTATGGATGTTACTCTTGTTTTTCTTCCGCACTCTGATAAATTATAGTATACTCATTTAAGTGATTGTTTATGTTGTTACTCTTTGCTTATTAAGGCATATCCTCCCTTGATATTTGATTAAGAAGGTCCATTCTTTAATCTGAATGTTAAGTGAGGGTTTGCTAAGTGACGACCACCTCATAATTCTGGTGATTTGGGGGCGGCCGCCACAAATTAAGTCTAATTTATATGGGTAAATTGTGGGGTCTCATAATAGCGAACCCACAAAGAATTCAATAGACTTTTCATAAATTTTACACTAATCACCCTTACCCTTTTGTAACCATATAAATCATCTACCAAGAACCATCACTTTCTATCAAATTTTCACGATATCTTATTTGTATATCATTCACATGATTATAATATCACAATATGTTTTTGTATTTTTTTAGGGGAATGAGCTCTTAGATTAATTTTCGGGCATCTTCATGGATGAGACTAATGCATTTAATTTGAGTAGATTCACGTGTTGACATTTTGATATCTATACGATAAGCCCTGTCCAATTTTTTTGAAACTAGGTTGAAACATTTTGATATCTATACGATAAGCCATGGCCAAATTTCTTGAAACTAGGTTGAATTTTAGTATATATATCAATGAAATTCTAGACGCCATTCATTACACATCTTCAAGCAAACAAAGTCCATTCCATATATAAAGAACCTTAGATTAGTAATACAATATAGATTTATATGCAAGATTCTTTTATATTCACACCTTTTTAAATGTGGGAGTATTAATATGCATCATATATTTTCTAACATTAATATTTTTTTATCATAATGAATAAGTATTTAATAAAAAATAATTTTGTAATGGGCAAGAAAGTGTTGCTATGCATCATATATTTTTTTTTAGAGTATTGCTACACTTACGCACTAATATACATCAAAATATATAGATGACATGTCAATCTAATATATAAATAAATGATTGGTAGAATACACTTTTTATGGGCTTATATGCAAAAATTTAAAAAAAAGAAAATTTTCTATTAGTCTTGAATACTTTTTAGTGTATAATTTTATGTAAACATAATATTTTTATTTACATAATTATTTAATAATCTATTAAAATTATAAAAAAGTAAATTTTTAGTATATTTTGTGATTAAATATGAGAATATCTAAGGTTTTTATAAGCCATGTGCAACATAACTTTATTAAAAATTTTTATAATAATAAAAATATTTATATATTACTATTAAATCTATAATTAAAATATTTTTAAACTATATCAATAAATTGTGTTATTATTAAGCAACTTTTCAACACTATTTATTAGAATTTGAAAAAATAATTCGAAAAAATAATAATGAGTGCTGAATATTTTTATTCGGTTTAGAGTTACAAGTGTTGCTTCTCTCTAATTTTCGGTTTTTTTTTTTCAAAAAATTATGAAACCTTTGAATTATAATATTTAAAAAATATTTTTCATAAATATAATATAATAATATTATTAATATTATTGCAATGGTTAAAATTGACTTGGACCGACTTATTAACAATCGATTCGGCCGTGAGTAGATCGACCGGCTGGTTCAAAAGAGTGCGCATTGAACCGTTATTTCAGGCGGTTCGAACCAATGGGGAATCAACTATCAGAAGCGCGCAACAATTCGTCTGATCGTCATTCAAAGGCTACGATCGATGAAAATACCCTAAGTTGTGTTCATCTGCAAACAACAGTTGTTCCTCGATAGTTCGATTCCCCCATATTGTGATCTTCGCACTGTGTTGCGTTCGGCCGAGTATTCTAAATCGACGATCTCTCCGGCACCGTTCGTCGGGACGAGTTCTCCGTCAGAGCGTTGGTCTTTAGATTTCTCACTGCTCGGTGGTTTGCAGAGGTAAAGGAAAAAGAAGTAAAGACATTAAAAATACTAAAAAAGGCATTCTCACAAATAAAAAGTTGGAGAATGTTTGATTCAAGTATTCAACTCTGTTTGAAATTTATCCAAATTTTATTCATCTTATTTCAATACACACTGCTTGGCCGGCTTTTAATGAATTTGATTCGTCAATGATCAGTTGATTCAGTCCTTTATTTTGTGTTTGTAGCTGAAAATTTTGTTTTTAATCAATTAATAATGTTAATAATTTTTTGGCCGGTCTTCATTGAGAGAATTTTCTCCTTATTTAATACAGAGGAGGGGGGCACTTGTTTTAGAAAAATTTACTTATTTTTTGAGAAAAATAGAATGCTATTTCTCAAATCCGAAGCACGCACATGTTCGGGTTTCATCTGTCAAATGTCTTGTGTGATGTGACGGGCTTTGAAATTTTGTTCAAGCTTTTGTAAAGGTAGTGAACAAATCGATTTGTAACGTCATAATTATATCTAACCCGTTTGAACAAATCCAGTCAAGCATTAATATACATGTTTTGATTTTTGAAAATTATTTCTTTGAGAGATAGCACGACAATGTATTGTTAATGTTATCACTTTACATAAAGCTAATTTTCTGCCATTTGATTCATTTTGCCATAGTTTTTGTTCAGAAATTATTGATTAGTTTAAAGGTTGGGCCTATATTTTGCAAGTTGCTATGCATATAATCACACAATTGAGCTGCTAAAAAGTTTATACTTGAAGATAACCTGAAATTTTGTTCAACTCCAAATTGGCTTGATTCGGTGTTGTATGAATTTCGAGCATGGTTTCAAACTTGAAATCCAATTCAAGTTGACTCATGCTATGTACATTAATGCTCTGCTTATTGTAGTCTTCTAGTTTAGGGTTAGTAAAAATTAATGGATTATGCAGCTATTGGGAAAACTCAGTGGTAGCATTCTTTGGATTGTTAATATTATTTATTTTGTAAGGGTCATATAATTAAGGTTTGTTTTTTGAGATTTTTGCTTTATGTAACATGATTTATTATATTTTCTTGTAGATGTTTGAAGAATAGAGCAATTCTACTGGCTTACCAAATCATGTGCTATTTATCATATGTTATATTATATTAAGGGAAATGAAACTAGTTCAAGACCAACCAAATATTTCTATATATAGTGCACAAAAGAAAATAGATCATGCATTGAATTGGTTTTATGAGTCTAAAGAAATCAAAGAAGCAATACATATGTTTAAATTATGGGATTGTATATAAAGGTGGGAGAGTTAATAAAATGAAGTGACACCTTTAAAGATAATATTGGTGCATGTAAGTGGACCATGACATGTTATGAAATGCGAGATAATTTAAAGCATTAATACCAAAAACAAGAAATCAGGGGAGTAAATGTAAGTAAAAACATATAAGATGGGTATCTGATTGGACATTGAAGGAGAGTCGAAATCGCAAGCTTAACTCCATACATCTAAAAACATCCATTGAGGGAAAACTTGATGAGACAATCATTTTTTTTTGCTCATTGCACAAGATTAGGGCTACGTTTGAGTATGAAAAATGTATTAGCATCAAAAGAGTTTGTGCATCAAGAAGATATGGCTGCTTTTTTGTGTGCACAAAATAGATATTACTCGGTGCTGTGGTCCCAACGCTCGAATGAGAAAGGATGGTTGTGTTAGGTGATCGTTAGCAAGCGCAAAACTTTGTTGAATATTCTTATGGCACAAATCTGTTAAGAAATTTTTAGGTGATTGTTAGGAAGCGCAAAACTTTGTTGAATATTCTTTTGGCACGTATTTGTTAAGAAATTGTGTTAAAGATAGGGCGTCCATTAGAAGTGACACATTGCATTGTTTAAATGCAGATAAAAGTGTGCAAATACTGTTGCATCAGTGCCCGAGTGTAGTGTCAAATAAGCAAGGCTTCCCATGCAACAAAAGAAGCTACTTCAAGACACTAACTTAAAATTTGGTAGTTGGAATATTTGTATTCTCATAGGAAAGTGTATGAGTTGGTATATATTATGATTAATTGGAGGATAAACACTTTATGTTTTCAAAAAATGAATTGGGTGGGAGAGAGCAAAAAATTTTAGAGAGTTTAGGTTTTAAATTCTGGTACTTGGTAAGAATTATCATAGGAATGTTGTCGTATCATCCTTGGATTAGAGTTTATAGGATAATGTAGTTGAAGTTAAGAGGTTGAGAGAGAAATATGTTATTAAAGATAAGATAATAGAATAACTTTTGATATTGCAAGTATTTATGCTCATCAAACATGTTTGGATATGAGCATGAAAGAAAGTTTTTGACATGATTTGAAGTTTATTTAATGAATACCCCAAGAGGAGACATTCTGTATAAGAGAAGATTTAAATAAGCATATTGGAAGGACAATTGAAGCATTTAACAATATTTATTTTGATTTTGATTTTGTAGAGATTAATGAAGAAGGAATAATGATTTTGGAGTTTGTTTTTTCTTATGATCATATGATTGTTAATACTTCTTTTAAAAAGAGAAACATATTATCTCTAATAAAAATAGTGCTTTTGAAATTTAGATGGATTATATTTTCTTAAAGAACATAGGTCTTTTATATTGCAAGGATTGTAGTAGTATTTTAGGTGATTATTTGATGACTCAATATCAATTGTTAGTTTTAGATTTGAAAATAAGAAGCAAGAAAAGTAATACAAAATTTAAAATGTGTTCTAAAATTAGATGAGAAAATTTTTAAAATGATAATATAAATTTTCTTAGGAGGTTGACTATAAAACTTTGGTAGTGGATTTAGAGAGTTAAGTTAATTTTATGTGGAATTTGATTGCTTGTTGTATTTATAAGGCAATTAAAAATATACTTAGTGAATCAAGAGAGAATACACATAATAGTAAAGATATTTTGTAATAAAAACAAGTTGCTAATATAAATTTAAAGTTAAATGATATGTTACAAAGATCTATTCAAATGTAAAAATGATAAAAATTCAAAAAAATTATAAATTAGCTTGTCAATTCAAACTTTCAGTTAATGATATTAAGATTGCATCATTTGAGAATTTTTATGATAAATTGTAAACTATTAAGGGAGAGAGATATATATTACCCAGTCAATTTAAGACATGGAAAAAATTAAGGATGACTCATGTTAATCATATCATAGATGATCAAAAGATTTTCTTAGGAATAAATATATTCAATATAGAAGGATGGATTATTTTATTTTAATCAAGATTGTACCAATACAATTGATGTGAGTTTAATGGCCATTGTTAGTTGCACATTCATTCGACAAGTTAGTAAAACTAGGATTTGAAATATTTTAGAAATGATGAAGAGTGTAAAAGTTGTAGGATTGGATGACATCACTGTTGATGTTTATGTGGAATTTGATTGTTTGTTGTTTTTGCAAAGTAGTTAAAAAATATTTAGTGAATCAAAAGAGAGCACCTAATAGTAAAGATATTTGGTATTAAAAATAATATGATAATATAAAAAATGAAGTAAAAAGATATGCTATATAGATCTATTCAAATGTGAATAATGAAAATTCAAAAAAATATGAATTAGCTTGTTATAAATTTTAAATATTAGTTCATGATATTATGGTTGCACCATTTCAGAGTTTTTATGATAAATTATATATTATTGAGGGAAAGAGACATTACTTGGCCAGTTTAAGATATAGAAAAGTCAAAGACTTAACTCATTGAAATTATATCATAAATTATTAAAATATTTATAAGGGATAAAAAGATTCAATATAGATGAATGGATTATCTTATTTTAATAAAGATTGTATCAATACATTTGAAATGTATGAGTTTAATGGTTATGAAACAATATCAATTGCACATTCATTCAATAAGTAACTTAAGTTAGTGAAACTATGATTTGAAATACTTTAGAAATGTTGAAGAGTGGGAAAGGTTGTAAGTTCAGAGGAGGGCGAGGAAGACATTTTTTAGCTCACCAAGTTATTTGATATTATTTTGAATATTAAAAAGATGTAGAAGATTGGAGTATTGTTGTACCTATATATAAAAGTAAATAGGATGTTTAAGACTGCATGTTATAGGGGGGTTAAGTTGACGAGTCATACATTGAAACTTTGGGAGAGAGCGATTGAATACATATTACGAACAATACTTGTATTTTTTACAAAATCAAATTGGTTTTGTACGTGTATATTTTCCATCAAAGCCATACACATACAAAGAGGATCGATGAAAAAAATTAGAGAACGAAATAAGTTCTTCATTTAATCTTTATTGATTTTGAAAAAGCTTATGAAGAGTACCAATTGATGTTCATTAGAGCTTTTTGGAGAGAGAATTTGTGTGGCATATAATTATGCTTTTAAAGATGTATAATGGGGTTGTTACATATTGCTGATCACAAGGTGGCTTGTCTAATAGTTTTCCTACTACTATTGCATTACAATAAGGCTTTACTCTCAATTCATATTTTTTTGCTTTAATTATGGATATTTTTATCGAAAACATTTAATAGGAGGTTATATGATACCTAATATTTTTACTGAAAACATTTAAGAGGAGGTTCTATGATATATGACATTCTATTGAAGTAGAAGACTAGGGATGGAAGACAACTTTAAAATGTAAATGTTTTTGTTTTAATAATCTAAAACATATTATATGGAGTGTAAATTTAATTATTGGAGTATAATCTTGAGGGAAATACTATCAAGGACCATGTGATCAAAAGCTGAACAAGAGGTTTAAATAATTTGGTTCAATTATTCAAAATAATTGTGAAACAAAGATCATTGTGATTAACAGAATCTAAGATTATTGGGTGAAAGTGGTGTTTCTGGAGTGTTGTACATTAGAAAATCTCACTCAAAAAAAAAAATATATATATATATAGAGCAGTTATACGATTAACTAGTATAATATTGTTCAACAAAGAAGAGACTTACCATTAAAATAAGTGTTATAGAGATTAGGATGCCCTGTGGATTAGTGGGTATAATCAAAAGGATAAATAAGAAATGAGTATTCATTCTTAGCTAGGTTAGGGTGGGTTCCAATAGCCGATAACTTAGAGAATGTTGTCTTTGATGGTTTGAGCATATTAAGCATATACTATTTGATGCCCTATTAAAAAAATTGAATATATAAATATTTTCATGTTAAGGGGCTATTTGGCATGAGGTAATCGAGAAATTTGAGTGTTACGTAATCTGACTATAGTGTAAACAAGTTGTTTTACTGCTATTTTGTAATTTTATATAAAATTTAACATTTTTCTGTTTAGCATGAAGTAATCTGTGAGTATGGTATTTTTGAGTAAATTGGGGGGGTAAAATTACCCTCATTTTTCTTAAAGGGTTTATGTGTCGAAACAAACAAACGAATTGTTCGAATGATTCGATCAAATTCGTTCGAATTTTGCCGGAGAAACGCATGGCTTTGTGTATTTCGTCGAAGAAAATGCTCGATGTCGGAGAAGACTCGTTCTCTTCATTCAAACTTCTCTCTTCTCGCTTGGCTCCGCTCAGATGCGTCAGCTGCTTTGTGTAATCTCTCATTACGCCCGATTCAAGCGTAGTTGGATTACTCCATTTTTATATATATTAAGGCAAAATTGAGTTATAGTGTAAAAGTTTTCGCCCGTTTTACTTCATGTCAAACGATGGTTATCTCAATTTACCTAAAAAAAAAAATTTATCCTCATTTTACTTCAATCCAAATAGCTCCTAAATGAAGAGAAAGGAGATCATAAAAGGCATACGAAGAAATCATTAGAAAGGATCTTCTCTAGGAATTTAGGGAGGGGCTTTTATTTGATCATGCATGATGGAAACAATTGACTCTTGTAGCTCACCCCACCTAGTCGGGCTAAGGCTTGGTGATGTTGTATTTGTAATTACATCAAATAATTTAAATTCATTATTTATACGAAAAGTTGAGGATGCAGTTGTTACTGTATACCTAGGGTACGAAGAACTTCATACTATAAAATGAGAGTTTGCATGTTAAGACAACGTAAGGAAGAGTGCTAGTTTCTCATTGAGACTCGAAAGCAATACTAAAAAAACTTTAGATGAACATTGATTGTCAGTGGATGGACTGATGATCGAAGCAGAATTTTGTTGTTCACATGGAATTTTTTATCAAATTAGTTGATGCATCTAATATTACTAAAGATGATAACTCCTTATGCTTTATTTGAAAATGTGGTTGAATGAGCTGGTGCGAAGAGCATCCACCTAGCACTGATATTACTGTAAATTATAAGAAAGCGGGGTAGTTACTACAAGCCAAGTTGAAAACATGTTGGTTGCTTTGTTGCGGGGATTGTTTGGATTTTATTTTAAAAGAATAATATCTTGGCACATGTGGAGCATCTAGAAGCAACATTTATTTACAACTGTGTTTTCTTTACGAATGAGGCCCATTGGGAGAGAGATTGTTCATTCTAACCAAACATGTTTTGCAACAACATTCATAACTTTAAAAAGTGTTCTTGATTATAAACATAATCTGCATTGATAACGGACAAATAGTACAACAATTCTAAGCTTGTAAGAATAGTAAAGGGAATAGAAGCACCTTAACCAATTTTAATTTTTTTTTAAATTTGATGCTTATTTATGACTAAAATCATAAGTTCACTCATAAAGAATTGCTGCTTCCGATGAGAGGCTATCACTTGCTATGTTTATGATGGCATGTGATGGGCTTTTGAAATTCTTAAAAGCATTTTTTGAAGTTCAAAAAGACTGTTTAAGTATATATAAATATTATTATGAGAAATAGGAATGTATTACTTTGACAAGGGATCCATTTAACAACATATTTTTTGAACGCTCACCTTTAATATGATCTAGGGAACTTTTTCCATTATTCTGTTGTTATGCAGGACTTGATAAATTTAGTTAGAAACATAGATGGTTGCAACAAATTGAAGTTTGCCGTGAATGAAGTTAGAATTCTTAGAGAATATTTATAAAGCGTTGGCAAGCTGATTGCAATGTTTATGTTCAAGGAGATGCAGCTTGGTTAAATTTTTTGTTAACAATTACTGTTTTTATTTTGTTAATTTTGTTTCATTTATATTGTGAATTTAATAATTATCAATTTTGTAGATGAATAGTGGTAAATATTTGGTTAAACGAATTCTTAGTCAAATTTCATTATCATTTGGTTGTGATTGAAATTGTAGCATGTTTGCGAAAATCCATACAAAAAAAAAATTACTTAGAACGTTTTAGGTTAAATGATCTCTTGTATGTTCTGTGCAAGTTTAATTTATAGATTTAGAGAAAATTTTCAATCTCTGTTTTTTGGGTGGTTGAAGAATCTCTAAAAAGTAAAGTAATTTTAGTTATGTTCAATCATATTTTATCATTTCAAATAATAACTACATTTTAATTGCTATTTGTTAGGTAGATTGAGCTTGAAAAAGGAGTTATGATCTGCTTGATTATATCAGTTTTGATACTCATTGGCTGAAGATGATCCAATTTTTGAACTTAATGTAAATGTATTTTAAGTGAGCTTGAGTTTTATTAGTTGATAGATGGCATTAGAGTGCTACTTAAGCTGTGTGGATAGTATGGCGATGTTTTGAGTTAATATTTATTCTCCTTTTGTTTTTATGAGAGAGGCCAAATTTTAGTTGAAACGACAATATAGAAACATTTTGAATTAGCCACTAATGACTATTGGAGAATGTGAAAGGATAGAACTGAGTTCAAGGCAAGTGATTATGGTGATGCACATCTCTTATGCACATTATTTCTAAGTTTATTTGTATATGTAAAGCTTCGACATATATGCATGTATCTAAGAAAATATTCTTGTAGTATTGCTTTATCATCAAATGGAATATGCAATGTTTTTTGAGAAAATTCTGATCATAAATGGTATAGAGTATCATTTGTCAATGTGCATTAAATGCGAGGCTTCTAGATTGTGTTGGATGAATTTTATAAATATTTCTATCAACTGCCTTTATATTAATATTTTGATTGAATGAAAATTTTCTCATTGCTCTATTATATTAATTTTCCTTGGCTGATGATCTTGCCATCATAAGCTTGAAGTGGTAGTTTTAAGAAGTCAAGGGTTAGCCTTTGCTTAGTTTTTTTATCTTATTTTGCTTCTTTGTTTATATCTCTCAATCTTTGTTTGTTGAAATTTTCTTAGCACTTCTAGTTTCTCTCCAAGTATCCTTGCAACAAGATTAAACCTCACACCTACTTTACTTCAGATTTGTTTAAGAGTAGCTCGTTAATAATTTTTCTGACATTATAACCGGTGCATATTGCCCACTAGTTGCATCCTACAAGATTTGTAGGAGCTGCACTTAATTCAACCCATAATCTAAATATTAACCTCTATCATTTTTAAATAGCTGCCTTAAAATTTTCCGCTTAACCATTGCATACATCCCTATCTCATCTTGCTTTACTATAGAACTATTCTCCTCTCTCCAGGAGGGTAATTTCAATAGTTTTTTTGACAATTATCTCTTAAACAAAACAACACTACAAAATTTTCTTTCAACGCATTAGAATTTTCTTGTCAAACACCCACGCCTACATCAACTAGTTCTTTTGAAAAGTATACATATATCTTAGAAATTGATAGCAAATCGAACAAAAACCTTGTTCTTGAAAACTTAAACTCTATTAGGATCACAAATCGGATTTAACTCCAAGAGGACCTATCTTGAACTCGACCAATTGACAGACCTTTTTACAACCACTCCTTTTTACCATCTCATGTGCCAATACATACAAAAGCTGGGGATACCAACGACACTGTATATCATTAACTTGTCATCTAGGAAATAGAAACTTCAAAATATCTTCCATGTTTGTGTCGGGCACATGTTTAGTACTCTTTGGACACTTCCGGACAGTTTGTTGATGCGCTGACAATATAATTAGTAATATTTATTGTTCAGGCATGGCCAGGCATAGGCTGGATATGTTTTTATTTATTTTTATAAGAAATGATTAGTTTATTTTTAATTCATAGATGATCATTATAATATAATCATTGATAACTTATTAACCTAATATGATTGTAGGATAATAAACAATAATTGCCTTTTACATGTTAAGTTTCATATATGAAATATATAAAACTATACTTCAATCTATGTTTTGAATAGAAAAAGCATTAATAGCATGCATTTGAAGTGTGCATTTTATGTTAACCATTTATAAACTAAATTTTATATTAAGAATTTATAAAATAAACTTTATATATCGTTGAAGTCATGTTCCACTGTTTACAATTCTGGTATGATGTCGTATCCCTATCATGTAATTGTCTCATGATGTTATTCATGCTTGATACTTACTATACTCAAAGTAACAATCACTCACCATTTAAAAACTTTATTTACTAGCTAAAAAAAAGCTAGAATTGATAAACATTTATATTATAATGTTTTAGAATAAATTAATGATGGCAGTTGCAGGCTCTTCTAACTAAAAAAGCAAGATATCGCATCACACTGTATAAGAGATATATTCCTCACGTAAAATTTAACCTTCACAGTTGCACCATTTTAACCGCATTTTTGTATGATTAAACTTCTCATCTTCGCATTCTTTAAACTCCAACAGTTGATCCATTTAATTTTCACATAACTTTTCATCACCTTAATTGTAATTTCTCAAAGTGCTCGCATGCTTATATAACCAAAATAATTCTTGTAGTGTTCCATTTGATTAACAGTTTTTCTAAATTCAATTTTTTTGGTGGCTTTATATTTTGGAAAGTCTTGCAACATAAATTATAAATGCCATATAATTTCAGCACATTTCCCTTCATATCACTGTGCAAGTTCTAATTGTTGAAACTTTATTGAAAAAAATGAGATGTTTAAGGCATGTTAGAATATCAAGAAGAAACAAACCTGTACGACATGTTTCATATCTTTCTTGTTGAACTTTTAAATTTATATGATGAATTGGAACACACATTAACTCCACCTAGTGGGACTACAGGCTGTTAATATGTTATTGCATTGGAACCCACTTTTAATGTTGCAAATGCAAATTGACACAAAATGACATCATAAATTAAAAATGAAAAAATTTTGTGCCTATTTGATTACTTGTTTTTAATCAAAGTTATTCTAAAGCAACTTATATGGCATCAAAGGCATACTTATACAAAATGATTGATGCTATATAGTACACAGGAATACAATGACAACAACACCAAGCCTTAACCCTACTAGATGGGGCCAGCTACATGAATCCTTTATTTCTATTGTGTACGATCAAATAGAAGCCCCTTTTTAAGTTCCAAATGGAGAAGATCCTTCATAATGTTTCTTTCCATATCTTTTTTGGTATTCCACATCCTCTTTTAATTTGGGTGAATTTCAAAAGCTCAAGTTTTTTAATATAAGTGTTGCACGGTCTACGCTTAATATGTCCGAACCATCTTAGGTGACATTCTCCAATCTTATTCACTGTTGAAGCCACTCTTGCTGTGAGTAAACTCATTTCTCATTCTATCTTTACGTGTATACCCTCTCATCCATTTAAACATCCTCATCTTTGTAACACTTATTTTATGAGAGATTTTTCTTTGTTGGCCAACATTCAGCCATAGAACATAGTTGGTCGTATAGATGCTCTATAATTTTTTTTTTAATTTTGAGTGTAATTTTTTGATAGCGCAATACTTCTGAAGCACTCCTCCATGGCATCCAACAAACTTGGATCTTATTAATCACATCACTCTCTATTTTGCCATTGTTTTGAATAATTGAATGCACTTGAGTATATCACTCTTATTTATCACATGGTCCTCAAAAGTTGTCCTTAAGATTAGGGGCATTTAATAAAATTAAATTTACACTCTATCTATCTGTTTTAGATTTACTAAGATAAAAAATTTTAGATTCTAAAGTAGTTCTCCATAACACTAGTTTGCTTTAAGTACATCCCTGGTCTTATCAATTAAAATAATATCATTTGCATATAACATGCACCAAGCAATCTCTTCTTGAATGTGCTCGGTAAGAAAATCCATAATTAAAGCAAAAAAATATGGGATGAGAGTTGAATATTGATGTAATCCAATAGTAAATAAAAATTATTGGACAAGCCACATTGAGATTTAACACGTTATAATCCCATTATATATATCTTTAATTACATCAATATATGCAACACAAAATTTTTTTTTCTTTAAATCTCTCCAAGAATCTCTTGGTGCTCTTTTATAAGCCTTTTTGAGATCAATAAATATAAAAGAAGATTTTTTTTATTTTAATTCCTTCATCAAACCTATTAATATATGTATGGCTTCTATGATAGAGAATCTCTCCTAAAGTTTAAGAATACGAGTATCCTTATATAAGATGTATTCATTTGCATGAAATCAAATTGATTTTGAGAATACAAGTATCTTTACATAATATGTATTCTATTTACTCTCTCCCAAAGTTTTTATATATGACACATTAACTTGATTCCTCTATAATTAACACAATCTTAAGCATCGCCTTTATTCTTATAAATAGGTATAACAATACCCTATCTCCTCTCATTTGGTATTTTTAAGTCTTCAAAATAAGATTAAATAACTCACAACCAAGAAATTCTTTCCTCTACTAACATTTTCACATATTGACTCCATCCAATGCTGCTTTATTGCTCTTCATCCTCTTTAAGCATTCCAAATCTCAACTTTGCTAACACTTCGAATGAAAGTGTAATTGCGACTATTCTATTAACCATTAAACTCACTTGTATTAATTGAATTAGTATGATCTTTATTAAAAAGCTTATTAAAATAAATTATCTTTTGATGTTGAACATCTTCATCCCTAAAAAAGCTTTCTTAATTATTGTGTTGATATATTTAACATGAATCAAATATTTAATTCTTGTATCTCTTAATTTGACTAGTTTATAAATGTGTGGTTGAGATGTGGAGACCATTTAGATCATCATGGATGTGCCAATGAAGCTCCAGGATATTCCGGGACAAGTCGGGGGAAATTCGGGCGCTTCAGCGCGGCATAGCCTAGAATCAGGTGCTGCAGCGCGTCATGGCGCGCTGTGGCTCCCCGTGGTTTGATACTGGGGAGCTGCGGCCCACCGTAGTGCCCGTCAAGGCCAAACTACGGATCTAGGCGATCGCCTAAGTCTTTATAAGGACATTTTGGGTCATTTGTGGTCCAAGTGAAGCCTAGGTATATAAGAAAACATATGGGGATGTTTCCTTGTATGAAGATAGTGAGATCACACTAATTTGCCTTGGTGACTGCTGTTGGTCTCCTTTAACCTAGAGTGAGAGATGGAGTTTCTTGGAGGTGGAGAAGTTGATTGAGAGGCTTTGTAAGCATTTTATTCTTCTTGTTCATGTGAAGGTGAAGCTATCTACAACTCTGTAATCATCTTGTTCATAGTGAATTTTTCTGTGCAGTGTGACAGTGGTTTTTCTCGTAATCTGGTTTTCCTCCTAAAATTTTCTGTTTTTGGATGCTTGTGTGGTTTATGCTGTGATTATTGTGTTGTGGTTTTACTCTTCTGTGCTTGAGTATTTTTTGTTTGTTGCTTGGTAACCACCAATAGCATCCCGGCCAATATCATTTCCGAATGCACTAACAATTGGTATCAGAGAGATCGTTATAACGGTTTACTGTTTGAGTGGAAGCAATGACCGACAAAATGAGACACAAAGTAGAGAATTTTAACGGCACAAATTTTGTTTTTTGGAAGATGCAAATGGAAGATCTGCTCTACCAAAAGAAGTTGTATTTACTACTCGATCAAGCCGACAAGAAACCGACTACTATGTCTGTTGAGGATTGGGGGTTCTTGATAGATCTGCGTTGGGTTTGATTCATCTTTCATTGTCTTCTTTTATTGCATTTAACATTGTAAATGAGAAAATAAATGTAGATCTCATGGCTGTCCTAACAAGGAAGTATGAAAAACCTTCAGCTTCCATCAAGGTTTATTTGATGAAACAATTGTTCAATATGAAGATGATATGGATAGTTGCTCAGTGACGGAACATTTGAATGGGTTCAGCACTGTGACAAGATAGTTGAGTTCGGTGGGCATCAAGTTTGATGACGAGGTTCGAGCTCTGTTATTCCTCTCTTCACTGCCGGACAGTTGGCATGGGCTGGTGACAACTATTTGCAACTCATCAGGAAATGCGTTCTTTAAGTTCGACGACATTGTCAGGCTGATGCTTAATGAAGAGCTGCAGAAAAGATCCCATGGGGAGGCATCTACTTCAGTGTTGAATGCAGAGAGTCGAGAAAGAAGTGTAAATCAGAGACACAACTGAAACATGTCTATGTCATGGCGAGGAAAATCAAAACTTGGAAAAGCGAAGCTTGATTGCTGGAACTGTGGAAATGCAGGGCACTTCAAGAAGGACTGTCATATCCTAAAAAAGTCAAGTGAAGGGAGCAAGGATAGGAGTCCCATTGTAAATGTTTCAGCAGAAAAGGATCAGGACACATAGATCCTGTCACTTGTCAATACGGAGTCCTGGGTGGTGGATTCGGGTGCATCCTTTCATGCTACACTTCTATGATAGGTGCCTTCAAGAATTACACCAAGTGTGACTTGAGGAAGGTGTATCTAAGAGATGACAATACATACAATATTATAGGTAAAGGTGATGTGGACATTCAGCTACTAAGCGGTGCAGTTTGGAAGTTAAGAGTAATTAAGCATGTGTCGTGCTAAGAAGGAACCTTATTTCAGTTAGTCAGCTAGCCAATGAGGGCTACAGTACAAGCTTTGCAGGGGACTCATGGAAGGTCACCAAGGGTGCACTCTTTGTTACACGAGGCAATATGGAAGGTACACTTTACTTGATCAATAAAGTGTCTGATATCATTGCAGCTGCAGAATAGAAAGATGCGGGTCTATAGTACCAAAGGCTTGGCTATATGAGTGAGAGGGGTTTGAAATCCCTACAGTCAAGAAGAAAGCTTCTAGGACTGAAGTTAGTGTACTTAGATTTCTATGAGGATTGTATACTGGGCAAGCAGAAAAATGTTACATCTTCTAAAGGTTGAAGAGAGCTAAAGGGTCAGAAGCTTGAGTTGGTGCATACAAATGTATGGGGGCCAGCTCCTACTTCTTCCATAGGTGGAGCCACATACTCTGTTACATTCATCAATGATCATACAATGAAGGTATGAGTTTATTTCTTAAAGTATAAATCTGATGCATTTGATGTGTTTAGGAAATGACTTACTTTGGTTGAGAATGAGACAAGGCTGAAGTTTAAATGCTTGAGAATTGATAATGGAGGCAAGTACTGTGACAAGAAATTATGTGCCTTAAATGAAATCAAGAGGAAATTTACAGTTCCAAGAACACTACAACAAAATGGTGTTACCGAACGAGCCAGGAGCATGAGGCTGCATGCAGGTCTCCCAAAGCAGTTCTGGGCCTGAGGTTGTCAACATAGGCCGTATATTTAATCAACTGGTGACCTACTGTACTCCTAAATAAAGGGATTCTCTAGAAAGCCTAGAGAATTTTTAGATCAAAGTGTCATAATTTGGGAGAATTCAGATAATAGAAATTCCCGCTTTATTATTCTGAATTTTTTAAATTCAATAAATTAAGAACATTGAAATATATATTCAAATTTATCGTTTTCAGTGTTGTTGTGTTAAGTATATTATTTAAAGGCTGTTCAAAAAGTTTCATCAAATTTTGAGCACCGATTTGATCGTGGTTAATTTTCGAACTTTTAAACTTCAGAAATTAATATAAAATAAAATATTTGTCCAAATCGAAATTTTTTGGCATGAGGGTGTTGGTTACATTATAACACACATCGGTATTAAGTTTCGTTATTTTTGGACGTCAAATGACAGAAAAATTCAAATAATTTAAGTTTAAGTATTTATTTATTTATTTTCCTTAAGAAATTTCATTTTTTCCTTTCTCCCCTAATTCTGCAATCCCTCCCCGATTCCTTCCGCGCCCGGGGCTTTCCTGCGCCAAAATGGCGCAGGAATGGTCGGCCAAATGGCCGACCAACCCTCTCCTTCTTCCCCTCTCACTTCTCTATAAAATCCCCTCCCCTCCCCTCCTTCTCCACCCACACAACCCCTCTCTCCCTCACAGCAGCCAACAGCCACCCTCAGCCCTCGGCAGCAGCCACTCTCCTCCCTCAGCCCTCGACAGCAGCCACTCTCCTCCCTCAGCCCTTTCCCTCCCCTTCTTCTCCCAAAGAGCAGCAGCCCTCTCCTCCCTCAGCCCCTCCTCCCTCTCTCAACAGCCCGGCTAGCCGCCTCCCTCCTCCGACCAGCCAGCCACGGCTGCCCCGGCAACCTATTGCCGACCTCTCTCCATTTTTTCTTGGCAACAAAGTAAGAGGAGAAAGAAAAGGGGAGGGGAATGGTAAAGAGTTTTTGCTATTTCTTATTCTTTTATATATACTTAATAATTATTATGAAAAATAATAATGATAAAATTACATCATTCACATTAATATCGTTCTCATTAATTAATAATGAAAACTATACAAATATTATAAATTGGCTATTATTTCAATTCAAGCAATTTTATTTTGTCATTTTCATTTCCTTATTATTATTACTTTATGCAGATTCTTATAATTATTTCCATTTTTTGTCCTTTCTTTCATACATTATTATCATTATTATTATTACATAATGATAATAATAGCATTATATTAAATATAATTACTACCCTCAGAGACTTGAAATGATGTCTTCTATCAAGATAAAAGAATGAAAGAAGACAGAATGGAAAAGAAGAAACTAAAAATTCATAAAGAAAAATATATCATATCACTTTCATTTTAATTTAAAATATCAAAAAATCTAAAGGCAGATTGAGCGAACTGTCACTCATCTGAACTGTTGAACTTTTGAACTTATAGAACAAGGAACCAGATGTTTTTTATTATTCTTGTTTAAATATGTTTTCTACTCAGCATCGCATAAATTTGATAAAAGTGCTTTTTAAAGTCACATAAAACGATGTATGAACAAGTTTGGATAAGTGAGAAGCAATAGTTCCATGTTGATTTACAACTGCTAGGACGGGGCTGTCTGACATCGGGAGTCATAAGGAGTCTATACTGATAAGCCTTTGAGGGGGCAGGTATAGAGGTGAGTTGAGATATGTAACACAAAAATGAACTTTCATTTTTCTTGATTTTGTACTTGCCCAATAAAATTATATTTTCCCTCAGATATCAAACGCTAAAATTCTATATTTATTTTTGTGACTGCAATTATTTTTATGCTAAGTTTCAAATGCAATTGAAACAGGTTTGCAGGGATAAGTTTGTACAGCTTTTATTTCTTGTCAAATGATTAATTATTTTGCTTATTATTTTAACATTTATAAAGATGACATCTATCAGTACTTAGTTTCACAAATAACTGGTATTCGAATGCCCGCACTTTTGAAACTGCCCAGGTCAGGAGTTCGTCCTTGAAGAAATGTGCTAAGAACCGAGCAGTGCTGATACTGCTTCCTGCTGATCTTCCGCTTTTTTTTTACTCTATATTTTAAAAAAATTTGTAACTTTTATTTTATTTTAATCTTTGTAATCATGACTTGTGAATTATGATTAAATGAGTTATGTTTGATGTTTATATATCTGTCTCTTACAACACTCAATATGATCTTGCGGCTAGAGGACTTGTTGTTTTACATCCCCACAACCGGTGCTGGATCTGCCCCCGCTGACCTGGCACCA
The DNA here is from genome assembly GCA_016760335.1 of Gastrodia elata. Taxonomy (NCBI): domain Eukaryota; kingdom Viridiplantae; phylum Streptophyta; class Magnoliopsida; order Asparagales; family Orchidaceae; genus Gastrodia; species Gastrodia elata. Next base: position 13,770,878 of record CM028670.1, on the reverse strand, counting down.
GGTCCTCACATTTGAGGCTGACCAAACATATTCTTGGAATGAGAATCAACAGGGTCTGAAGTGTAGGAATTTTGAAATTGTCTCAAAAGTAATATGTTGAAAAGGTGCTGAATAAGTTCAACATGAGCGAGGCAAAATCAGTTGGCACTCCCCTAACAAGTCACTTCAGCCCATCAAAAGATCAAATACTGAAGACTGAAGAGGAGAAGTAACACATGTAGAAGGTTCCTTATGCTTTAGCGGTTGGGAGCTTGATGTATGAGATGATTTTCACGAGACCGAATATTGCATATGCAGTGGGAGTGATCAATAAATTCATGGGAAATCTAGGGAAGCACTGTTGGGAAGTGATCAAGTGGATTTTGAGGTATTTGAATGGGACAACAGGCAAAACACTTTGATTTGGTAGGTCTAATATTACTCTACAGGGCTTTGTAGATTCAAACCTTGCACGTGATTCGATATTGGGCGCCTCGACGCGCCGTAGTTCCCACCAAGGCCTAGCTACGGATTTAGGAGGCCCCCTTGGTATTTTTAAGGGCATTTTGGGGTCTAAGTGAAGCTTATGTACATAAGGAAACATATGGGGATGTTTCCTTGTGTGAAGATAGTGAGATCAACCTAAATTTGGCGTGGTGGTTGCTGTTGGTCTCCTTCAACCTAGAGTGAGAGCTTGAGTTTCTTGGAGGAGAAGAAGTTGATCGAGGGAGGCTTTGTAAGCGGTAGATCCTTCTTGTTCATATGAATGTGAAGCTCTGTAACTCTGTAATCATCTTATTCATAGTGAATTTTTCTGTGTGGTGTGGCTCCGTTGTTTTTCCTGTTATTAAGTTTTTCACGTAAAATTTCTTGTGTTTGGATGCTTATGTGGTTTACACTGTGATTCTTGTGTTATGATTTTACTCTTTTGTGTTTGGATATTTTTCGTTTGTTGTTTAATAACCACCAACGGTATCCATCCGATATCGTTCTCTCATGTGCACTAACATGTGTCTCTCTCCCTCAATAATATTTAAAATTTTTATATAAATCTTTGAATGCTGTATTCTTAGAACCATGAAATGATATTTTAGATTTCCAACAATCTTGTTTATATTTTTTTCAATTCTCCTCCATCTTATTCTTAATCTTTGTCTTATAGCACACTTTTTTATTTTTAATTTTAACTTGTACATCTTGTTTCCACCACCATGCATCACCCAAATATGTTTTTTTCTATCTTGTTTTCACCACCATGCATCACCCCCCATGCATATAGGGCATAGTAACATAAAATAAAGCTCACCCAAACATATTTTCTTCAACTTATTCTGAAAATTTTTCCATAAATGAGGATTGTGATCAGCTAAAAATAGATTGCTTTCAATAGTACAATCGGATCTCTTTGGTCTTATCCAGCATTCCAAACCTGAAACCTCATCATAATTATCCATCAGTTTAAGAATAATAAAAAAATAACATAAATCCTCTTAAAGCAACTAGAATACTGCTAGAGCAATTAGATCTCTATAAGAATTTCTGAAATTAACAACTTGAATTCCGAGGAAAGAAGATCTAATAAAGAAAACTAAGGTGCCATATTTCTATACCAAGAAAGTGAATTTTAAAATCAATTGAGCACTGTCCTAGTCTAGCATCCTGGAAAGTCGTCATTATAATTACACTGTCTCACAATCTCACAATTTAAATAAAATCCCTACAAGAGAATGATGTGAACTCAAAGAAGTTAGAATTGAAGTTCAAACAAAGAATTAGAACAAAGCACAAACAACGATGAATTTACGAATGCACCAGAAATAAATTGAGAACAGGACTTTTTTTTCTTGAAGTCATTGCCCTTTGTTGAAGGCATTACAAATTGTCTGCACCCTTGTTTCAAGATGCGAGAAGAAGCAGGAGAAAAGGACTTTTTTAATTTCTATCTCACTTACATTAAGTTTTGACAGATAGATTATTAAAAATATTAAATGCCTGCTCCCCATTCTGGAGACCTCTTATCTGTTATTCTGAGCCGTAGGGAGCATGCTGAGATTCAGTTCCAAAATCTATATTTGTCTCATACCCTCATTTCAAAGTTGTCGTTCTATTGATTCGCAGTATTCTCTCCACTGAAGCATTCTCTTCAAGAAGTAAGTTATGTTCTCATTTTAGATCTGGTGAATTCGTAATATCTTTTTTGTTTGTGTTCCTTTCTTCTTTTTTGTTCGATTTTCAATTGTTGCTTCTTTGAGTTCACATCGTTATATTGCTGGAATTTTTTGTTTAAATTGTGTTATTGCGAGGCAGTGCAATTTTAGTAACAGACTTCTAGCATTCTTGATTAGGAAGAGTCTTTAATTGATTTTCAAATTCATTTACTTGGTCTACTAATCCTTATATGACACCTTTGTTTTCTTTAGTAGATCTTATTCCAAGTTGTTAAAACTAGTTATGAATTTTTCTTTATTAGATCTTCCTTACAAGCCTTATAGGATGCATTTATGGACAATATGCACCCATTATACTTCAAGAAGAATGTTTGATGAGTTTCTCTTAAACTAATTTGAATTAAGGTAGGAATGAAAATTAATATTATTGTAAAGATACTTGGAGAGAGATTAGAAGTGCTAAAAAAGTTTCAACTAACTATGATGAAGGTATATAAATGAAGAAGAAATAATAAAAATATTGATTGAAAGCTAAACCACCTTGATCTTTTGAAACTACCTATTCAAGTTTGGGATAGCTAGATCACCATTCAAAGGAAATTTGATAATAGAACATTAAGAAATTTTCTTTTAACTAAAATTTTGATGCAATGTTAATTGATACAAGTATTTATAAAATTCTTCCAAACATAATTTATAAGCTTCTCTCATTTAATACCACTGGCTACTTCATTCTCTATACCATTCATGATCGAAATTTTATTGGAGGCATGCATAGACGTTGACACTTTAATATTTTTAAATTTTCTAAAAATTAATATGCTAAAATTATGTTTATCTCCTTAATCACGTGCCTTGAACTCATTTTTATTTTTTCACATTTTCCACGAGTCCTTATAGTTATGATTCTAGCAATTTTTTTTTTCTTTCATTTTGGGAAAAATTTGGCTTTTTTCATAAAATAAAAAATAACAAGTCATAACATCAATTGACAATTGCAAAAAACTCAAGTGCATTTAAAATACATTTACATTAAGTTCTCGTAAATGATGAATATTGTTAATTTATTATTGTTATTATTATTATTATTATTATTATTATTATTTGAAATGACTTAAGATTTTGTAAATCCAATAGTTTATGATAATTATTTTTATTAATGATAGGCTGAATATGAACTTGTCCTGCATAAGATTCTCTCCACCAAACTACTCTTTGAAGAGTTATATACAATGCAAGTGTCTAAAGTGTTTGTATCCAAGCTTTGTAATTCTTAATTTGTCTTTGGTCAAGTATCCTCTGAATTGGGCCTATCTTTACATCTAGCCATACTTATACTCAATATTTGTGCTTTCAACAATCGCAATTGCAATAATGACATCTATTTTAAAGTAACTAAGATTTTGCAACTGGTTTGTTCATGAACTTGTACTCATGAATGTGAATCTATTATCATCAAGATTACTTTTAAGGGTATAAGGTTTTCAACATTAAATAGAGACTAATAATTGTTATTAGAAATTAAGTAAAGTAGATTTGTTTTGGATCTAGGTTTCTTGAAATTATTTTTTCAAAACTTGATCGATCATCAAACCTTTAAAAGGAGATGTTCATGGCGTAAAGGCTCGATCAAGGTCAAATTGTGATGAAATAAAAAATTATAAATAATAAAATTATACAAATTTACAAACGAGCTCTACTACATGCATCTCAACTTTCCTTTAACATACTCCCAAAATTAAAAGTTATTATTTTAAAATTAATACCATGGAATTTACTTTTGCTTGGGGACCACTGAAATTCACTATAATTTTTTCTAATTTTGAGGAATAACTATTAAGAAAAATTGGGTATTTTTTTACAATAAAACATACATAGACTGATGGCCTAAAATTAAAAATAAAGCATACATAAAAATAAGCAACCATTATTGCAGGCTATGAGGAGTGAGGATCTGTTCAAAGGGTAATTTTTTATTTAAACTTGGAGGATGTGACTTATGTGCATTAGTTTAGAATTAGGTATCATTTATGTTTTACAATAACTCTTTTTTTAATATAAGCATATAAGAGCTTAAGTTCTTTTATATATAAACTTAGGGATTAAGTTTACAATTAGGAATTGTCTTACAATGTGTCAATTTTTTTGTATAAAACTTGTGTATTTATGGGATTTTTGAAACACTTTAGTTAAGTGCACATGAAAGATCTAAACTGAGCATTTTTTATTAAGCATTTTACATATGCAATTTGATTTTTGATCTTGCTTCAATTGGTTTGCCTATTCCCCCATTTACGTGGCTTGTTTCTTTCCCATTTGAGTGACTTATTAGTGTTGCATTGTATTGTGTTTTATCAATTTATTGTGTTTATTACTTATTGTATGAGAAAAATAGTGCAAATGAGAACCGGACAATTCTTTCCAAAGTGTATTGCTTTGCTGATCCGTTTAATCGCTGGTTCGCATGGTCTAATGATGATTTTTGTTAAATGGTTCAACTGCCCTTATCTTAATCGGTCAGGTAGTTAGTTTGCGGTCCGATCAATTGGTCTAGATCAACTTTTAATCCAATGATTAAAATGATACTTTATTTACTTAATTTTAGATTCATTACTTAACTACATAATAATTAATCAAAAAAATTTTTATTATACTGATTTATAAAATTAGTGTAATTCAATGGAGCTAATTTTGAACCAAATAAACTTTATTGCTTTCAAGTTAAGTAGCTTAGTCAACTTCAATCAACATACAAACCGAAACTTAGCTTATCTTCGCATAGTCTTATAAACTAATCTTTTATCGAGCAAGCCCTTGGATTAAAGTTCATGAATAAGTGCTCGTACTATTGATAAGGATTAAGAAGGGTAATGTATTTTTCAAATTGTGTTTGATCACTTTGGCTTATATACACTTTGGCTTCATACAATTAATCTTTGAAAACATAAGTGTTTTTATCTTGAACATATTGAATAACATCTGTATCAAAGAAGCCACATTCATCTTGATAAGATAATTGTAATGTTCATGAGGATAGCACAGCTAAAGCGATAGGAAAATGACATCAAACTCAAGAGATCATCAAGATGAAGAATAGGAAAATGACATCAAGTAGTTATTTTATTAGTATAACCACTATGAACACATGCCCTCAAAGTGCCATTTTTCTTAAATGTTAGGAAAGAGTGGGCGTTGCAAATATGAGGACTCCTAGATTTTTTTTTTGAAGGGTGCCAACTTGATGCCTGAGTATACATACTGAATTGGGTTTATCCGATACTGTGGAGCCCTAGGAGGAAGATTAATAATGATGAATGCTTTGCAATTATGGTATTCAGCAGGATGATCATCCAAAGAAGTCTCATGATAATGAGATAAAAGATCAAAAACCTTAACGAGACACTTGTAACTTTATCACATGATAGAGATGAAATGACGATGTTTCGATGAACTCAAGGTGGATGTAGTAATGTAGGAGTAATGACAAAAGATGAGGCGGGAGTGGGGCAGAACTAATCAAGTGTTATTGAAGGTAAACCAATAACACGATCATTTGAAGTTTAGCCCTACTACATTGAGGTTGTAACTTCGATTTAGCTTTGTGTGGTAGCCATGTAGCTACCAAAGAAGGACAGTTGGGAGTAGAAACCATAGCCCCAAGAAGTTTTTGGATCATGCTTGGTGGGAAAGAGCTTTATGATTCAAGATTAGACTTTGAAAATATTAGTGTTTTCTCTTGACCATAATGAATAGCATTTGTATCAAGAAGCCACGTTCATCTTGATAAGGTTATTGTAATGTTCATGAGGATAACATCACACCAAATTTTATCCTCAAAATTTCTTAGCATGATAGGCACTAGACATTGTATAATGACAAGAACAGAAGTGCAGTTCACCCAAATAACATGGAAAGCGTTAGGGTGCGTTTCTACAATAAGTTTGGTGCTAGTGTGTGGGTGGATAGAATATTTATGTCATTCCCTCCATCAATCACTAACTTGCAACTCTTCCCATTACATGTCGTTGCCACCTGGCGTGGTATTCTGGCAATGCATAGAGCCTAATTAATGCTTATCTACAACGATACTATCTTGATTAGAAAGGTGCTCGAGACCCTTAAATTACTCATCCACAATTTCATCTACTACCTCCACTTCTTCATTCTCAAATCTAGAATGATAGCCTAACACTACTTTTGTTTATGGTATTTGTTACAATGAAAAATTTAACATAGTGGATTAGGTGGAAGGGTCCGCTGATGCTATTGCCCTGAGAAGAAGTATAATTGAGGGATATATAGGAGTCCACCTATTATTAGAAGTGGTAGTGAATGGTTCTATCTTAGAATTGGAAAATCTAAAAAAGGCATTAGGAAAGGCATAATTGACAATTTATGGATCTCTAACCTCAACTTAATGGTGAATACTCATTTTAAACAATTATAAATTTGCTAATTAATTTCCACTTAGTCTTGGCAGTTTACGCAAGCTACAAGTTCTAAATTGTACTGATGTACTCGATCACTGGCAAATTGCCTGGCCTTATAGTAGCAAGCGTGCCATGCAAGCACTTGTGATTGTAACAAGGGCCATACTTGTTCTTAAAGACTTCTGCATCTCTATCCATTAAACTTTTGTCTACTAGTGCTCTCTTCTTTAGATAAATTGTTAGCTTAAAAAATCTTGAATGACTAATGAGTCTCATTTGGCAATAGCAACCTTGTGCTAATCATATTGTTCCTATTTAAGAGTTGAGTGCGGCAGCAAGAAAATGGTCAATTATAGTGAGTATCGTATAGGTGGGAACCTCTGTTTTAGTATTTTTAAGGGTTGTTGGTGGGCAGTTATTGAATGAATTGGAGGGGTGCAAATGCAAATTGGATGGGGTGGAGGAGGATAGTGTGTGGGTGTGGTTGGCGGTTGTGAATATATTGGGGTTGTCCTAGGTTGAGATCAATTTTACTGCAGGTTTTGAGTAAGGTCACCACTAACAATAAGGTGTTTGGCATTGGTGGTTATATATTAGAATTGCACTCTTATTATGAGTTGTGCTTCATGTTTTGTTTATCTTTGTTATATTCTTAAAATTATTATATCAAAATCTGCATATCATTGTTCCCATTGTGAAAAGATCTAAAAACAAATACACAAATGAGAATGCTATGCAATTAGCTTCACACTTTCGTGAATGTTTCATCTAAAAAGGAACATGATGCATTGATTCTCTCACTTGTCAACACAAAGTCCTGGGTGTAACTTCTTTTGTGACAAATAGAACCTTACGTAATAGCAAGTAATGCTTAAGCACATCTTGATGGTCTATTATAGTGGTGTCACTCTAAAGGTTTTAGATGGCGGAAGAACTGGGTTGACTTGTGAAAGGTGGAGCTGAGTATTTGGATTCATTCGATATTTATATAATTGCCGATTATCATACTAAAATCTTACTATAAAGTGAAACATACACTTTTATTAGTAGGTCAAACAAGAGTGTGCAAGATGGATTAACTTTCTGGGCAAGGTGAACAAGACACCAATTACCTTTATCTGCTCTTAGCTTCAACATAATTATTATCTCATTTTTGTTTTCATCCATGTATGAAGCTTTTACTACTTGTAACTTCTGCTTTGATGCCAATATGTTGTAGGGGTGATTAAGAAATAAATTTGGAAGTGAGTTGAGAGGGTGTTTGGTGATGGAGTGAGTTATTTGGAAGAGATTATTATAAATCTATTGGAATGATCCTTCTTGAGTAGGAGCTTAATCAATAGTAACGCAAGAAATAATCGATTGGGATGCTTGTAATGGGTGAGTAGAGAGGTTTGAGAGTTTATTTGAAGGTGGTGGAAGATAAATATGTGATTACATGCTGAATTAAGTGCAACTGCTTCAAGCTAAGTCATATGCAACTAACGATAGCATGCACCCGCTGTAGTACTGTACAAGGAGAATGAATAAAGAGTTTTGTTTAAACTAAAGTGAACTAGGATAGGAATGTTGCTAAATTTTATTGTAAGGATGGTTGGAGAGAGACTAGAAGTACTCCAAAAGTTTCAACAAATGGAGATTATGAGAAACAGTTGTTGGAGAAAAAGACCGATATTATACCGATTAAAAGGCTAAACCATCTCGGTCTCTTGAAGTTAAGAACGTCAAACTTGGGATTGCTAAAAATTTAGCCTCCTAAAGAGTTTCAATAATTGAGTGTTGAGTAAATTTTCATTTGTATGAAATGCTGATACAATGACAATGGATACAAGTTTCTATAGGATTCTTTCAAACACAATTTAGAGGCTTCTCTCATTCAATACACATTTATCACTCCATATCTCAAAACATTCATGATCAGTATATATTCCAAGGGATGGTTAATCGACATTTTGAGAATATTCACTTTGGACACATGCATGTATAACACATAAATAACCTTTAATTTAATGTGCTTAGGAGATTTGCATCTCCTTGTTGCACTGAACTCTTCTATATCTTTTCTATTCTCCTTGAGTTATTAGTAGTTAACGGTAGAAGCTTCTTTGTCATCTTTTAAAGTTAAATTTGGCGTCTCATAAAATTATAAAAAATACGGTAATGGTACAAAATATGATCATATTATTCAAATAATTAAGCGCTTCATTACATTGAATGATGAGTACTAAAACTCATGCTCATTCAGTTACAATTATTTTGTGTTCTTATAAATGAGAAAAAATGTTAATTAAACTTATATTGAGCTGAAGTCCTTTTAGCTTGAGGTCTTATGAATGGTCTTCTGGTAGCTATGTGCAATCTAGTGATGAGCCTTTTAGGAATATGAACTTGTTATGCATCATAAGTGCGGTGTATTTGTATGCTATTTATATGTACCAAGAATAAATTAGATGTAGTTAAAATTGAGATGGTTCTTGTTATTTTATCCAGTTTTAAGAATCAGAATAGCTAATGCCTATAATTTATTTTTCTTACAAAAACTAACACTTCACTTTATTATCTCCCTTTCTTTTATTGATTTAATTATTCTATTTGAGGTGATAGTTTTGTTATAACAATGAACTTTTTGAATGTGTATTTGTATATCAAGTTTTAGGTGTCAGATATGCCGACAATAAAGACTTTAATTGTATGCATGAATTTCTCATTATATTCTAGTATTTTATTAGTTGATTTTCTTATTAAATTTTGAAACATCTCTTTGGAATTCAAATGACCACCATGATTTTCTCAGCTTCACCAATATGCTAAAACAAAGTCTAAGAATTGTTTAAAATGGATACATTTGAACTGATGAAGTTGGTGGAAATATTCAAAACCTCTTATGAACGATCAAATATGTAAACAAACTCATTATTTTTTTAATATTAAAAAAATAAACCCTTTTGTAAGAATAGACTGACTTTAAATTCTAGAATTTTTTGTAGCTTATTTTGCACTGCAAAGCAGGCTCAAATAGTTTAATTTCTGCATTCCACGATCAATCATATTTGTGACCTTGACCTATATTCTATCTGATCAGCAGGCTGTAATTGCATTGGCTTAACCTCAGCTATTTTTATATAGGTTGGGTGTTTAATTGCATCAGAATTTGGGTCATAATTTATGGCCATTTGGAGGTTTTAAGTGGTGTGAAATAGTATCATGTTGAGCTATAATCTGACTCATTGATAGGCAATGTAGTATGTTGTAATACACAAACTCATATACCTTCTAAAATTCTGTAACTTTCCATGTCTTCATCTCTCCGCATATCTTTGAAATTGCCAACACATCGTGTTGTTGTTGTGAATAATGCTGCCATTTCTTGCATAGTAAATTACTCTTTTTGCTGACTAAATATTCTTTTTTCGTATTTCAGTCTTACATTAAGTTCCCTAAGTTGTGTTTGTAATTTCCTTAATAATCTCATATTCTTGATTGTGGATTTTGTATGCCAGCTGATATGGAGTTTGTGCTGCGGAAATACCAGAAATAAGTGGAAACAGAGGGATATATAATCTTAAGACATGGCTCCGGCAAGCAAAGCTGACAGAATGGCAGCATTAGATGCTGCTTCATGGGTGTTCAACATTGTAACTTCAGTTGGTCTCATAATGGTTAATAAAGCTTTAATGGCTACGCATGGATTTGGCTTTGGTGGGTTAATTATGCTTTTCAAAGCTTCTTTTAATGAATATTCATGTTTTAAATAGGTGATTTTGAAAATGTGTTTGCACTAAAGTTAAGCTTAGTTTTTTTATATTATGTAACAACTCTTTTCCAGTCTATTCCTTTTACATGTGATAATTTGCTGTGAATTTATCATTGATTCTCTGTTTTCCGCAAGCTTTGTTTCTTCGCGTCTTTGGGGTACATTGGTTGACTGCAGCAATTCCCTATTATTGATGCGTTATCATGCATTATGTTTCAAGATTTATCTTTCTTATGTTATTTGATTATTTACTGCCATAGTTGTACAATTTTAGAGCATTGATGCATTCAGAGTAATTTTAGAGCATTGATACATTTATAAACTCTAATGTATGCTGTTTTGTAATGTTTTTCTCATATTTACAGAATGAAACCTATCTTTATACCCATTCATTGTTTCGTTGGGTTTAAAGGATAAGCCTTATTGAACATCATTAGATGTGAAGTATCAAAAATGTTGCGGCTCAACAACCTTATGTTTATTTTTATATCATTATATAGCGAATGGTGTTGTAGCCCAGTGATTGAGGCTCAAGATTTGTTATCCCAGGTCATGGGTTCAAATCCCATTGGCCACACATAAGCAAAAAAAAAAAAAAAAAAAATATATATATATATATATATATATATTTGTATTTTAAATGGAGTTCATTGATTTTTATAAATTTATAAATTGATCTCTCAACTCTTATAAATGTTAAAAAATTATTCTCACTGTTAAATTTTTGCAACTTCATGTTATATGATGCTGCGAATAAGGAGTATATTGGGAGTAAAACATGCGGTTAAATTAGGTACATTTCATTTTTATTTACCTTAAATATGCAGTTACTTCAACCATTGGGCTGAGTCAGGATTTAAGGTAAAAAAAGGAATGAGTATAGCATTTAACGACTTTAGCATTTTTTTCCAAAATATCTCTTGTTCACACCACTAGTTAACACAACTATTGAGTTTAACCTTTGAAAAAATGTACATTATATTTTAGAGTCGAGGGTTACTTCAACCATTGGGCCGAGTTTGGATTGGGATTTATTTACTCAAAGGACTATTTTGTACAATTTGAAAGAATTAGGGGACTATTTTAGCAAGTTACTCTTTTTCAATGTGTCTATATATATGTATTTATATCATGTAGCAAACGTATTAGAAATCTTTTTAAAGCCTTCTTAGTTTGATGGTAATGCATCTCCTCTAGCTTCAATTTCATTCAAAATTAACCACTGAGTTTTATTTGTTTTGGTGCATGTGTAAAAGTGAACCTTATCTTTATACGACCAATTCTTTAGCATCATCTAACCTATGATTCTTTTTATGCGATAACTTTACTTTATACATTTATTATATTATTTCATAGTTATTCTGTAATGCCAGTTTATGTGTTGTCGCCTTGTATTCTTTCCACTACTCATATTCATCTTCACTTCATTTTGTCTATTTCAATCTTTGTAAGCAATATTTATATCACATGACTTTTTTGTGTGCCTAATGTAGCAGCCTGGAATTCTTTTCATTTAAACTCTCAAGTTTTTGTTTTTGTTAAATAAAAAGTCATAGCATTTCACGATCCTTTTTAAAAGTGCAAAAGTTTGTAGCGTTCCAAGTTCTTTTATAAATGTGCTTCAATTGTAAAAAAGTAGTTAAGTTTGCCAAATATTATTAATTTTTTTCCAATTATTTGTTGTAGCGACGACACTAACCGGTTTGCATTTTACTGCCACGGCTATTATGACTGGAGTGTTCGGGTGGCTAGGTTATGTTCAGCCTTCCCATTTACCAGTTTCTGATCTATTAAAATTTGTTCTATTTGCAAACTTGTCTATTGTTGGAATGAATGTTAGTTTAATGTGGAACTCTGTGGGATTTTATCAGGTTGGCCACCGTTTGACTGTGGTTCATTTTTCTTTATTTTGTTAATTATTTTGCAATGCAAATTGTTGTGGCTTCTCACTGTATTTTGAATTTCAGATTGCAAAGCTATGTATGATCCCTGTTACTTGTCTTTTAGAAGTTCTGTTTGATAAAGTTCGCTATTCCCGAAGCACAAAGCTCAGTATATTACTTGTTCTTACTGGTGTTGCGGTTTGCACTGTTACTGATGTAAGTGTTAATGCCAGAGGCCTTATTGCAGCCACTATAGCAGTATGGAGTTCCTCTTTACAACAATATGTAAGTTATTTATTTATGCTCATCAGTTTTTATGCTAGGATTTTAAAATTAGTTTTTGCATGAAAGCTGAAGCAATATGAAAATCTTGAATTTCACACATTTAGGCATCTTTCTACTGCTATAATTAAGTCTCTCTGTAGAAATTTGTATTTAGATTTTGTAGAATCACTTGAAATGTATATGGTACAATTGCCTGTTTCTTTTTGATTTTTGTAGTATGTAAGCTTTCTTCAAAGAAAGTACTCGTTGGGATCATTCAACCTTTTGAGCCATACTGCTCCAGGGCAGGCAGCCTCTTTGTTATTTCTAGGACCTTTTGTGGATTATTGGCTAACTAACAAAAGGGTGGATTCCTTCGACTACAATACAACTGCAGTGGTAAGACCTAAAGTAGTACATCATTTGCTAAAAATCACTGTTTCTCCTTCATTCAGCTTATGCTTATGCTGCTTCTTCTAATACTGATTTTATTGCAGTTCTTCATCATTTTTTCATGCATCTTTGCCATTGGTGTCAATCTGAGTCAATTTATTTGCATTGGTCGATTCTCTGCGGTTTCTTTCCAAGTGTTAGGTCATATGAAGACCATACTTGTATTGATTTTGGGATTCCTTTTATTTGGAAGAGAAGGCCTCAATCTCCACGTGGTTCTCGGCATGCTATTGGCTGTTGTAGGAATTATTTGGTATAACAGTGTGTCATCAAGGCCAGGCGATAAAGATAAAATCCAGAAGGATGGATTGCTATCAGAATCTGGACGATTGGATGAGAATGTTTAATAAGTTTATTTTCACATGCAGAACTTAGATTTCTCAAGTTTCTTACAAGTCCTTTGGGAATTTTTACTGAGATCATTCATTCTTCTAGTCTTTGATGAGGTCTGATATTTCTTCATTTTATATCTGTTTCGCTTTTTTATTATTATTGACGGATTTTTCTTGTGAAGGCCATTATTGGTTTTGAAGATTCCCCATCTCAAAATACCACGTTCCAATGATTTTCATAGTAATTTATTTTCTCTTCTGCAAATGTAGTTGCTTATTTCAAATAGATTTAATGCTTTTAGTTATTAAAATTTATTTGACTATTCAAAATCAATTGAAATATGTTACATTATTTGTTTCCTTATTTCCCAGCTTTCTAATGGAGCAAAATAAAGCTTGAATAAATTTTGTTCATGATAGTAATTTATTTTGAGCAGAACAATGCTCGAGAGTTTAACTGCTGAGCTTGAGATTCATTTTAAAGTTTTATTTTTCTTGATTAACTATCACGATAGTTTGATTTTCTTATTTTCTTAATGAAAATAACTCACAAACCTGGGGTGAAAAGAGAAAGAGAGGAGGCAAACCAATTTACTTATTTCTGGCCTCAAATATTTGCTTCCTTGAAGAAGATGCTGAGGTGTAGGCAGTCATAACTTCTTAATATTGTTGCTCTCAGATGGTTTATTTAAAGGCCTAGGAACCAATGAAAGCCAATCCCCAACAATCCTTTGTATTATATATTTTTACTAATAAAAAAATACTGTCCTTTCCTATAAACTGCTTAAAACTTTTCCCGCAAAAAGACTAAACATGCTGAGAAGAAGATTTGAATACCTAGCCTTGTTGCCTAATTATTTTATTGCTAATATATCTATCTTTATTGAAATTTTTTCAGGTTGGTATAACAACACTTGTAAAATAAAGCTATTTGATATGCTTTTTTTATTTGAGAAAAGGTAAGTTTATTAAGTGGAAAATTGTGGTTGTTGAGATTTAAACTATTAGTTGGCGCACAAACATAAGAGCCCCAACCAAAGGGCTAGAACATTTGCAATTATTTTTGAGATAAGGTGAGCCTTATTGAAAGACAAATGTAGCCAATAAGATTTGAACTTTTGTTAGAAGTATATTAGCATAAGAGCCCAACTAGTAGGCTAACCATTCGCAATAGGTATAGTTTCTTTGAGAACCATGACTAAACAATGGCAACCTTAAACGCTTTAATAATTTGGTGATACCATAAAATAGGTGGTCTCTTCTGAAACTCTTCATTGTCACCCAGTGTGTGCGTGTGGAGAGAGAGAAACACCATCTTTTCTAGAAGGGTATAAGAATTTATCATTGCACATCTCATGTATTTATCAAGAAATTTATTTGAATTGATTAGTCTTTTTTATTTCTTTAAATTTGATGTATTAAAGAATTATTGATAGATGATTGGAGATATGTAGAGAAAAGCACATATTCAACTGCCATGATATATATGCATGCGTGTATATATATATATATATATATATATATATATATATATACAAGAAAACTAATTATTGATGGTCCTGGATGAACCATAAATAAGTGTGCAGTGCCACAATCAAATGCACGAATCGGCCACTAACAGAAACAGCCAAAACCTGTATATGTGCAACCAGCTGCAAGGATGGCGTGCAACAACATCAAATTCAAATTATAAGCAATTAAAATGAATATGGCAACAAAGGGCCATCCGACTCAAAGTGTTGCCTCAATCCTGAGGCCAGCCAGTAGTTGAGGGTTGCCCAACCTGCACCAAATGATCACCAGCCCCACAAACCGATCGTGTAATCAAGTCAACCTGACCCCCAGCAGAACAAACACTAAAACTCATATACAGGTCTCAGCACCAAGATGGCAAGCCACCTATTATCAAATTGACAGTAGAAGCTTTAATGGATTCAAAATTAAGGTGCTTAAAAGATATTTGCAGAGCCTTCAAATCCAAAATATGATTGAAATCCAGTATATACCATCATGTTTACAAAGGAATCTGGCCTTGTAAATATTCCAAATAAAATAACCATAAAAATGGATTTTAGAACACTTTTTCTTAAATACACATCACCCATTCGCAGCTGAGTTGTTCTGTAGAAACAATGTTATTAATAGAATAATTATCCAAATTGTTACAGGACCAAACCATTTTATTAAATATATTATGTAAAAAAGTTTGATCCAGATACTCAACTGAATTGCAGCAACCACAGGAAGTTAAAACTGCCGGGTTTATAAAATTGAATCAACCAGAAGAAATTATGCTGATTTTTTCACTTAAAATTTGATTTTATTATACCCAAAGTAAGCTAATTCACACACCATATACTTGGAACACAGCCTCAAGTTTATATAAGATTGGGAGCCAAAATTGGAGTAGCCACATCAAATTCATTGGATTTAGAGGAGTATTAGGCTTGAATCAACCAAATTTGCAGGCATAAAAGTTAAGAGGAATGGTTTGCTTCAGCTATCAGCAGATAAATTATACTTCACTTTTTAATTTGAGATGAGTGGCCTCGTGAAGGTCCGAAATAGAACCAATGGTGCACCAAGAATCAAGCTAGAAGGATACATTATCATCACCAATTTTCCACTCAATAAATTGTTCAAGCTGCTATTTTCCATATAACTCCCTTCTTCAGATAGAAGAATCATGAGGTTTGAAATTGACTTGTGCAGTGCTTAGCAGAAAGGAGTTGAGATCAGATATTCTTGCATACAAAACTTATACCAAAATTTAAGGGAGACAGAATGAAAATCCCTCACCTCTATACCTCATTCAGAGAGTGGAAAGCATAAATTCCCTCAACTAGTCCAAATAATCTTTCAACCATCACCTCTAGCTCAAAAAGAATTTGTTTAATATTACATAAATTCTATTAATGACCTTACTAATAAGCACCATCACTTAAAGCCATAGAAAGGAATTAAACTCAGCACAAATTTAAGAAGGGTGAACCTGCCTTGAGGAGAGAAAAATTATGCTTCCAACTAGAGACTTTTTGGAATGTTTTGTTGTAGATAGGATCATAATAGATATATATTTGTTGTGGCCTTTGAAAATAAGAACACCAAGGTAATTAAATAAGAACTTACCAATTTTGAAATTTAAATCCTCTTTAATTGTGGAAGGTTAGCTACACAAGAATTCATAAATAGCATTACAAAGATTTTTTTTTTATTATGTTCTAACATTAATATCCAACTCATTAGGGAACCGAGCAACAAAACACTATTTAATAGATTTGATAGTTGTAAGGATTTTCTCTTGGGTATGAAATTCTAGGAGAATTCTGTCACATTGCTCCTTAATAATGCATGAGATCTGAGGAAGGTTGGGATGTTCCAAGCTGTTATTATTATCACCAAAAGTGGGTCTAAAGAAATCAATGCCGGTCTGAATACTTTCCACTCATTATTAATGGGAGAAACATCTGGCGAAGTGAATTCTATTTTTTAACATCTTTTCTAAGTTTAATTAATTCTATTTTAAATTGATATTAACCATACCCTTCCACATTAGCAGTCCACGGCTCCACCACCAAATTGAGAAAAGGAATCATGATCAAACCACATTAGTTGGAATATAAAGGATTTAACCCCTTTCAATCTCACATTATTAAACTTAGTAACAATAGGCTTTTTTTATTTAGGATAATGGTAGTTAAAAGGCAATATTCTTAAAATTCTAGTAGTATTCATCTCTTTACTCTTCCCCCTCCTTGCATCCCTATTTATCTATATATATATCCTCATCATGTATCATTTCTTAAATCAATAAAATCTGTCAAGACGAACTTTAGATATATATATAACAAGAGACATGAAAATTACTTCTGATGCATTTCCTACCATTCATTGGCTTATACAGATGGTTGCAATGCAAAGTTTATGTGAATTGTGATTTAGCTTAGTGGTTAAAGTTCAGTATTTGTTAATCATGCCATGACGTCAATTTTTATAGGTCATATATGTACTTCTTATTTGAAGTTGTTTTAAAACAAGAAAATTTACCTTGGAAAAAAACACTCTTAGACTTTGTTTCCTTTCCAGTCATCCATTTATTGTGAAAAATTAATGCGATGTTGTATATTCTGCATACATTTTCTCATTCTACCAACCTGGGGATTATTGTAAATAAAAATTCATCTATTAACTTATATTTGTTCTCATCAGTCGATGCATGCATGTAATGCAAGTTATGGTAAGAAAGTTAAGAAACCTCCTGATCACTCTTGTTAATTATTTCAAAACAATTCATTCAGATTCATCCATTTAAAAACTTAGGATGCGGTTTTGGTTCACTTTTTACTTTATTTGTATAATTTTTAGCTAGAAAAATTGTTTCCAAGTAAAATTTGGATCTAAAATAAAGTACCCACGCATTTCAATTTTCAAATGATTCTAGTTAGTTTGAAGCCTTTAGCTGGCCCTTTGCAGTTCCTGTCCTGCTGTTGCAGCTCCTTGTATGGTCTTTGCGTCCCCTGGCCGGCTATCACATCCCTTCTTCAGCCTCCTTAGGCCGTTGCAGAGCTTTGTTGAAATTTATAGGTAATTTTCTTAAAGGAGATGCTATGATGCCTCTAGATGGCCTCAACTAAGGGATGTGTAGTGAACTGCACAAACACGTGTGCTGAAAAAAGGTATAAGAAAACCGGATGAAAATTTTTTATAGCTCTGTATAGATTGATATTTAGCACACTTTGGAGGGCTATGGCAGAATTTTTTTATTGAATACAAAAAGGTGTTTTTGAGATACTAAAATACAAAATTCATAAATAATCATGTAAAATTTGACGCTATATTATACTGCTTTAGGATATAAAATAGGCAAAATGGAGGGTTATGTTATTAACAGGAACCACAACAGTTGAATGAAATAGAGATGTGTTTTTGGTGTTGTGTGATAAAAAAAATTTACTTAACATAAAAGAAAAGCACTAGAATAACTAGAAAATCCATATAAGGCTGAATGGTGGCCAACAAAGCAGAAGCATATTAATAAAGTATTGTAGAGATGAGGATGCTAAAGTGAATGAGTGGGTACACATGAACGGGTATGGTGAGAAATGAGTTCATTTGTAGCAAAAGCCTTAGATGATTTAGGGTTTAGGGTGTGTAGACTGCCAGATCCCTTGGTAAGGGAGAATGTGAATTTTGTTCATTTTATAAGACAGGAATAACAAAGAAGGCTTGCTGATGATGATTATTGTGGCTTGTTGGGAGGCTTGAAAAAATTGAGAGGTTTGGACTTTGAGCATAAATGAATTAAACTCAATAGTCCAACTCACCCTATATCCTTCACTTTTCTTAATTTCAGTCCAAACAATATATAAGCTAATCTTTTTTTTTCCTAAACCACTTCTCTTCAGCTCAAATACTTGTTATGTTTTTGGCTTAATAGAGATTTACCCAAAAATATTAAAGTTTATTTGATTATTTTTTTAAAAACAATATATTTCTTATTTGCTTAAATGAGTACTAAATAAGCAACCAAATATTTTATATAGTTTCTTTTTTTAATAAATAAAATTTTTAGCCGCCTTTATATTTTCATTAAGAGTATTACTACACTTACACACTATATACAAAAATATATAGATGATGTGTCAATTCAATGTGTAAATAAATTATTGGTTGAATGTATTTTTTTGTGAGGCATGTGCAAAAATAAAAATAAAAACTAAAAAATTTATTGGTGTTGGATACTTTTTTGTGTATATTCTTGTGTAAGTATAGCATTTTTCTTTCATTAATTATCCGATATTAATCATGATTGACTGAAAATTTTAAAGAGCATTCTACACAAAGACCTAAATCCTTCTTATTTTCATTTTTTGTTTCCTAGTTTTATGTAGTTGAGCCTGGATTACTTTGAAGTGATGTTGGATAGGTTTAAAAGACGAAACATATATACAATAGGTAAAAATAATGATCTCCGGATGCTTGAGCTGAACTAGGCTTGGCTCCCAGACTATTTTTTTTGAGTCTGCAAAACAGAGAGGACATCACTTAAGTGCACCTAGGACTCTGTTTCAGCCTCCAAACGTGGGAGGCAGGCGCCCGGGCACGAAGAAAGTTGGTATGCCATTGATTTCTCCCAAGAGCTAGACGTATGCATCAACTGTGTGCATAGGCTCGTCCAAGCACTAAAATGCGGTTAATCTTGATTATTAGGCTTATTTAGGGTTGGTTTAAGTCGGGGATATATGTACCTATTCTAGCTTCTAGTATCGCAATTGTTGTGAGTGCTGTGAGAATTGGGAGGCGATTGCTGTGCAAGGAACCATGAGAGAACGGATCTGTTGTGAGTGAGAAATCTTGTAATCTTCTCATTTATCGTCATATTGAAAATTTACTCAGATGCAGTTCCGTAATTTTTCTTTATCTGATGGTTTTTCACGTATAATTATTGTATTTTTTTATTGTTTGATTGCTTGTGATTTGTTTGTGTTCTTTGTTTTTAGCAATCACCTTTTTTTCGGGCGAAATGAATCCGCTGCGAGAGAGATTCATCATCTCAGACGCACAGCCCCCTCTTTTACAACAAACATGATGAAAGTGTATTTGTATACTCACAACTATCAATGTTCATCAGAAACATGCATATGATCCATCAATCCAAAATAGAAATTTTTTTTTAAAACATTTTATATACTCAAGGGCATATTTGATTGGAAGTGAACCTAACCTAGCTAAGTGCCGAACAAGACATCATGCCTATGCTAGCTTCTCAAGTCTATTGAGTCATCGATCTTATTGTCAAATAAAAATCTACCCACCTCAATCCCTGGTAAGCCCATGCGCACAGGGATAATGCATGGCTCTGACATGTATCATTCTGTCTCTCTTTCCTTCGTTGCGGATTTTCTTTGTCACTTCCTTTTCTCTGTCTCCCCGTCTCTCTTTGCGCTTCCGAGAGCTGATGTCGTTGTTCCAACTTAAAATTCCTAGTGAGGACGCCAAGCATTGTCGTTCCAACCCTCTTCAAGTGTTTATTGGAGTGCCTCTCATGCTTTTCCGAGTACCTTTAGCAAAGTTTAAAGGTGCTGGACTTGAAGCTTATAAATACCCTCATTCAATTAATCGTGGAATGCATTAATCTGAATGAATTTGAAACACAATGTTTCTTAAGTTGCATATTACTTATCCTGAATAAAACATATATATATATATATATATATATATATATATAATTTATGTCGATTACATATTCTCACTAGCCGGCATAACATTGAGTGTACATAGATAACTATAAACATATGCACACGATATCATTTTAACATCTATCAATATCATATCAAAACCATATGCTACGTCTACAGGAGCAGACTTCAAAGTCTCTTTTTACATAGCATTAAGTTCTATTATTTTTGGCAGAGAAGTGAATGCTTGGTCTTGCTTGAGAATTTTTTGAAAAAAGGGTGTATTTGAAAGAAAGTCTATGAGAATAAATGTTAAAACAGATTAACGTGCATACCCTACAAATCTTCATACTATATATATACTTTAATCCTTTTTTTTCTTACTAAACTATCAATTTTGATGCATTCAAAAAAGATTGTGTTGTGCATGTAAAATGTTAGAAGAGAGATTAATGTGCATACCCTATAAATCTTCATACTTTAATCTTCACATTAAATCATATAGAGTTCACAACACATTCAAATTTATTGTGTTAAATTTCTAATCTTTCCAATCCCTAACTTTAAAGTGCATAATTTTGTTGGCTGAAGTTGCAGTGTTTATGAGGAGTTTATAAGTTCGTATTTACTTGTTCACAATTAATTTGATTAATTATTGCTAGGTTTTAATCATAGACTTGAGCTTACATTGTGTCCAGAAGCCTAATTTTCAAGTCAACTTGGCTTTATTACAAACTATTTTTTCGAATCAAGTTGGGTTGAATATGAGTTAAGCCCAACTTGAAAATTTTGAGTTCAAATCAACCTTAGACTCACTCCAAAACTTAATTCCAGATTTAAAATATTGTGCCAATAATGTTTTTCTATAATGACATATATATATATATATATATATAGAAGTGCAACTTGGGGCTATATGTAATATAAAATTTGATTCTATACATTTTTGTTTGTGATTCATTATTTTATTGATTTATTTTTTATACATTTTAATTTTTTTATAAATTTTGAATATTATAACATTCTTTTTAATATTTACTAAATATTCAAATTCAAGAAATATTTTTTTTTATCACAAAAAATAAATATTAAATTTATTTTTGCATGTGAAATTTACTAAAAAATACATATCTTAAATCAAAATTCTAATCATTTAATCTTTTATGAAACTATATTGTAGCAAAATAACATTTTCTTAAAAAAACTAATATTAGAAATATTTATTATGCAAGTGAAGAACATGATCATCCATATATTAAAAAAAAAAGATTCCAATTCCATTGTTCAATATTGTAACTTAGTTTGGAGCTAAGATCACTCATATATTTTAATCATTCTTTAGATATGTTGATAGGCATAGCATTTAAAATATATTTTTTCTTTTCATTGCAAAGCTTGGAATGGTTCACTTATTATTCCTCAAGTCATGTTCTTTAGACAAAAATATTATCTTTGAGGACCATAAAAATTTTTGGAAAACTTTAATATTTTTAATATATATATATATATATATATATATATATATATATAACGAGAAATCAACTCTTAGCATTGTTTTTATATTTCTTAAAATATTTACACACTATATGTCAAACGGTGGATTATAAATAAATAAAGTTTTAATCTTTGAAAAATTAAAAGAAATAAAATATTTTTTATTTTTAAAATTGATATATATTCTTTGTATTTTGAAAATTTGGTAATAATAATAATAATAATGTTAATAGTTATTAGAGTTAAAAAATAAATAAATTTTCCAAGTCTGCCCTGTATCTCTCTCCTCATCTGTGACTTGTCTTCTTCCTCGCGATAAGAACCAGGTGCCTCTAAGCCTCCATAATTTGACTTCATATCAATCACTAAGTGCTCTCCTCCTATTTGGAACCATCGATGAAGGGTAATTAGCCATTTAATCATCTTAAGTTGAGCTTAATTTCATAGAAATTTCAATTTGCCAAATCACGACCTTTCCCAAAATATCAAAGGTTCACTTCATTATGCATAAAGCAATGACTTGTGAAAATTCACCATTGACCTAATCCTACATTTGCCGAGATTAGGGATACGGTAAGATAGCATGAAGACAACCTGATTCAAAAATTCAGGATTTGGGTTAATTTGGTTCCATCGTGGGTTAGGTTCAGGCCCGATAAATTAAAGTTTGAAAATTGGGTTAGGTCTGAATCAATCGGTTTGGCTTGAGAAAATAATTATATATGAGTATACAAACATGCACATAATCATATAATTTAAAAGCTTATAAACTTAAATAAAATAAACGCTCAATTAAAGCAGAATGCATAGGGATCAAACCTTCGTATTAGGGTATACAAAAATGAAGTATATAGACTAAGGTTTAAATCTAAAGACAACCACAGCTTGTTAATAACAAATTGAAACTATCTTCTGAATACTTAGCTTTCCTTATTCAGAGATTAAGGAAAATAAAAATAAATAAATATATTATTTTAAGAATAATGTTGGTTTTTGACTGGTCTAGTCATAAGTACTATTCCTACACGACATCTAAGTAAGCTCAATCTCACCCTTCAAATAATTACATTCACTAGGATTGTGGTGACTCGTGTCATATTAGGTTATTTAGAGGAAATCATAATTTTTTCCCTTGCAAACCAAATCGTTAAGCAACATTTACACACACGCACACGTACACGCTCGCGCGCGCACACACGCATGTACACGCTCACGCGCATACACACACACATATAGTCTGCATGATCAAATATTTCTTTTAATGTTAAGATTCTTGATGTTTATTTATAAAATTTACTTTACTTTTTATTAATTTTAATTTACAAAACTTTGATTAAATATTACTTATTTTAAGAGACTTTAATTTTTATTGTCTTTGAGGGTTCATCTTTTTTACTTGAGTTTTAACTGTCTTTTCTTATTTAGTTAAATAATGTCTCATGTATTACTAATTAGTCTTTATTCTAAGTTAAGTTAAGGTATTACTGAACTTGTGTTTATTAGACTATACTCAAAAACTAGGATAATAAGGCAAGTTAGATTATTTCAAAGTTAATATTGAATTAGGTAAGAACTTAGATCAAGTTTACTTCCATTAATCATCTCGTGCTCATGAGCCTGCATTTATAAGAAAATGAGTGTAAATAATCTAATACATTTATTTGAGCACTTAACCTCACTTGTATCACTTCTTATTTGACAAATTGCTTATTAGTTATTTAATATTCTTACTTAAGAATCATAAATATAAACATCAATTATTGATGATTTGATTGAGAAGTATTTTCAAGATACCCTTCCAATCCTTTGATTTTGGTGATCAAATTTAAACATAAATTTTATACTCTTTCTTAGTTATTTACATTATTAAAACTAAGAAAGAGTATCGTTTCGCTAGATGCACGTCGAATCGCCACTTCTCCTCAAAGTGAGTGTAGAAATCGTGTGTCGACATGTCCGTATGGTAGTAAACCTAAGTATCCAGGTCAATCAATCATAAGGATAATAATTTAATTCCAAATCAGGATACAAAGATGAGTACAGTAAGATTGATAGCATGTGAATAAAAGCTAAGATATTTATCCAATATATCTGGCGGTGAAGGCATGACAAAAGTCCGCATAGGTGACTTCCCTTTGCAATCCTTCACGTTGATAGACGAGCGCTTGTAGGGTGACGCCCCACCAATCCTCAGCTCTATCATGCAGGAGGCGGGATACAATGGAGATTCTAATATTGTCTGGGCAGTCAATAATTCCAAACACAAAGTCTGCCCGCTTTAGCCACTCCTTGGCTGCAACGGGGTGATCGTATCCCTTGATCACACTTTGTCGGATTAATGAATGCAATGGCAAAGTCCGTTTTTCGATCGAAGGTCAATTTAAATAGTTCAAATTTTAGGATTTCTGAATTTTCCAGAAATCAGGATTCAATCTATTTGACTCTTGACTTGGACTAGGTCTTAGAGGTTGATTTCAATTGACTTACTTTACACTTAGGATCAAAATCAAGATTGATCTTGGGAATACCATGAAGTCCCAATTGACTAAGGTAACAACTTGGGTTGTTACAGACTCCCTCACTTAAGACTGAGATTAGTCCTCGACATTCTCAAGTGGAAAGAAAAAGACAAGATTAAAATATGACTTGAATTTGAAGTTTAAAAGCTTAGAAGGCTAACAGATAGAATTACATGGATTTTCGAAGAGTCTAGGGTATTTAGCTCGCATATCGGATTCCTTCTCCCAAGTGGCTTCGTTGCAAGAACGATCTTTCACTGGACTTTGATCATGTTGATGGCACGATTTCTAAGTTGTTAGCGATCATGAGCTAGAATCTGAATTAGCTCCTCGGCATATGACAAATTGGGCTGGATCTGAACTTCTGGGAACTGCACGAGGTGAGACGGATCTCTGAGGCACTTTCTCAGGGATGATACATGAAATATGTTATGTACTGCAGCAAAATCTACTGGCAGTTCCAACTGGTATGCTGCTGACCCAATTCTCTTCAGAACTTTGAAGGGTCCAACATACCTCGGGTTGAGCTTGCCTGCGACTCCAAAACGATATGCACATTTCATACGACTGACCTTCAGGTATACCGAGTCTCCTTCCTGAAATTCCAAGGGACGTCGACAGATGTCGTGATATTTGCTCTGCCTATCTTGAGCTGCCCTGATTCTCTGCTGTATGAGCTTTACCTTTTGTTTGTCTCTTCTACCATATAGCTGAACATCTCCCGTTTCAGACCATGCTATTAGCGTAGAACACTTCCTACCATATAGGGCTTCATACGGAGCCATCTTAATACTCGCCTGGAAGCTGTTATTATATGCGAATTCTACTAGAGGAATGTGGTCTTCCCAGGATCCTGCAAAGTCTAGTACACAGAGACGGAGCAAGTCTTCTAGAACTTGATTCACTCTTTTTGTTTGACCGTCTATTTGTGGATGGAAGGTTGTGCTCATGGCTAATGTGGTACCCAGATCCTGATAGACTGCCTGTTAGAATTTTGATGTGAAACAACTATCTCTATCTGACACAATAGTCCTGGGAATACCATGAAGTCGGATTATTTCTTTGATATAAGTCTTCGCAAGTTTCTCAGTTGAATCAATTTGTCAGATTGGAATGAAGTGCGCAAATTTAGTGAGACGATCCACGATGACCCAAATTGTGTCGGCTCCAGACCTCCCACGAGGTAGTCTCATGACGAAATCCATGGATATGTTTGACCACTTCCACTCTGTAATTTCTAGTGGGTGTAGCAGACCGTCTGGTTTCTGATGCTCTGCTTTTACTAGGCAACACACATGGCACTTAGCCACAAAGTTTGCTACACTCTTTTTCATCCCTGGCCACAAGAATGATAATTTTAGATCATAATACATTTTTGTACCTCCCGGGTGCACCTGATATCCTGAGTTATGGATTTAGGAATTCATAGACGATCTCCTTGATAGATAGCACCCTTATGGAACCGAAGATCAGTATGGCGGCCACTTTCAATGGCTTGCTTGAAACCCAAGTACTATTCATCCTTAGTTTGTGACACAGACACATCCCTGTGAAATGTGGGTTCCACATTGATGTTTGCCAACACTGAGCTGAGTTTGTCTCCATAGACAGGCTTGATACCTATTTTGCAAAATTCTTCTACTAGCAAGCTTTCTGATATAATGGAATTTAGGGTGGCCTGACAACTCAGGGCATTAGCTATGATGTTAGCTTTTCCAGGATGATACTGTATATCGAGGTCGTAGTCACTAACCAACTCCAGCCATCTTCTTTGCATGCAGTTCAGCTCTCTCTGGGTGAATATGTACTTGAGACTTTAGTGATCAGTGAATATTGAGCATTGGATTCTGTATAGATAGTGTCGCCAAATTTTTAGGGCAAACACTACTGCAGCTAGCTCGAGATCGTGAACGACATAGTTTGTTTTGTGGGTCTTCAGTTGACAGGAAGCATATGCGATAACTTTCCATTCTTGCATTAATACAACACCTAAGCCTATACCAGAGGCATTAGTATAGACTTGGTAGTTTACTCCTTCCTTAGGAAGAACTAGGATGGGGGCAAAGGTAAGCGCATCTTTTAGTGCCTGGAACGCTGCTTCACAAGCTGGCGACCATTCAAAGGGTACAACATTCTGGGTAAGTTTGGTGAGTGGAGAGGCTATCTGAGAGAAGCCTTTCACAAACCTTCCATAATATCCGACCAAACCCAAGAAGATTCTGATTTCTGTCACTGACTTGGGTTGTACCCATTCTTGGATTGCGCTGACCTTGTCTTGATCTACTTTGATCCCTTGAGCATTTACAACGTGGCCTAAGAAGACGATAGATTCAAGCCAAAATTTGCATTTTGAGTATTTGGCGAACAGCTGGTGACTTCTCAGCTCTTCTAACATGGTCCTGAGGTGGCCTTCGTGTTCCTTCTTCGTCTTAGAGTATATTAAGATATCATCTATGAACACGATGACCAATTTGTCAAGATATGGTTTCAAGATACGCTACATTAGGTCCATAAATATGGAATACGCATTTGTTAATCCAAACGACATCACTATGAATTCATAGTGGCCATATCTAGTTCTGAAAGCAGTCTTTGCTATATCAGAATCTTTCACTTGCAGTTGGTGATACCCTGATCGCAGGTCAATCTTTGAAAACACTTATGCTCCTGCCAATTGATCGAATAGATCATCAATGCAGGGCAGATGGTACTTGTTCTTTATGGTTACTTTATTCAGCTCTCTGTAATCAATACACATCCGCATTGACTCATCCTTCTTTTGACAAATAAAATTGGCGCTCCCCATGGGGAAAAACTAGGCCTGATAAGACCTTTCTCCAATAACTCATGCAGTTGTTTATTTAGCTCCTGCAACTCTTTGGGTGCCATTCTATAGGGTGCCTTAGAAATAGGTTGGGTTCCTGGGCAACGTTGATTGCGAATTCTACTTCCCGTATAGGTGGAAGACCGAGTAGGTCTTCGGGGAAAACATTGGTGAATTCATGAACGACAGGTTTCTGGAGTATAGGGACGTCTTCTTTCTTTTCCCCTAGTATCGTCACTAGGAAGGCACTGCAACCTTTGCTTACTAGCTTCTTGGCTTGGATAGCATTGACTAAGGAAGCTCTTGTACTAAAGTTCCTGATACACGACTTAGCTTGTTTACCATTGCCCAGGGTGATCTTCTTCTTTTTGCAGTTGATGATGGCGTCATGCTGACTTAGCCAATTCATGCCCAAAATAACATCGAAGTTGTCTATTGGCAATACTACAAGCTTGGCTTCAAACTTTGTCTCTCCGATGGGGACTTGTATCTTGCAAAATTTTCTGGCTTGCAATTGAGCTCCGGACGGTAGTCCTACGTTTAGGGGTTTTGCTAAGCAGTGCAATGACAAATTGAGAGACTTTGTCCAGCTCTCAGAGATGAAGGAGTGACTTGCTCCAGTGTTAAATAAAATATTGCATGGCTTATTATTTATATAGATTGTACCTAATTATGGATGCAGTAATCTACAAGTTACTTTTAAGCAAGTAATAATAAAATGGCAGATTGATTCAGAAGCGTGTACCTGATACCACGTTATTATCTTCCGCGACTTTGGTAGGGGTGAGAGCACAGACTCGTGCCGGACCAGTCTGCTGCTTGTTGTAAGGCTGCCGGATAGGCGGCTTGGAGCAATTGGGCGGGGGACCATAGTTGTCTCCTGCCGCTGAGTGGAAGGAGGAGGTGGCAATGTTGGGCGGGCTGAGGCAGGCTTCTGGAACAAATCAAAAGCTCGTTGGCGATTAGAGTGATCGATCTGGTCACCATCAATAGTGTCGGTGTAGTTGCACCGACAATAGGAGTGGCCTGGCCTCCCACAATTGAAGCAGTTCCCGGTCTTGTAGTAACATTGCCCATAAGGATGGGGGCGAGTGTAGCCATCAAAAAGATCTGTTGATGGAGTCCCTGCCTCAAGCTGATATACCCTAGCTTTCCTAGGGTTTTTGTGCTGAATGGTTGTTGTACCATAATTGTGTTTGGGCTCCGAAGCCTCATCTAGTTCAATCATTTTGGTGGATTCTAGTAGTTCCGCAAAGTTGGTTGAGCAATGAGATACTATTAGCCTCCGGATGGAGGGCCGAAGTCCGCTTTGAAAATGATGGCATCTGTCAGATTCTGTGGGAACGAGATTGGAGGCAAATCTTGCCAGCCGACTGAATTTGGATTCATAAGCCGAAACTGGTCGGCTTCCCTGTTACAGTTTAAGGAACTGATCTGCCATGGTGTGCCTGGCAGAGGTAGGGATGTGTTGAGTCTAAAATGCCGCTATGAATTCGTCTCAAGATATTTCTTCAAGTTCCCAATCTGCGAATAATATGTGGCGGACATTGTCCCACCAGTATTCCGCCTCTCCTTGGAGTAAATGAGTTGTTAGATGAATTACCTCAGCATCAGGGCATTTGATATTGGTAGGTTCTTTTCCACTATTTTTATCAAGTTGGTTGTATCAATAGCAAAGAGACTCCCATCAAAGGTTGGGGGTCTGAGGCGAAGAAAACTATGGAGCAGCCCGTCAGCGGACTGGGTGTGGTGCTGAAATGAATGGTGGGTGGCTTTGGTGGTTTATGAGTCGCACGTGATATAAGGCACGTTCAGAAATCCATAAAACAGGAGGTCATAACAGTCAATCTCTTCTATTAATCAAAACTAAAGGCGAATGATACATCATTGGAAGCAGTAGATAGAACATAAGGAAATGAAAGACAGCAATTGGGAACACACAGAATCTATTCTATGGATTCTTCAGTGAATGCTTGGTAGAAGTCGGTGTAAGTTATCTCCCGACGCAGACGAGTGGCTCCATGTCTAAATGACTGTTGTTTATGGACCCACCACTCCTCGGCGTAATCTCTGAGTAGGAGGTCAACAATGCTGAGTCGCACGTGATATGAGTATTCCAGGTCTTCGAACATCTTGGTTATTCGCCGTAGCCATTCTCTGGCCAAGATGGGGAAGTCCAACCCTCGAAAAATAGTGTCTTCCAGCATTTTCTACAGTATGCTGGCTCCGGCGGGGGTGAATCCCTGAACTTCCTTACCGTATCGTTTCGCTAGATACACGTCAAATCGCCACTTCTCCTCAAAGTGAGCGTAGAAATTGTATGTCGACATGTCCGTATGGTAGCAAACCTAGATATCCAAGTCAAACAACATAAGGATAATAATTTAATTCCAAATCAGGATACAAAGATGAGTACAGTAAGACTAATAGCTAGGGATTTGACGCACAGATATCCAGGTCTAACAACATAAGGTAATATATATATATATATATTTATATAAGTATATTTAATAAATAATTGAATCTTATTTCTGCAGGGATTTGACGCACGCGGGCCCTACCCTGCCACGTGGCAGGCTCCGATTCGGCAGAGCCCGAGCAGCGGGACCCACAGACCGTAGGATCCGTCAGACGCGGGCCCACCAGGCCGCATGGCAGCAGCCCAGCGGGTGCCGCACCGCGGGCGGGGCCCACCCCTGCACGCGACAGCGCTGTGGATGACGCGCGGCGGGCCCCACGCTCAGTCCGAAACGACGGATGCGGGCGCGTATGCGGGTTCAGGTCGGGTCGGATGAGGCCCGACGGGTTGGATCCGAACAAACGATTAAACGGGTCGAATCATTGTGATCCGACGGCCTGGATCAGCACTGACCCGACGGATCCGATTGGTTTTGGATTGACGGCTGAGATCGAACCCAAAATTGATGGACGGATTCGACGGGTCCATTCGACTTCCCTCTCTTCGCGAACGCACCTAGGGTTAGGGCTTCGGATCGAGGGACACCGAACGATAGGGCTCGATCGGTCATGATCGAGCCCGATCGGTGCTTGATTGGTGTTCGACAATCGCGTGACAGCTATGTTAGAGATTTATCGGAGGGATGGGGGAGGGTACCTCGAATGGAGCTCACCGAGACCTTCACGCAACCTGGAAGTGCTTGTCCGACACTTGCTAACCTCGATCTCCCCCCTTCTGCAGCCTTGTGAGGCCTCGGGGGTTTAGAGGAGGCGACGACGGAGGATCCTAAGGCCGGAACGACACGCGTCACGCGACGGCTCGCCCCGCGTGACACGTAGACTCACGCGAGGAAAAGAGTGTCGCAGCCGTCCGATCGGCGCCGTCTGATCAGACGGTGTCGTTAGGTCCAGTGGACGGCGCGGGCGACGGCGTTAGGGATATTAAAATAATAATATTTTAATTAATTTCCTAATAAATTTAAATAATTAAATTAATTTCAGAAAAATTCCAATTATTCACCCCTAGCTAATTGAGGGGTGAGGAACGCAACGGCGAGGTCAGATTTTCGATCCGATGAGTATTTTAATTTCCCAATTTTTGGGGTATTTAAATATTATTAAAATATTCGTCGAAAATTTGACGACTTCTTATTGACACGAAAACATCACCCCTAGCTAATTTGGGGGTAACGAGCACAATGGCAAAGTCTGTTTTTTAATCGGATGTCAATTTAAATAGGTCAAATTTTAGGGTCTCTGAATTTTCCAGAAATCAAGATTTAATCTGTTTGACTCCTGATTTGGACTGGGTCTTAGAGGTTGTCTTCTAATGACTTGATTAACACTTAGGATCAAGGTTAAGACTGAGATTAGTCATAATTGACTAAGGTAATAACTTAGGTTGTTACACCCTTAGATGCCATCTGATATATCGATCAGATTGCGGAACGGCTCGGATCGCTCGGATCCTAATGGCCGATCGCGGGAGCGATCCGGGCCATAGGATCGGTCGGATAGATCCAATGGCTGATCCGTGATTCCACGGGAACTAATCCTAGCCGTTGGATTAATAGAGCGAATAGCGGATACGACGGAAGCACCGCTGTCGCGCGACCCGGGCTCCGCAGTGGATCGCCCGCGGTCCGCACAGCGGATCCCATTCGTTTAATTAATTTAAAGGGTATATATGCAAATTTGAAATGTTAAGAACCCTTTTATGTAATTAGACCATTTTATTTAAATTGAATTATGATTTAAATGATTTTTAAATTGTACCAAACTTTTACCCCTAGCTAATTTGGGGGTGAGAAATTCAAAAATGCAATTAGATTTTAATTCTAAGATCAAAATATTTTATGTATAATCTAGGGCATCTAGACAAATCAAAATACCATCTTAGATTTAGAGAAGTCCAATAAACTTCAAATTTTCAGGATAAGATTCATTTGATGTTCTAAAAGCAATGTAATCACAATTAATGATTACTTAAACTATATGTTAGTAGGGTAACAACTTAGGGTTGTTACAAGAGGCGTGACGCTTCAAGCATGAAAATGGAGAATAAATAGACGAAGGTACCTTACGGCACCTGAAATGTAGCCGAACGTAACCTACAACACTCTGCGCCACTCGTACCAATTTCGTAAGCACTCCACATAGCTGACGGAAGTACCGTAGCCCTCGGAAGCCCACAACGAAGCCGCAGCTTGCGGGACTCCTCAAAGCCGCAAGGCCGCAGCCGCGGCCCCGAAGGTCTTCGACACCTTCGATCCACTCCGAACCCTGCCGACTCTGTGACGCCTCTCCAAGCCGACAAAGACACTTGGTGCTTGCAGTACCACTCCCGCTCGATCCTAGTTCGTCAAGAGAGGTCATCTCATCCGTCGGCAAGCAGCTCGACTCTATCCGCCGAAGCCCAGCTCGATTTTCCTGCATCCGGTCCCTGCTTTATGGAGAGGAACCCAACCTTATAAAGTATGGAGAGTTTAATTACAACTGTCAAAATATATTCTTATAGAAGCTTTAATTCTGTGATAAGATTGCCAGAGAGATTGTTATGAGCTTTTCATATCAACTTTATGGTTTGTAGAGTAGATTGAAAGAGTTAAACTGCTAGTTAATATCCTGAGATTATTAAGCATTGGTAACTTGTCTCATTTAATTCTTTTGTACAAAATGTGGGATTAAATAAGTAAACTAGTAATGCATCAATTTTAAAAAGTAAGTGTTAGTTCTTAAAACTAATTCAATTCCTGAAGTTATTTCAATCAGAAATTAGTTCCTAGGTTCAACTATCATTAATGTTTGCTATTTAGAAGTATTTGCAATCAATAGATTAGTTTAAGTATTTGATATCTAAGAAGCAACCTATTCTTTGAAATACAAGTCAAACAACTTAAGTTTTGCTATGAAATAAGAATAGTGTTGTTATTTGCCAGTACCTTGAGTGTATCGAAAGTTTTCGTGCGATACACTAATACTTATATTTCTCTAGGAACTATTGAAACCTGCTTCATATATAAAAGCTCATAAGTAAAATGTAAGTGGAATAATTAGCCATGATATGATACTATTCTAGAGAAACAATTATCTAGAATGAACCTTGTAAATCTGCATAGCCAATGTATGAAACATCCTTCTTTTGTGTAAATCTGTAATACCAATTTATTGTAGCATGTAAGAATTAGTGTAGATGGAAGCAACATATTACTCTAAAGATTTTACCCCTCATTAGAATAACCGTCTATCTATAATGGTTGTTATAAACTACATTTATATGGTTAAGAACCTCACCATAGCAATGAAGTAAAAAAAGAAATAGTAGGCTGAGTTCTTAAAATTGAAAATGATCATTATGGCAATAGGAAATATTTGAATGTGTTTGCTGAACTTTGTTGAAGGATGGACAATTATCTTTTTCCTTGCATGCCAATTGACCTTAGATATATCATGATTAGCTCACCACTCTATATATGCATAATTAAACAATAGATCTCTTTGACAGCTTAAAATGGATGGTTCAACAAGTTCTTAGGTTTACCATAAGCATGTATTATTCTTTATATTACAATAATTTATGAATGGGTATGTAGAGAATCAGTCTTATAAAGAAAGTTTATAATGAAGATCCTTAGATATTTACCTTAAACTAACTTATGTTTATATTGTGATTTATGCACTTAAGAATTTATCAAATTTCAGCAACACTAAGGAAAAAATATGAGGTGTTCTGTTAATTAACTGAAAAGGGAGAAAAATGCTAAGATAAGGTTAGGATTGGTCGAACAAAAGAGTTAGATACTTTTATATGATACATCAACGATGGCACTCTTTTAGTTCCTTAGTAAAATAAGAGTGATATGAAATGCTATTTTCAAGCATGATAAAGGTTCATGTAGAGAATCATTGCTTTATATAGCATTAGAATTTAATAAAATATAGAATAAGAATTTTTAGGAATACTTACATAGGTTTAGAAGAGTTTAAATAAATCTTTAAGGGGGAAACAACTCTAAAGAAATATTACTTAGGAGTAAAAAATTATGTTTTGTTATTATATGGGCATTTACAAAATCTAATAATATTACAAATATAACTTTTGCAGACACCGCCAATTTTTGAGTGCTAAAATCAGACATTCAAATACTAAGGTACATTAATTTGATTGTTTACACTTAAATGCTTTTATTGCCGCACCGCTTTGAGTTTTATCCCTATTGATGAAATGAAATACTTGTTAAATGCCTGAGTAATGTCATAAATGAAATGTATATGCTATGTATTGTGAATGTATGCAAGGGTTCTGAAATGGTAGTTTATTAGGTTAAGGACGGGGCTAGTCCATCGAGAGTTATAAAGGTTCCATCTGGAGCCTTTGAGGGGGCCCAGGTGAATGAGTTGCTCTTATTGAACCCAGTCTCATGGTTCTGGATTTGCTTAACAGAACTGCTAACATTGCTTCATGAAATCAAGAAATACATACAAACAAACATGCATTAAACTTATTATATGACGGGTGACAGTATTAAGGCAAGAAAAATATTTAATTTGCAGGATTAATGTATTTTGCTCTAACCTTTTTATTTCCTACAAAATTATATATTTTTCGCCTCTTGCATTTTTTAAGTGTAACATTTAACATCTTTTTGTACTTAATATGTGTATTGAGGCATTATTCTTATAATATCAGGTCAGGTGCAGTTGGAGGAAGTTTATATAACATAAAGGATATCTAATGTACGGTGGTGCTGACATTGGCACATATAGTTTTGATTTGTTACTTAAACTTTAAAGTTGAACGGAAACATTTTTTCATATTGATTTAGTTTGTAATAATCTGGATATTATAATCTTTAAATTGAATGATTGGCAAGTTTATTATGTTGTATGACTCTATTGTTTAATTTATGTCTAAATACTATTTTTCTCTTAATTACCAATATGATCCTGTGGGGATATACCCAAGGGTAGTTGGGCTGATACCTAACCTAACCCAGGGTCACCACAACACATTTCAAGTGAAATACACTCTCATCTTCATATAACACAAAATAAAAGTAGACACTAATAAAGTCTTCAGGCCTGCTCCCAATTCTCTAGCTTCTCTCCTAGTTTACCTGCTAGCTCCACTCCAGGCTCCTAATCTATCATATTTAATTTTTAATACAATATGCCACAACCAATAAAAAGAAACGTGTGGTTAGAATTATATAACTATAAGCACCTTTTGGTGTTTAAGTAATTTCAGTTAAAGGATATCACATTTTAGGAAAAATAGTAAAGGTGCACAATGCATAAAATAAAGAAAATACTAGAAATAAAAGTAAAGGCATCTAAAAGTAAAGACAAATGGATGTGCTGAATGCACGCTATATTTTCTTGCAAAAGAATGGTTAAGCAATAAAAGCTTTTATATATGAACTGTATAAAACTCTTACTACCTACCTAAATACAAGTATGATGCTAAAGGTAAAACTAAACTATAGTAAAAAGAAATTAGCTATAAAACAAGAAATGTAATTTAATATTTTCTTATGTTGTATTATATTCTTTTGGCTCATACATAATGCATGAGGAGTTAGGTACGTCTACCTAACTGTATATATCAAGGTCTCCTGTATAACCACACATTCCCTCTTAAGGACATGTATGGTCTCTTGATCACTCCATAGCCAACCATAGCTCAATGTCTATATAGACTAATCCACCATAAGTGAAACCCCTTCTTAAATTAATTTAAAGTTTATTAATATGTTAATAAATTATGATCAATTGAATAAGTTTTTCAAAGTGTTGCAGCATATTAAGGAATTTGTCAAAATACAAACTAAGCAAATGATATTGATTTATTATTTAATTTTAGTTATCTACCTTAATGATTGAAGATAATTGAACTCCCAATTGACTTAGGATACAAGTCTTTATTAATTGAAAAGAATGTATATATATATATATACATATATATATAATCAAGTTTTATAATTTTAAAATAAGTTTCACTAATCTTATAGTGTCATATAATTCTTTAAGACTCTCTAACATATTTCTAATATTATTACTCTCAAGGTTCCCTATTTAATCACTAAACTAAGTTCTTATAATGTAAAGATCCATCTTAGGAAAACTAAGTAAACTTGGCATCCGCTACTGTGGACCTTCATCCCACTCTCGACAGTGGGGATTCCTCGTACCGCCAGCTCCCCTCCTTGCCCCCCACTCCTTCCTCTAACTCAGTCTAGTAGTTAGTGGCTTTCCTGTTATGATTGGATGCCCCAATCGAGCCCTGTGACCCGTCCGAGCTTGAATTATAAATTCAAAAGCTCGGCCATGACCCGATCTCTCGGGCCTCCCCGGCCCAAATAGGTGCAATCTAATCCCTCCCTGAGGCTATAAATAGCCTCAGGATCTATCCATAGAGCTTTTGCTATCTGTGAGCTCCCAATTGAAGCTCTCTCAAAATTCTTCATCTCCTGGCCATTTCTGCAACTCGAGCGTACAATTTCAATTTGAGGGTACGTCCTGGAGTTCATGACCCCTAGCTCTTCTTTGAAAAAAAGCAAGCATCTGGATTCCCTCATGCCAATCAATCTGAGCTTCATTCAGTCAAACCAGGTACCTCGGTTGTTATGAAGAGCCAATTAGGCTCGACACTCACTCCCTTTTGATTCATAATCACTCTCCTAATATAGTCAGGCTTAGTTTACTGGCTCGTGCATTCTCGATCGATCGATGCTGCCGACCACTCTGTAATCTGGGCTGAGTAATGTAACAACCCAAACTCTTAAGCGCCAATGTATTATCCGCTTTGGCCTGAAAGGCCTCACAATTTTTCCCTCAGAAGATAACTTTTCAATAGGTCACCCATCCTGGGAGTGCTCCCAGGTGATCACACTTAACTTTGGAGTTCTTATCAAAAACTCCACCATTATCTGAAAAGGCGCATCGAT
The DNA here is from genome assembly GCA_016760335.1 of Gastrodia elata. NCBI lineage: Eukaryota > Viridiplantae > Streptophyta > Magnoliopsida > Asparagales > Orchidaceae > Gastrodia > Gastrodia elata. Next base: position 13,734,196 of record CM028670.1, on the reverse strand, counting down.
GATTAAAAATTTCATTTATTACTACTTAAGCAAGTCTTTAAAATATCACCAACTTAAGTAGCTGACATTCTCGTCAGTATCAACACATAGATCTAAGAACCATCCATTGGTAGATAGGACTAGAGGTGACCCCTGCAGACTCAAGAGATAACCACAACTATATAGCACCTTAACTATCATAGGTTCAAGAGGCTGCTCACATGAAGTAGTACTTTTCCCTGTATGGCACTTAGCTCTTATCAGACACCCTATGACCTATTTTGATACCATTTATAATAGCTCAAACTCTTAAGCATCAAGGTATTATCTACTTTGGTCTAAAATGCCTCACGATTTTGCCCTCAGAAGATAACTTCCCAGTAGGTCACCCATCATAGGAGTGCTTCTAGTTGAGCACGCATAACTTTGGAGTTATTATTAGCAACTCCACTGTTATCTAAAAATATGCCTCGATGATTAAGAGTTTCACTTATTATTACTTAAGTTAGTCTTTACAAGTAAGGCTCTAGGCATCCAATAGCTCTCAGACCTAGTGGATGGGGGGCGTCGCTTCTCCATCACCTGAGGATGGTGAAAGGATTGAGAGAGGCCAGAATGGTGGTATGTGGTGGAAGAATTGTCCCTCCATAGAAAGTCTAGAGGCTGGAAATTTGTATATTGGGTCAATGGGATTGGATCAATCCCTGATGGGGATTTTGGGCTCCATCGATGCATCTCGGCATGAGGATGGAGTTCCGATTAATCTGAGGCCATGGCATGGCCTATCGGCTGAGAATTTAACCCCTTATGGTTACCATAATCGGCCAAATATCAGGGAAGGTGAGTAAGGGACTATGCCACTGTGCTGGTCTAGCCAACTCGTGACCTGCGCGGTGCGACAATGGAGGGTCCCCAGACCGAGCCGACCCGCGCGGTTTGGATATTGGGCCGAGCCCATTAAATAATAAAAGAATAATCAGAATTATTTTCCTTAAGGAAAATAAGGAAAATAATTCTGATTAATTAAATCATAAACAAATTAAATTAGAAAAAAATGCATATTAAATTAATTGAATAACTTTTGATTTATTTATTAAAATCTTATAAAATTATATATCATTTTATTCAAAAAATCATGAGAAATATGAATAAACAATAACAATTAGGTTGAAGTGAATGAAATTTCTAATATATTTAATTACCTCAAAACTTAATTAGGAAAGATTAGCATGTATACTTTACCAAATTATATGATTTAAGTTTCATAATGCTCCGTATGCCTTGTAAAATGTATGTGCTATGTGAATTAATTTTTTGATTTATATTCTGTTAATTATGCCATAATCCATGAAATGTATGATTAGTGAAAATATAAAATTAAGATCTCTAATTATTCACATTAATAAGTAGGATTAATTGCCAAGTTATATGAAATTTATATTGTTAACTTTGTAACTAAGTGCTAATCTATTTTAGTTTAATTTAAGGTTTGATTAGTCTTAATTATCCTTTGTTTTAATCAATGTGATATTTCTATATTTTAATAACAGTAGTATGCATATTAGAGAACTTCAACTTTAATTTGGACACCTGAATAATTTATTTGGCATTAATTATCACTTAAACCCTAAGATCTTAAATAAATGTTTAATTAAGTCAATAATTTAGTATATTTGTTTGTATAATTTGGATTCATATTTATTAAGATATGGATACTTAAAGTTTAGGTATTAATTAAATTAAATCAGATTATTCTGATTTTATTTGATCTATTTATTTTGTTCTTAAAATATATATATATATATATATATATATTAATTATATATATATATATATATATATTTATTTTATTTTGATTTCTCTGCAGGTGGCGGGCCCGGACGCTCGATCAGCGGCAGAAGATGGGCCACGCGTCGTGCCAGGATTTGCTGACAGGACCCAGGTGGGGCCCACTCGCTTCCGCTGTGCCGAAGAAATGACGCGCGCGGGTCCCATGGTACATGCGTTCGAGTGGTGGTGATCTGCGTGTCTAGCGGGGCCCACGCGCCAGAAGCGCCTGCCATAGCTGCGAGTCGGGCTCAGGTCGACCCGGCCCGACTCGAAATCCTCCTTCGTCTTCGTACGGGAGCCCGAGCATAGGCCGGCTAGGGTTCGCATTTACGCTGGTGTTCCGATGGTATCAGGCCCCGGACCGCATGGAAACGAATGGGGAACTACCAGAACCTTCTAATAGTGAGCGTATCGTGACCTGGGATGATGTGAGATGAAGGAGAAAGCTAACCCTAGCAGTCGATACACAGGCGTTCGCAAAGTTTAACCGTTTTTACTGTGGATTAGTTATTAAATTGATTAGATCAAATTATTTAAGCAATGATCAGATTTGTCAATCAAGGTTAGGAATAACGTTTCGAAAGAACAGATCAATGTTTGCAATAATATTTTGATAGGATTAGAGGTACCTCTATTCAACGGCGCAGATTGAAGGTTCGATCAAAACTTCTTCTTCCACCTTGATGCGATCGGGTTCGAGAAAATGGAATATTGAGAGTCGAATTAGAGCCTTAACTTCATCCTTAAAGTGGTGGATTGACACCTGCATCGTTCGAAGCTTCGCGCGTGGCAAGCTGAGGGCTCAGCACGTCACGCGCTGAGCGACGGGGACGACAGCCTCTGAGCCGTCTGATCTTGCGCTAAGATCGGATCAGGTGGCTCAGATGGAACATCGTTGATCAGACAGAATTGGAGATGCCGTCGGATGGAGGAAATGGTGCGCTTAGAATTCTGACGAATCCGTTAAGTTCAAATAAAATAATAATATTATTTTATTAATTAAATTTTTTTTTTATTAATGCCAATTAAATTATAAAATGCACTTAGAAAAATTTCAATAAATCACCCTTAGCTAATTGAGGGGTGAGGAATGCAACGGCGCACTTAGATTTTTGATTTGACGAGTATTTAATTATTTGATTTTTTCGGGGTATTTAAAATTTATTAAAATATTCGATGAAAATCCAACGACTTCCAAATGCCTTCAAAACTTCACCCTTAGTTAATTTGGGGGTGGTTAACGCAATGGCGAAGTCAGATTTTCAATTTGAGGTCAAAATAAAAAGTCAATTTCTAGAGTTTTAGGATTTTCTAGAAATTAGGATTTGATATAGTTGATTCTTGATTTAATCTAGATCTTAAAGATGAGTTTTAAATGAATTATTTAGTGTACTAGAATCCTAATTAAGACTTAGATTAGTCTTAATTGACATAGGTAACAACTTGGGTTGTTACAGACTCCCCCACTTAAGAACAATGTCGTCCTCGATATCACTCAAGTGGAAACATAAAACAGAACAGAATATTAAAAATTGAAATTACTAGAATTTAATAAATACCTTGGTTAAAGAGATTTGGATATTTTTGGCACATATCCAACTCTTTTTCCCATGTTGCTCCTCTATTGAACCTTAATCATTTGGATGAAATGATTCCTCAACTGCTTCTTATCTCGATCCAAAATATTAATTGGTTTTTCAATATACGTGAAGTCAGGTTAAACTCCCACCTCTAGAAGTTGAATCAGGTGAGAAGAATCTCTAAGGCATTTCCTTAAGGATGATACATGAAATACATTATGTACTACTGCAAAATTATCAGGTAGATTCAATCTATATGCAAAAGATCTGATCTTCTCTAACACTTCAAATGGCCCGACATAACGGGGATTGAGTTTCCCAGCTATGCCAAATCTAAAAACTCCCTTCATAGGACTAACTTTTAAATATGCAAAGTCTCCTTTGTTAAATTATATAAGTCGATGATGAGAATCAAAATATTTACTCTGACGATCTCGCGCTGCACGGATTCTTTATTGGATGAGATGAATCTTCTTGTTTGTTTCTTCCACCAGTTCAGATCCATATAATTGAACACTTCCTAACTCAGACTAGGCTAATGGAGTACTACACTTCCTGTCATACAAAACTTCATATGGAGCCATTTTAATACTGGCCTAAAAACTGTTATTATTTGCGAACTCTACTAGTGGCAAATAATCTTCCCAAGAACTAGCAAAATCCAGAATATAGAGTCTAAGAAGATCTTCAAGCACTTGGTTTACCATTTCTGTCTGGCCATCAGTTTGGGGATGGAATGCAATACTCATGGCCAAAGTGGTTCCAAGGTCCTGATGAACCGCTTACCAAAATTTAGATGTGAACCTCCTATCTCTACCAGACACAATTGATTTTGGAATACCGTGAAGTCTTACAATCTCTTTAATATAAATCTTGGCAAGCTTCTCGACTGAATCAGTTTAATGAATAAAAACAAAGTGAGTAGACTTGGTTAAACGAAATACAGTCACCCATATTGCATCAGCTCTAGACTTAGCTCGAGGCAAACACATCATAAAGTCCATTGATATATCTTGTCATTTCCATTCAGGAATTTCTAATGGGTGAAGAAGACCACCAGGTCTTTGATGTTCAGCTTTCACAAGATTATAGGCATGCCACTTAACTACATACTCTGCTATACTCTTGTTCATACATGGCCACCAAAATGACTGCTTCAAGTCCTGATACATCTTTGCACTTCCTGGATGAATTTGATATCCAGATCCGTGACCTTCGATCAACGCTTCTTGGTGCATGGATTTTGCAATCCACAGACGATTCCCTTGATATATAGCACTTTTATGGAAACGAATATCCGTTCTACGACCACTTTCAATTGGTTACTTAATGTTCAAATACTCATCATCCTTAGTTTGTGATATGAAAATATTTCTATAAAATGTTAGTTCTACATTACTCATAGAGATTATTGTGCTTAACATATCGCCATGAACTAGTTTAATCTCTAATTTTCTAAACTCTTCTTCCGCTGAACTGATTGTAATTATAGCTGAAAGGGTAGCATGACGGCTAAGAGCATCTGCTACAACATTAGCTCTTTCTGGATGGTACTGAATATTAAACTCATAGTTACTAATTAATTCCAACCATATTCTTTGTCTACAATTCAGTTCTCATTGGGTGAATATTAAAATTGTGTACCTAAAACTACATTGTTATCCTCAGCTGCCTCAACAGGGGTAAGATTATACACCCTAGCTTTTCCTGCAGGACAGTTGTTTACTAGGTTTCCCCTTTGCAGATTCTGAGCTGGGGGTCTAGAAGTAGACTAAGGTTTAGCTGTAGTTTGTCTCTGTGCAGGAGGTGGCGGCATGAGAGCCATCTGTGGTTCTCTTATATTAATAGGAGTAGCCCGGAACACTTGACTTTGACGGTTCCGATAAAATAACGCCCCATCAACTATCTTATTTGATTTACACTCTTGATATCCATGACCTCGTCGGCCACAGGTAAAACAAACTCCACCAAAATTGTAACACTTACCATATGGACGAGGTTTATCACATTCAGTAACTTGCTCCGACATTTCAGAAGCTTCCATTTGATATACTCTTCCCTAATTGGGGCGGTGTTGCTTGAAACCCTGATGCCGACTGTTCATGTTGAATGCCTTTCATTTCATTTCATTTACTGATTGGTGATGCTCTACCACCATGGCTGCTTCAATTAGCTTTACAAAATTGGTATGCTGAAGTGGGACTATATGGTCCTTAATGGATTCACGAAGTCCACTTTGGAATCTATAGCATTTGTCGGCTTCCATAGATGCGAGGTGTGGAGTGAAACGAATGAGTCTTCGAAATTCGGCAACATAGTCAGCTACAGATCGATTCCCTTGAGTCAATCTTAGTAAGGAGTTGCCGATGATATTTTTAGCTGACGGCGGCATGAATGCTTCTTTGAATGCCTGTACGAACTAGCTCCACTCTATCTCTTCTAACTCAAACTCCTCGAAGCGTGTTTCTCTTAGCTGTTCCCACCAATATTTTGCTTCGCCTTGAAGTAGGTGAGTAGTCAATCTTACTATCTAGTTGTCTGGACACCCTAGACTTGTTAAATTCTTTCCTATAGATTTCAGCCATGCCATAGTATCATAGGGGATAAGGATCCATCAAATGTGGGTGGCCTTAGCCTTAAGAAGCTGTGTAATATCCCATCACTAGATTGTCTGTTGTGATTAAAGTGGGTTGTTGGAAATGCGGAGGATGTGCTGGCATTTACAGATGGAAGAGCATACACCAATCTTTGTATGGCCAATGCCTGTTGATTCAGTGTATTCATACACTTCTCATAGAGATCGATTTCTCCATATTATTGTTATTATGTATCATAACATCATTATTTAAAGCTTCTATATTACCCGTTGGAACTTTATTAGTGGGAGGAGTGCCAACTGGCATATTGTTGGGTGAGGTTGTTGGATTCATTTTCTAAAATCAAAATAACTATCTTGTAAGTTTAGAGTGAAACATAAGACTTTTATTGACTTCTCATTTATTCATCCTTGAAAGCTTATTATAAGATAAAAGATACATCATACCCATTACATCATAGAATAGTCTATATTAGTAGTCCCACCCTATATACTTAGTAGAAAATGCTACACGGAAGTCCTCATAGGTAAGTTCACGATGTTCTTCTTGAAGTTTCTTGAATAGACTCTCGTATGAGTCAATCCACCATTCTCTTGCCTGATCTCGTAGAAGACATAATATTACCTCTATTTTAATACTATCTGGCCATTCCATAATACTAAAAATGTGATATACCCTTGCGAGCCATTCCTTAGCTAAAATTGGAAAGTCAAGCCTTCTATACGTGCCTTCCTTTAGCAACTTGTTCAGTATTTGTGCTCCTTGATCAGATACTCCTTCTATGGATCTCCCTTACTTCAAACCCAATTTGGTTTCGTATTTCCAGATGATCTCAAATTCTTTTAAGTAATTCATGAATGCCATACTTAATTTATCTTTTATGCCTACAAGTATAATCAAATTCCATTAATTTGTTGAGCGTATATATATTATTATTTAGATAATTATTCTTTAGTATTTATTATGGTTTTCTCATCCATTACTTTACTCTGAGTTATACTTATAATAATATGGATGTTGTCTTAAGTATTCATTTAGTGATTATGTGGCAGAAGAATAATCCATTAGATAGAGAGGAATACAAATTCCAATCAGACATCTTATGAAATTCTCTGATACCAACTGTGGTGTCTCACTCCCCGCGTGGTCCTGTTAACTTTTAAGTTAACATGATTACGGTGAGGCGGTTATCAAATGACAAGGTCCTTGCTTATGATTGGGTTAGTGACTAATACTAACCCACTATAATCAAAGACTTGGTCATTATCCAAAGAAATCATCACTAAATGTAAATACAAGGAGAACAGAGTGTGAAAGCATAAATATAAACATCCATCCATCATATATAAATACAACATTCTAGAATAAGTAAAGCGCAGAAAATAAAGATTTAGCCTATATTATTACAACATTAAACAGTTTAAGAGAGCTAAAAATAAACACTCAGCCTTATAATACAATAAATAAAGAGATTAAGTCTAAGGATCTTCAGGTACATGCTCCTCCTCCAATGGCAAGTCTTCCACTGGATAAACTGCTTCAAACAACTTTGAACTTATCATTATTGGTTTCATAATGATAGAGCTCCAGCCAACAAAAGAAAATTCTTAATTAGACAAAATTGTCTAAGTACATTTTAGGGAATTCAATTTATTTTATTCATTAGTTATCACCATTAACACTAAGCATAAAAGCATAAAAGTAGGAGCAAAAATGCATAAGAAAGAACAAGGTAAATCTATGAACAACCAATTTATAACTTAAACAATTAGGAAGTTAACATATACCTCCTCCAAAGCGACTGCAACAAAGTCAGATAAGTAAGAAAAAACTAAAGCAAATGACTATAAAGAAAATACATCCTAGATGTACTTATGATCAATATAGAATTATGCTAATTGACATAAAAGTAAATGAACATATAAAACATTATAAAATTGAAAGCAAAGCTAACATCCTATGCATGTGTAAACAACAAGTAAGACTAATATCCTATAAGTGTATAAGCAATAAGTAAGACTAGCATCCTATATGTAAACAAGGCTAGATAATGCAGTAAAAACTGTAAGTAAAAATAGTGCCAAAGATGCAAAAAAAGTGTAAAGTAAAACAGTAAATCCAAATCTAAAAGCTGTCTTCGCTATTTAAGCCACTAAAACTGGAAGTAAACATAGTCTCACTTAGCCTCATGGGCTAAGACAGAAGCTCTGAACGGATAATATCAACGTATTTAGCCTGATAGGCTATAACAGAAATATCAAGCAGAAGTGTACTTAAATTAGTATAATCATATCAAATCCAGACTAATCAGTCAGTGGGGCAAGAGTTTACTATAATCCATCCTAGATCACGGGCTAGACATGGCATAGACTATCGGACTAACTATGAGGTCTAGCCGATCCCATACGGAAGAAGTGAAGAGGTATACTAATTAAGCTATACTCTATCAAAAATATGAGTAAAAGAGCTAATGCTACTTATGAATTTTTAAAGTTGACATGGGATACTCATCAAATATCCTATGTACACAATATATGTTCAAGATATAAAGCTCAATTACAAGATAAGCAAAGCATCAAAGTTAATGTGAGCAAGAGACTCAACTAGAACACATGTGATATCTATTATTGTCTAATTTATTCATTCTATCTACTCTAAGTTACACAAGTTCAGAATCTCCAAGTCCTGCTATCGAGTGTAACTCAGATTCACGACCTTATAAGTTAAAAATATTTAGGACTAGCTAGGTTCTAATTATAAATAAATTAATGTCAACTATATAAGTTAAATAATAAATCAATCGACCTATATTGATAATTTAAAGATCCCAAGCCATCTTGATTAGCCAAATCAAGATGAATGGATTAAGGACTAAACTTCAAATATTAGGTTTAATCATTCAATCCAAAGGTATATCTAAAGGTCTAAGGTTTAGAACCCAAGCCTCATAGATTAGGTTAAGGTAAATCATAATGAGTAATCAACTGATTAGGATAGATCTCTATCCTTAGATCAAAGATTTAAAGATCAAATAATCATTAAATAAACTAGGAAAACCTATAAACTAGTAAACTCAGGGCTTCACTTATTGAGTAACCCAATTTACTCAATAGATGAATTATAACCTAAGATCTATTCCTAATCATAGGAATTAAAGTTCTTAATTTCTATGAGTATCTCTCAGATATACATACTAACTAATGTTATTAAGATATATGGAAAGATCTAAGAAGTTAAGGGAGAAGAAGAGCTCATGATTTTACTTAGAATTTTCTTAAGGACTAAAAATGAGATTTTAATCAAAGTTTATACGTCTTATAATCACATAAATTATGATCTAAATTATTATTCTTATTGTTTATAATGTTTAGAATGTGATTCTAGGGCTTTAAAATGATAAACTATAAATTTGGGCAAAATAACCATTTTGCCCCTACTTAAGGGTCTAAAAGATCAAATTTTGATCTAGGGTTCCAAATTTGAATTTTTTAGTGGCAAAGTGTTTCTTATTGTCTAATATAAGATTAGACAGTAATTATACTAATTTTGGATAACTATTAAGCCTCATGAGATCAAATTAATGAATTTGACTCATAGGAGAATTTTGGTAAATTGGCCAAATGGAATCTAAATTTTTTGTCAATTTATTGTTATTCACTATCTAAGGTTTTCATAAAATTTAAAATTACTAAATTCTGGTAAGTATTGGCTAAGTTATAGCCAATACAGGTTTAGGGGTAAAAGGGGTAATTTAGGGTTTCTTAATTAAAGGTCAAAAATCCTAACTTTTCTAATTGGTGTCCAAATTGTGCAAAATTAGTAGTTGTAGATCACAAATGATCTACTGATCATAATGACTAGTGGTAGGCTCAATTTGGACTCTAATTAGCTAAGTTTTGGCCTAATTAGGGTTTAGGGTGATTAGTGAGTAATTAGTGAAATTAATCACCAAATCACTAAACTAACTACACCACTAGATTCTAATATACTCTAGAAGTTCCTTAAAACTTAAATCACTCAATTTGGATCATTAAATTTGTTAAGCTTCACTAATTAAGATTTAGGATAATTTAGGTTGATTAAGAAATCTAACTATTGGATGCTAAAAATTTTTGCAGTTTACTATTAATTAGGTTTTCTTGATCAAAATGGATATATGGATGACCTAATTGGGAGTTCAATTGACCAATTTATGGTCAATTGAAGTTCTAGGGTTAATTGACTTAATTAGGGTTAGGTCCTAAAAGTGATTAAGCACATACTAATCCAAATAAAAAATTAAATACTACTAGATTAATCCTTAGGGTTTATTGATCACTTTGAGACCCATATTCAATAAAGTTGGATTAGTGAGTGCAAAGTTATGACTTAATGAAAATTTGAATCATTTATGTCACATCAAATGAACTATAAATATCATTAGGTGAAATAATAATCTTATAGCAAAATAAATAGCATCATTAAATTCCTTATATTTTTTTGATTAATTTGGTATATTTGTTTGTGTAATTTGGACTCATATTTATTAAGATGTGGATACTTAAAGTTTAGGTATTAATTAAATTAAATCATATTATTCTGATTTTATTTGATCTAATTATTTTATTCTTAATATATATATATATATATATATTAATTATTATTATTTTTATTATTTTGATTTCTCTGCATGTGGCGGGCTCGGACGCTCAATCATCGGCAGAAGACGGGCCACGCGTCGTGCCTGGATTTGCTGACGGGACACGGGTGGGGCCCACTCGCTTCTGCTGTGTTGAAGAAATGACGTGCGCGGGTCCCACGGTACACGCGTTCGAGTGGTGGCAATCCGCATGTCTAGCGGGGCCCACGCGCCAGAAGCGTGTGCCATAGCTGCGGGTCGGGCTCGGGTCGATCCGGCCCGACTCGAAATCCTCCTTCGTCTTCGTACGGGAGCCCGAGCATAGGCCAGCTAGGGTTCGCATTTACGCCGGTGTTCCGATGGTATCAGGCTCCGGACTGCATGGAAACGGATGGGGAACTACCAGAACCTTTTAATAGTGAGCATATCGTGACCTGGGATGATGTGAGATGAAGGAGAATGCTAACCCTAGCAGTCGATACACAGGCGTTCGCAAAGTTTAACTGTTTTTACTGTGGATTAATTGTTAAATTGATTCGATCAAATTGTTTAAGCAATGATCGGATTTGTCAATCAAGGTTAGGAATAATGTTTCGAAAGAACAGATCAATGTTTGCAATAATATTTTGATAGGATTTGAGGTACCTCTATTCAACGGCGCAGATTGAAGGTTCGATCGAAACTTCTTCTTCCACCTTGATGCGATCGGGTTCGAGAAAATGGAATACTGAGAGTCGAATTGGAGCCTTAACTTCGTCCTTAAAGTGGCAGATTGACACCTGCATCGCTCGAAGTTTCGCGCGTGGCGAGCCGGGGGCTCAGCACGTCACGCGCTGAGCTACGGGGACGACGGCCTCTGAGCCGTCTGATCTTGCGCTAAGATCGAATCAGGCGGCTCAGATGGAACACCGTTGATCAGGTAGAATTGGAGACGCCGTCAGATGGAGGAAACAGTGCGCTTAGAATTTTGACGAATCCGTCAAGTTCAAATAAAATAATATTATTATTTTATTAATTTAAATTCTTTTTTTTTATTAATGCCAATTAAATTATTAAATGCACTCAAAAAAATTTCGATAAATCACCCTTAGCTAATTGAGGGGTGAAGAATGCAACGGCGCACTTGAATTTTTGATTTGACGAGTATTTAATTATTTGATTTTTTTGGGTATTTAAATATTAATAAAATATTTGATAAAAATCCAACGACTTCCAAATACCTTAAAGACTTCACCCATAGCTAATTTGGGGGTGGTGAACGCAATGGTGAAGTTGAATTTTTTATTTGAGGTCAAAATAAAAAGTCAATTTCTAAAGTTTTGGGATTTTCCAGAAATTAGGATTTGATATAGTTGATTCCTAATTTGATATAGATCTTAGAGATGAGTTCTAAATGACTTATTTAATATACTAAAACCCTAATTATGACTTAGATTAGTCTTAATTGATCTATGTAACAACCTGAGTTATTACAAATTAAGATCTATAATAAACTCATATGATTGATCCTTTGAATCTAAGCTTTAGATTTTTGATTTCCTTATATGAAAGATCATTAGCATAAACTGAATTATAAAATGTTAATGATTTGTAAAAATGATCAATTCTTTATAATTTATATGATTGTATCCCATAATTATAGTATAGGTTGTGATCATATGGGTTACCCATCTGATTTGTATAATCCATCTTAATGTATCAAGGATTGTATATTTAAAAAGAACTTTATAACTTAGATTTTACTTGTATATGTCATTGCTTAGAATTTCAAAATAGAGAATCTAGTTGTTTAATTCAATTAATTGCTAGACCTTTTAATAGCTAAATTATTGAGGCAGAAAGAGCTTATTGTCTGATTTTGAGGTAGAAGCTTAGATAAACCCTTAATATCTTTAGATTCTGATATTTGATCATTGTGGTAGCATAACTTAAAGATTTTGGAATGAGACTCATCTTTATAGTAGCCAAAGTTGAGTGACTTTTATATCACATCCATGGAACCTTTATGTATGACTCACCACAATGGAATATGGATTTAATAGTTTGTAAGCCTTGATTTATAAATATAATTGTTAGAATGAGATTTAGTGTGATTATCAGATGGAAGTGATAATGTATACCCATAGAACTAGATTATTTCAGTAAAAGACAAAATTTGTTGATTTACTCTGAATATAATTGTAAAGTCTCGATCTTATCCTATATGACTGGATAAGTACAGTTCAGTTTAGGATAAACATCCCAAGTTTATTAGTGTTATAAGCAGGGGATTGAACATCTTAGTTTGAGAGAATAAATTGTAATAAGAATTTTGTCCCTTATCTTTATGCGTAATAATAAGTGTAGTTAAACAAGCTAAGTGTTTTAAATTACTTTTCTTAGTACACTATAAGTTATGTTTGTAATCAGGGTGTTTAACAACTTAGTTTGAGAGAATAAACTGTAGTAAGGATTCTATCCCTTATCTTTATGCGTAATGATAAGTGTAGTTAAACAAACTAAGTGTTAAACCATATTTCTTAAAAATATACCCATCATGTATATATACTCCCACATGTGATAATTTAGGATTTAATTATAATGAAAAATTATAATAATTTAGTAAAATTAAATCAGGAGTCAGAATTCATCTAGGTAAATTTTGCACAATAGAGATAAATGGAACCATTACTTTGTTTAAATCGATTTTTAGATTTTGATGACTTTAAAGCATATAGTTATTAAAGCATTGTCATATTATAAATGCATAAATCATATCAGCATTAGCAGAGTACTTGGATCACCTAAGGACTCTATTAGTGGAGCGTTCGCTCACTTAGGATTTGTGGGATGTCATGTGACATCGAGTCATGATACTAGTGGTATACAGTTCTGTGGCATATTTAGATCTATATATATAAATTTAGTGACATATAACACAGTTTAATTCATTATTTACTCAGTTTCAGTTCCTTTATTATTTTTTTTACTTTCAGTACTTTGTTTCCAATCTCAGTTTTATTTTACTTTCAGATTTGTACTGTTTTACATTTTCAACTATTTTACTATTTTATGTTGTTTTATTTGATTACTTAAGTGTTAAATATTAGATAATTATAACTGTTTAGAGTAGCTTTCGATGTGTTAGATTTATTGTCTAACACATGATACTTTTGGGATTCGACAATTTACCAGATCCAGAGCAGCTTGTGGAGCAAGATAAGAAGACTTCACTGGAGATCCAGGAGGAGTTTGTGAAGTACTAGAGGACTCTTCACCAGCTATTAATTTTCCCTATGTTAGTCTTCTTTTCCATTTATTATTTAGACTATTTTCTTGTATTTTCATTTAAGTACACTATTTGTAATAATTATGTATGTATTTTCTTATCTTTTCTAAGATGAATGCTTTACTTAATTTTTGTAATGAATGATCTGGATGTATACTTTAGCTTCCGCACTGTCCTTTTTTTGCTACTTATACTTAGTATTGTGATGTGATCAGCATAAGTAAAATGCTAATACTTATGTATATTGGATCTTCATTCCACTCATAATCCAATATACATAAGTACCTGTGGCGGCCGCCCCTTCTAATCATATGGCTTAAGGAGTGGTCGTCACTAAGCACATCTCATACTTAACATTAGGTTGGAAAGACTCCAATCCAATCTTAAGAAAAAGATGTGCTTTTCTAAATAAGGTAAAGATTATCAATCACTTAATGAGTATCAAAATGCGAAAGAAAAATATCAACTGAAGTAATCATCCATATTATAAAATAAAGACATCCAGCCCAGAATATATACAATGCAGGAAAGTAAAGCACAATTTTATCATGTATTATTACAAACATTTAAAGTTAAGAGCTAAAATGAAAATAGTCTCTCATTCTCATAATATAAAAGTAAAATAAGGCAATCTAATAAGTAGCCTAAGGTCCCTCAGTAGTATGGACCTCCTCCTGGATCCGCTCCTCAGTCGGCTCAATCTCCTCAAAAGCTTAGAATCTATCATTATTGGTTTTATAATGGTAGGGCCTCAGTCAACAAAAGAAAAATTTAGTTAGGCAAAATGTCTAAGTACAATTTAAGATAATCATTTTTAATGTATTTTAATGATATCACAACTGAAATTAAGCATAGCATAGCAGTAAAGCGACAAGAAAGGAAGAACAAATTATGAGGTAGAAACATACCTCAACTCAGGCTACAATATAAGGAAAGTAAAGTACAAGTGCAAATCTACTAAGTACAAAGAAAAGTCCTATGGAATATGATCAAACTAATATGCTAGATATAGTATAAGTAAGAGTACTATACTAAAAATATAAAGACTAACATCCTAACATGCGCTCAAGTAAGTAAAACGGCTGACATACAGAAAGTTCTGAAATGTAAAGGAACTGCTAAAAATGAAAAATATGAAAGAAAAATATGCTAAAACGGTAAAGTAAAGTAAGTCTGAAATATAAAGAAAACATGTAAAGTAACTATAAAGAGACTGAAAAGTGAATGTAAGTAATGTAAGTTAAAGTACTGTACGTGTGAGATACTCTTACTTAGTCTGCCAAAAAGTAAAGTCCATCTGATAATCTAGGAGAAACATCCCAGATTAAAGTAATGTCCACCAAAGAGGCATCTAGGAGAAACATCCCAGATCCTAAAGTAAAATTCACAAAGTATTTAAAGAGCATATAGGAGAAACATGCCAATGCCAAAGAAAGTACCATATGGGAAATTTTATAGGCAAAAGCTGTCCTAAAGTAAAGTCATACTAAGTGGCAGGCTAAGTAAAACATAAATCACAAGTATAATGTTATTTATTAATGCTTCTTTTAAAATTATGCATATGATATGTGAATGAAATTCGAAGTATATTATAAAGCATGTATCAAGTATTTAAGTATGTCCAAAGATGTAAAAAGGCTTAAATAACACTGAAAGCATAGCAGTTTAAATTAAGGATAATAAATAGCACTACACAAACTTTGTGATATCACTTATTTTCTAATTTAATCGTTCTAGCTACTCTAAGTTACATAAGATTCAGAATCCTCAATTCCTACACTGTCTGTAACTTAGAATCACGAACCTACTAGTTGAACATAATTAGGATTAGCTACTTCTTAATTATAAATGAATCAAATGTCGCCTATTAAGTTAAATAAGTAAATCAATCATCCTAAGTTATTATTTTATAAATTCCAAACCAAATCTTGATTAGCCAAATCAAGATTGAAAGGATTAAGAATTAAATTCCAAAGAATAAAGTTCAATTACTTAATTATAAGGGTCATCTTAAGGACTAAAGTTTAATCCCATCTCACTGATTAAAGGTTAAGGCAAATCCTATTAAATCAAACTCAATAGGATAGATCTCTACTCCTATTTCTAAAATTAAAAGATCAAATAATCATTTAATAAATTATAAAAAATCTAATAAACTAGTAAGATCAAGGCTTCACCTTAATGAGTAACTCACTTTACCCATTAGATGAATTTCTAACCTAAGATCTAATCCTAATCTTAGGAATTAAAGTTCTTAAGTACTAAGAGTATCCCTCAGACACACATCCTAACTAAAGTTATAAGACCTAAAGGATGAACTAAGAAGTTCAAAAGAAAGGAAAAGAACTCTCTTTTACTTAAGATTTTTACTTAAGACTAAATTTAGGATTTCTTTGAATTTCTAATTTGAGACTTGGAATTATTTAAATTATAGTCTAAATCACTTTAATTACTATATTTTATGATTTAGGAATTAATTTAGGACTTAGAAACATTAAACCCTAAATTTGGGCAAAATGACCATTTTGCTCCTACTTAAGAGTCTAAATTTTATATTTATGAATTAGAGCTTGATTCTAGATTTTAATAAAATAGAATGATTACTTACTGTCTAATATGAGTTTAGACAGTAAGTTCACTAAATTTGGTTAAGAATTAAGCCTTATAGGGTCAAATTAAGGAATTTGACCTATAAGGGCATTTTGGTAAATTTACCTTAATAACATATAATTTTTCTATTAGTTTATTAAAGGTTATATCCTAAGGTTTCCACAGAACCTAAAATTATCAAATTCGGATGTGTATTGGATAAGTTATAGCCAAAACAAGTTTTAGGGTTTAAAGGGTAATTAAGGATTTTTAATTAAGGGTTAAAAATCCTAACTTTGTTATTTGGTGTCCAAATTGAATAATTTCAGTGGCTGTATGTCACAATTGATCCATTGATTCTAATGACTAGTGGTAGGCTCCATTTGGACTCCATTTGGCTAAGTTATGACCTAATTAAGGTTTAGGATGATTAGTGAGTGATTAGTAAAATTAATCACCCAATTACTAATCCAACCCTACAGTTAGGTTCTAATAGGTTCTAGGAGCTCTCTGAGGTTTGAATTGTTCAATTTGGATTATTATATTTACTAATATTCACTAATCAAGTTTTTAGGGTGATTAGCAAATCTAACCATTGGATACTAAATATTTTTGTAGATTACTATAATTTAAGTTTTACTGATCTATATTGATATTTGTATCATCTAATTTGGAGCTCAATTGACCAACTTATGGTCAATTAAAGTTCTAGGGTTAATTAAGCTAATTAGGGTTAGTCCTAAATGTCATTAGTCAAATGCTAATCCAAACAGCAAAGTTAATACTACTAGAATATTCCTTAGGGTTTTGTGAGTATTTTAAGACCTATATTGGGTATAATTGGATTAATGTGTACAAAGTTATAAGGGTTTGAATGAAATGAGAATTTTGGTAATTTATTAAATACCTAAAATATCACTATTCAAAATATAAGTCCAAATGGAAATTTGACTGTTTCATTTTATTCCTCTAATTTTACTAACTAATTTGATATATTCATTTATATGATTTGGACTTATATTTATTGAGTTGTATATTTTTAAAGTTAATGTATTTATAAAATCACTCAATAATATTATTAAAATTATCTTACTGTTTAATTACATTTATCTAAATTTATTAATACACTAATATATTTATTAATTAATTATTCGTTATTCTATTTCTATATAATATATATATATATATAAAACTTTAGGTATATCTAAGTATTTACATAAATATTAATAGAATTAATATGTTTATATGTATTAAATTAAAATAACTTTATTATTTCTTTTATCTGTAGGTGGGACCCATGCGATGCGTGGCGTGACGAGATTGGTCTGAAATTTTCGGTGGGTCCCACCGGCGCTGCAGAGGACAGGATTGCGGGCCCCGCCGCAAACTACGTGGCGGTCTTTAATTTGCCGAGTGATAACAAGGCGGGCCCCACTGACGCGGCTGAGATAGATAGCGGGTCCCGCTGTCTACTTACGCAGTAGAGACCCGAACCCAGATTGACGGGTCGGGCCTGACCCGTCCCAGCCTCACCAATCGTGGCGAGAACCGAGAGCTCGAGGCTAGGGCTCAAAAATTGGCGGCGAATTCGCTGTCACCAAAGATCGAGCCATACACCGATCGAAAGGTCTCTTTGAGACCTTTCGATAGGTACCCTAAACGTCGTCGGAGAAGGTGCACAACTTCGACAACATCTAACCCTAGGGACCCTTATCGAACTCTTACGCCTTTAACGGTAAGAACTGTGGCATTAGGCTTAAATTATCACAATCGAATCGTTGATTTCTAAATCAGGCATCATATAATTGTAATCTATGTTATGGAATAACTATACGAATTGAAAATGCGATAATCAAGTATACATAAGGGGAGAACGGGGTACCTAAAATTCAATGGTTGAGGATTCTCGAGATCAAAAATACGGAGCTTCTTTACTCTTGTTTGGCTTGAATGGTGTAAACCGAGATTCTTGGATCATCCGCAGTATTAATCTAAGTCCTAATGCGGTGGAGGAGGCCATCTGCCGAAGCTCTTCGACACGTGTCGAAGCCAGCACCCACGCATCGTGCTCGCGGGGATGACAATGCACAACCGTCTGATCCCGCTATCAGACAGCGCAGAATGCTCGTTATGATAGACGGTGCGGATAGAATTTAGGGTAACGGCGCTGAGTTAAGTAGCGGCGTCGTTTAAGATATTTTGAATATAATAATATTTAATTATTTTCAAACCTATTTTATTAATTAAAATTAACTAATTAAATGTATTCCAAAAATTTCAAATAAATCACCCTTAATTAAATGAAGGGTGAGGAACGCAACGGTGCACTCGGATTTTCGTTTCAATGAGTATTTAATTATTTAATTTTTCAGGATATTTAAATAATATTAAAATATTAGATGAAAATTTAATGACTTCCAAATGCATTCAAAACTTCACCCTTAGCTAATTTAGGGTGGTGAATACAATGGCGAAGTCAGATTTTGAATTTGAGATCAAAATAAAAAGTCAATTTTTAAGGTTTTTTGGGGATTTTCCAGAAATTCAGATTTGATTCAGTTGACTTCAAATTTGACCTAGATTTTAGAGATAAGTTCTAATTGACATAATTATCGTATTAGAATTATAATTAAGACTTATATTAGACTTAAGTAACCCTAGTAACAACCTGGGTTGTTATAGTACCCAACCTAATACTTAAGATAAGGATATTACACTTATCTTAAGGGTTTGTACTCAGCTCTCTTTCCTTTGAGGTTGAGTTTCACCAAATTTAGTAGTTCAGTCTATACTCTGCAGATATTCGGGGAGGTACGTCAGTCATTCCCGAGGAACGCACCGTTCCACCGCCAACTGTTAACTCTTTCGCGCTCAACGATGGGACGGGGCATTGCACTGTCTTTCCTTAATTGATGGTTGACTATGAAATCCGATCCAACTCCTTTTAGTGAATCTAGATTATATTAATATTATAACCTTCATCATAAGAATCTATCTACCTACTGATTGATCTAATCTTCCAATGAATCAAGATCTAACTCGTATAAATCTCACCTCAACTCTATATATCTCATGACATATCCTTCTAAATATCCCAAAAATGGAATTTCCTAAAATCTTCATAAGCATTTTTCACCTTACTCACTCACCTAAGTTCAGTCAATGGAATGAAAAGCCCAAGCTACTCTCTCCTAGGATTTTTGAGATCTTAACAAGATAACCACCATTTTATCATTTAAAATTCAACATGAAATTATGATCCAAAAGTCAATTTCTACTATTGCAATCCAATATAAGCAAAGCCAATGAATCCGCATTCCTTATAGCATAATGAGAATAATGACAGTGAGTAGAACAAATTTGGAGCTACTTTGACCTAGTTAGTGCTTAACCTAAGTTAATTAGGGTTCCAAAATATCATTAGTGAAAATATAATTCAAATTGAAAAATTAATATCACTAGAACATTCATATTTTTTTGGTCACTTTAAGATATAATGTTGGCATATTTGGATAATTATACAAAAATTTATTAGCCAAATAAGATTTGGATTAAAATAATTTAATTATTATTATCCTTAATATTTTCCCATACGCACGCACGGCTACCGTCATCTCGGCATGCCCGCTGTCCCTCTGGGTGTGCGGATGGCCCTGATAGATCCCATACGTCAGATCGATCGTGAATATCAGCACATAATTGCTAAATTTTATTTAAATAATTATCAATTAATTAATTAATTATTCTAATTTAATTAAATATAAAACACAAATCAAACAGTATCTAAAAATTTTCAAAATTTCACACATAGCTATTTTGAGTGTGAGTAACTAAAAAATGAAGTCGAATTTTCAATTGGAGGTCTCATTTTACCAATTAATTAAATTGATCAAAATATTCATCTCACTCAAACGGCTTCAAAATTTCACCAAAACTTCAATAATTGGTATTAAGACTATTTTAAATACAAATTGAGAGGTTTGTAAGTGATTAAAAATTCAAATAACAACCATGAATTATTTGAGCCCCTTCTTCCTTTATATATTTATTATTATTTGCTGAGCTTTATTTGGTTTGATGATATCTAGCTCTAATGTTTGATGCTATTATGAGTGAAAAAAATTGGTTGCCCTCAGTAATTGTTTTTTATAAAAATCGTCTAATTATGGGTAAGATTTTAGATTAGTTTTGCTAATCCAGGTTTTCCCGCGGCATGCCACCGCACCTATAAATTTCACTGAGTCACTCGGTACTCTCTTACTGTTGTACAGCATGCTTTTGTAGAGGAGATTTTTTCCCTGAAGATGACGGGGACTCCAGCCGTGCTTCCGGGCACTGGTGGCGTTCCGCTCTGGCTCCTAGGGTTTTTGCAAGATCACTTTCGAGAACCTGAGGATCTCTCCTCCATCCAATCTCTCACAGCTCGGCTAAAGCAAGAGTTGAAGGATTGCGAAGTGAAGCTCCTCAATTTAAACAGAAGATTCTCTCTTTCCATATCTTCATGGATATCCCATTCCAGCAACGTGGGGAGGATTCTAAGCGGGATTGAAATCGGCCCTCTCTGTTCATTTCGAGGTTTGCCGGCATCAAACCTAGTTCTTTCTCTCCATGGCTTTTGTTCATCTTTTTTCTTTTCAACTCCATCGCCTTTTTCTCATCTTACTGACCGATTTGACTAATTTACATATTGTTCAAAGTTCAGATGGCAGATCGCTTAGTAAAAATTTGCTTGTGGACTTAGCTTTACTCTCCAAAGGGGTTGGTAGCATCCAGTCAGTCAGGCTTTATGCGGGTATCTCTTTCTTTAACTTTTTTTCTTAGTTTCTCCTTTTCAACTGTTTTAGTTTTTAGTTTCGCTAATCATGATGGTAAAAACTTCGCATTTTATTCCATAACAAGTAATGTCTCCATATTTTGAGAGCGAAGACTACTGCTGCCAATTCTAAGTCGTGCATCGGATAGTTCTTTTCGTGTACCTTTAGCTGAAGTGAGGCATAAGCAATTACCCTTCCATTTTGCATTAAGACACATTCAAGTCCTACCTTGGACGCATTGGTAAAAACTTGGTAGTTCATCCCTTCTTGAGGTAAAATAAGAACAGGAGCGGTCGTGAGGGCATGCTTTAATTTCTGAAAGGATTTTTCGCATTCCGAGCTCCAAACAAAGGGTACCATCTTCTGTGTTAATTTGGTAAGTGGAGCTGAAATTTGAGAAAACCCTTGCACAAACTTTTAATAGTAACCTAGCGAGACCTAGAAAGCTTCTAATTTTTGTTACAGATGTAGGTTGCGCCCATTCTTGAATGGCAATTATTTTCATTTGATCCATCTAGATTCCTTTGACACTTACCACATGCCCTGGAAAAGCTACAGAATTCAACCAGAACTCAAATTTGGAGAATTTTGCATATAGTGCATTAGATCTCAGGGTCTCAAGGATTGCTCGCAAATGAACTTTGTGATCTTCTTCACTCTTGGAATATATTAGGATGTCATCGATGAAGATGATCACAAATTTATCCAGGTGATGCTTTAAGACCCTTTGCATCATATTCATGAATAACGATGGAGCGTTTGTCAGCCCAAATGATATTACTAGGAATTCATAATGTTCGTATCTCATTTGGAACGCTGTCTTTGGAATGTCCTCATCTTTTATTCTCACCTAGTGGTATCCGGATCGAAGGTCAATCTTAGAAAATACTACTGCTCCAGCGAGTTGATCGAACAAGTCATCGATGCGAGGAAGAGGATATCGATTCTTGATTGTGACTTTGTTCAATTCTCAATAATCAATACACATCCTCATGGTGCTGTCTTTCTTCTTGACAAATAACACAGGAGTTCCCCATGGTGACATGCTAGGGCGAATGAGGCCCTTGCTAAGCAACTTTTTTAATTGATTGTCCAGCTCTTGTAGCTCTTTTGGAGTCATTCTGTAGGGTACTTTCGATATTGGTAGCGTTCCAGGAATTAGATTGATAGTGAAATCTACTTCCCGCACAAGAGGTATTCCTGGCAATTCTTCGGGAAACACGTTTGGAAATTTTCTTGCAATTCGTGTCTCTGCTAAAGTAGTAGCTCCCTCCTCTTTTCCCGTCATCATCATTAGATAAGCTTCACAGCCTGTAAAGCATTGATGAGTGATGCGGTGGTGCTTAGCCTTCTTACAAATGCCACTGGTCTCCCTGATTTCCTGAGGGTGACCTTTTTACGCTGACAGTCAATCACTGCTTGATGGAGGGTTAGCCGGTTCATCCCCAAGATAATGTCAAAATTCGCAATAGGGAGGACTACTAAGGTGGCGTCAAATGCTTCGCCACTAATTGGAATATCACATTCACAAAATTTTCTCACTTTCATGATGGCACCGGATGGTAATCCCACAGTTAGTTTCTCGTCTAACTCGAGGCATGACAATTGCAATTTTCCAACGAACAATTCAGAAATAAACGAATGGCTTGCACCCGTATCAAATAGAGTTATACACGGGTGATCGGGAAAATGTAAGGTACCTAATATTTATCGATATGATAATAATACCTTTAGAAAATAATTTATTAAGCAAGTAATAAGAAATACCAGTCACGACATTGTGGTCCTCCGGAGCCATAACTAGAGTTAGAGTATAAACCCTTGCAGTGGCGGAAGGTCCCGTAGAAGGTCCCGTAGAGGGTCCCTTCTTTCAAGCTGGCGTAGCGGTGGGGGTAGATGCTTGGGCATGCCTGTCCCCTGGGGCTGATGCACGAGTAATAAGAACATCCCCATCAATGTTTCTGACGGCTCTGCAGACTCGATAAATATGACCTGGTCGACCACATTGGTAGCACTTGCTATCGGTGTGATAACATTTGTCGTTGTGGTGTGGTCACTGGCACTCTGAGTTTGTCTTCTCCCCAGTTGCTTTTGTCGTGATCTGGTACACTCTAGCTTGGTTACCGGATCGAGATCTTTTGAAAGTCTCTCAGGAGTTTGTGGAGGAATGTTGTCTTTTCTCTTGGCATTCAGCTATCCGTTGCTCGTTGTATTCCAGCATGGTTGCACAATCCAATAGCTCCGCAAAGTTGGTGTGCCTGAATGGTATTAAACTAGTCCGAATTGAGTCTCTTAACCCATCCAGAAATCGGCTGCACTGGGAGGCTTCAGTGTCTACCAGTTTGTGGGCGTAACGGGATAACTTGGTGAACTCGGTTTCATAAGCCGCTATACTCTTTTCCCCTTGACTAAATCTGATAAATTGATCCTCTAAGATCTTTCGAGTAGAGATGGGTATATACCGGGCTTTGAATACCTTAGCAAAGTCTTCCCAGTTGATGTTTTCCAAGTCCAACCCAGCAAACTTGGTCCTGTAGGTGACCATCCACCACTGTTCTGCTTCCCCTTTAAACAGGCTCTTGGCCAGCCTTACTGCATCGGTGGCCGGGCACCTCATATTTTCAAGTTTGCCCTCTACCTCCTGAATCCAATCTTCCGCCTCCATTGGGCGGGCAGTCCCATCATAAGACGACGGTTTCAACTTCATGAAAGCGTTTTAGGCTTCATTGGTTTTATGCTGATGCTCTGAGTGAGATGCAGACATAGACCTAGGCGTATAAATAACGGTGCCATTTTGTTTGGCTAAGATCTGTGCCATCATCTCTGATAGCGTTTCTGTTTTATTTTTCGATGGTCCTTGAGGTAGAGAGACCTTCACTGGAGTCTCCGCGGGTAATTCTGGATAGTACTTTTCCGGATTCATCTATAAGGTGGGTGATTGCGATAAATAAAGATTTGAATGCATTATTTTGAGAGAACTAATATTTTATGCATAAGAAAGTTAACAAAAATAAAGATACAATCATTTTGTTACACAAAATTTTTCTCTTAAGATAATAGTATTCTAAATGAGTTTTTTAAAGCTTTCAGCTCAAAGCTTCCTATACTTATTGGTCGTTTTCTTCTTCTTAGAAGTTGAAGCTGCATTCTCTGTTTGATGCACCTTCCTTTCAACCTCTGAAATGCGTTCTTCATGCTCTTCTTCTTTCTCCAGAGTAAATTCGGCCAACTTAGGAAGTACTAATCTCAGTGTTTCCTTCAATTCTTGCACCTCGTTTTGGAGGCTAGTAATTTTTTCGTAGAAAACACACATGAATCTTGTCAGGTTCTCACCACGTGCCTCCTCCTTGTTCTCCAATTGTCGAATCTGATCTTCAAGAGTAGGGGGGCTGAAATTAGGCTCATGGATGTTCATCTGCCAAGACCCCCTTCTTGGCTTAAGTCAGTTTCTGAGTGTTCCACCGAATAATTGGGAGAATTCATCTGTTAAAGATCCAAACTTATAACTTGTTGAATAATGTCACTAGTTTTCTATAAAATATTTTGTCCTAATAATAGCCTCATTGTGTCACTAGTTTTCTACAAGATGATTTGTTCCAACCATAGCCTTATTATGTCGCTAGTTTTCTACTAAGTATTTTGTTACAGTCTATTTATAAATTGAATGATTTCTCAATTATGACTTTTATGTCAATACTATTTTACTCCACACTTCCAATTCTGCTCTGATACCAACTGTGATGACCCATATTAAGATTGGTGACAACCAAACTAACATCGAATGCATCCTTCCGCAGGATCATATTGGCAGTTAGGTAAAATAGCAGCTAAACAAACATCCAAAGCCATTTAAGTATAAGAAATAATATTCATTCAATTTAAAGTAAACAATATCCAAAATTTATTACAGGACTTTCATTATACATAAAATTATTATCCTTTAAAGGGGCAGTTAGAATTTGTTAATTTTCCCGCTCCATGCTTTTAAGCTATATCAGCTTCCTCCAACTGTATCTGATCTAACATTATAAAAATAATGCCTTAGTACATATTCTAAATATAAAGGATATTAAAAATATACTTAAAGCAAAGCGGAAGACAAAAATGATAATAATTGCAGGAAAAATATAGTTTATAGCAAAAAATGATAATCATGACTCCTGCAAAATAAATATCATTTTGTTATATGCAAAATTTCAAATGGAAAAAAGAATAATAGCGTAAAAATTCATGTTTATGTTTATGACTTGATATTATGAAGCAATGTTAGCAGTTCTGATGGGCAAAGTCAGAACCATGAGGTTGGGTTCATAAAAATGCAATTAAGCATGACCTTCACCTGGGCCCCCTTAAAGGCTCCAGATGGCACCTTCACTTGGGCCTCTCTCAAGGCTCTAGATGGCAACCTTCACCTGGGCCCCATTTAAAGGCTCCAGATGGCATCATATATGCAGTTAATCATGATCTTCATCTGGGCCCCCTCAAAGGCTCCAGATGGCACCTTTATAATTTTTGATGGACTAGCCTCATCCCTAACTTAATTCAACCTCCGTTTCGGAACCCTTTGCAACATTCACAAGATATATAAACATTATTTTGTCTCTCTTACATGATTAGCAGTAAGAGTAAAGCATTAAATAACAATATAAAACAGGTCCAAAGCGATGTTTAAGCAGCAAAAAGCTAGAAAGCATAAAATTAATATCCAGTGTATCTTTTATGTTAGACTTAACTAGATTCACTCACAAACTTGATGTGTCTGCAAAAATTATAATTGAGATTTTATTAAACTTTGAAGGTATTTGCTGGCTTTATGAAAACTAATATTTTTATTTATAAGCTTTTGTGTTAATTATGAATCTTGTGATCCCTCGTTCTTTTTAACTGATGATGCATATTTGTTTAAGAGATTGAACGAGCTAATGTAAAAAAAATTAGCATTAAAATTTGCGTATTCTTAAACCCTAAGTGAGCTTTCTCTATGGGTTTGAAATGCAGCCTAGGTTATTTTAAAGTATTTCATAGTATTGAAATCTTTATTTTCCCAAATCGCACATATATTGCAAATTGATTTCAAACGGAGAATTTCTTGATTATATCACTAGTAACTGTACATGAATTTAATGAAACTGTATATTAATTAAAGACATCTAGATTACGAATTTTGATTATATGCTAAAATGCTTACATTTTATTATGGAACAAACTTCGATTCAAAGTAGCTAGTCTTTCGATCAAATAATTATTAAAAACTCCAAGGTTACTTCAACCTACTAAGTTAACTGCAATGAGATCTTAAACCCCAATAATACTGATATAAAGGATTGACTGAATTCACGGACAGCTCTCCATAAAATAATAATTGAAATTTATCACAATAATTAAAGAAAATTTCCATTTAAAAGTTTAACAAAATAAGGGGCAAAATGAACTAGTAGGCCAAAACAAAACCCTATTGATTAATTTTGATTATTATTATTATTTATTATTATTATTATTATTATTATTATTATTTATTATATATATATATATACGTATTCTATCCCTTTTTAATTGATCGAACATAAGCGCTCTTACCTTACGTCGGGCGGGTAGAGATTCGAGTGATCGGTACGGAAAGGAGGCGGAAGGTGTCGGCTCAGCGTCGATTGAAGGCAGCCGCACGCAAGCAGACGTCGAGCGCTACGAACCTCTGACGTCCGTCTCTCGGCGCCGAGCGGAAAGAGGAAGAGGCGAGAGAGATTGAGAGTGGTGAGAGCCTTTCGGCTCCTTCCGATTAAATAGGACGTGCGTATGTAACGCACGTTCGATTTAATTGGGCTCAATAGTAGCAAGTTATGGGTAATTACCCTTAATTACTCTATGCATACCTTCCTAATTCAGCTGAGATTTATTGGTTTAACAATTTCAAAAAGGGACAGCTGATTCTTGCCTTGAATATGAGTTTAAATGAGGAAATTATGCTTTACTAATTTAAATATGCGTTAATAACTGGTCTTAATTTCAATTTCAGCTTTAAACTAATTTTAAAACTTTCTAAATTAAGGATTGAAACTGAAAAATCGAATTTTTAGCGGGAGTCTTAACGGGAAACTGAAATTTGCGGGAGGATTTAACGAATTTGAATATTGCGAGAAATTAATTCTTACCTTATAAATGACCTAGGGTCATTACACAAACCCTTGAGTTGCCTGCCCAATGATCAAATCTAGTTATTGATAATCCTTGATGTAATTTGATTAAAAATTTATTTAATCAGTTGAGAAACCCCATTGTGATTGAATTTATATAATTCCACCAACACCGAGTCTTAATCGCACTAGGTGAGGTCGTTACATGTATACTTTGGTACTATTGTGCACAATCATATAGATGCCCCTTGTTAAGTTCCAAATAGAGATGATCATTTCTAATGGTTTCTTCTCATGTATTTTTTTTGTCTTCCACTTCCTTTTTTAACATGGGAAAAAGTTCAGAAATTTAACTTTATAACAAAGGCATTGAATAGACTACGTATAATATGTTTGAACCATGTAAGGTAGTATTCTCTAATCTTACCCACTATTGGAGCCACTACAACTTACTTCGGATAAACTCATTTCTCATTCTATCCTTGCGAGTATATTCACCCATCCATGAGAATACCCACTATTGTAACCATGTAAGGCGGTATTTCTCATTCTCTAATATTGCCCACTCATCCACCCAAGCATTGTCATCTCTGCAACACTTATTTTACAGGTAAGTTTCTTCATTTTTGGTCACCATTTTACCCATATAACATTGTTGGTCGTATAGCCGCTCTATAAAATTTTTATTAATTTTGATTGGAATTTTTCAATCACACAACACCCCGGAAGAACTTCTCCATTTCATCTAACCACCTTGGATCCTATTAGTTACATCGTTCTCTTTTTCACCATTATTTTGAATAACTGAACCATTTGCTTTTCTTAATTACATGATCCTCAATAGTTATGTTCTCGAAAAGATCAGGGCTTCCATTACAAATAAATTTTGATGAACACATTTAGATTCAGAAGTAGTCATTCACTACTAATTTTGCTTTAACTATATCCCTTGTATTATTAATTAATAGAATGTTGTCTACTAATAATAAGTACCAAGAAACCTTGTCTTGAATGTACTCAGCAAGAAATACAAATCTTCTATCTTTCTAATAATTTTCAATGTATTTTTCTTGATACTAAATCGTATGCTTTTTCTATATCAATAAAGATTAAATTGCTATTTTTTCTACTTAAATTTACACTAAATTTTAAACTTTAAGTACACTGCCAGAAGCATATTTTCCCAGAATTTCAAAAAATTTGCTGTATATGTCGGTCTTCTTAAGTTGACAAAATTTTGTTATAACATTCATTTTGTTATCCCTTTCAGTCAAAATATATAGAAACTTTCATATTCTGTTCTCTTGAGTATACCACTCATCTACTTGAGCATCCTCATCTTTATAACATGTAGTTTATTCATAAGTTCTTTGTTGGCTAACATTCAGCTCATATAACATAACTAGTTTTATAACTGCTCTATAAAACTTCTTATAATTTTGAGTAGAGATTTTTAAATTTTATTTATCATATTTAGTATAGACCGTTTGTTGCCCCTTATAGAAAGATTGAGTATATGAATTTTGTCCATATTAAAAGAAGAAGAGAAAGATCAAAATGATATGGAAACTATTAGAAAGGATATTATCTATTTTTGCTTAGGGAAGGATTCTATTTGATTATTCACAATAGAAACAAAGGATCTATGCAGTGGACCCCACTTAGTAGTTGCTATTGTTATTGTTGTTTTTATAATTATCTTGATTTTTTATTCTTTGTTCAAGTTCATCTCTGTAATACTTGTCCAGCCATATTTTTGATGTACATATCTGGGTTCAACATTGGTGGTTATATCTGTTTTTCATGGCTTTCATACTGCCGTATTGTTTGGCAGGGGCAAAAAATCTCACTGTTATGTTATTACATATGCTTTTACCTACCAAATGTTCTGTATTCAAGTGTTTTATTTAAGTGTATTCATGAATTTTAAGATAATGATCTCAAATAATTTTCAATGCCCTCAAACATTCGCATGCTAACAAAAATCTCAAAGCATGCTGATTTAACCAGTACTAATTTGATGTTATGATATCATTAGACTATTTCTACATTCATCTATTAATTATAGATATGATTCTATTTGTAACTGCTGTAATGGAAACATTATTTATATTAATAGCACGATCTTGCAGAGACTGTGCTTCGTCTGGAAACCTTAGTTGGTAACCTTGAAGATGCCACTTTGTCAATGGTGAATCATGTTTCTAGGAAGAAGTTTGAAAATATTTTTTCCAAAGAATTATTAAATCAGACTGCAACTCAGATTGTGAGTTCCTCTGGTAATCATTTTCTCTTTTTTATTTTATTTTTTTTTATTTTTTTTGCTGTGGTTGGTTCATTTCTTATTTGTTATACCTGTGATAAAAATTGTATCAGTTGCATGGTATTTTTGTCTTCGAACTTCTTCGCTTTTTTCCCTAAATTAAATCCAACTAAATGTCTTGGAACTGTATGCAGTAGTCGTTAGCATGGAAGGAGAGAAAACATAATTATTTAAAGATTTTTATTTTTAACGCTCAGAATAGTTGAATTTTTTCTGAAGGAATTAATATTTTTTATTGAAAATAATTATTATTTAAATATATCATGTATTCATTGAGAATGAAAATTTTCAAATTATAATTTTTCTAAAATATTCAAAAATTGTACAAACATGGGAGACATTGCCAATCACAATTTATGCAGTGATACATTAAGACTTCAGGCAAGCATACTTACGGATGTTGTATTTCTCGTTGATATTTATCAGCTGTATTTGTCAATGATCTTTTCCTTTTACTATTTTTTATGAAAAATGTTGCAGCAATAGTATTTTTTTCAAAACTATTAAAATATACTATGTTATTTATCTTAAAAAAAGTTGCATGCTAAGTTTACATTTTAAAAATATGTTACACCCCTATTCATCTGAGCTTATCTTAGCTTATCTTATTTAGCTTAACTAAACTCAAATCAACAAAAAAATAATTAAAAATCAAGTCAAAGAATCCAACCGAACAATTTTATTAACATAGCTTAACTTAGTTAATCCTTAATTCATTTAAAGACAAAAGTTAAATTTTTTAAGCTATACCAAATTTATATATATGCCTAATCTTTAATTCATTTACTGGACTTGTCTGCACTTTTCTTCTTTGTTCTCCTAAAGCATTATACGGTTTTGCTTTCGCGGCAATCTCTTGCCACCTTCAAGGCAGTGTATCCTGGGTTTTTCAAGTTTTTCTTATCTTTGATTTCTTTTGTTTGGTTCCTTTTGTCTTCGGTTTTGATCTAAGGCTTGTCAATCTTATTTTTGGTTCATTATGCATTCTTCTTAATGATGGCTCTAGCTTCCTCCTCTACCGCTTTCCAACCCTTTAGGGAGGTGACGGCTGGGTTTTCTTTTTCTAATCCTGTCTTGAAAGATGTATCTTTGCATGAAGGTTTCCCAGGTCTATTTTACTATGGTGAGGAAATTGTAGTCATGCTTAATCCTTTCAATTTTACTTTGATGAGCTGTTTTAACATGAGCCTTTTGCT
The DNA here is from genome assembly GCA_016760335.1 of Gastrodia elata. Lineage (NCBI taxonomy): Eukaryota > Viridiplantae > Streptophyta > Magnoliopsida > Asparagales > Orchidaceae > Gastrodia > Gastrodia elata. Next base: position 13,703,271 of record CM028670.1, on the reverse strand, counting down.
TATTTCAAGTTTTGCTCAATGACATTGTTTTGCTAGTTTTGTCGAAGTTAGACTTTGTGTTTCATATTTTTATTCAGTTTTCTGATTTGGATTACACTGTTTTTTTGCACGTGGTACCTACGAAATAAATGGTCATTGGTGCAGTTCTGCAAATGGACTTCTCACCTGGTTGTATCACAGGAGTCCCCTGTTGTTTCAGTTTGGATTGAACTACCCGATATACAACTTCATCTCATTAATATTATTTCTCTGTTTTCTTTTGCGAGTGCTCTTGGTCATCTCATTCTGCTTAATACAAACATTTCCTTGCTTAATAATCTTCTAGTGGTTTCTTGTGTTTTGGTCAAAGCCAATGTTGCTTCTAAGCTTCCTGAAAAAATATGGATTGCTGCCAACTACAGCTATTTTCAGTGAATCTGTTATCTTTTGTGTTTATTCTTTCTTGGACACTTTAGGTCCGGTTATAATGTTGCCATTAACTCAGTTGAAGGTCTTGTATCTCCTGCTGAAGAGCCCACACTCGTTCTACTGTTAATGTCCAAGGTGTGATTCCAGCATATTATCTTTCTGGTGATACTACTGATTCAGAGAATATCCATGCCTTATGGTTAATTCTGATAATGCTACAGATGTAGCTATACTGGATAATGGCAATATGAATGCGAATCTTCTTGGTGCTCTTAGCAAGGCTGGTGGTTCATATATGCAGCTGGAGACCAGAGATGAGGTCTTGGAACTGGAACCTTTGGAGGATAAGGGGCTCATGTCTGATAAAGTAGAAATTGATGATTCCTCTGACTGTGAGGAAGGTAATGAATTGTTGAATAAATTTGATGTCCTTAATTGTCTTGATGATCTTGATACTAAAGGTGATATGTTACAATTGGTGGTTATTTAAATGATATGGATACTGAAATTAATCTCTCCTCATCCTCATCATCCCTCATCCTCATCCTCATCCTCATCCTCGTCAACCTGCTGATGCCATTACATTTTGAATTAGTCTTTGGTGGATGGCTCACTACCTCTTCAGCCTAAAAGAGTCACCCAAAAATGAAGATCTAGACAAAGTTGTTCTTGAGGAGGAAGGAGCTCCTATTCATCAAGGACATGGTCATAACCTGCATTCAACTTCAAAAGCCCAATGTAATGTTTATGATTAATTAAATATTTTGGAACAAAAGTTGTGTATAGTTTTTCTTTTATAAGTAGAGTTAAACATATTGTTGCTGTGTATGACATTTCTATTGTGGCTGTCATATAATCTAAAAGTTTTGCTTCTAAAATTAATGTTGTGCAATCTAGATAATGGTGTCTCTAACATCACCAATAAAATGTACATCTTGTGGAAGGCCCAATGAAATGTTAATGGTTAATGAATGTGGTATGGCAATTAATCTCTATTTTGCAAATGATAACTTTAATTTCTTGGTTACCTTTGTGTGTGATGGCCGACTAGGGAAGCTATACTGGGCTTATTGGGCTTCATTAAATTGGTGAACCCAAGGAAATCTTTTCTTGGATTATTAGGGATGACTTTAATGCTATTTTATATGATCATGAATATAAAGCTACTCCCATTTTCACAATGATTTCACCTATTATAACATCAATGATTTAACATTATATTGCTAATGGGATGAATTGAAGTATTATTGTGCTAAATACACATGGTCTACTAGCCACAAGTTTTTTCTAAAATTGATGAATTTATGTAATGATAATTGATTAAACTTGTTTTATAATACCTAAGTGTTCACTCTTAGTACGACTGTATCAAATCATAAACTTAGCCTTCAGATGTTTAAGCCTTTTCATTTTCAAATCATGTGGCTTTATTATGAAAATATTATGAACCTCATTTAAAGCCTTTGGAACAAATAGATGCATTTTATGAGTTGATTAGATTTATGTTCAACTAAAGGAGCTCAGTTTATTTATATTTAAGTGGTATTGAGATCCTTTGGAGTTATTTTCAAAAATTTTAAAATTGAGGAAGTGGTTGTTACTATTTTGAAAAAAGAGTTTGAATCTAAACTTAATGAAGCTAATTGTTTTTGTCTTTTCTTAGTCAAAACTAAGGACGTACAATATTGTAATACATAAATTTATTCTGGAATAAAAAATGTAACTTTCATTGAAAATTTCAGGAGGAGAATTTCTAGTCTTTTTCATGCTTGTATGAATAATGAGACGCTCACAAAATTTTAAAATCACTACTTCTAGGGTTTCAAAGTTTTTTGGATAAAGATATTATTGAATCTTCTGTCAATTATATTTTTAAGTTATTTGAAGCTAATAAGGACTTATTTTAAAAAAACAGTCAAAAGCTTATTCCCACATTATATCTATGAAAAACAATGTTCATTTAAATAGTATCTCAACTAATGAAATGTTTGAAGCCATCTCCTTTATGAAGACTAGAACCACTACTGATCCTGATGTTTTTTATGTAGATTTCTATCTTCATTGTTTGTTTTTTTTTAAATATGCTTCTAAAAGGTTTTATGATTCAACACGAAGGCCTACATGAGAGCATGTGATGACACGATCTTACTCGAGGAGCTTGAAGGAGGTTATTAGGTCATGATTGATTATTTTGTGTTGTGTGTAGACCCATCATATTTATGTAAAAATTTATTTCATTCTGTATTTATGTTTTTCCATGATAAGTATGTATCAGAAATGCCATAGGCAGCCCGAGTGTAATGGGGCCTTTATTGTCTTTTTAGCATCATGAGCGTGTCTTAGGGTATGACTGCTATATATACTCTTTGTAAACCCTATTTTGAGGTCACTTGAATGATATTATAGAATTTTAGTTTGAGAGCTTGTTTGGTGTGGATAACCAAAGGAAACCCTCTTCGGTGTGTATAATTAAAGGCCTTGAAGGTGTGTGTAACCTTCAAGAACTCAATATGTGGATAATATTGAGGTTATCTTTCTCTTATTTTGTTATTTTTATATTTGGTATCATAGTACTTTCTATTAGCTTTCATCTCCATGCCAAACCTGTTTTTGTTTCGGCTTCCAAACATTCCTCCTACGAAACCTACACAAAATCCTACGTCACCTCACTTCACTGTCTGTAACTCCCCCAAACAGCCATCAAATCATACAAAACAATATCCTACATATTTTTTACATTCTCCACAACATCCTCCTAAATTTTTGTGTCAATCTGACATCATTTGGTACACCAAAAGCTTTTTGAAAGTCTTTTAAATCATATTTACAATCCTACCACTTTAATCCCCATCACCTTATTTCTAAATTTTTTTTGTTATATTGTTATCTCCCTCTTTTCAAAATTTTAAAATTATTCTTGGTGGTTCAATTATAGATTGATCATTCTCTATTCTGTCTTCAGTAAAATTACTTTTAAAATTTCTATGACAAGACTAAAAAAGATGCCCTTTTATTACTAGTCCAACTAAAGTAACTTTATTTTAGGAAGACGTATTAAAAATAATATTTTCGCAGCTCAAGAAATCATGCTCTTGAGCTTCCAAAAATTGATGTAAAAGGGAAATTATGGGGTAATTAAACATAAAATAAAAATCAGCGGGAATTTGACCGAGGGCCATTTCATGAGAGAGTTCTTGTTGTTAATATCACTTCAATTCAAAATATTTTAAGCTTTCAAAAATTTTCATTTTAACCACAGCGGAGTGCCTATTTTTTGGGTCTTATTAATAGTTGCATTTAAATTCTTAGACAATTTGTAAATATGTTGATAACTACGAACACAAATTTTTCTCACCTAGTGGTAGGTTGGTTCTCCTAACTATATCCCAACATAATCCCACTTTATTAGCTAGATGTCGTGTACTTAATAATTTATTTAATAAAATCAAGCTCGTAATAATATTTTTTTGATGAGAAATATGGGGTCTAAAAGTATTTGAGCTTTTTTAAGTATTAGAAATTTGATGATCTAGTAGAAGGCGCTTTCCATCAAATTGTGGTGAATTTTAGAGCCAAAACTATCTTGTGATCTTGTCTTTTGAAAGCTTAATATTGTTTCTATAAAACACCCATCTATTTTCTCTGCTATGATTTTCTCATTCTATTAATTTGGAAAGAGTCGTTGAACAAGAATTTCATCTAGCCTTTTATGAATTGGAATAACTCTAATTGTCGTTTTAGCTTTTGGCGTGATAATTGGTCTAACTTGGGATATTCTTAGTGAGTCCAATCGGGTCCCAAGATGCTGTTCATATCTTGTTTAATTGATCAATGCAACTGGAATGTTAACCTTATCAGCAACCTCCTTCTCACATAGTCGGTCAATGTGATTTGTTTCCAAATGTCAGATTGCTACACAAAATATCTTCTCATGTAATTTTGTATATATTGCCAAATTTTTGTTAAACTTGGTTAAGATATTTGCAGAAGTCATAAGCCCAAAAATCGGCTCGAAGGATTTGGAATAACTTCATGCCATCATCATTTTATTCTATCTTTAGTTAGAGGGTTTTTCATGGTTTTAATTTAGTTGATACTGTTTTGCAGAGTAAAAGCTACCAGCTATCCTCTAAATGTGCTTGTTGCATTATATTGAAATTCTTGAGCATTTTTTTCTTGCTATTCATTTTTCCTATGATGTTTGGAGGTTTTTTAAAATTTTAATGCTGTTTAGGCTGTGGAGCATATCTTTGTTATGGATCGCATTTTCTTATGAACTTCTAGTGCTGATGTTAAAAGTAAAAAGCCTCGTTTGGGTATTATTTTTTTTCTCAATTGTCTATTGGCACTTGCGGGCTGCCAGAAACAAAGCTAAACATAATTCTATTCACATCAATGCTTGAGTTGTTATTATCAATGTGATCTAGCATATTTATTTACAGTTGCTAGCTATAATTATCCTATTCTTAGTCATACTAGCTTGAACATGCTAAATTTTAAATCCATATTTCTTGATTACCCTGGAGAGAATTATCAAAGTGATTTGTTTACTCTCTTGCAAAAGTTCAAAATAATCTTTTCTCTTTTAAATTCTTTTTTTGGTCTCCTTACTTTTATTTAAGTGTTTTTTTTTAATTTCTATCATTATTTCAGCGGTTATATCTGAAACATGTTTCAATTTCCATTATTGTACAAGTTGTGCAATTTATTCTCATGCTGGAAATTATTCGTTGACGTCTCTCCTCGTCTCTCTACATCGTTTATCGACGCTCGACTAATTGCGATTTATCGCCTCTTTGTGTCTCTCAACAATGCTCAGATGGTTCTTCGTCGATGAGGGACAAGTTTCTTCGTCAACATCGACGGTCCTTTGTCGACGTCAATTTCTTTGTCGATGAGAAATGCAGGTTTTTTCGTCGACATCGACGCTCCTTCGCCAACATCGATGAGAGGCACAAGTGTCATCGTCGACATTGACGCTTAGATAATGGCAAAATCGATGAAGGACATCGTCGATGAGAGAAGCATCTACACAGATAGATGAGAAGATAGGCTGAGGAAGAAATCGCAAGCTCGTCAACTAAGAATTTCCGGCTTGAGAATAAATCGCAATGTAGAATAAAAAACTAAAGAAGTCACAATCTGTGCAATGGAAGTCACAACCTGCTACGAATATGCCCGATGAAGTCACAATCTGTGCAATTATTTACAATAGTCAAGAACTATTTTGAACATTTTGCAAGAGTTCAGGGACTGTTTTGATAATTTTCTTTGTAGCTTGGGTTCTATGTGCAGCTTGGGCGGTGTGGCTTGGAGCCAGCTACTGCTCCACATGGCTATTCCAAGTTCCTTTACTCTTGGGTTTGGAATCTTAATCTATTGCTTTGGGGATGGTGGTGTCGACTGGTCCCAGTTTTTTTGTAAATCTTTGTCTGTAATGGTTTTGTTAGTCTTTACTAATTTGTGTTTGGGTTATGATGAATGGGCTTTTCTGAGATACTTGATGAGCGTTTTACAAGCAATGTTGGTCAATTGAACATTTTCTGCAGCCTCTTTTAGCGGATGACAGCTAAGGGACTTTTGGCCTCAACCTTGTTGCCTTGAGCCTTGTACCTGTTCAAACATATTTGCTACATTGGCCTGATGAATTAGGAAGGCTTGTGCAATCTTTTTTGAGTATACGAGCCAATGATTTGACCCAGCTAACTAACTATAAATTAGAGTTCCAGACAGAGATAAATGGAAACTTGGTAACCAGTGGATGGAAGCTATGCTCGTGGTTTCAATCTATGCAACATTATTGTCTTCGTTGGTGTTAGCTTCTGGCGTTCCAACAGATCTGATCCCCCTAACCTTTACCCTGGACTTTCATGGATTATCCCCATTTTTGCAATCCCTTTTTTCATTTTGTAGTTTTTCTTTCTAGCCTCTTTTGAACTATTTAGACTTTAGAGTCTCCTAAATGTATTTTTATTTTTAATTTAATAAAATCTTTTCTTTTATCTTAAAAAATTATTACATATATATGTATGCTATGTCTCTGTGTGCTGATGCACTTGTGCCTATCTATAAAATTTAAATTAAGAGATGGGTTTAACTCATTGCTTTCGATCTACAAATCAACATTGTATTTGGATTAATGTGTTTAAATCAATAAGATTGAGCTTTAAGAGAAAAAAATTATGTCAGGTCATTCTGACTAATTATTGGTCAGGATGTCATCCTTATTGTGCCATAGGACATACAAATTGTACAGTTTGAAATGCTGATTTTAATAAATTCTGTAATTCAAAATGTGTCATCCTTTGTATTGATATTATGTGGAAGACGCCCCTGCCCTGGCTATATTTTTGTTAGGATATTTGTCCTTTTTTGCGTGCTTGAGAACCCAGATGTTCTATTATCCATGTTAATGGAGGAAGTTACGTCTAATTCTGAAATGTTTTCTTCTTACCTACCCTATTCTTTCTATTTACATTAAAACTAGATCCTCACTCCTGTCATTTTCAAATAAATGTATTAGGTGCTAATTTTGGAGATGTGAAATTTTTTATTAAATATTCAAATAAGATTTGTATTATGCATATAATAATACTCCGTGTTAATTCGGTTAAAAAACTGCACTTGTACTATTTAGGCAGCAGCTTCATTTTTTCATAGTTGAGTTAAAAGATAATAACTCTTTATATCATGAATGCAGGAGAGTGAATGGCACCTAACAAAATTGCTTATTGCAGTAGCAGTCATGAAAGATATAGAAGAAGTTCTAACTCACGTTGCAAACAACAGGCCTCTGTGGATAAATTTGCTCATTTCTGTTGATTCCCGAGTGGAGAAATCGTTAGCTATTTTGAGACCACAATGTCTAAGTGATTACAGACTTCTAATTGCGTCTCTTGGTTGGCCGCCATCTTTTTCATCAACTATTGTGGATAAAGATGATTGCATGGCACTGTTGAATTCATTATTTTCTATCCAGGGGGTAATGAAAGCCAGATTTTCTCAGAGCTTTGTGGCATTATGTTCCCTGCAGCAGCTACAAATGAAACGTGAAGCGCGCTTGACTTGTATGCAGAGAAATCAAACAAATAGTAATAAGGATTTCAAAGGTGTGCCTGAAGTGCCATTCTTTAGATATGGGCTTTGGCCAATTGATGAACTGGTGAACCCTCTCACCGTACGGATGGAATACCATTTTTCCAAATGGTTAGATCAGCCAAAGTTCATCTTTGCACTTGTCTACAAAATGATCCAAAATTTTTTGGATGGTGTTGAGAACGTTTTTCAGCCTTTGATTGATAATGCCAGGTTTTCGGGGTGTAGTGCTAAGGAAGCTTGGGTAATAGCAATGGTGAGGATGCTTTTGAAGTATTTAGAAAGACAGGTTTTTTCTGCCCTTGTAAAGCACCACCACAGCATGGACACCGACTCGGAGATCACGTCTTCATTTCTTAATATGGTTGATCTCATGATTACTTTTGATAAGAGGATGAGTGTTCTCTCTTCTCCAGGAACTCATTCTACTGTTTCACTTGCTTCTATTTCGGAGCTTGCTCCTACTTTTTCAATAATGTCCATATTCAATGAGCATTCTGATTGGCTACAGCTGTGGGCAAAAATAGAGGTGAAAGATGCTGAAAGAAGGCTAAAACCTCTGCTGGAGGATGAGAGAAGCTGGTTTGAAGCCTTGGTTGATCAAGATGGACACACCTCTGACAAAGAAGATTCCTTCCTACTTTTAACTAGAGAAGATTTTAAGGCTCCCTTAATCACAGATTCTGTTTTCAACTCAGCATGGGCAATGATAGAGAGAGGCTTAGCCTTACCTTGCATCAGGAGTAAAAATCAATTCATCATCTCTTCCGCAAATTTGTTTTTGAGCCATTTCTTCATCACCTTGCTTCAGCACAGCAGAGACGTGGAATTCGTGGAATTCATGGATGCTATTTTGGATAACGCCCAATTATTGAGAATTTGCAGAGCCGTAAATACTGCCAGATACTCTGAACATGTTCTGCGTGAGTGGAGCGAGGATGTGAATTTGATGGAAATGCGTGCATCTGAGCACCATCCACATAATTCATTGTTTGAGGATGGAATAATGTTCTTGGTGAAGCTGCATACAGATTGTCTCGAGCAGATTGTGACTGCTTTTCTTGTTCACTTTGATGCTTTATGCTCGAACTATGTTCGAGCTACTGACCAATGGAAGAAAATAAAGCAAGTCGACTCAGAATTTGGCATCCAGCGGGATGAACCTTATCTGTCCATATCTCCTAGTTTGGTTGAAGCTTTGGACATGTTGAGAGATCGGCTCCAGTTCTTAAAGCTGAACCTTAACCAACTGGACTTTCTAGATTTCTGGAGAAGCATTGCAGGAGGGCTTGATCATTTCTTTTTTGCTAGTATCCCAATAAGGGATGCAGGTTTCTCTTCCCTGGGGGCCTATCAGTTCAACACTGATATGAAGGCTCTTTTCTTTATATTCAATTCATTTTGCTCCAGGCCCGAAGCATTTTTTCCGTGCACCAGCAGTTCTTTGAAATTGCTGAAAAATTGTGAGGATGATTAGATCAGCTGCTTAAGCTTTTGTCACAGGGGCCATGTTCGGCTGCATCAGAAGATTGCCTGCAACTTGGAGGATGATTTCATTTATCTCCAATTCAGGCTGAAAAGGTGCTAAGGAACTGAATGTAGATCATGTGAGCCCTATGTAGCCGTTCTGTTCTTTGATTAATTTTTTGTTTTCATACTTGTAGCACACAATGCATCTTTTTAAACTCAAGATGATTAGGTAATTTAATCTACCAATATTAAGTTATTTATAGCATGAATTCAGAAAAGTTGAAAAATAACCAATAGAGAATTACAGGTGGCAACCGCTGTATAATAAGATAAAGGGTTGCTGTACCAAAAGCGTAGTACCTATGGTCTGAAATAAATAATTGATTCTTTTGTAGTTATTTTCAAGGCTATGCTTTTTCGTATAGTTACAGATCCCCTGTAATTACTTTATGCCTTCAGAAAAGAAGCTATGGCTGACTTGGCACAACTAATGAGGTTGAGTTAGTACTGTTTCAATCAAATGTGATTATTGTTCAAATCTAGATGATACTGCTAAGGTCCAATCATTAGTAGAGCCACTACATTTATAATTCATTCATGAATCCGCCACTCTGAGAACTAATAGCGACACAGAATTAATTGCTTTTTTGTTAGAATTAAAAGCTTGGAAGCTATTCTAGCTTCAGATATTAAGTGTATTGATATGTCAACGAGTGCCCATCAAGTTTCTTAATCTTCTCTTAAAAATAGAAGGGAAAGATGTCTCTGAGATAGATGGAGGTATTAATGAAGAAGTAAAGTACACTATGAGCATCTTGTGCTGTATTCTTGCCATCGTCATAGTTGAAGATTAGAAGCAAACCTCCAAGTTTCATACATTTTTAGCACTGGAAATGGTGTGCAGACTAACTAATGATAGTGGAAATCATATGGACACAAATTTAAATTTGCACTTAATGATAAATCTTAAAGTCGGGCCATCTCTTCAACTATACAAAGGATAAAATTGCTTTTTTTGTATACCAAAGGTTTCTTTTGTAAATTCAATTTATCTTTACCTTTTGAAGAAATTTGTTGTGATGTCTTGCTAATTGATCAACCCATGCTTAAGGACTATCTTGATTATATATTTGAATAAGGTAGAACTCCCAATGAAGGAAAGATATCTGTCTTTTACTTAAATAATAGGATGGTATGTCTAAAACCATTGGCCCAAAGCTTCCACAAGCTGTCCTTCAAAAAGAAAGACACTTCTTAGAGATATGCCCAGATGTGTCATCTGATTAGTTATTACCAAGCAGACATTATTCAATGTGCAAGTTCTTGGATTATCGTTGCTAATATCTTAACTTATAGGATGAATTTTATTGAACATGCTGAGCTGAAAAGATTATATGTTGTTAGAGTTTGAGGTTTTGGGTACTTCTTGCATATCTCTAATCCCAAAGAAAGACAACTGTTTGATTGCCAAGCTATTACTTAAATCACTGAAAAATATTGTTTTTGATCTCTAAAGACATGTTAGATATGCTAATAAGAATCATTATTTTTTTCAAGTAAATCTAAGTAGACATATCTTGCAAAAAAAACACTTAAGAAATTAAGAATAGACTTGCTAATTAGTGTGCTACCTTATTGTAAAAAATCATTTTAGTAAAAAAAATTGAATGGGGTTTTAGAGATGCTTAAATTATCGTAAATAATTTTTTATTGTAGTACAATATTTTAGATATTCGAGGCACTATTTATTACTAAATAATTTTTTTTTTCTTTATATAATAAGATTATTTTAATTGATTGTTATCAACTAATATTCTTTATATAAGATTATTCCAAGTTAAAAATTGCTATTAAATTTAAAATGTCATGAAATTATATGATAAAATCTTAAAATGGGTAATACATATATTATTAGAGAAAAGCATCAAAATAATCTCTTGATACTTGCAAGATATTCAAAGTAATCATTCACTCTTGTAAATATTTTTTTGGCCCGTTGAGTTTTATTTAAGTGATTTTTTTTTTATCCGTAACTTCTTGCCCTTTCTGTTTTAAAATTAAGGGTAAAAATGTAATTTCAGCGGCTTGTTGCAATTTCCTTAAATTTTTTTCTCCTATAGCTTCGAATCAACGAATCAATGAAGCCAACAAGCTTCAAATCGATGAAGACGAAGCTTCAAATCGGCGAAGACGAAGCTTCGATTCGGCGAGCTTCAAATTGACGAAGCTTCAAATCAGGAATGAGCGTAGACGAGGCTTCAAATCGGCGAAGTTGAAGCTTCAAATTGGCCACCCAGTGTAATTGGTGAATCAACGAATTTGAATCGGCGAAATGACGGATTGGCAAATCAATGAAGGTGAAGGTGTCACCGTGATGCAACGCATGCTAAGTCTTTCTAAGCTCTGACAAAATGGTGAAGGCGCCACCTACAAATTGGTGAATGCATTACTTGCCACTGGAGTTACGCCTTTTCCTTCAAATTATGAACGAAAAAATTGAACTTTACGGACAAATAATAGTAAGGACCAAAAAAACCACTTGAATAATACTCGATGAATAAGAAAAAAAGTACTTAAAAAATTTGTGGACAATTTTGAATATTTTGTAAGAATTAAAGAGTCATTTTGATAATTTTTTCAATATTCTTAGGAGTGAAGTTTTAAAATATGGATGTTGAGATTTTGAGAGTAAAGCCAACTTTATGTGAAATTTTATTGTTAGTTGTATTCGCGGAGTAAATAATTTATTTGGTGAATCAAATATGAGAAAGCTTCAAAATAAAGATGCAGGGTGATAGAAACAAGATCTTCAAGTTAAGATTAAAGATAAAAAGGACGTGTTATAAATATATTTAATATAAGATTGAGGAGAATTAGAATAAATTTAAACTAATTTGTTGTGAGCATAACATAACAGTTCATGATACTAAGAGTGTAATATTCAAGAATTTATATCATAAATTAGAAACTTTTGAGGGAGAGGTACATTTATAAGCTAGCCAAATTAAGAAATTAAATAATCAAATATTTGCGTCACATTAAATATATTAAATATGATAATAAAAAAAATTATGGATGAAAATATTCAACTTGGGTGGATATTCTATTGAACTTCTTAATGAAGGTTGCACCAGTACGTTTAATATAAGTGAGCCTATTAGTTGTAAAATTAATCTTAATTATGCTTTCATTTGCCTTAAATTTGAAATGCTTTAAAGAAAATGAAGAGCAGAAAAGTAGTAGAGTCAAATGACTTTATGTGATGGCTCGATGCGGTTAGCAAAAACTAATCCAAAATTAGATATATTTTCTACAGGATCATATTGGATGGTTAAGTAAAATAGCATACAAATTATATCATTTATCCATAGCCATATAAAATAAGGAGGATAATTTCCATTCAATTTAACATAAAAGTATCGAGAATAATATATCTATAAAATAAATGTTCTAAAATAAATATCCATCAATTATACCATACAACTTATTTTATTATCACATAAAATGTTACAATCTTAAAAGGGTAAATTCATGATTGTTACTTGAATTTATTGCAATGGTTCTTTGAGTGTTTTCCCTTTTAAGCTAGCTCAGCATCCTTTCGTTGTGCTTGACTTAGGGCATCATTATAAAATAATGCATTTGAATTCACAGTAATTAGAGAATGCTTTAAGTAGGATATCAAATGTTACAATCTTTCAAGTATCAAAAGTGATATTCAAATATAAGAGAATAAATGATACAAATTGTATAAAATCTTGGGTAAAGCATAAAGATGTTATAAATTTCTGCAACCAAATTATTCGACAACATTAAATATTTAATGCCATAATTATGTGTAACAACTCAAGGTTGTTAATCCTTATTTTTTAGTCTAATCAATATATAATCATTTTTATTAGTCTAAAAAGGTTGCTTAGAACAAACTCTAAAAATTTAGAGTGATTCAGAGTTCATTTGAATATTTTGATTATTTTAATGAATTTATTTAATTAAAAAATTAAGATAGTTAAATTGACCTCCAAATCAAGATCAGAGTTCATTATTGAACTTGTCACCCCCAAATTAGCTAAAGGTGAAATTTTGAGATTTTTCAGAGCTCGTTTGATTATATACTTTTTTATTAATTAAATGATTAATATTTAATAATTAAAATAATATCTAATTAGCCAACGACGTTAGACCTGTCGTCTGATCAGACGACGGGTCTAATCCCAATCGTGGATTTGTAACAACCCATGATTGCTACTTGAATTTTAATCACAAAATTAGCTTAAAAACCTCATTATTAGTCTTAAAATTATCTTAAGATCAATCATTGAAGTTTTGATAAAAATTAAAAGTCATTTGAGGAAAAATCAAAATTTGGATCAATATAATTAATTTAAGAATTGGGAAAATTATTTTAACATCAAATCAAAAATTTGACTTCATTTTTGAATTCCTCACACCCAAATTAGCTAAGGGTTAAATCTTGAGATTTTTTGGAGATCATTTGGATTAATATTTGAATTTATTAGGTTTGTATATTTAATTAAATAATTAATTATACATTTATATATAAATAACTAGCCGATTGGATTGAACGGCGAAAGGTCCACTGTTCGATTTGTCTCGATGGGTAACAAGCGCCTCTGATTCGATCAGAGCCGTTCAAATGCAAGCGCGGGCCCAAGGTTGGGATAGGCCCACGATCGGGCTTGTCTTTGGGTTGTCGTCTCGAGAGACGACACTTGAGGGAGGAAATGCCGATTTGAATCGACGGCTTTGTCGTCGATTCACCCTATCAAAGACAAGCCAAACCCATCTATGAGGGTTGTCTTGACTAATTGAGCACGAAGGGTGACCAGAACCTTTGCGTTGAAGCGGCTCACATGAACGAAATTTTCAAACGGCGCTGGCCATTACTCACCTACCTTAGCATTTACTTTGCTTACTTCGATTCAATTTACTTTCGTAAATCTATTTCACTCCCATCTGAATAATCATCGAGCTTCGATCAGGCTTGAACGAACTCAATCGAAGCCCGATACGCATTGGGGCTACAGTCCCCAACAGTGCCCGTGAAATGGAAATTAGGGCATCACAAATTCAGGTGAATGAGCTACCAATCGATGGGGTTTTTGTGTGCGTCTTGTAAGCCTTACTGATTTTGACCTACAATACGAGTCTCGAATCGACCTGTGCTAGGAGTGACATGATGCCCTAGTTGGCGTCACTCGTCCCCGACATGGAGATGAACAGTATCGAGCGGGTCACCTAACCCACGTAGTACAATTTGTGAGCTGTACGCATGCGGCGCCTTGCGTGTGCGGCTTGCGCGCCCATGGACGGGCAATGACTTGCGGGCATGGGAAAATAATTATGAATTAGTTAAATTGAAAATTCAGAATATTATATGCCTCATATATTCTTAACCAATGGTCCAACTGTATTATTGTTATATCTCATTTTGCTCATAAAAATGTGTAGAATATTATGATAGTATTTAATTTGCAATTTGATATATATTTTCACCTCGTAATACTACCTACAGTCACTCTTTGTCTCTGTTAATAGATGGTTACTACTGTACCTCTTTCATCAATCATCTTGTCAATAAATATAATCTGATTTAATTCTTCTTGGATTCTAATACCATGACACTTATACAACTCAGATTGAACTATTAATCCTGGGTCATCCCCTCCTTCTGCGGTCTCTAACAATTCCTCAATCGAGGCCACCACATTGCTAGAGATAATAAGAGTCTTGGACGACACCCAAGCCAAGCTATTCGAGGGGATGGAGAGAATAATAATCGCACTTGCTAATCAGAATTCACCTCCGTCATCAGTAGCCCCACTTAATAATCCATATAACGGCTGTACAAAGCCTCATCCCGATGGAAGGTGCTACCATGGCACGAGAGGCTATTATACTTGTAGCTGACAGGGTCATAACGTCCAACATTGCATACATAATAAAACCATTGGCGGCGCTTGCATTCATCGTTCCAAGCACCCTCAGGCTGCGGCATTGAATAAAAAAAAAAAAAGAAGGAAACTGGCTAACACACCTCAACCCATTTTGGCAAGGCCTCCACAAAGACAGAGATACAGCGATGGGCTTAAAGGAACCTGCACCCATTTAGGTATGGCCAAAAGTAATGCTCTTATTTCAGGTACACCTATTCAATTATCTAATTATTCTCATTATTTAAGTTTTACAGTCACTTCATTATTAATTCTTATTCTTAGTCATCCTCAAATCTTACTTGTACTATATTAGGGTGTCACATTGGATAATTACTTATTCCTATCTTAGGTAGTCAAACATTTAGATCTATGTCATGATTTTGTGACTCATAGCAATAATTCCTTTATCGAGTAGCAACTTACCCAGCTAGGTAAATGATCTCTCACTCTTTATATTAAACTGAATGATAGAATCTATTAATTAGGCGAGTCATAATTGTAACTCAAAATGCCAATTTAGCATTTTCTTAGGTCTCTAACCATTTACTCCATTAAATTAAACAGTCAAAAAGCTTTGGTCTTTAATGGTAAACATTTGGATTCTAGTAGTATCCCAGCATTTTTCTTAATTCAGGATAGATCTTGTAAATGACTTATTCACCCTTGCTTAAACCCTTAAGTGGTGAATATCACTTACGTATAGAACCACAAGGATCCTTGAGCCTTAAATCATCCTATGCTTAGTAGGAGGTACCACATACTAAGTGATAATCCTATCCCATAGTACAGAGTCTTGTGATATGAATGAGTATTTAATTTGTAATCTTGGAAAGCCACATTCAACCCAGTTCAATGTCAACTTACCTCTCTTTACTTACATCCTCACTCAAGTAATAGCTAACCTTCAAATTAATTAAATTCTCTCTAATATTAATAGTGAGATTAAATTTCAAAGGTCTAACCTTAAATCTTAAGTCCTAGAACTCTAAATGATAAACCCTAGTACTTTCTCATTCCTTGCTTCTGCTTTGTCCCAAACCACTACTGCTTCATTCTTCCTACTTAAGTGATGTCAAGGACGACATCGTTCTTAAGTGGGGGAGTCTGTAACAACCCGAGTTGTTACTTTAGATAATTAGGGTTAACCCTAAGTCTTAAACATAATTAGATGTGCTAATTAGGTCAATGGAGTCAACCTCCTAAACCTAGCACAAATCAGGAGTCAATTGGATTGAATCCTGATTTCTAGAAATCCGGAAACCCTAGCAATTGACCTATTTAAATTGACCTTTGATCGAAAAACGGACACCACCATTGCGTTTCTTGACCCCAAATTAGCTTGGGGTGAAGTTTTCGTATCAATCGGAAGTCGTCAAATTTCGACGAATATTTTAATAATAAAAATATCACAGAAATCGAGGTATCAAATAACTCGTCGGATCGAAAATCCGACTGCGCCATTGAATTTCTTGACCCCAAATTAGCTTGGGGTGAAGTTTTCGTATCAATCGGAAGTCGTCAAATTTCGACGAATATTTTAATAATAAAAATATCACGGAAATCGAGGTATCAAATAACTCGTCGGATCGAAAATCCGACTGCGCCATTGAATACTTGACCCCCAAATTAGCCAGGAAAAACATGTTCAAATTTTCTGAAATTTTTTCAAAAAAAAAAATTAAAAAAAAAAAAATTATTATTTTTTTATTTTTTACTGTAGCTAACGGCGTGCCGTTAAGTACTTAACGGACCCGTCACTGTAGCTGACGACGCCGTCAATCTGGACGGCGCCATCTCCGCCGTTGGATCGGCCCAGATCCAACGGCTGCGGAGTCGTCTTCCTCGACGACTCCTCCCGCGTGACACGAAGTGGACTGGGTTCGGTCCGCCGAACCTCCGGAAGGTGAAGGGTCACGCCTTCAGGTCGGGTCCGCGTCATCGCGGGTGGGGCCCACCCGGCCACGTGGCCGCCTACGGGCCCGCCACGTGTCAAGTGGGGGCCACCGCCCCTTCAACCGGGCTGAGTCAGCAACCCGTGGGACCCACAGTGCCACGTGGCAGCCTCTGGCAGTGCCACGTGTCAGGTGGGCCCACTGTCCAGTTACCCGAGCTGAGTCAGCAGCCCGTGGGACCCACAGCGCCACGTGGCAGCCTCTGGCAGTGCCACGTGTCAGGTGCGACCCACTGTCCAGTCACCCGAGCTGAGTCAGCAGCCCGTGGGACCCACAGCGCCACGTGGCAGCCTCTGGCAGTGCCACGTGTCAGGTGCGACCCACTGTCCAGTCACCCGAGCTGAGTCAGCAGCCCGTGGGACCCACAGCGCCACGTGGCAGCCTCTGGCAGTGCCACGTGTCAGGTGGGACCCACTGCCCAGTCACCCGAGCTGAGTCAGCAGCCCGTGGGACCCACAGTGCCACATGGCAGCCTCTGGCAGTGCCACGTGTCAGGTGGGCCCACTGTCCATTCAGCTGTGCTGAGTCAGCAGCCCGTGGGGTCCACTGTGCCACGTGGCAGCCTCTGAAGGTGCCACGTGTCGGTGGGGCCCACTGTTGATTAATTAGAAATTAATTAAGTTACTGTTTAGCCCTAATTAATTACTATTAGTGGTTAATTAAAGTATGATTAGTACTAATTACTTTTAAACAGTAACTTTAATTAAATAATTATAATTAAAGATTAATTAAGGATTAATTAACTGTTAATTAAATCTTAAATAATAATTAGGATAATTAATTACTTTTGAACAGTAAAACATAATTAATTATATTTAATTTAATATTAACAAATAATTAAGATTAATTAAACAGTAATTAGCACTAATTACTTGCTACAGTAAAATTAATTAATTAATAATTAAACAGTGATTAATTAATTACAAATTTTAGGAATAAACAGTAAATTTAAATAATTAATATAATTAGAGATTAATTAAGATTAATTAAAAAGTGATTAACACTAATTACTTTGCTACAGTAAATTAATTAATTAATTAATATCAATTAATAATTAATTAAAAATCAGAAATATTATATTTAAACTTTAGGAATAAACAGTAAAATAATTCAATTTGAATAAATGAATAGTAAAATAATTCAAATTGTATTTTTGAATAGTAAAACTTAAAAGTTTAATAACTTTTTGTAGGATGATCCAAACATAGCCAATATGGGTCTTAAAATACTCAGAAAAATATTTAGGATCAAATGACGTGATGTAAAATTTTGTTTCGGGGTACGCATAACGAGGTAGCATTTTAGAGCCTCTTTAAGACCCCATAACTTTTTACCCGATTATCGAAACATAGTCAATATGGGTCTTAAAATGCTCAGGAGAGCTGCCCCATCACTGTGGTAGTATTAGTTTTCCTATTTGGACATCAGGACAAATAGTCAACTCTAGAATTTAGAGTTGACTTTAGTGAAAAATGACCAAAATGCCCTTGGACTTCAAATGGCCATAACTTGGTCAATTTAACTCCAAATCCAAAAATTCAAGAAGCTACCTAGTTTAGAATTTCAATGTCATCATTTTCACAGAAATAATATTTAGGATTTGAACCCTAAAATTTAGGAAAATGACCAAAATACCCCTAGCCTTATTTTAGCCATAACTCGGTCGTTTCTCGTCCAAATTGGACGTACTTACTGTCTATCTTCAAGTTAGACAGTAAAGAATTAGTTGGAGAAGAGCAAACTCAGTTTGGACCCCTAAATCAAAAGTTGATTGACCCGTAAAGTAGGGGCAAAATAGTCATTTTACTTTAAAATTGGAAATGCGCAACTTTAGCCCTTAATTAAAATCTTAGAATACTAGGATTAATAATGTAATCATATTAGTACTATGTAAGTAAATAAAACAAGTCATTAAATTGAATTCCAATAATTTTTCCTAAGTCTTAAGCATCCCACCTTAAGGACCTTTCCTGAGAGTAGGACTAGATCATATGTTAGTGTTCATTCATTGGGTAAATTGGGTTACCCTATGGGTGAAACCTTGGTTTTAGTAGTTTCTAGATACTATTTTATTTTACAACCCATTCTGATTAGTTTATCTTTTAACTTTATATTTAAGATAGGAGATTCATCATATTAAGTATGATTACTTAATAGGATCTGCCTTAACTAGTAGATCACTTATAGTATAAAACCTAGAACTTAGGTCTTATCCAGTTGAGATTATGTGATTAAACCTAAAATCTCGTAGTGTTTAATCCATAATCTATAGGTGTAGAAGATCTTGATCAGATCTTAGTTAGAACATCTAAATTCACAAAAATTAGGACGTATGATTTATTTGTTTAATTCGTAGTCATCTATCTGATTGAACTAGATTTGAACCTTATCAGTTCCAATCCTTTTTAACTTATAAGGATGAATTTCTGAGTTACACTTGATAGTAGGAAAACAGTGATCCTGAACTTGTGTAACTTAGAATAGTTAGCTGGTTAAGTAGAAAACAAATGATATCACCATGTGTAGTCGAGTCTCTTGCTTACTTGTTATTTGTTGCTACGCATATCTTGTAATTTTGTGCCTTATATTTTCTTTGAACATATTATATAAGACATTTGATGCATAAATAAAATATTAGAAAATTATGGAGACTCCTTAGATTCCTTATGAAAATATTAAAGTAAATAAGTGAAATGATAATGAATTGATGTGATTGAGCTACCTCTTAGTGTTCTTTTGATCATACCGAATGTTGCCCTAGCCGTATTGTGCTAGGAGTTGCCCTAGCCGTACTGTGCTAGGATATTTCGGTATGATAGTTGGTGACCTAACCGTATCGAGCTAGGAGTAGCCCCAGTCGTATCGTGTTAGGGCCATATATGTGACTGTTGTTGGCTTAGTCGTATCGAGCTAGGAGTAGCCCTAGCCGTATCGTGTTAAGATCTTCAGTTTCTTTTGGCGAGCTAGTGTAGCTCTTTTCTGTATGGCAGTTGATGTATTATAGATTTATATGCAGTTGTGGTTGTTTCAGTATATTCTTTTTTTTTTTCAGTCAGCTATTTCCTTGTATTGCTTTATATATATTTAGGATGTTAGAATCTTGCTGCTATATGTATATATCACTGCTGAGTTATTCATTTTTAATTAGCATATTATTTTTATTGATCACCAGCATATTTAGGATGTAGAATTTTTCTTCCAGCATTTATTCAGTTATATTTACACTTAAATGCCTTTCCTTGATTACTTATTATGCGAGGCATGCTTCAGCCTCTTTTCTTTGCCTTGTTTTTACTATAGAGCATAGTATATAGTTTGCCTTTTTACTTGTGTTACTTACTGCTCCTGTATTTACACATCATGCTTAGAAGTAAATGGTAAAATGGTGATATTATATAACCTTATTAAAAATTCAGCTTAAAATGTACTTAGACAATTGTCTAATCAGATTTTTCTTTTTTTTTTTTGCTGGGGCCCTACATTGTGAAACCGACAATGACAGACTCCTTTCAGTTAGACGAGCAGGAGTTAGGTGTGGAGCCGTACCCCGAGGAGGAGCCCGTAGAATAAGCTGCCGTTTAGTCCTCTTATACTTCGAGTGAGAATGAGTGGTTTTCATTCTATTTTTATTTAAACATTTTAAATTATGTAATAATACAGGTACCATTGATTGTATATTGGATTTTATGCTTATATTATGAGTCTATTATTCTTATTTATACTGTGATGCTTGGATGGTTTACATTTCCTTAAATCGCTTTCGTACTCTATTTATTTACTTATATAGTGACTGTTTGATTAATTCTGAGTTAACCTTCCTCTAATCAGGTGGATTGTGGAGTTTATCCTAATCCAATGCTAAGTGAGGGGTTAACCAGAGTGACACCCCACCCTTAATCTAAACCTATTGAGGGTTAAGGGTGAGGGTCACCACATATAAACATCTCGTAGAAGAATATCAACAAAGAGTACAAAACCTGAATAAGAAAAAAAATCAACAGACACTCAAACAACAAAATTCAATCTCAATGTGCTCTGTGAGATAAAGAACCTTCTCTAAGCAAGGCTGTGCATCCTTGAAATTGAGAACCACAAGAGCAAGATCAGCAGTAATAGCTATATAGAACATATTAAGCCCAGCAGAAGCGAAAAAAAACATTCCCAATGTCATAGGATAGACACAAGCCTTCCACAAAGACCTCTTACACTCTTCAAAAGAAGCATCAATTGCTCCACCGATGGCAACAAAATTCTCTTCCAAAGCTTCCCTGGATTCAGTATAGATTCTCACAGCCTCAATTGCGTCATTCGTCCAAGGGCTTGGGGTTATGTCGTCGATGGTACAGCAGAAGTCCTGTGAATTGGCAGAGCTAAGATGCGACATTGTGGCGGGCGAAAAGCGGTGAGAATTGACTTGTTCTTCCATGCCCAAAATAGCTGCTTCATCTGTGGCGGGTCGATCCCCGTCCACAGACAATATCTTCCAGAAATAGCACAATGGTATCACAGCATTGAGAAGCACGCCGAGCAGCATGGCGGAAAGAATCCCAATCAAGAATTTCACAAAGGAGATCTTGCTATAAACAGGTATGACGAGGTTTTGGGGATTACCGATGGTTGTGGCGGAGGAGACAATGTTGGAGCTGGAGACGAGGGCGAGGAAGAAAGGCTGAGGAGGGAGATTGTTCATCCTAGCGATCTTGAGGATGAATTCGATGAGGACAACGTAGGAGGTGTCGTTCGTGAACAAAACGCTGGAAAAGGTAGAGACGAGGCAAGCCCTAAAGAGCAGATCCTTGCCTCCCTTGCTCTTCCACGAGAGCAGCTTGCTGAGGTACGTCGATGCGAATGTCGACGAAGATGTAGAGGACGAAGTGGAGGGAGGAGGGGACGGAGAATGCGGCTTCGGGAGATTAGGCTAGCGAAAGAGGGGATTTTAGGGAAAAAGCTGACGTGGCTTGGAGTGCCACGTCAGCTGCTACGTCATCTAGAAAATGAGGGGGTATTAGAGGGGGTAATGTATCATTATCCTTCAAATAATTTAATACGCTAAGCTGACATTAGATTATGAGATTTAAAGCTAATTAGATTTTCATCATTTTTTTAATCTTTTTTCAAAATTGTTCTAAATTTCGAATAATAGGTCATTTCAGCATGGAACAAAAATCAGCGACTAATCTAAAACGAAAGTCAGTGGGGTAAATTAACAAAAAACATAAATTAGAGAGAAATTAGCTCGTTTAAACGCTCCTTTCCTACACTAATGACAAAGGGTCATTACACTTTCGTATCAATATATGGAAATGTTTCGGCTATGAAAGATATTTTTGGGCTATGTATGAAGCCTTGGAGATTTGCAATGAAGTTAAAATAATTGGGTTCATTAGATAGATACATTATCTTACTTGGGCTCTCTAATATTTACCATGGCTAAAATGATTAGCAATAAACGAACATTGTGTACATTTTTTAAAAGAAGTATGTCATCCACCCATATACCCATTCCCTTTGCTCAACATTGACAATTTAATCAATTTCACCATGTGCTTTTAGATGTATCCTCTACAAAATTTATAGACTAATTGCCAAACCCTAGACAAAAATTGTTAACCATATAGAGAGATTCAAGCCATTCAACTACCAAAAATATCTAATAGTGTTGAGAAAATTTGCTAAGCAATTAGCTATTTCAAATAATAAAAGGGTTTCAATATCAGATGATAATATTTTTTTTTGTGAGATCTATATCAAAAATTAAAAAATATATGAATACTTTTTGCTGTATATTCTTATATAATCATAATATTTTTCATAATTTAAACTAAAACTTATTTAAGCATTTTACTAATTAAAATAAAAAATTTAACTCTTTTAAATATTTAAATAATTCTAATTATATTTCAAATATATATATTTTAAAGTGAATCTCATACTCAAAAATAATTTTATTATAATTTTATGAAAATATTTTATTTTTTTAAGACTAGAAATATTTAAAAAGTTGTTTAACAAACTCAATATATATCAAAATAAAATATTTAGGATCTATAGAATTCTTTTTTTAAATTTTAGTATATAGACTCTAAGAAAAATATCTTCAATCAATAATTTATTTAAACATTCATATAATATATATATATATATATATTAATATGTAGCAATACTCTTAAATTATTAAAAGAGTATTGTTACATGGCTCCCAAATATATTCCAAAAAATATGAATGATTAGGATTTAGAGAATTAAATAGAATAAAAAATAATTATTAAATCCACTTTTACTTGTGGGGCCCATAAAAATATATTTTTTAAATTTTGAATCCTAATCATCTATATTTTTTAAGAGATATTCAGGAAGTAATATTTTTTTTATTAAAAATTAGAAAAACATTTTTCAGCGTTCAAGAAAATAGAATTTTGTTTTGCTCATTTCTTATGCAAAATATAAAATGAAAAAAAAATGTAGATGGATAAGTCAATTGCCGAATACAAGACACGTGGTAGATAGAATGAAGTAGGTTTGACAGGACATTGTTGGATGACAACAGTCCTGAATAGAAGGTTTGGTCAACCACTCGTTGACCCTCTGATGAATGATTAAAATTCTTGATTGATTATCATATATTATAAGTTAAGAATTTCATCAATTATATGTATTTTTTATTTATATCTAACCTTCAATCCAAAAAAATTGAGTATTGTAATATTATCATTGATGCTATTAATAAATTTATAATTGAATATCAATTAAAATTAATTTAATATTAAATTTAAAAATTTTAATAAGAAAAATATTATGTTTATATAAAAATATATATTAAAAAATATTCAGGATTAATAGAATTTTTTTTTATTTTTTTATTTTTGTATATATGCCCAACAAAAAAATATATTCAAATAATAGTCTACTTACACATTAGATTGAGATATCATTTATATATTTAGGTGTATACTAATATGTAATGTGTAATTATAGCAATATTCTATTTAATATGATGAATTGTATTTTTTTATTAATTAAATTGTCATTTAATTCATAAAAATTATAGAAAAAAAAAGAATTTTTTGCATTCAGGCCAGACTTGCTGGGATTCTTTGCATTCGGGTCGTGATGAGCCAGATTCATTTTGTTTTATGCAAAACCTAAGCCCGAGTTCGGTTTTTAGCAAGGGCCGGGTAGATTGGACTGCACGAGGCCCTGAGACCAAAGCGACGCCCGAGCTCAAGTGCATTTAGCCTAGTTTCAATCCGATAGGGTAAAGATATGAACATTATGTCAATAAATAAAATATATATTTATATTGATATAAATAATGCATTTTTTGTAGCTATTTTAATATACTCTATAGAAAAATAATTAAATATCTTTAATAAATTTTATTTATTATTAATTTAATATTAATTTTAAATACATTAATTTCATTATGAGTGGAATGGGCACTGAGCAGCTTAGGGTGAAAATCCAATTCAAGCATTTTTCTGGATATTAAATAAATAATTATTATTATTATTTTGTTGACCGAACAAAGAAGAAAAAAAGAGAGAGAAAGGAGGGCATAGTGGCGCGGGAATCACATGGCGGCCCACGAGTCGAGAGTAGGGAAACTCGGAAAGGAATCCAAATCAAAGGAGGAGGAGTCCGCCGCCGGGCCAGCTGAGCCGCAGGCGGTCGAGGCCGGGCCGAGGCACTCCGGTTCGATAGGCAGATCGGTGTGGGCGATCCGAACCCCGGTGACCTCCTGAACCATCCGGCGGAAATTGGCGGGATCTGCGTTGATGTAGGTCGTGGGAGGGTGCTTGGAGGCCCTGGACCTGCGCTTCGAGATCTTCCTCTGAACCGGCCCACGAACCGCTGCGGATGAACCCGGCTCAGCGGTGGCTTCGCTCTCCCGGCCCAACACCTCCGAGATCCAGGCAGGAGCCCATGCTTCTTCCGACTCCTTCCATGACTCCATCGATCGATGTCTGCCTTTCAGATCGTTGCTCTCTCTATCCTCAGCTTAGCACAACACAGCTATTTCAAATTTTATAACATATATATATATATATATATATATATATATATATATATATATATATATATAAATGCATGAAATCCCGAAAATTTTTTAAAAAAATTACAAAGAGCTCTTTTATATAAATATTGTAAGCATCTCTCAAAAATGAATAAACACAATTTATACATATATCTATATAATTTATATATATATATATATATAGAGGACAGAAAGATTGAAAAAATACGTAGAAATTTAAAAAGTATAAATAAAATTTTCTCATTTTTTTTAATAATATAAAATAATTTAATAATAATTAAAATTAATTGAAATATTTTTCGATTATTATTAATTCATAAATATTTTGAATATTTCATTAAAAGTAATTAAAGATTGACAGTGAAGATATATAAAAATTATTTAAAAAATATTTAAAATTTTTTTAAAATAAAAATAAAAAATAATTCATTTAGTAATAAATATATTTATAGATAAATTATATCCTAATTCTTAGAATTTTTAATCAATTATTATTATTTATTAAATTTAATTTTAAAATTTAAATATTTTAAAATTTTTAAGTAATCTTTTTCTTAATTATATTATTTATTATTAAAATAATTTATCAAAATATTTTCTTATTTTAAAAGAAATCCAATTAACTAATTAACTACTAAAAGTTCTAATTTAAACTCAAAAATAATAAATATTTAGAGATAAAAAAAATAGTAGGCTTAATATTTCAACTTAAGAAGTATTATATTGATGAATATTTTAAGAAATAAAATTTAGTTATTAATTATATGAAATAAATTGTTTGTTTAAATACTCAATTTTAATAAAAAAAACAAATATTTTTACATTTTTTAAATTAAAGAAAAAAACTAATTTTTATAGAGCTGCTTTTACAAAATAATAGCTTTTGGCTAAGTTTTTTATTCTCTTTACTATATATATATATATATAAAAGAAACTTATTTTTTAATAAATAAATAGATTACATATTATATGTATTATAAAATTATATTATATTTTACCAAAGAAATAAAAAAATATCCGTATAATCTTTTGATTGCTTATCTCATTTACTAATTTATAATCATTGATTGAAACCCAGTCCTCAATCTTAGTCCAGTTCTTATTTATAATCTAGCATTATTATACTTATACACTAATATATATTAATATATATATATATATATATATATATATATATATATATAATATTAATTTAATTTACTGTATAAATAAATTATTTATTAGTACGGCTTATATAAAAAATTAAAAAAAAAATTATATTAATTATTGATATTTTTTAACATTTTTCAAATATTAAATGTATAAATAGATTCTTCTCTTCTAGAAACGGTCGACATCGGTGGAAGTTCAGCAAAGATCGCAGGTCAATAAAAACTAGTATTACAAGCTGGGCCTAATAGATTGTAAACTGCATATTTAAAGCCTCAAAGTAGAAGAAGCGAAAATCAGGAATCATGCTACAAGTACGGGCTCATGACCTTCCGGAGAGTAAGAACCAGTATAATCTGTATAAGAGTTAAGACTGACCAAGTATCAAGTTGATAGCGTTCCCGAACCGGGAAATGCTATCATCATCATCCTTTCTTATCTCCGATTAATTATTTGAAACAAAGGTCTCAAGCTAACAAGCCAGCAAATAGAGAAAATTCCACTGTGCAAAAGAGAAGCATATGAGGGATCCAATTCCAGCCTAATAACATGTCACTGTAAGAACAAAAGAGAAGCCGACACCAGTATAGCGTGCAAATTCTTGGAAGAAAACCTTCCTCAACATTTAGCAACTTAAGAAAGAAGAAAGGAGAAGTCATATATATTAGCCGGATCATTTTGATCGTGAGAAGTTTTATGTTTTCAGCTGCCAACAACCCTAATGAACCATCTTTTGCATCTAATCACTACCGAGGTGTGTTAGCTTGACTTATGATTGAAAATGAGGGCATTTCATTCCATCCACAAGCTATAAACGACAACTGCTACTACCGTGATAAGATAAGCTTATTGCCCCGATTTTTACTTACCAGTGATAGCCAAATAAGCACTTGTGCTAGAGTAGAGGGGAAAAGAAACACATTCTTTATGGGAAGGAGCCATCTAAGCATCTTAAAGCTATAATCACAAGCAAAGAAGATATGTGCATGAGATTCATTAGCCAAATTGCAAAGTGGGCGAAGAGCATTTACCATAACCCCTACCGAGTTTAAGATATTTGTCGTCTTAAAACAGTTATTGATAGCTCTCCAAAAAAAAGCAAGTGAATTTGAGCTTGTAATTCTTGTGCCATATAAGAGGCCCAATCGACCTTTGGAAGATGTGCTATGAGGATAATATGCCCATCTCTAAATTGCATAACGTCTTTACCATTAAACAGAATATTGCCATTTGAGATCGATAAATGAGGTTTCAGAATTTTCGCAGCTTGAAAGAGCTATTTTGTGAATCGAGTGTGGGAGTCGTTAGTTAAAATGTCAAGATGATTATCGGACTTTCACAACTCTACATGTTTTGTCAAGAAGATGTGCTGTGAAGAGAAATTTTGCAGCCCATGAAAGATGTTTGGTGTCAACAAGTTTTTTTTTTTTCGCAACACCATGATCAATGAATCTAGCAAATTGAATTTAAAGACTTAAGAATGGCAAAAGGGATGGGAATGGCTCTGAACCAATGAATAAGATAAGGCCAAAGAGAAAGCTTCATTAATTGCAAACGACCGACTTGAAATAGAAGTTTTGTGAACTAGCCCTCTAACTAGAAAATGACTTTATCAATTAGTTTAACACAGTTCATAGCTTTTGTGCTCTTTTTAGATCAGCAAACCAAGGTAAATAGCTAGCAAAGTACCGACTTTGAAACCTAAAGCATTGGCCAGTTCATTTTTTGTTTTTCACAACAGTAAAGAAGTAAATGATGAATTTATTCACATGGTTGTGCAGACTAGTGACATCCCTCAGCTTATCAAAACATGTTTTAAGACAAGAGATTTTACTTGCCTTCCCAAAAATGAGGGCATCGTCAGTGTAGAGAATATAAGAGCAGATGTTATTTTCATTCTTCAATGGAAAGAATCTATTTTGGTCAATCTTAGATTAGAACAAATCAGATAAGGAATTTATAGTAACACAGGATAATAATGGGGAGAGTGGACAACCTTGACGTAGGCCTCTAGAAGAAGAAAAACAAAACTTTTGACGACCCATTAATGATGATAAAAAAGAGCACGTTCATAATGCATGCACGAATCAACTTTATAAATAATGGTGGAAAATTCATTTTTAGAAGTTTATCAAGAATAAATTCTCTATTAAGGCTGTCAAAAGCTTTCCGAAGATCCACTTTAGCATAGAAAACCTTATCTTTTTTGTTGTTATTGAATTGATGCAAAATTTCATTAGCTAATATCACATTATGAGAGGCATACATGTCTTTTATGTAAGCCAATTGCACAAGATTGATGACATCAGGGAGAACTCCCGCAAATCTAGAGGCAATAATTTTGAATATGACTTTGTAAAGTGTATTACACATCAATAAAGGACGACAATCATTGAGATCCTCAGCAGTTTTCCTTTTGGGTATGAGCGTTAATTGAATGATTCAACCAATGGGGCATAGTACCGTGAGAAGAAATGTATGACTACATTGAAAACATGATCCTTTGTAATTTTCCAAGTATATTTGAAGAATTTGAGGTAAAGCCGCCAAGGGTTGGCGCAGCATCTTTGGGAATATTAAAAAGGTTATGTTTTATCTCAGCCATGGAGGGAGGCATAATGTTCTTGGCGTGACTTGTATCTGCAATTTGTTTAAAGCAGGGTAAGAGAAAAGACTTACTGTTGGTTTTGGAGTTCAGAAGATCCTTGAAATGATTGATCGTTTTGTTTTCTAAAGAACCTTTATGCACTGAAATATGAATAGTATTAGTGATTTTTCTTATATTCATGTATTATAAAAAAATTTAAGATAATCTTCTCCTTTAGCTAGCTTGTGTACTTTAACACGATGTTTAGCCCACGTAACATCCCTGAATATGCGACGATTCAATTGAGCATCTATATCAGCAAGGCTTTGAATTGGTGTGTTCTTTAATCTTCTATTAAATGAAAATGCTTTAAGGCTTAATATTTATAAATAAAGTTAAATCTCTCAATCAATATTAAAATTCTCTAGTTTTTCTTATTAACCAAATAAACCTAGAAAATAGCATAAGAAAAATTAAATACTTTAAAGTCTTATTAATTATTAATTGTGTTTATGAATATTTTATGTTGTGTCTATGACGTCTCGAGAGCATCCTAGTGAGGTGAGCATAAACAAGACACACTTAGACATGCAAAATGACGCATCATTGTATGTGGAACCGAAATGATGGTGAAGAATTCTAGTGTACTTTAGAATGATTTTAGACATTCCATGGAGCATTTTAAGACTTTTGAATGAATTTGGGTAAGCCATAGATCAATTGGAAGAGAAACTTACACAAAATAGTATTTCAATTAGCTCTGGAACCTGCAGAAATTTTGGTTGGGCGCATGGGAGTGTTAGAGCACGTGCGAAAACATTACAAACAGAATACAATTGATGGTTACCAAGAAATAAATAAAATATACAAGCATAAAAGAGAATAAATCACAACACAATCACATCGTAAACCACAAGCATCCAAACACAAGAAATTTTACCTAAAAAATCTAATGACAGGAAAAATCACTGAGCCACACACCACACAAAAAAATCCACTATGAACAAGATGATTATAGAGTTACAAATGTGATAGCCTAGTGTCTGATTAGATGTCTTAACCCAATACTAAGTGCTACTGTAGTACATAATTTTGGATTAGTGTTTAATAATGCACTATTAAGTACTATTAAAGGCAATGCATCTAATAAATAGGAAACTACATACACATTTAAAAGAGTAAGAAACATTCAATTCCATTATATTAATCCAAAAAAATAAAAGAAAGGCATTCGTCTCAGATTTATAAAGAGCTAGAGTCCATACAACTTTAAGGTTTACAACATTTTATAATAAATAAAATGAAAAGCTCTCTCATCCTCACAAAGTTGAAAGTAAAATTAGAGTAACTATAATCAGTCTGCAAATCTACTCTTGAATCTCCAGCTCCTCTCCTGGCTCACCTGCTAGCTCCACTCCTGGCTCCTGATCTACTTTATTTAATTTTTAATATGATATGGCACAATCAAATAAGGAAAACAAGTGGTTATACTTATAAAATCTAAGCACATTTTAAAGTGTCTAACTATTTTTATGTTTTAGTATATCACAAATTAAGTTAAGTAGTTGAGGAGCACAATGCATCATAAGTAAGAAAATAAATTTGAGACTATAAGTAAATAATAGTAAAAGCAAGGCAAGTAAATAAGCTAAGGCACACTAAGCTTTTTTTCAAAAGAGAGGTTAAGCAATAACATTTATATAAGAGCTGAATAAGATAGTTTCTAGCAATGTATATGTAATTATAGTAAAGGAAACAAAACTAAATTGCAGTAAATAGAAATGAACTGTAAAATATTATTAAATTAATTTATTATTATTTAATATTTTGTTATGTTCCGTGGGCTCATACAGAATAAAAAGAGGAGTTAAGTACATCTATCTAACTATCTATATCAATGTCTCCTATATAACTACACATTCTTCCTTAAGGACATGTGTAGTCTACTGATCATTCTATAGCTAGCCCTAGCTCAATGTATATACAGAATAATCCATCACAAGTGAGATCCCTACTTTAATTAAAGTTATCATTATGGAATGATTAATGATCAATTGGTTAAGGTTTTAAAGAAAAGCAGCATTCAAAAAAATTTACCAAAGAATTAATTAAGTGATATCCCTTTGTTGTCTAATTTTAATTATCTACCTTAATGATTGAGGTTAATTGAACCCCCAATTGACTTAAGACACATATCTTAAATCAATTAATAAGTGTATATATATATATATATATATATATATATATATATATATATATATATATGAGATCTAGTTTTATAATTTTGAAAATAAAGTTTGTAAGTTTATAATTATAAATAATACTTATGACTCTCTATTTTAATCCTAGGGTTACCATCGTCAAAATTCTTTACTTAATTACTAGCTAAAGTTCCTAAAATGACATAATTTAACTTAAGAATCAAACTTAAGTGTTGGTAATAAGCTCAAACCTAGCTCGCTCTATTCCGCAGTGGAAGCAATTTTGAGAAAGAGCACACACTTTTAAATCGAGGACTGGGGTTGTTGTAAAATATCAGAAATAATTTTCAAATTTGTTTATTGATATTTAAATAATTTTTATCTCAAATTAAAAATCTGACCTCGCCATTGCGTTCACCACCCCCAAATTAGCTAGGGGTGAAGTTTTGGAGGCATTTGGAAGTCGTTGGACTTTCGACGAATATTTTTAATATTATTTAAATACCTAAAAATCAAATAATTAAATACTCATCGAAACAAAAATCCGAGTGCACCGTTGCATTCTTCACCCCTCAATTAGCTAGGGCTGATATATTAAAAATATTTAGAACATATTTATTAAGTTAAGTTTAATTAATTAAATATATTAAATTAAATTAATTAATTATACATTTAATTAGGTATAAACGGCGCCGTCGTATTTAATTAAACGCCGTCAATTCCATTTATAATCTTACGTTTGATCCGACGGACTCTGTGAGCCGTCCGATCAAAGCATCGGACGGCACTGACTTCGTCATCCTCGTCGCGATGCAGGGTTCGCGACGCGTGCTGAGCGTCGGGCACGCGGCATGTCCAGACGAATCCACGCGCTCGTCGCCGCTTAGGCACCGCTCTTAGCCTGATTAAAGGCTCAAATGAACCCGTCTGGAAGTTCTGTGAAATTTTGAATCGTAAAAAAAAATAAATTTGAAGAAGCCGAGACCTAGAGTTTGAGCCGTTCAATTTGAGGTATTCTTACCTTTCGAACTACTCGATCGATACTCTAATTATTGCTTTTGTTATTTATTTCATAAGTTAGATTGTTAATTTTATGGATTGGATTGCACCGATCGTGTTCGATTGACGCGAATTAGGGTCGACTGCCACAGTACTTACCGTTACGTAAGAAACTTCGAACCCTAGAAATTTAGGGTTAACATTTATAACCTCCTCAGACCACTTCAGTCGATGATTGAACCACCGAGGAGTAGGTCTCGCTGTCCTCGTTCCAACGCAGTACGGGTTGCGTCCATCCGCTGTTGGAGAAGGCGTCGCATCGTGCCCTAATTCCTCGGTCGCGAGTGTGAAGAAGAAGGGCGAGCGTGTGGGTCGGGCCGGGTCGACCCGGATCCGACCCATGAATACGACTAAAACCACTGTCGTGTGGGACTCGTGCTCATCCGTATGAGGCGCCACACGTCAAACAAGCGCAGCGCGTGTGGGTCCCGCCGTCAGTCCCCGTCCACTAACGCAGTGCCACGCGTCTAACAGAGACCAGCCGTCTCATCTGTCAGCTGGCGTGGGTCCCACCTTCTGCAGAAAATGAAGAGTTAAATTTATAGATATAATATATATAAATAAAAATAGAATCTATTAAATAAAATTTACTTAAATAGATTTAAATTATTAATTAAATATCAAAACTTTAAATACTCATATCTTAATAAATATAAGTCCAATTATAGAAAATAAATATACTAAATTATTCAGCAAAAATCAAGGAATAATTTGAGACTATCAAATTTTAATTTGGATATGTATTTAACATAATGATATTTTAAGATATTTAAATAAATCTAAATTATTACAAATTTTCATTAAGTCATAACTTTGTACACATTAAATCAAACATATCAAATATGGGTCTCAAAATACTCAAAAAACTCTAAGAAATATTTTAGAAGTATTAATTTTGCTGTTTGGATTAAATTTAGACTAATCACAATTAGGACCTAGCCCTAATTAATCCTTTAACCATAAAAACTTCAAATAGCCATAAGTAAGTCAATTTAGCTCCAAATTAGGTGATCCAAATATAAATTTTGATCAAAAATCCTAATTTACAGTAAACTGTAAAATTATTTAGAATCCAACAGTTAGATCTCCTAATTAACTCTAATTACTCTAAAACTTGATTAGTGAATATTAGCAAATCTAATGATCTAAATTAAGTAATTTTAGTTTCAGAGAGCTCATAAAGTAAATTAGAACTTATCTGTATAATTAGTTTAGTAATTTTATGACTAATTTTACTAATCACTCACTAATCATATTAAACCCTAATTATTAACCCTAGAAATTGGATTAGCTATAACTTAGCCAATATATATCAGAATTTGATGATTTTAGGTTATATGAAAACTTTAGAACATAATCTACAATAAACTAACAGAAATTTTTAGATTTTTAAGGGTAAAAATTTACTAAAATATCCTTATAAGGTCAAATTCCCAATTTGATCTTATAAGGCATAATAATTAAGTAACTTAATAAAATAATTCAAATATTCATTTTATAGAGCATATTAAAAACATAAAATATTAAATTAATGAATTAAATTATTTTTGGCAGATCAAAGAAATTGACTTGATTGTGATTTGTATCAAAATAGTCAGGTACACAAATTTACTTATAAGTTTTATTTCAGTATTCTTATTTTGAGCCATTTTCATTTGAGCACTATTTATTACAAAATTGCTTACCACTATTAAACTTGCAAAAGAATGATATCAAATAGCATGTAATAAAAAGATGAAAACTAATATATATTATTGTAGTGTTTGTCTTTGGAGGGTGGAACACAATACTGAGAATATGTACAGATTGGGCCTGCTGGCAGCCCCTGGGAGTTATATGGAGGGATTTAGCCCCTTGTAGGAAGTGGGAAAATCCAGAGAAAAGACACACCATCAGTTCCTATTTTGAGTAAGCTACCGATGGGTAGTGAGATAAGCTTCCTACAAGTTATGCCTATGGGTTTACCCATTTGGGCTCAAGAGTTTATGGACTCGACTTATTGTTACAAATGCTTTTGATAAAATTTATGCTTTCATATATGATGTATTTCACAGCTAATATGCAGGGCAAAATTTAAATTTAAGAAAATTGTTTTTCTTTCATATGCAGATATTCAGTCATTTCCATATTTGATTTATGCCTATTATAGGATGCTAGAATACTCTTATAAAAATGATTTGCGTACTTCTACCTAACTGGTAATTGAATTTTTTAGGTTTAGATAATTAAAAGCTTTGAAGATCTGCCAAGTAAAAGAAAAAGAAAAGAGAAAGAGATGAGAGGAAGTAAAGATGTTAAATTTATTTTGTAAATATTAAACTGTGTATTTCATATGTGTGTATAGCTTTGAATGTAAATGTGAACATTTATGTATTTTATTTCCTTTATTTTCATAAATGCATATTTTCAAATATATGAATCATTCTTTAAAGACTCTCGAACTTCAGTCCCCGATCGTCACAGTTGTGTTGATAGTTACCAAGCAAGCTTAGCACATAAGAACACAAGTCTAAAATCACAGCATACAAAAAATATCCAAACACAAAGATATATGTGGAAAACTCAAGAATGGGAAAAATTACAGAGCCACACCACAAAGGAATCCACTAGAATAACTTGAAGATTAAAGAGTTACAAAAAGTTTATCACCTCAGTACAAATGCTCCAGCTCTTACTCTAGAATAGAGAGGAGAGGAAGCATCCACCACCTAGAGTATCTCTTCCAACTTGCAAGGGCTAGCTTGAACTGTAGATCCTTAGGGTTTTTTCTAAGGTTCTTCTCCTCACAGCAGCCTTAGCCTCCAAAATGAATGTCAACGCCCTTTGGTTTTCAATCAACCTATTTGATTAAGTAGCTAGCTAAAAAATGAGCCATAAAATATCAAAAATGCCCTCCAAATTTGCTTAGGGTGTAACCTGGATCGTGCATATTTTTGCCTAGTGCTACGGCGCATCGTAGCGCTCGCGGTCTCGAGTTGGGAACGCTATGGTGCGATGTGGTGCGCCACGGTGCGCAGTAGCGCCTGTGTCTTGAGTTGAGTCTGCTATGGCACGCTGCAGCACCCGTGCCTAGGGATGGACTTGCTCACTCGCTGCGGTGCACTATAGCGCCAATTTCTATTGCGGTGCACCGCAATGATGATTTCTGTTGTGACACACTGCAACACTTGCTACTCGATTGCTGACCACTGAGGCGTGTCATAGCACCTTAGTTCTCGAGTAAGGACTGCCTTGGCATGCTGCAGTGCTTTTGCTATTCCTGGACACTAAAGGCTCACCATCATATAACAATCTCCCACTTGAAGACCTTTAGAGTATCTTCCCTCCTTTCCTCTACTACCTCTTTATTGTATTCTTCTGTGTCTATCAAGAAATGCGGTGTGGCTCACCCCGCTCTTTCTTCACGTACCGAGGCTAACTGAAGCTGCACATAGATTCAGTTTCTCCACTTTTACTACTTTAGTAAGCATATCAACTGAATTCTTAAAATTATGGATCTTCTCCAATCCTAGTTATTCTTCTTCCAATAGTGACTGGATGAAATGGTAACTGAGTTGAATGTGCTTTGTCTTGGCATAAAAAGCTACATTCTTTGCCAAATGAATAGAGCTCATACTATTGTTGTAGAGCCTTACATCCTTCTGCTCCTTGCCCAATTCTACCATAAAACCCTTCAACCAAATCATCTATTTGCTTATATTCGTGATGGCAATGTATTCTGCCTTCGTGGTAGATAGCAACATAATATTTTGTAGCCTGGAGATCCAGCTCACCGCTTAAGGAGCCCCGCTCCTTAAGTCCACAATCATTAGACTAAGGAGTGGAGTGTCACTCTAGCATATCCCTCTCTTATCATTGGATTAGGTAAGATCCACAATCCACTAATAAGGGAAGGACATGCACAAAAAGAATATAAGGATCAGTCACTAGATCTAACATGCATACAGAGTGCGGAAGAAAAATGAAATAAACATTACATCCATTCACCATACATCAGATATGAAATAAAATGAAATAGCTCAGAAAATAATAATGTGCAGTAAGTAAACACAGTCACAATACCTGTATTATTACAACATTTTAAGTAAAGTTTATGAAATAAAATAAATAACTCTCATCTTCACTATGGGATAAAAAGGGAACTAAGTATCTGCTGGTCCAAGCTGCTGCGCCTCCTCTAAGTAAGGCTCCTCCTCAAGCACAGAATCCTTAAACTATTCAATATCTGATATTATCGGTTTCACAATACCAGGGCCCCAAACAATAAAGAAAAATCATATTAGACAAAATGTTTAAGTATATTTCAGGCAAGTAATTTATTAAGTATTTGTTAATATCACCATTTTACTCTAAACCAAATGAAACATTTTCTAACATGGGAGTAAGTAAGCATACAAGGGGATGAGAATAAGTTATAAATGTAATATTTATAATTAAGCAAGAATTGAGGCAAAAACACATCTCAAGTAAACTAAACAAAGTAAGACATACATATGTAATATAGTAAGTGAAAATACTGAAAAGAAAAACTTAAACCTAAATATGCTGATGATCATTAATATATGTTAATTTAAAACATTAATTTGAAAGTAGTGCATATAATAAGCAGTAAAGTTTAACATCCTATATATGTATCTATACAAGTGAGCAGGTAAGACAATATATCTACAGCTGACTAAAATAATCTGCATCAACATCATAATAAACAGTAAGTTGAAAAACTGTAAAGAAAGAATGTATAACTGCCGTATCAAAAAGAATTGGCCAATCCGGCCCAATATATTCCCATAGCCTTTATGGGCTAGGACATACATAATATATTAATGTGGTACTGTATGACCGAAGAGGCAGATAATACTATGCAAATATCTTTTAGTTATTTTACTTTTATTTCTGTGGACAATTTTAAAAATAGCTGAGGAGTCAAGCACGTCT
The DNA here is from genome assembly GCA_016760335.1 of Gastrodia elata. Lineage (NCBI taxonomy): Eukaryota > Viridiplantae > Streptophyta > Magnoliopsida > Asparagales > Orchidaceae > Gastrodia > Gastrodia elata. The sequence goes on along the minus strand of CM028670.1, from coordinate 13,666,423 downwards.
ACAAGACTGAATGGGTCCCAAGCTTAACACACTCTCCTCAATGAGTGATGTTAATCATCATAATCTCTCCTTACTCCTATCTATTTGAGTAATGTGCATCATAATCCATCATGAACTGAACCCAAATGCAAATATTTTCCTAATATTCTAAGTTTCATTTTCATGTAATAATGTTTTCTTATATGACATGTTCAAGGAAAAATAATCTCAAAATTCAAAGAATGCGTAGCACAAAGTCAAATAGTAAGCATGGGACTCTACTAAACATGGTGACATTATTTATTTTCTAATTTAACTATTTTAATAACTCCAAGTTATACAAGTTCAGGATCTCCAATTTTTACTATCGAGTGTAACTTAGAAGTACGACCTTATAAGTTTTAAAAGGATTAGAACTGATTAGGTTCTAATCTAATTCAATCAAGTACGACTATGGGTTAAGAAACGAATCACAATATCCTAATTAGATGGATTTAGATGTTCTACTTAAGATCTGATCAAGATTTATTAAATTATAAATTATGAATTAAACACCATGAGATTGTACTTAATCACATAATCCAAAAAAAGGATAAGAAATAAGATCTAGGCTTCAGTCTAAGAGTGATCTATCGATTAAGGCAAACTCTATTAAGCAAATCAAATTTAATAGGATAAATCTCACATCCTAAATCTAAGGTTAAAAGACAAAATAATCAAAATAAGTTATAAAATCTAAAAACTAATAAAACCAAAGATTCATTCATTGAATAACCCTATTATTTAATGAATAAAATCTAACCTAGTATTTAATCTTGTTCTTAATGAACGGATCCTAAGGTGAAGTGAGGATTTCTAATGATAAGACTTGGAAAATTTCTAAGAATTGATTGAATTTCTTCACACTTGCTGATTTTATTTAATTAGAGAGGTTAGAGATGGATTTTAGCTAAATAAGGTATATTAACCTTACTTAGGGATTTTCAAACCTAAAATTGAGATATTTTATAAATTATTCCAATTAAAGAATTCATGACTTCAATTGATCATAAATTAGTTTTATTACTGATTTTAATAATTTTAAAGGATATTTTAAGGGTTAAGGATACTTAACCTAAATTTTTGGGTAAAATGACCATTCTGCCCCTACTTAAGGGTCCAAAAAGCTACTTTTTGATTTAAGGCTCTAAATTGGGATTTCTCACTGCCAAATGATTTCTTACTGTCTAACATGAAGATAGACAATAAGTACACCAAATTTTGATAAGAAATGGATCTTATAGGTCCAAATTAAGGTTCTTAACTTAAGGGGTATTTTAGTAAATTGCACTTAATGAAATCTAAATTTTTATATAATTTTTATATAGTTTACTATAGGTCCATAGAGTCTAAAAATACTAAACTCTGATGTCTAATGAATAAATTATAGCCAGTTGAATTTCTAAGGGTAAATGAGTAATTTTCTAAGTTAAGAGGGGTCAAAAAGCTAACTCTTCTATTTGGTGTTCAAATTCAGCAAACTCAGTGGCAATAACTTTTTTATATCACACTAAGTACTTTAACTGAGAGTAGACCCAAATTGGACTTCAATTGGTCAAGTTATAACCTAATTATAGTTAGGGGTATTTTGGTCATTTTTTATTTTTCTAGTTCAAAACCTAAATGTTATTTTAGATTACTGTTGGCACTGAAATTATAAGCTATCTAGCACTTTAAATTTATGAGTTTGGAGTCCAAATGACCAAGTTATGGTCATTTTAATATTTCTAGGCGCTACAGCTGTAGCGGACCCAAATTCGAAACTTAAGTGCTATGACGCGGTATAGCGGACCCTAACACGAAACTTGGGCACTACAGCATGCTGGAGCACATTGTAGAGCGCTATAGCATACCCAAATTTAAAACTTAGGCGCTATGGTGCGCTATAGCAGACCCTAATGCGAAACTTGGGCGCTGTAGCGCCAAACGGTGATTTCGCCTGTGCGAAAACAGCAATGGGTCAACTTTCAAGCTCAATTACTCTCAACCTAGAGCACTTCATGTGCAGTGCCATGTACTGTTGGAAAGGTCTTTCCGAGACCTTTCCATTGATTTCCAAATCAGCACCAAAAATTTAAGTTATCAATATAAACTGTGGGGTTAAACGACTGGGTGTACAGAAATTCATATTAGCAGATTTACATATCATTCCCTATTGTTTACAGATTTTTATTTTTTTGAGTTTTTACATCTTAAACATAGCTTTATAGATACACAACTAAGGTAACACATAATCTTAAGTGTACAAATGAACATAAAAATGAAATGGAACAGCATTGGATTAACCAATGGAGGGAAATGGGGGGTACCTTAGCTTTGACAATGGCAGAATTTCTAAGGGGGCTTGAGAGCTTGAGAGGTTCTTCCTTCACCAAACACAGCAATGGGAGGAGAGGATCTCAGCTTGGCAAGGGAGATAGGGATAATGAAGAGCTGAAAGCTAAGGGCTCTCTTAATGGGTAAGAGGACTACCAATGGATGGGATGGCTTGAGTTGACCCATCCCACTTGGTGAGGTAGGAGGGGGCTGGTAGAAGATAAGGGGGACAAGCTAAGCTGAGCATAGTAGGGGAGTTGAAAGAAAAGGGGGCTCAGCCAGGATTAGATGGCTGTGGGTCCCACCCAACCAATGAAGAAGGAGAAGGCAAAAAATGGAGTCTAATAAAATAACTTAATTAATCTCAAAAATCATATTTTAAAAATAATCTCCGAAGAATCCTAAAAATTCACCCCAAGCTAATTTGGAGGTGTAGAATGAAATGATGAAATCGGATTTTGATTTCAACAATGATTTATTTTTCTTATTTTCTTATTAATTTAAATATATTAAAATATTCAAGAAAATTCGATGACTTCTGAAAAATCCCAAAATTTCACCCTTGGCTAATTTGAGGGTGAGGATCGCAACAACAAAGTCGGATTTTAATTTCGACGAGTATTTAATTTTCCAATTTTTTGGGTATTAAATATTATTATAATATTCGTCGAAGTTTCGACGATTTCCGATTGACTCGAAAACATCACCCTTAGCTAATTTGGAGGCAATAAGTGTAATGGCGAAGTCTGATTTTTGATCTGAGATCAATTTAGATAGGTCAAATTCTAGGGTTTCTAAATTTTCCAGAAATTAGGATTCGATCCGTTTGACTCCTGATTTGGACTAGGTCTTAGAATTTGACTCCTAATGACTTGATTAACACTTAAGATCAAGATTAAGACTAAAATTAGTCCTAATTAACTAAGGTAATAACTTGGGTTGTTACACCACTACACTTCCTAATGTATACATATAGCCTGTAGTGCTTCTCATGTTATCAACATCCCCTGCAATATCTGAATCTAAATAACAATGTAAAATAATATCAGATCTTCCAAAGCATAAAACTCTTATGTTGTACCTTTCAGATACCTTAGGATCCACTTGATCGCAGCCCAATGGTGCTTCCCTGGGTTTCCCATGAACCTATTGTAATAACCCTAGGTTGTTACCCTATTATATGTATAGCTTAATCAATTTTTAATTTTAATAACATTGTTTATAGATTATCAAATTGAGTCTCCTGAAAATTTAAAATTCATTGGAGTTCTCTAAGTTCAAAATGATATTTTGATCAGTCTAGATGCCCTAGATGAGACCCAAAATATTTTGATCTCAAAATTAAATTATGATTGCATTTTTGAATTATTCACACCAAAATTAGCTAGGGGTTAAAGTTTGGTGCAATTTGGAAATCATTTAGGCCATAATTCACATTTAATTAAAATGGTCTAATTGCATATTAGGGCTTCCAACAATTTGAAATTGCAATTTTACCTTATAATCGTTTAAACGGTCGGGATCCGCTGTGCAGACCATGGATGATCCACTGCGGAGCCCGGGTCACGCGACAGCGGAGTCCCGCACATCTCACCGTTGCGCCTTCTTATATAATGGCTAGGATTTAATCTTGCAGGATCTCAGATCCGTCGTCGGATCCACCCCGTGGATTCTACGGCCCGGATCAGCCGGAATTAGGAAAATTTTGTGTATCTTAAATTCAGTCCGATGAAAGGCATGTATTGTTTTGGTGTAGCCAGGAAACTAAGCCCCCGCTACATCGGACCATTTGAAATCCTAGAGAATATTAGTTCTGCAGCTTATCGATTACAGCTTCCTGAAGATTTCTATGTAGTCCATAATGTATTCCACATCTCCTCTCTGTGGAGATGTCTTCACAACCCATCTCATCTAATCCAACTTTCAGCATATCTCTCCAGCCGGATCTTTCTTATGCGGAGGAGCCAATTATGATCTTAGCTCATGATCAAAAGCAGCTGAGAAATCACTCAATCTCAATGGTAAAGGTTTAGTGGAGAAATTGCTCTTTAGAATAATCTATTTGGGAGAAAGAGGCGGATATGAAAAGAAAGTATCCCAGACTCTTTGAAAATCTAGGTACCCTTTAACCTTCTGAATTTTATTTATATTCCTTAAAATCCTACATGTTTGTCTTCTCTCTTGAGATATTGTCGAGAACGACATCGTTCTTAAGTGAGAGAGTCTATAACAACCCTAAGTTGTTACCCTGCTATATATATAGCTTAATTAATTTTTAATTTCAATACCATTGCTTATAATACATCAATTTGAGCTTATCCTAAAAATTTGAAGTTCATTGGACTTTTAAAAGTCAAAATGATATTTTGATCACTATATATGCCCTAGTTTATACCCTAAATATTTTGATCTCGGAATTAAATTCTGATTGCATTTTTGAATTCCTCACCCCCAAATTAGCTAGGGGTGAAAGTTTGGTGTAATTTGGAAATCATTTAGGCCATAATTCACATTTATTTATAATGGTCTAATTGCATATTAGGGTTTCCAACAATTTAAAATTGCAATTTTACCCTATACCCGTTTAAACGGCCAGAATCTGATGTGCGGACCGCAGACGATCAGCTGCAGAGCCCGGGTCGCGCGACAGCGGAGTCCCGCACATCTCACCATTGCGCCTTCCTATATAATGGCTATGATTTAATCTTGCGGGATCGCGGATCCTGACATCGGATCCACCCCGTGGATTATACTAACCGGATCAGATCGGATCGGGCCATTAGGATCCAGTCCATCAGGACCGTTCTGTGGTCTTGATCGATCCATAAGACGGCCCACAGTGTACCCACACTGTGGATCTTTGTCTTCGCCTCGCCCGCGACCGACCCAAAAAATCCTGCATTTTCTGGATAGCCTGGCCTGTCCCCCACTACCCGTTCCACCTCAACATGCCGTTGGGGATCTTCCCTCAATGGCATATCGGTCCTGATCGGACCTCGTGACTCAGTCGAGCTCAATTAGGAAAATTGAGAGCTCGGTAATGGCTCGACCTCTCGGGCCTTTCCCAGCCCGAGCCAACGCTCTATAAGCTTCCCTGACCTTGTCCGAGGCTATAAATAGCCTCAGCAATCCTCCCTCTGCCCCTTTGCTGCTTAATTGAGTTCAATTCTCCATTGTCTCCTCTTCGCCATCTATCCAAGCTTGCGTAGGTGATTGCTGGAGCTCCCGAACCGCTAATAGTAGGCTCTCTTAGTGTTCAGGATTTTTTGTAGCATTTGGAAGCTCAGCTAAGGCCAGCCGAACCCTCAATCGATCATCCCGAGCTCCCCCGTTGAATCTGTTACCCCCATTTGCCGGTTTCGAGCCAATGAGGCTCAGACCATCCTTCTTTTGATGCGTATAGATGCGTATTGTAGTTTCAAACTAACTGTTATCATAATTGAGTACTAAGCTAGCTCTGATCAGTCAAATTGATCTATCAGGTTAAGTCCCTTACGGAACGCCTCGGGTGAGTAAGGTCCCGACATTCTAGCCCACCTCAGGCCCTCAGACCAAGGGGCTTTGATCCATCTCACCTCCTTATGGTGTAGGGAGTGAGCCCTGGGTTTGGCGTGGCCTCTGTGGGGAGAATTATCTCCCCACAGTAGCTCCATTAAAAGAGCCCTCGGGTGAGTAAGGTTCGGCCGATCCGGACCATCTCACAGAGGGCTTTGGGTCCCCTTCAACGTGCCTGACCATGGTGAATGAGTAGCGACCGATGGTTGGTCGTGCCGTAGTCAGGATGTGCCGGAATTGGCCGATTAGGGTTCCCCTTATCGGGTCCTTCCGTCTGGACGAAGGATCAGGGACGAAGCCCTGTGCGGGTCGAGCCGACCCGTGACCCGCGCAGTACGGCAATCCCATGTCTTTGGGCCCCGGCCGACCCGCATGTTTTGAATTAGGGACGAAACCCATTTTAATTAATATTCGAATAATTGAACTTATTTTCTTTGAGGAAAATAATTCAATTATTCCAATCATAGGGAATTATTTAAATAAAAATATAAATGTATTAATGAAATAACTTTCAATCCACTAGCCCAAACCCTATGATATTATATATCAAATTGATCAAAAAATCCTCAGGAATAAGAATATAAAATAATATTGAATATCAAATGGTTAGATTCTCTATTTTTGCTTAATTATTGCAGATCTTGATTAGGGTGGATTGGAATAACCACTTAACCAAATTGCATATTTAGGGTGCCATTAGTTTCCTTATGAGGAGTAGAATCAATGTGCTACGTAGTTTATTTTTCTGATCCTTGTATTTCAATTATGCCATAATCTTGTTAAATCATGATTAGTGAAAATTAGGATTTATAACTATTGGATCTTAGCAAACTTAGTCTCTGATTAATTGTATGATAAAGTAGAACTTGTGTACTAAATTGCATGAATTCTGATGGTTAGATTTGTATTTATGTGTTAATCATTTTGAATTGATTTAGGGTTTGATTAGCACTAATTACTTTTTGTTTTCTAAAATTTTCATATTAATATGATTCATAATAGTAAGTTAGATGTATTGAAATTATGCATGCAAATTTATGATGTATAAATTGAATAAATCTAAAATTGAGATCTTAAACCTCTTAATTAACCTTAAGAAATCTTAAGCCTTTGATTAAGCTGTTAAGACTTGATCTAGGTCTAAGATTGCCACCAATAATATATCATAAATGCACTGATTTTGCATTGATTTATAAATAAACATTTGATCTTAATTAGACATGAGTAAGGTGTTAAACCCTAACCTATTTGATTAAGATCCAAACTCTTAAACTTAATTAAATTGAATTAATTATAAAATAATGCAATTATCACTATTCTAATAATGCATCTGACTTGATATTGATCTTAAACATTTGGATTAGACATGTTAAGGTTAATAATAAGGCTATGTAATTGCTTAATATGAATCTAAACTTTAGTTCTTTGATTTTCTTCTAAATAAGACTATTAGCTTAAGAAGATTAATAGAATCATATTGATTGAATAAGTGATCTAACTCCAATAGCATCCTTAATTTAAATCCCTTAATCTTAGAATAAGTTATGATCAAATGACTGAATCATCTGATCTGATCACTCTAAACCTAAATGATAAGTAAAACTTAGAATGTTAGCATTAGAATTAAGAGTGGGAGATCTTAAGTATCTCAATATAAGATCGTCTTTGAAATATTTTAAAGGCCTAAACTAAATATACATTGAGGTAGGAGAATTTTTGTATAACTCATTGAGGTAGAAGCTTAGATGATCCCTTAACTTTAGAAGTTGATCTTAACCCCTCATGGTAGGAATCACTTAAGATATTAAAATGATACCTCTCCTTATGGTAGAATCTATATTGAGTGATCCTTGATCATATTTTTCTTGGAGCTTGGTATAAGACTTACCTATTTAGCATATGAATTAATAGTCTTGATAAATCCTTATTGATAGTACTGGATTTCTTCAATAGTATTCAGGGTTGGTAGATAAACTCCAATGTGGACTTATGACCAGGTGCTATCTCAAGGGATTATATGAATACAGTCCCGTTAGAGTAAATCTCCCAAGACTAAGAGTGTATTAAACAGGTACTCATTCCTTAGTTTGATTGAAATAAAAATTGCCAATGGGTGATACCTCCTAGCAAAGACCGCTTCAATAGGTGTGGCTCAAACAAACTAAGTAATTAGAATCACCTTCTTTAAGACACTGAGTGTGATTGTGAGTTAGGCATCTTAATAACTTAGCTTGAGATACAAATCGCTAACGGGCGATGCCTCCTATTAAAGACCGCTTCGTTAGGGTGGCTTAATCAACCTAAGTGTTAAGAACCACCTTTCTTGCAAACGTGCTAAATATGTGTATACAATCATCCCATCTAATAATTTTAAGTAAACCTTCAACTTTAACCAATTATCATTCTAGAAGTTAGGAGTCAGAATCCTTTTAGCAGATTCTGCACAGCGGAGACCTTGGATTCATCATCGGTATTCAAAGTTTTTATGGATTTCAAGATTTTCCTCATATAGAATAGCAGCATGGGCATAAAAATAAGCATGAGCATGATGAATGATTCGTTAGTGACGTATGAGTATCAGTGACGAATTATGGGTTACGGAATATTGCATATATTGACTGGGGAATTTCAGGATGCATCATCATCATCGTATTGACTTCCCAACCAGGTGTATGTATACATTAGACCGTATGACTCATAGTATTTCAGTGATAGATCTATTATATATCTGTGGCATACCGTGTTGTGGCATATTCAGATGCATTATCCCAGTGACATATAGTACAGCATGGGACATATTTTTACCTTGGGTTTTGAGCATTTGGTGTTTTCACTTACTTTCAGCATTCAGCTTTCAGTTCCTTTTTACCTTATTTAGACTTTACATTTTTCAGTGGTTATATGTTTTACTGCTTTTCTACAATTTGTTTACTTTACTATTTATGTATATTTACTTTAGTACTGCTTAGTTTAGTCACATGTGTTAGACTTCTTGTCTAACACGGGGTATTTTTGGGATCCAGCAATTTGCTAGATCCCGAGCAGCTTGTTGAGGCAGGACCGGAGAACTTACAGAAGATTCAGGAGGAGTACGTGGAGTCATAGTGGACCTGTCTTTCACCTTTTTACTTTACTGCTTTAGTACTTCATATATACTTTACTTTTGTGTTATTTAAATCATTTTGTAATAATTTTGTATATATTTTACTTTTCTTTTCTAAGATAAATATTTACTACTGCTCTGTGATGAATGTATTATGGATGTTTTGCTTTAGCTACCGCACTCTATTATTATACTATTATACTTAGTATTGTGATGTGATCAACATACTGAAAATATTAATATATTGATAATATATATTGGATTCATATTTACCTCTTTAAATCTAATGTACGTATCCATCTACTACTTAAGGCAAGTATCCTAGACTTATCTTAAGTATTGACTCTCAATCCTACTCTTGGGTTTGAGTCAGTAGCCCTTCAGTATGGCTAATTTCAGCTAGCCTATTCGGGAAGATGTTATTATTTGTCTATCCCAAATAGTGCACCGCTCCATCACCGATATGTTATACCTTTTGCGCACGCTGATGGGATGGGGCCCTACACCTGCTAATCAGTCCCACTGTATGAGAAATATTTGGTCTCATGAAAATCATTGCATACATCAAGCTCCCAACTACTGAAGCATAAGGAACCTTCAACATATGATCCTTCTCTTCTTCAGACTTAAATATTTGTTCATTTGATAAGCTAAAGTGACTTGTTAGGGGAGTGTCCACTAGCTTCGCTTCATTCATGTTGAATCTTCTTAGCACCTTCTCAACATACTTCTTTTGCGACAACTTCAGAATTCCTATATTTCTCTTCCTGTTGATTCTCATTCTAGGAATCTGCTTGTCAGACCCCAAGTCCTTTCATGTCAAACTCCTTTGACATCATTTCTTTCAGCATCCTTATCTCCTCTATATCTGATCCTATAATCAACATATCATTCACATATAACAATATAATGATATAGGAGAACTTACACTGCTTTATGTAACAACAGTGATCTGCCTAGCATCTCTTGACCCTAATTCTGACATGAAACTATCAAATATTTTGTATCACTGCCTTGGCACCTGCTTCAAACCATAGAGCCTTTTCTTGAGCTTGCACACTAGCTCAGACTTTTCTTTCTCTTGATCCTTGTACCCTTTAGGTTGTTGCATGTATAGCTCCTCTTCCAGTTTTTCATGAAGGAATGTAGTTTTATCATCAATTTGCTCCAAATGAAAATTCTCAATTGCGATAATACTCAGCACAACCTTGATAGTTGTCATTATCACAGCTGGAGCAAATATTTCACTGTAGTCAACCCCATGCTTTTGCTGGAAACTGTTTACTACAATTCTTGCCTTGTAGCACTTGCTCCCATTCAATTATTCCGTCACTTGATAAACCCATTTATTCTGAAGAGCTTTTTCCCAGTGAGTAAGGTTGCCAACTCTCATGTCCCATTTAACATGAGTGATGTTATTTCATCATTCATAGCAGCCTCCAATTTGATTGAATCTTCAACTTAAAGTGCTTCTTCCAAGCTTTTTAGTTCACCATCATATATTAGTAACAAATAGAATAAAGAAGGAGAGTACCTATGTGAAAGTCTAGAGACTCTTGTGGATCTTCTTAGTATGGGTGTTTGTGGTTTAGCATTGACACCCCCTTGAGCTTCTTCATGCTCTTCAACATTTGGCTCAATGCTGTCATCGATCTCTATGTGCTGAGGTTCTCCATCTGAAACATCCTTAGAGTCATTCTTGACTGCCATACAATCCTTGTACATCTCATTTTTATTGAAAGTGACATCCCTGCTTTTGATGATTTTTTAGTTCTAATTGTCTCAGAATATGTAACCGAACTTGTGTGCACCATATCTAACAAATGTGCACTTGATTGCCTTAGCATCAAGTTTGCTCCTAGATCTTGCATCAATATGCACATAGGATGAGCAGCCAAATACCTTGAGGTGGTTCAGTTTCACCTCCTTTTCACTCCAAGCTTCCTCGGGGATCCCTTTATTCAAGGGTACGGAGGGTCCCATATTGATTAAATATACAACTGTGTTAACGACTTCAGCCCAGAACTACTTTGGGAGACCCGCATACAATCTCATGCTTTTGGCTCTTTCTATGATTATTCTATTCATTCGTTTTGCAACACCATTTTAATGTGGTGTTCTAGGGACTGTAAACTCCCTCTTGATTCCTCTCAAGGCACAGAACTCCTTGAACTCCCTATCACAATACTCGCCACCATTATTAGACCTTAAGCATTTCAGCTTTTATCCAGTCTCGTTCTCCACCAAAGCTAACCACTTTTCAAACATATCAAATACATCAGATTTATGTTTTAGAAAGTAAACCCACACCTTCCTAGTATGATTATCAATGAAGGTGATAAAGTATGTAGCTCCACCTATGCAATATGTAGGAGTTGGTCCCCATACATTTATATGCACCAACTCTAATTTCTTGCTTTTCATCTCCCTTCCAACTTTAGAGAATGAAACTTTCTTTAGTTTGCCAAGCACACAGTATTTATAGAAATCCAAGTCAACTAACTTCAGTCCTTGGAGCTTCCCCTTTGATTGTAGAGATTTTAACCCCCTCTCGTTCATATGGCCAAGCTCCAGTGCCATAGATCTGCATCTGTCTCTTCTGTAGCAATAATAATATCAGACACTTTATTGATCAAGTAAAATGTACCTTCTATATTTCCCCGTACAATTATGAGTGCACCATTGGTGACCTTCCATGAGTCTCCTATGAAATAAGTGTTGTAGCCTTCTCTGGCTAACTGGCTCACTAAGATCAAAAATTTTCTTAGACATGGCACATGTCTAACGTCCTTGAGCTTCCAAATTGTGCCGCTTAGTAACTTAACATCCACATCACCTCTGCCAATGATGTCACACGCCTTGTCATCTTCATAATACACTTTCACCAAGTCATGCTTGGTGTAACTCTTGAAGGCACTCCTCGATGGAGTTGCATGAAAGGATGCTTCCGAGTCCATGGCCCATGACTCCATGTTGACAAGTGAGAGGATCAATGCATCATGATCCTTCTCAGCTAAAACATTCAAAGGGGGGTTCATCATCTTTACACAATCATTTGACTTCTTCAGGGTAGGGCAATCCTTTTTGAAGTGACCTGCCTTCCCACGATTCCAGTAATTCGACTTTGCCTTTCCAGATCTTGATTTTCCTTGTCTTCTTTCAGTATGTCTTCCCCTGATCTCAGCATTCAGTGCTGAGGTAGATGCCTCTCCATGAGATTTCTTCTGTACTTCCTCACTCAGCACAAGCCCAATAATGTTGTTGAATTTCAATGATGCATTCCCTGATGAATTCATGATGGCTATAACTAGCTCATTTCAACTACCCGGCAATGAAGAGAGGAATAACAAAGATCATACCTCGTTATCAAAACTGATGCCCACCGAACTCAACTGGCTTGTCATGGTGTTGAACCCATTGAGGTGTTCAGTCACTAAATAGCCATCCATCATCTTCATATTAAGCAATCTCTTCATCAAAAAAACCTTATTTAAAGCCGAGGGCTTCTCATACATTTTTGTCAGTGAATTCATAAGATATACAGTAGTTTTCTCATTAACAATGTTAAAAGCAATAGAAGAAGACATTAATAGATGAATCAAACCTAGTGCAGTTCTATCAAGAACTTCCCATTCTTCATCAGTCATAGCTGTCAGTTTCTTATCGGCTCCTTTCAATGGAAGATACAACTTCTCTTGGTAAAGCAGATTCTCCATCAGAATGCAAAGTTTGTTCCACTGAATTTCTTAATCTTATATCTCATTTTTTTGGTCATTGCTCCCACTCAAACAGGCAAACCTTAGGACCAATAAGGTAAGCCTCACTTTGATACCCCTTGTTGGTAATAAGCTCAAACCTAGCACGCTCTATTCCACAACGAAAGCAGTTTTGAGAAAGAGCGCACACTTTTAAATCGAGGACCAGGGTTGCGTTGACGATTACCAAGAAAGCTCAGCACACAATAACACGATGCTAAAATCATATCATACAAAGAAACATCCAAACATAAAGATATTTGTGGAACACCCAAGAATGAGAAAAACTACGGAGCCACACCACAAAAGAATCCACTAGAATAACTTGAATGTTACAAAGTTATAAAGAGCTTATCACCTCAGCACAAATGCTCCAACTCTTACTCTAGAATGGAGAGGAGAGAAAGCAGCCACCACTTGTAATATCTCCTCCAACTTGTAAGGGCTAGCTTGCACTGCAGCTCCTTAAGGTTTTTTCCTATGGATCTTCTCCTCACAGCAGCCTTAGCCTCCAAACTAAATGTCAGCACCCTTTGGTTCTTAAACAACTTATTTGCTTAAGTAGCCAGCTAAAACATGGTCCCTAAAATGTCCAAAATGCCCTCCAAAATTGCTTAGGGTAAACCCTGACCATGTAGATTTTCACATGGCACTACGACGCATCATAGCGCCCGCGGTCTCGAGTTGAGCCTGCTTTGGCGTGCTGTAGTGCCTGCGCCTCGGGATGGACCCGCTGTGCGCACTATAGTGCTGATTTTTGCTACGATGCACTGCACCACCTATTACTCGGTTGCTGACCACTGAGGAGCGCCATAATGCCTCAATTCTTGAGTAAAGACTTCCTGAGTGCGCTGCAGCACTTTTGCTGCTTCTAGACACTAAAGGCTCTCCATCACATAACATTAAGTTTTAAGGTTCAATCTACCTTAAGGAACTTCTAAAGTTTATAACCTCGTGAGAGATTCATCTAAACTAGGTAAGACCTAAATTATGATATTAATCTCCAAGTCTAGTAAAGTAACGACTCATTGTCGTTACTTCTCTAAATTAAGTCAAATATCGCCTTAGAAATTAGGACCTCGGGGAATTTCAAATTAGGGCAAACAAAAATATCTTTATATGAAAATAATTTTTAGATCAAAGTGTCCTAGTTTAAAAAAAATTAGATAACAGAAACTCCCGCATTAATATCTGAATTTTCTTAAATTCAATAAATTAAAAAAATTAAATACATGTCCAAATTTATCATTTTTTGTGTCATTATGTTAAGTATATTATTTAAAAATTGCTCGATAAGTTTCATCAATTTCGGAGTGCAGGTTCAATCTCAATTAATTTTCAAAGTTTAGAATTTTAGAAATTAATTAAAAATAAATTATTACTCTGAATCGAAAATTTTTGGCGTGAGGGTGTTTGCTACTTCGTAATAAACCTTGGTGTCAAGTTTAATTATTTTTGGTCGCCAAATGGCAGAAAAATGAGAAAAGTTTAAGTTACTTTAAGTAATTATTTAAAAATTCCTTAAGAATTCCTTCTTCCACCCCTCCGAAGTTTCATCAATTTTAGAGTGCAAGTTCCATCTCAATTAATTTTTGAAATTTAAAATTTTAAAAATTAATTAAAAATAAAATATTACTCTGAATTGAAAATTTTTGATGCGATTGTGTTCACTACATCGTAATACACCTCGGTGTCAATTTTCATTATTTTTGGACGCCAAACGGCGAAAAAATACGAAAAGTTTAACTTTAAGTAATTATTTAAAAATTCCTTAAGAATTCCTTCTTCCACCCCCTCCCCCAATCCCGACCCGATCCAGTGAAGGTTCATCCGCCTCTAGAGGAAGAACTTTTTGCGCTAGAGGTGCCAGAGCATCGTAAAGCCATGCGCCATTTAATTTTGGTGCAAGAATGTCCTCTCCAACGCCTAATATAATCAAAATTTTTTGGGGTGAGGGTGTTTGCTACTTCGTAATAAACCTTGGTGTCAAGTCCAATTATTTTTGGACGCCAAACGATGGAAAAATGCGAAAAGTTTAACTTACTTTAAGTAATTATTTAAAAATTCCTTAAGAATTCCTTCTTCCACCCCTCCGAAGTTTCATCAATTTCAGAGTGCAAGTTCCATCTCAATTAATTTTCGAAGTTTAAAATTTTAAAAATTAATTAAAAATAAAATACTGCTCTGAATTGAAAATTTTTGACGCGATGGTGTTCACTACATCGTAATGCACCTCGATGTCAATTTTCATTATTTTTGGACGCCAAACGGCGAAAAAATACAAAAAATTTAACTTTAAGTAATTATTTAAAAATTCCTTAAGAATTCCTTCTTCCACCCCCTCCCCCAATCCCGACCCGATCCAGTGAAGGTTCATCCGCCTTTAGAGGAAGAACTTTTCGCGCTAGAGGTGCCAGAGCCTCGTTTAAGCCATGCGTTATTTATTTTTGGTGCAAGAATGTCCTCTCCAACACCTAATAATACCCCCTCGGTGTCAATTTTCATTATTTTTGGACGTCAAACGGTGAAAAAATACAAAAAGTTTAACTTTAAGTAATTATTTAAAAATTCCTTAAGAATTCCTTCTTCCACCCCGTCCCTCAATCCCGACCCAATCCAGTGAAGGTTCATCCGCCTCTAGAGGAAGAACTTTACGCGCCAGAGGTGCCAGAGCCTCGTTTAAGCCATGAGTTATTTAATTTTGGTGCAAGAATGTCCTCTCCAACGCCTAATAATACCCCCCCCCCCCCCCCATTCCTTCCTTCTCCCACATCCCCTCTCTCAAGCAGCCTCCCTCATGCCAGCCTCCAGCCTCCAGCCACCCTAATGCTAGCCTCCAGCCTCCCTCCTATCAGCCTCCAACCTCCCTCCTACCATCCTCCAACCTCCCCCCAGTAGCCAGCCCCTCTCCTCCCTCCCCATAGCAGCCAACCTCTCTTCCATCTCCCCAGCAGCAGCCGGCCTACCCTCTCACATCAGTAGCTGGCCACCCACCAGTTAGCTCCTTCCTGCCTCAGCCCTCCCTCAGCTGGCCAATATCCAGCCAGCAGTCATCCGACCTCCCTCAGCTTTTCTGACAGCACTATCCTATGTAAGAGGAGAAGCATTAGAGGAAGAAAAATGAGGAGATATTTTGATTCTCTTATTTTCTTTTATTTTCAATTATACTACTTCTATATTAGTCATTCACATTACTATTTTTCTCATTAATCAATAATGGAAATAGTACAAATGTTATAAAATAACTATTACTATCATTCTATCAAATTTCAATTTAAGTATTTTTATTCTGATATTTTATTATTATTATTAAGTTCTAAAAATTTTACTATTATTTTTTTTTTGTCTTATTTTTTCATGCATTATTACTATTATTAAATAATGATAATAATAACATTATATTGCCACATCAGTAACTTAAGAAAAAACACGAACTTCTATCAATATGAGACTATGAAAGAAAGATATAATAGAAAAGAAGAATATAAAAATTATTAGAAATATATCATATCACTTTTACAAAGCTAATTTAAAATATCAAGACCTAAATGCAGATTGAGCGAACTGTCACTCATCTAAACTTAAAGAAAAAGGTACCCAATATATGACAAGTATTACCTTTGGTACTTTATTGCTGCTTAGCTTCGCTTTGAGCCAAATTCGTATTAAAGTTTGGTTAGTTGTTTGAAACCAACATCCATTTCATAACGTGGTTGTTATTGGAAAATGACATCAGTAACATTGAAGCTTGGTTGGTTATTTGAAACTAACAAATCTTTCATAATGTGGTTATTACTAGAAAATGACATCAGTAACATTAAAGCTTGGCTAGTTATTTGAAATCAACATCCCTTTCATAGTGTGGTTACTACTGGAAAATGACATCAATAACATTAAAGCTTGGTCAGTTGTTTGAAACTAACATCCCTTTTACAACATGGTTGTTATTAGAAAATGATATCAGTAATATTAAAGCTTTGTTGGTTGTTTGAAACCAAAATCCCTTTCATAATGTGATTGTAACTAGAAAATTACATCTGTAACATAGGTGCTTGGTTAATATTTTCCGCAGGAAATTAATAATTCATATTTACGTTATTGCCTTACTTTTCTTACATGTTTATTACACTCTTATTTTCGCTAATCGCATCTCTGCTTTATAAAAATATAATATTTTATGAAGCATTTCTGCAAAATCTGGGAGAAAACCACTACAGTGTGCTGCAGTGCATCACAGCGCGCTTTGGCTACTGGCAAGCATACAGCACAAACCAAAGGGGATTACTAAAGCTTGGAGCGATTTTGCTATAGCGCGCTATAGCAAACACAAGTTCAAAACTCTAACCGCTACAGCGCGCCGCAGTGCGCTGCAATGAATAAATGTTCGAAACTTACATCACTATAGCGTGCCACAGCGGATGAAACTTCGAAACTTTGCTCTGCAGTGTACTACCGCGAGCAAGTTTTTGAAACTTAACTCGCTACAGCGCGCTACAACGCGCCATAACGCGCTACCGCGGATGAAAATGTGAGACATACACCACTATAGCGTGCCACAATGAATGATACTTTGAAACTTAGCCGCTGTTGCATTCTACCACGAGTAAGTTCTAGAAACTTAACTCACTACAGCGCGCTGCAGCTCACTACCGCGGATCAAGTGCGAAACATAATGGTGCTATCACTGATGAGTTTTCGAAAGTTAACCTGCTACAGCGCACCACAGCGCGCTGCAGCGCGCTACAACGAGCACCGAATTTTCTATCTTTTCAGGGCATTAACTATAGCTGGGACAAGACCCCCAGCCAATAACCTATCTCACAGCTGACATATCCTCTGCTAATGGAATACTTTAAGAGAAAATAAGGATTTTAAATTATTACAAGAATTAAAAAGGCAAAAGGTGAAATCATTTCATACAAAAGTCTAGGAATCAAGTTGAATATTCACTCTTTACAGCAAAAATGGTGGAGGGAAAAAGCAAAATTTGAGTAGAAAGAAAAGAGAAAGACTCCTCTATAAATGCAACCTCTCTTGACAAAAGGAGGGTTCCCATTTTCATTCCAAAATCTTAGATTTTAAGGGCTGCACTAGAAGAAGAAGGAGGCCTCACCAAGGGAGGTTGAAGAGGCTGTTGCTGAAAGAGAAAGAAGGAAAGGCTGCACTAGGGAGCTAGAAGAAAAGAATAGAGGAAGAACAAGGAAGATCTAGAGAATCCCAATAAGGGCTATTCCTAGTATATTCCTAATCTTTCTTGTCATTTCATTTTAGTGGATCATAAAAGGGTCCTCATCTTTGTATGCTTTTCTTTATATCTTAGCTATAATGGAAGGCTAGACCTTCCTTATGGAGGGTTGGGTTGAATTCATGTGAAATATAAGGGACAAATTAAATATTGGAGAACTTCTTCAAGCAGTGAATAAAAATCTTTTTTCAAATGAATTTATGAATTTATTTGTAAATCATGCTGTGAACTAAATGGAAAATCTACTAAGAACATATGAATATAATAAAAAGAGCATTTAAATAATATCTTATGCTCTATAGCTTACAGCTTGGCTTAGAGCTGAACATGTGTACATCAGTGCTTATAACTATATGAGAAGTTCTTGAGCCTAACTGTACTGATGCTCTAAGCTCAATCAAGAGGTCGACACATGTGAGCTAAGACCCACTATCTAAGCTCTGTTGCTCAGCATACGTGAAAGGAGGAAGATGATTCATCGAGAGCTCATGGATGATGTGACATAGTCCATGATGCCCAGTGGAGTCACTTCCTTTTTTGAACTGTGCATGATGCTTGTTAGTGGAATCAATGCTCATGAGATCGCCTAATAAAAAATTGAATGTCTTGACAACCTAGATGTAGGAAAACTAAGATGCTCTAATTGCGGTCTCATGAGAATATTTGTATTGAGATAGAAATCTAGTGTGTTCATCTCATGCACAAGATTTGAACTTGTAGAAATTAGATGACCAATCTAAGGAATACAATGCTCACTTGATTAATTAGCATGACAACGAAAGAACAAAAAATTGCTTGAGAAGTGTTTTGACATGAGTACCTTTCAATTCACATGGAGAAATCCCAACTCTCCTCTCTAAAGCAAATAGTTTCTTAACTCAGAATTTTGCTTGTTAACGAAACCAATTTAAAAATTAAAATCATATAGTGTAAACATTATTAAATATAGATATACCTTAGTATCAAAATACATCATTCCCTGAGGACGATAAACCTCGAAACTTATCTTCTAATTATTACTTCAGACCACGTACACTTGCGTGCAAACGCGGACGTGTAATCGTCGTCTGTCAAGTTTTTGGCGTCGTTGCCGGGGAATGGTAATCTATTTTATATTAAGGACAATCTACTAGTAAATAGTGATTTAAACAAATCTCTCTTTGCATATAATTTAGTTTCTTCTTGTATTTATTTTTGCACTAATTTGTAGCTTAGACTGACTAATTTACTTTTCTTTTATTTGCTAAACTGTTAAACGTTATTGCTATACTTGTTATTAATAGCTTAATTTCTAATTTGTATGAGTAGAAGAAATTGTACTAAATATCTTTTTGATCTAAAAATTGAAAGAACTTATTTACAAGCTAGAAGAGAACAAGCCATTTTAAATCATCAACAAGCTGTTATGGAAAATTTCAAAGCAAATTCTAGAGAGATTTTAGGAGAACCACAGGGCAGAGAACTAAGAGACTATGCCTTGCCCACTGTTAGGAGCATCCCACATTTAATTGTTAGACCAAATATGAAAGCAATAATTTTGAGATCAAACCCTCAACACTTAGCATGGTTCAAAATAATTAATTTGGTGGATTAGCCACAGAGGATCCTAACTCACACATTTCAAACTTCATTGAGATTTGTGATACCTTCAAGTTTAATGTGTTTCTAAAGATGCCATTAAACTCAGGCTTTTCCATTTTCTCTAAGAGATAGAGCCAAGAGTTGGCTCAGCTCTCTCCCGAGCAATTTAATCTGTTCTTGGGACGATATAGCTAGGAAATTCCTAGCCAAATATTTTTCTCTAGTGAAAACTACTCGTGTGAGAATTGAGATAACTAACTTTAACCAGTTTGAGGGTGAAAGGTTGTATGATCGTTGGGATCGCTTTAAAGAATGCTTAAGGCGATGCCTGCATCATGGGTTCCCCTTATGAATGCAAGTGAAAATCTTATACAATGGTTTGAACGCTCCAACAAGAACACTCATAGATGCGGCCTTCGGAGGCTCAATTAGTAGTAAAACCCAAGTGGAGTCTTATGACCTCCTAGAAGAAATGGCTAACAATGCTTATCAATGGCCTTTTGAACAGCTTAAAAAGGAAACAATTAAGATAACTGAAACAAACCAAATAACAGCTCTACAAAATGAAATCCTTTCATTAAATCAAATAATTAAAAACATGAATGTTAATTTTGTTTAATAAACTTATTGTGAGTTGTACGGGGGTAAGCATGCTAGTCAAAATTGCAATCTGAACAATCCTTTTGCGCAATCAAACATCGAGCAAGTTAACTATTTGAGGAATAACAATGCCATGAACAACCCTTACTCCAATACTTATAACCCGAGGTAGAAAAATCACCCTAATTTTTATTAGAGTAACAATAATAATAACAATGGAAATCTTAATGGGAAAGTTCATTAAACAAACAAAATTATAACAACAGGAACAATTTCAGTCATCAACCATCAAACTTAGAAGGAGCCTTTAATGCTTTTAAGGCTGAAATCATCCAATTTATGCACAGGACGGAAGCAACAATCACCCATCATGATGTCTCATTCCAAGGAATAGAGGCACCCCTCAGAAACATAGACGTACAACTATGACAGTTCTCTAAGCAGCCGACCACTTAGTAGCAAGGAGCCTTGCCTAGTTCTATAGAAGTAAATCCAACGGAATTGGTGAGTGTTATCTATTATGAAGGGATGGGAGGGTGTAATAACCCTAGGTTGTTACCCTGCTAAATATATATATGTAGCTTAATCAAGTTTCTATTTCAATACTATTGCTTTTAGAACATCAAATTGAGCCTATCTAGAAAATTTGAAGTCCAATGGACTTTTCTAAGTCCAAAATAATAATTTGATCAATCTAGATATTTTAGATTAGACCTAAAATATTTTGATCTCAAAATTAAAAATTGATTGCATTTTTAGATTCCTCACCCCCAAATTAGCTAGGGGTAAAAGTTTGGTACAATTCGGAGGTCATTTAGGCCATAATTCATATTTATTTAAATTGTTCTAATAGTAATTTAGGGTTCCTAACAATCTTTAATTACAAATATACCATATTCCATTAGTCAGCCGCTTTCAAAATCACGGGTGCGATCTGTGCCATCCATTTCTCGGATCAGATCGTGCGGTCCACGCCTTAGCTTAGATCCGATCCATCTCGATTGTTTCACAATTCGATCAAGGGATCGAACGGTATCCAACTACCCCCATAAGTAGCTCTGATTGTTCGTCGGATCCAGAGATTTAATCCAACGGACGAACTTCTCCCCGTGATCGGCCGTTAGTTGTCTGAGAATCTGAGTTGTCTCGCTTCAATGAACGATCCATCAGATGGCTGCCATGGATCCCACACTGCTCATTGTCTTCCCCCTCTCCACTCAAATCCCCGACAGGGGGATTTGCATCCCCAACAAGTAGAACCTATCCCCCACTCCCCTAGCCAGCTCAGCATGGTCGTTAGTGATCTCCCTGATATGGTGGAACCTCTTGGTCAGGCCCTTTGGCCCGATACGCCTTGGAATGGAAGCTCTGAAAGCTCTCCATGGCCCGAGCTCTCGGGTTAAGCCAAGCCTCAGCCTTACTCTCAATGCTTCCCTGAGGCTATAAATAGCCTCAGGTCTCACCTTAGAAGGTTTTTGCTGCTCGATTGAGTTCAATTAGAGTTCTTCCCCGCTCAACATTAATGGTCTACCGAGCTTCCTCTAGGCGCTCCCAAGCTTACGTACCACTGATAGAGGGCTGCTCCTAGAGTTCAGGACCCCTAAGAGCCTCTAGAGCCTCTCTGTTGCAACGAATCATCTCCTGTCTTCCGGCTCAAACTCTGTCCAGCAAAGCCAGGTACCCCCCAGTCTGGACTAAGTCACATAGACTCGGCTCCTTCCCAACTATAATTGCTGAACTCATCTCTAGTTCTGGCAAATTTAGTGCAATCGAATTGATGGTTTGGGTGTGGTCCGATCGATTGTATCGATTGAACGGACCACCCACCTTGTGGAACTTGGGACCGAGTAAGGTCCCAGAGATATAGAGCCTCCCAAGTCACACCAAGGTAGGGCTTCGATCCATTGGTGCACCCAGATGGTGAATGGATCAAGCCATAGTCTGGGCAAGCTCCCTTTGAGGAGAATTTCTCCTCACAGTGAGGGACTTCCATACGAATTGGGGAAATAGACTCTCGTGGATTTAGCCCACTTTATATGAAATTCTAAGGTTATAAAGGTTGGTCCTGGTCCCAATAATGTGCAGCTATCGTTCTTGCATCCTAGCATGGATCGATGACTGAGGAATTCAGCGTTTAGGGTTAGCCCTATCCATCCTTAGTCGGGGCCAGGCGGGGAGGAAGAAGACGACTGCGCGGGTCGGGCCGACCCATGACCCGCGCTGTCTAACAGTGACGAGCCTTTAGGCCCGAATGGCCCGCGTGTTTTGGGAACGGGCTGGTGCCGTTTAAATAAATATTAATCGAATTAATATTTATTTTCCTTAAGGAAAATGGGATAATTTAATTAGAAAAATGCAATTTAAATTAATTGAATAACTTTTAATCCACTTATCCAAATTCTATAATATCATATATGAAATTGACCAGAAAATTATTAGGAATCTGAATATAAAATAATATTACACATCTAATTGTTAGATTTTCTATTTTTACTTAATTATTGCAAATCTTGATTAGGGTGAATTAGCAATTTTACTTAGCTAAATTGCATGTTTAGGGTGCCATTAGTCTCCTTATGCAAAGTAGAATGGATGTGGTACGTGAATTATTTTTCTGATCTCTATATTTCAATTTATGCCCTAATCTTGTTAAACCATAATTAGTGAAAATTAGGGTTTATATATGTTGGATCCTAGCAAATTTGGTCTCTAATTAATTGTATTATTAAATGAAACTTATGTGCTAAATTTTAGGGAATTTTGATGGCTAGATCTATAATTAAGTGCTAATCCATTTGAATGGATTTAGGGTTTGCTTAGTACTAATTACTTTTTGTTTTTACTAATTTTTCTGTTAATATGTTTCATAATAGTAAGGTAAATATATTAAAGCCATGTATGCTAATTTATAATGTATAACTTGAATAATCCTAAACATTGAAGAACTTAATCACCTTAATTAACTTAAGAAGTCTTAAGACTTTGATCAAGCTATTAAGACTTGATCTAGGTCTGAGATTACCACCAATAATACACCCTTAACCCCCTGATTTGATATTGATCTATAAATGATCACTTGATCTTAATTAAGATATGAATAGGGGTCCAACCCTAATCTACTTAAGTGAGATCCAAATCTTTAAACCTTAATTAAATTAACTTGATTATAAGATAATAAAATTGACATTATTCCAATAATGCATTTGATTTGATATGGATCTTAAACATTTGGATTAGACATATTAAGGTTAATAATAAATTATGAGATTGCTTAATCTGGATCTGAACCTTAAATCCTTGATTTTCTCCTGAATAAGACTATTAGCATAAAAAGACTAATAAAATCATATTGATTGCACAAGTTATCTAAGACTTTAACAACATATTTGATTTAAATCTCATAATCTTAGAATAAGATGGGATCAGATAACTGAATTATCTGATCTAATCATTCTAAACCTACTAAGAAACAAAACCTAAAGTGTTAATATCATAATTTAGGGTGGAATCTTAAGTCATAAGGTCGTCTCTAAAGTATTTTAAAAATCTAAATTCAAATAAACATTGAAGTAGGAGGACCTTGTATAATTCCTTGAGGTAGAAACCTAGATGGTCCCTTAGCCTTAAAAGTTGATCCTAACCCCTCGTGGTAGGAAGCACTTAAGACATTAGAATGATACCTTCCCTTGTGGTAGAATCCATATCGAGTGATCCTCGATCACATTTTCTTTAAGCCTTGTGTAGGAATCACCCAATTAGCATAGGTCTTTATAGTCTTGATAATTCCTTGATTTATTAAATAGACTTGTTTGAACCCCGATTATTGGGTGGTGTAGTATAGTATACCCATATTAATGGTTCGTCAAAAGTATTCAGGATTGGTTGATTCACTCTAATGGAGACTTATAAGCAGGTTCTATCCTGTATGATTAGATGAATACAGTCCCGTTAGAGTAAATCACTCAAGACTAAGAGTGCATTAAATGGGTACTTATTCTTTAGTTTGATTGAAATACAAATTGCCAATGGGCAATATCTCCTGGCAAAGATTATTTCAATAGGTATGGTTCAAACAAACTAAGTAATTAGAATCACCTTCTTTAAAACACTGAGTGTGATTGTGAGTTAAGCATCTTAATAACTTAGCTTGAGATACAAATCACCAATGGGCGATGCCTTATATCGAAGATCACTTCGTTAGGGTGGCTTAATCAAACTAAGTGATAAGAACCACCTTTCTTACAAATGTTCTAAATATGTGTATACAATCATCCCAACTAATGATCTTTAAGTAAATCCTTAATTTTGACTATTTATCATTCTAGAAGCTAGGAGTCAGAATCCTTTTAGCAGGATTCTGCACAGTGGAGACCTAGAATTCATTTTTAGTATTCAAAGTTTTATGGATTTCTGGATTTTACTCATATAGAATAAAAGCATGGGCATGTACATGAGCATGAGTTTGATGAATCATTTCAGCAGTGATGCATGAGTATCAATGAGAAATTATGGGTTACGGAATGTTACATACATAGACTGTGGACTCTCAGGATGCATCAGCATCATCATATTGTCTTCCCAACTAAGTGTATGTATACATTGGACCATACGACTCATAGCCTTTCAGTGATAGTTTTGTGATATACCGTGGCATACCGTGTTGTGGCATATTTGAGTACATCATTCCAGTGACATATAGTATAATATTTGACTTTTTACATTGATTTCTGAGCAATTTATATTTTTGTTTACTTTCAATATTCAGTTTTGATGCAGTTTTACTTTTTTAGTATTTACAGGTTCAGTTACTTAGTGCTTTTACTATTATTTCCTACAGTTGTGTTTACTTTACTGTCTATTGCATTTACTTTAGAACTGCTTAGTTAGTTGCGATATGTTGGACTTCTTGTCTAACACGGGGTACTTTTGGGATCCGATAATTTGCTAGATTTCAAGCAGCTTGTGGAGACAGGGCAGGAGAACTTACAGGAGATCCTGGAGAAGTACATGGAGCCTTAGTAGAGCAGCTTTCCACCTTTTCTTATTGCCTTACTTTAAGCACTTTAGATAGACTTTGCACTTTAACTTTTAAATCAGTTTGTAATAACTCTAGATGTATTGTTACTTTTCTTTTCTGATATGAATGTTAACTACTGCTCTGTGATGAATATATTCTCGATGTTTTGCTTTAGCTTCTGCACTCTGTTATACTACTATGCTTAGTATTATGATGTGACCAGCATACTGGAAATACTGATATATTGATAACGTATATTGAATTTATATTTACCTTTCTAAATCCAATGTACGTATTAGTCTAATACTTAAGACAAGTAATCTACTCTTATCTTAAGTATTGACTCTCGATCCTACTCTTAGGTTCGAGTTAGCAGCCTTCAGTGTGGCTTAGTCTTTTAGCCTATTCGGGAATATGGCTTAGTCTTTTATCGAGTAGCGCACCGCTCCGCCGCTGATTCCGATTATACAACCCTTTTGCCCGTGGCGACGGGACGGGGCGCTACAAAGGCGATGACCAAACTAAAAATAGTAATACTGTTAAAAAGGAGTTAAAGGCTAGAGAAAGAGGTAGGAATACTGAATATGAGAAGCTCACTACCCCTAAGTGTGAAGATCTTGGGAGGTTATGCATCCTTTGTGTGATCAGGAATGAGGTGCTTTTAGATCCCTTGTGTGATCTTGGTGCTTCAGTAAATATCATGCCTTACCATATTTATGAGCATCTCAAGGTAGGAGGGATGGAGTACACCTCTATAATCTTAGAATTTTCTAATCTGAAGTCTTTAACTCTTTTGGGTATTATAAGAAATATTTCTGTGGGGTTGGGAAGCTTTATTGTCCCAACTGATTTTGTAGTATGTGAATGAAATAGGTGGAATGAAAACTCCACCATTATCTTTGGACGACCCTTTCTCATGAGTACCAAAGCCATAATAGATGTGTGCCGGGGCGTAACGAGCATAAAGATCTGGGGTAGGTCTGAATTGATAGATCTTAAGCCAAGACTTTTCAAGCAAAAGGTTATGAAATTAGAGTTGAGAAGGAAAGTTATGGAAGAGAAATTTTGTGAAATACTTGACTTTCAAAATTTAACTCTATGTGAAAAGGAACTCTGAAGCTAGTTTTGGCACATTATCTAAAAGTTAGAATAAGGAAAGAATGAAGAAGAAGAAAACCAGGAGATGGAAGAGAAAAAAGAAAATTTCCACCAAACCCAAGTGCGAGGACATTGAATTTTTTTAAGGGAAGTATGAGGGAATGGGTTCGAGCACACTTTATGTTAGTGCTCACCCCAATACCTCAAAAGTATGGAAGGAGAGACCTCACCACTCTAGCAAAAAAGTGATCCTAAATGAGTTGGGCTAACGATGTAAAACAAGGCGCTTCTTGGGAGGCAACCCAAGTAAAAAAAATATAATATAAATAATAATATAAAAATAATAATAAGAGAGAGAGAAGAAATCAGATCTGCTACAGCATGCTATAGTGGAATTTGCTGCTATAAATCGCTGTAGCGTGCACTGGCATGTTTCAAAAATTTTCCAAGTCATAGCCATTGTAGCGTGCCACATTGCGCTATAGCAAAAGGCTCCAGCTGTAGAAATTTTGACTGCCTAGGGAATCCAATGCAGTCAATAACTGCTTCATGTTTGAGATTCCTAGGCAGTCAAAAAGAGGAGCTAAAAAAGCTGTTCCCCTCTTCCCCTTCCTAATTAAAGTGGGACACATTAATGGTATGAACAGCATCTTGGACCAAAATTTTCTTAGCCCTCATGGTTGTTTGGCTATTTAAGGGCCTTTGGGGGGGGGTTAACAACCCAGGTTGTTACTTAGGTCAATTAAGACTAATCTAAGTCTTAATTATGATTCTAGTATCTTAATTAAGTCATTTAGAATCTACCTCTAAGATCTAGATCAAATCAGGGATCAAATAGAGCAGATCCTGATTTCTAGAAAATCTCAAAACCCTAGAATTTGATTTTCTATTTTGACATCAAATTGAAAATCAGACTTCTGCGTTCACCACCCCCAAATTAGCTAGGGGAGAAAGTTTGGATGTATTTGAAAGTCGTTAAATTTTCGTCAAATATTTTAATAATATTTAAATACCCAAAAAAAATTAAGTAATTAAATACTCGTCAAATCAAAAATTTGATTGCGTCGTTGTGTTCCTCACCCCTCATTTAGCTAGGGGTGATTTATTGGAAAATATAAGGATGAAGTTAATTATCCAAATCTAATTAATAAATTCATTAGGATTAATTTAAATAATAATATTATTTTATTTATATTAACGGTAGCCGTCTGAATTAATATTGACACCATTCCATTACGCCGCTAGTGCCGTCTTATCTGTCAGATCATTCTGATCTGTCTGATTGAATGATCAGATGGCTCTGGAATCGTCCTCTTTGGCAACCTCCACGTGTCGAGGGTTTTGACGCAAGTCGCCCTGGATTTTACGCACGCATCCACAACCGCTCCAACACCACTTTGAACATCCATTAAAACCCTGATAGAGCTTCCTTCGTCTGGTTTTCACCCTTCTAGATCCTGCGATAGTCCGAGGTGTATCCGATCAAGCCCTAGTTCCTTCTGCCATTTGCGTTAAGGTACCAACTTCACCTCATCTCTATTTCTTAAGTGTTACAATCATATTCTCGTATCAATTGAAACTATCAATCGACGTGTAGTGCTCTATCGATCGCTATTTTCGTAACCCTAAAGCCCGACATCCGTCGAGCATATGAAGATGAAGCGACGACCCTACACTACCCGGATCGGATCGAGCCTGTACGGTTAGCATCTTCCACGAACCGGACACGTGTATGCATCCCGTAAGGCGGGGGTAGGTCCTGCAAGTCCTGCTATCATTCCCAAGTTCGACGACATGTCGTGTCCGTTGGATGACAGTGGGTCCCGTTGTCTGTTTCGATGTAAGGCAGTGGGGCTCGCCAATTTACCTCCACCCAATAGAGCATTGACACGTGGACTGGAGGTCTCTTCTGTCTGCTTGCGTAGAACCCAATCTGCAGAAAATATAATTATCATACATACATATATATATATATATATATATATATATAATATCTATATCTTGATTAATATATTATAAAGTATATGATTATAATTATAATGATATAATTATATACATAAACAGAGAATGAATATCATAAATTAGTATTAAGAGATATATCTTAATTAATTAAATAGATTTATTAATTCAAATGTAATAATTAATTGACTTAATTAATTCAATTAAATCCCAAACTTTAGGCAATCATACCTTATAAAATATAAGTGCAAATATAGTAAATGAATATACCACTGTGATAAAAAAATTATGAGGAATATTATGAAACTATTAAATTTCTATTTTGATGAATATTTCACGTAGTGACATTTAGGGGCATTAATTAAATTCAAATATATCACATAAATTCATTTGATTATAGTTTTTAAACCTTTAATCCAAACATACCCAATATGGGTCTCAAAGTACTTAGAAAATCCTAAGGATTAACCTAGTAGTGTTTAGTTTGCTATTTCGATTAGTTTTAGACTAATCACTTTTAGGACCTAACCCTAATTAGGTCAATTAACCCTAGAACTTCAATTGACCATAAGTTGGTCAATTTAGCTCCAAATTAGGTGATCCAATTACCATTTAAATCAAAAAAACCTAATTTACAGTAAACTGCAAAAATATTTAGGATCCAACAGTTAGATCTCCTAATCAACCCTAATTACTCTAAACTTGATTAGTGAAGATTAGCAAATTTAATAACCCAAATTGAATAATTTAAGTTTCAGAGAACTCCTAAGGTATATTAGAACCTAATAGTGGGTTGGATTAGTAATTTGGTGATTAATTTTACTAATCACTCACTATCACCTTAAACCTTAATTAGGCCATAACTTAGTCAATACATATTAGAATTTGATGATTTTTGGTTCTATGGAAACCTTATGACATAATCTATAGTAAACTAATAGAAAATTTATATTTCATTAAGTAAAATTATTAAATTGCCCTTATAGGTCAAATTCCTTAATTTGACTTTATAAGGCTTAATACTTAATCAAAATAAGTGTACTTACTATCTAAACTCATATTAGACAGTAAGTAATCACTCCCCTTCAATAAATTTCAAAATTGAGCCTTAATTCATAAAGATAAATTTTAGACCCTTAAGTAGGGGCAAAATGGTCATTTTGCCCAAATTTAGGGTTTAATAATTTTAAGTCCTGAATTCATTCCTAAATCATAATATTTAGTAATTAAAGTGATTTAGACTTTAATTTAGATAGTTCTAAATCCAAATTTAGAAATTTAAGGAAAACACTAAGTTTAGTCTTAAGTAAAAATCTTAAGTAAAGATCAAAGATTCTTTCCCTTCCTTTGAACTTCTTAGCTCACCCATAGGTCTTATAACCTTAGTTAGGATGTGTGTTTGAGTGCTACTCTTAGATTTAAGAGTCTTAATTCCTAAGATTAGGAGTAAATCTTAGGTTAGAATTCATTTAATGAGTAAAGTGGGTTACTCATTAGGTTCAACCTTGATTTTACTAGTTTATTTGATTTTCATAGTTTATTAAATGATTATTTGATCTTTTAGATTTAGAATTTGGATTAGAGATATATCCTATTTAGTTTGACTTAATTTAATAGGATTTGCCTGAATATTAAATT
Organism: Gastrodia elata; assembly: GCA_016760335.1. Taxonomy (NCBI): domain Eukaryota; kingdom Viridiplantae; phylum Streptophyta; class Magnoliopsida; order Asparagales; family Orchidaceae; genus Gastrodia; species Gastrodia elata. Next base: position 13,636,538 of record CM028670.1, on the reverse strand, counting down.
AGTGAGATGGGATTAAACTCTAGTCCTAAGGATAACCTTATGATTAAGTGATTGAACTTCATCATTTGGAGTTTTATTCTTAATCCTTTCAATCTTGATTTGGCTAATCAAGATTGGGTTTGGGATTTATAAAACAATAATTTAGGATGATTGATTTATTTAATTGATCATGTAGATGATATTGATTTAATTATAATTAGGACTTTGCTAATCCTAATTATGTTTAACTCATAGGATTGTGATTCTAAGTTATAGGTAGTGTAAGAATTGATGATTCTGAATCTTATGTAACTTAGAGTAGTTAGAACAAATAAATTAGAAAATAAGTGATATCATAAAATTTGTATAGTGCTATCTACTACCTTGAATTTGGTATGCTATGCTTTCCTTATTTTGAGCCTTATTACACATTTGGACACATTATATTAAACATAGAATATTTGATGAATATTCTATATTAAACTTTGAATACATTTCATATGGTATTTTTATAACTTAAAGATAACTTTATAAAATAAACTTTACTATACTTTGTGGGTTATGTCTTACTTAATCGACTGTTTGGTATAACATGACTTTTGAGATAGCTTTTGCCTATGATACTTTCTTAGAGCATGTTACTTTTGCTTAGGATGCTTTCCTAGAGCATGTTACTTTTGCCTAAAACACTTTCCTGGATGATCAGATGGATGTTGCCTTGTGACTAGGACACTTTCCTAGTACAGCATACTTTAATCTGGGACACTTTCTTAGATGAGCAGATGGACTTTACTTTTTGGCAAAATTAAGTAGGAATATCTCACACATTACTTTTACTTTATAGTTATAATAATTTACTTACAGTCACTTTTCAGTTTACTTTACAGTTTCTTTACAGTTCTGACTTATTTTTACCTTACAGTTCAGTACACCTTATGTTATATTTTTATTTTTTGCAGTTCTTTTATATTGCAGAATTTTCTGTAATCTTCTATTATTCAGTCACTTTACTTTATTAAAAGCATGTGAGGATGCTAGAAAATTTTCTTTCCAATACAGTACTTTTACTTATATTATAAATTGGCATGTTTAGTTTGATCATATTACTTAGGACTTTTCTTTGTACTTAGTAGATTCCATTAACTTTACTTACCCTTTTATGCAGCTCAAATTGAGGTATGTTCTTACCTCAAATTTTGTTTAAGTTATAATCTATTATTATAACTTGCCTTTCTTTCTTTGTTGCTTTACCGCTACTTTCTTACTTAAATTAGTTTGCGATATCAATAAAACACATAACAATGATTACCCTAAAATTTACTTAGACATTTTGTCTAACTTAAGATTTTTCTTTTGTTGGCTGGGGCCCTACCATTATGAAATCAATAATGGTAGATTCCAAGCTATTTGAGGAGGTTAACTGTAACAACCCTAGGTTGTTACCTTGCAAAAATATAGATAACCAAACACCATTGCTTATAGAACCTCAAACTAAGCATATCTAGAAAATTTGAAGTTCATTGGACTTCTCTAAGTCCAAATTTACATTTTGATCAGTCTAAATGTCTTAGTCTAGACCCAAAATATTTTGATCTCAAAACTAAATTCTAATTGCATTTTTGGATTCCTCACCCCCAAATTAGATAAGGGTGAAAATTTGGTGCAATTTGGAATTCATTTGGGCCATAATTCAATTTAAATTAAAATGGTTCAATTACACATAGGGGTTTCTATTAATTCATAATTACATTTATATCCTTAAAACGAAATTAACGGCCGGGATTCGTTGTGCGAACCGCGGGCAATCCGCTGCAGAGCCCGAGTCACACGACAGCGGAGCCCCGCACATCTGGCCGTTGCGCCTTATTAATTCTGCGGCTAGGATCAGATCCCGCGAAACTGCGGATCCATCGTTGCATCTACTCTGCGGATCCTACGGCCAGGATCGCTCCCGCGGTCGGCCGTTAGGATCCGAGCGATCCCAGCCCTTCCGCCATCTGATAAATAGATCAGACGGCATCCAAGGGGTCTGGCAATGTGAATCTTCGTCTACCCCCAGATCCCGCACCCGACAGGATATTTTTCCATCTCGCCCCTCTGTCCCCCACTCGCGCCTCCAGCTCAGCAAGCCATTGCTGAGCTTCCCCTAAAGGCCGAGGGACCCCAATTGGGCCTCATGACCCGGCTAAACTTGAATTGGGAATTCGAGAGCTCGGCCATGGCCCGACCTCTAGGGCCCTCTCCAGCCCAAGCCAGCCCTCCAGAAGCTTCCCCACACCTCGCCAAGGCTATAAATAGCCTCAGCATTCCTCCCTCTGCCCCTTTGTTGCTCAATTGATCCCAATTTCACCATTACCGTCTGTCCGAGCTCGAGTAATCGACCCAGGAGCTCTCAAAGTGCTGATAGTAGGCTCTCCTGGTGTTCAGGACCCTTTGCAGCATTTGGAACCACAGCCAGAGCCAGCCGAGCCCTCAGTCAAACATCCCGAGCTCCCCCGTTAACCAAGGTACCTTCCCTTACTGGTTTCGAGCCAATGAGGCTCGGACCTTCTCCTTTTGATGCGCCTGAGTCCGTATTGTCGTCTTGAACCCAAGGATATCGAGATTAAGATCTAGGCTAGCCCCGATCGATCGAATCGATCGATCGGATTAAATTTCTAAGGGATCGCCTCAGTCGAGTAAGGACCCGGTGATCCAGACCATCCCAGACCCTCAGACCAGAGGGCTTCGATCCGACTTACCTCCCTGATGGTGTAGGGATCGAGCCCGGGGTCTGGCGTGGCCTCTGTGGGGAGAATTATCTCCCCACAATAGTTCTAATGAAGAAGCATTCAGGTGAGTAAGGTCTGGCTGATCCAGACCATCTCACATGGGGCTTCGAGTCCCATTCGATGCGTCTGACCACGGTGATCGTGCAGCGATCGAGTCTTGGCCGAGCCGTAGTCTGGATGCGTCAAAATTTGGTGATTAGGGTTTCCCTAATTAGCCCTATCCATCAGGACAAAAAAGCAAGGACGACTGCACTGTGCGGACCGAGTCGACCCACGACCCGCGCAGTGCGACAGTGCCGGGTCTCTCGGTCCCCGGTCGACCCGCGCGGTTTGGATTACGGGCCAAGCCGTTTTAATTAATATCGAATTATTGGAATTATTTTCCTTGAGGAAAATAATTCCAATAATCAAATCATAGGATTTTGATTAAATAAAATACATAATGTATTATTTAAATAACTTTTAATCAACTGGTCCAAATACTATGATATTATATATGAAAATAATCAGCAAAACATAAGGGACCAGAATATAAAATAAAAATGGACACCTGATGGTTAGATCTTTAATTATTGCTTAATTATAGTGGATCTTAATTAGGGTGATCTAGTAGTTGTACTTATCCAAATTGCATGTTTAGGGTGCCATTAGTTCACTTATGGTGAGTAAAAGGCATGTGCTAGGGGATTTATTTTTCTGAGCTATGTATTTTAAATTATGCCATAATCTTATTAAATCATGATTAGTGAAAATTAGGGTTGATACTTTCTGGATCTTAGGAAACTTAGGCTTTGATTTATTGTATTAGTGGATAGAACTTGTGTCCCAAATTGCAACTAGTTTTAATGGCTGAATTTGTATTTATGTGCTAAACCATTTGAATGGATTTAAGTTTTGATTAACACTAATTACTTTCTGTTTTTAAGAACTTTTCTATTATTCTACTTCATAAAGGTAGGGTAAATGTATTAAAAATCTTATATACCAATTTATAATGCATATCTGGACAAATCAAATTTTGGAGATCTTAACACCTTAATTAACTTAAGAAATCTTAAGACTTGGATCAAGCTTTTAAGACTTGATCTAAATATGAGATTGCCACCAATAATACATCATTAATTTATTGATTTGGACATTTGACCTTATAACATACACTTGATCTTGATTAAGATAAGATTAGGAGTCAAATCCTAAACTACTTAAGTGAGATCCAAACTCCTAAAAGCCCTAACTTAATTAACTTGATTATAAGAGATTTACCTTGGCATTTTCCAACATTGCATCTGATTTGACATTGATTCTAAGCATTTGAATTAGACAAATTAAGGTTAATAATAATCCTATGTGACTTTTCAATCTGAATCAAACCTTAAGATCCTTGATTTGCTCCTAAGCAAGACTATTGGCATAAAAGATTAATAAAACCATCTGATTTAATAAATGATCTTAAACTTTAATAATATGTTGGATTTAAATCCCTTATCCCTACATTAAGGTGTGATTAGATGGCTTAATCATCTGGTCTGATCATTCTAACTCTAAGTACATAATAGAATCAAAAGCGTTAATATTAGAAATTAGAATGGGAGACCTTAAGCATTTCTTCATAAGATTGTCCTAAAAATATTTAAAAGACCTAAAATATATCTACCTTGTGGTAGGAGATCCTTGTGTGATTCATTGAGGTATTAGTCTAGATAACCTTTGAAACCTTAAAAATTGATCTTAACCCCTTGTGGTAGATTTTACCTAAAAACCTCAGAGTGACACTTCTCCTCGTGGTAGAATCCATGTTGGGTGATCTTTGATCACAAGTTAGTGAAACCTTGTATAATTCTCACCCATTGAGTATAAGTATTACTAGTTCTGATAATTCCTTGGTCTATTAAATAGTCTTGTGAGAACCCCGATTATTGGGTGGTGTAGTATAGTATACCCATAGTACTGGTTCTTCAGTAATATTTAGAATTGGTTGATTCATTCTAATAAGGACTTATGAGCAGGTTCTATCCTGCAAGATTAGACGAATACAGTCCCATTTGAATAAATCATTCAATCCTAAGAGTGTATTAAATGGGTACTCATTCCTTAGTTTAATTGAAATATATGTTGCCAACGGGCAATGCCTCCTAGCAAAGACCGCTTCAATAGGTGTGGCTCAAATAAACTAAGTAATGAGATTTACCTTCCTTAAGATACTGAGTATGATTGTGGGTATAGCAACTTAATACTTAGCTTGAGATACAAAATCACCATCGAGTGGTGCCTCCTAATGAAGATCGCTTTGTTAGGGTGGCTTAATCAAACTAAGTAATAAGAATCCTTTTCTTGCAATGTACTAAATATGTGTATACAAACACCCCATCTAGTGATCTCTAAATAAATATGCAACTTCAATTAATCATCGATCTAGAAGTTATGAGTCATAATCCTTTTAGAAGGATTCTGCACAGTGGGGACTTAGAATTCATTATCATTTCTTACTAAACTCTTCATTGATTTTTGAATTTTCCATTCAATCAACATAGTGGCATAAGCATAAGCATAAACATGAATTTGACTCATTCCTTCTGTTGTGTTACATGGGTATCAGTGATATTGTATGGGTTATGGAATGTGATATACACAGACTGGAGAATTTTAGGGTGCATCTGCATCACTATACTGACTTCCTAACTAGTGTATTTACATTAGACCGTACTACTCATAAGCCTTCAGTGATAGTTCTGGAATATACTGTGGTGTAGCATATTTGTGTGCATCATTTCAGTGACATATAGTGCAGCATATAGCATCTCTTTCCTCATGGTCTTTATCTTACTTTCAATTTTTGTTTGGAGATAGCTTCACTTTAACTGGCCTTTATTGCTCTATTTACTAAGCATTTACATCTTTCTTTACTATGCGCTTTTCCTCAGTTCTTTTACAGTTTTGCTTTACTTTTTTGTTTGTTATGTTTAGTATAGTTTTGTATAGTTAGTTATGATGTGTTAGACTTCTTGTCTAATACGGGGTACTTTTGGGATCCAGCAATTTGCTAGATCCTGAGGAGTTTGTGGAGACAGGTCAGGAGGATGTACCGGAGACCCAAGAGAAGCATGTGGAGTTGTAGTGGATCAAGCACATACTTTTACTTATTAGCTCATTTTAGCAATATAAATAGACTCTTTATGTTTCTACATTTTAAATCTGTTTGTAATAAACTCTGGATGTATATTACTTTTTTTTCTTTTCTGAGACGAATGGCTATTATTGCTTGTGATGAATGTATTCTGGATGATTTCTTTTTATCTTCCGTACTCTGTTATACTACTATACTTAGTATTGTGATGTGATCAACATACTGGAAATGCTGATATACATTGACAATGTATATCGGGTTCTTATTTACCTCCTTGGACCTTGTATACGTACTGGCCTAATAGCTAAGATAAGCATTTCACTCTTATCTTAGGTATTGGATCTTGATCCTACTCTTAGGATTCGAGTCAGCAGCCTTCAGCATGGCTCAGTAATTTTACCCGTCTATTCGGGAAGATGGGTTTTGCTAATATACCCGTCCTCCCGAGTAGCGCACCGCTGCGCTGCCAAACTATATGTATTGCTTGTCTTTTGCGCGCGGCGATGGGGCGGGGCGCTACAGTTGGTATCAGAGAAGTATTATAAAGTGTCAGATAAGGAGCTTGTTCCTATCTACTTTATAATATGTTCTCTATGTCAAGACAAGATCACAATTACTAAGTGTAGTGCAAAGCAATCATCCAAAAAGTTCATCAAACTGTCTCAGAAACAAAAAGGGAGAAACTATGTCTAGAAGATTAACATCGTAAGAATTTAACGCACATAATAGATTGATTGAAACTGCAACTCATAAATTGGACATCTTAAGACTTGAACGAACTTTTTAAAATAATAATCAACTATGAATGAAATACTTATTGGTTGAAGTATTCTATGAATGGACTACTCGCAGACAGCATTTCCATTCTACCTTAGGAGCTTTGACGACTATTGGATAGATGATCTTCGAGATGGTCAGGTCTACCAAAGGACCATAGATGGAGTGTCACCTCGCGGAGTTGAAGTGCTAGATAAGATCCTTGTCCATTCATCGTTTGGAGGCACCAGTCTTTCAGCACTCGCTATAGAATGGTTGGACCGTGTTACCACTGCACTACGAGAGATGGCTTGTCCTGAGGAGCACCGTCTAGAGATTGTGGAGATCCTACTGAGGGGATCAGTGAGTCATTGGTGGTATTGGGTGTATAGAAGATTAGCTCGGAGGAGCCACATAGTCACCTACGATGACTTCTGTGCTGCCTTTTGGAAAGAATACTGTAACTAGGATTTTAGAAAATCACATCATTTTTCTTATATGTTCTACAGATCCATGTATCTTCTCTATTGAAGAAGAAATTTTAATGAATTATAGTAAGAATTTTACGTTTCTGAAATTATACTTGTAATTGCAGTCATGAACCCTGGTTCCCCATCTGCTCCCACTCTAATCAAGAACACAGTCGTATCCTCAAGCGGACCTGAAGAGTCCAACCTTATGGCCAGTTTGCTGAAGGCCTTGATTGATAATAATGTGCAACAGGCGCAAGAGATACGTGCTCTTATCCTCTCAGTAAAGCAGCAGTCTGCACCTCCTTCAGGATCCTCTTCTCAGTATGCGAGAGACGGAATCCTTCATAGCTTTCTTCATCTCCGAACCCTACCTTCAACGGAGCACTGAATCCCATGGACACTGTATCATGGATTAAGTTAGTGGAGAAGAACCTGGCCACTATCAAGTGCCCTAATTCTGAAGCATTCTGCTTAGTAACCTACTTATTCCAAGAGGAGGTGGAGTATTGGTGGGAAAATGAGGGGAATGGCAAATTCACTGATTATGAAGTGGAGGAATTCCATGGGACATGTTCATGGAAGCGTTCCGCGAAGCATTTATCCCAGCATCAGCCCAAGCAATTCTGGAGGATGAACTCCTCCATCTCACATAGGGCAATAATTATGTGTTCGACTTCGAACAGGAATTCAGGAGATTGTCACGATTCGTTCCGGAACTAGTGAGAATGAAGGCATCCAAATGCCACCATTTCCTGAAGGGTCTAAGAGATTCTATCAAAGCACACTTAGTATCTCATCAGATCAAAACCCTGACAGAATTAATCGAGGTTTCCTGTCTACAAAAAGGACTCCAAGGTCAGTTGGACCGGAAGAGAAAGGCTACAATTATGCAACCACGAAATGAATGTTTTGGTCATAATAAAATGGCCAGAGTCTACAACATAGAAACTAAACAATCCCTGCCTTAGAACTCTGAATGCAACAGAATGCATCTGTACATAAAATGCTACCACTTCGGTGGTGTATGTTTCACTTGTGGTCGAAAGGGCCACCGCTATTTTGAGTGCAAAGAGAAAAATACCATCGATGGAGTGCTCATCAACCACTCTTGTCACAAACAATCCTTCCGTGCTCAACCAGTGAACCAATGAGAGCCTGCTCTCACCATAATGCTGGCTCCGACTACCAACTCAAGGGCCAATGTACCAATACAAAAGTCGACCTATAGCCGTCAAGACTCAGGAGCACAAAATAAACAACCTTCAACACCTGCCAGAGTATACATGCTAACCCCTGCCTCTGCTCCTGAAAATAACGATGTGGTATCAGGTACACCTTAAATAAATTTTCTTTTCGTGTTGTGTTAATAATTATTCCTTACTACTCCAGTACTTTGACTCTTAAGTAGCTATCCTTACCTAGTATCGTATCATAGGCACATTATCAATAAACAATACAGCTTGTAATGTTCTGTTCGACATTGGAGCAAGTCATTTGTTCGTATCGGAAGAGTGGGCTAAAAACCTTAAACTACAAACCTATCAATTAACCGGTTCCTTAAGCATCGGGTTACCTTCAGGAGCCCGCATGTAGTCCCAACTGATTTTGCAACTTATACATTCCTATTGAGGATCAAAATTTCAGAGCTAAGTTGATGTTATTACCAATCACCAATTTTGATATAATTCTAGGCATGAATTGGTTAAGCCAACATGGTGCTTCCATAAACTGCCAAAAGAAGAAAATAACCTTGGGTAATGGAAGAAACTCAAAATCATTCATTGGAAAATTTAGCACCCAATCTTCGTTAATCAATGCCATGACAGTAGAGAAGTTAGTCAAGAAAGGATGCAGTGCGTACCTCGTGACAATGTTGGGAGAAAAGAAGGAAGTCATACCTCTTTCCGAGAACCGTATAGTTTGTGAATTTCCTGATCTTTTTCCTGAAGACCTACCCGGTCTTCCTCCGAGTAAAGAGATAGAGTTCACCATAGAAGTAATTCCCATAACTCAACCACTGTCAAAGGTTTCGTATCCTATGGCGCCAAAAGAACTCCAAGAGTTGAACAATCAACTTCAAGAATTATTGGAGAAGGGTCTCATTCTTCCAAGTTCATCTCCTTGGGGAGCACCGGTGTTGTTTGTCAAGAAGAAGGATGGATCGATGAGAATGTGCATCGATTATAGGGAATTAAATAAAGTAACCATTAAAAACAAATACCCTCTTCCCTCGTATCGATGACCTGTTTGACCAACTATCCGGAGCTAAAGTCTTAGATAGACTTGCGATCAGGATATCATCAATTACGAGTTAAAGAGTCAGATATTGAGAAGACAGCATTTAGAACCTGCTATGGGCATTACGAATTCTTGGTGATGTCCTTTGGCTTAACAAATGCACCATCCATCTTTATGGACTTAATGCAACGCGTACTGAAAGCATATTTGGATAAATTCGTCATTATCTTCATCGACGATATATTAATTTATTCAAAGGATAAAATAGATCATGAAAATCACTTGCGTATAGTACTCGAAGAACTCATAAACCATGAACTTTATGCTAAGTATTCTAAGTGTGAGTTTTGGCTTAACTCAGTTGCCTTTCTGGGTCATGTAATCGACTCCCAAAGTATCAAAGAGGATCAAAGTAAAGTAAGTGCAGTTTAAGATTGGTCACAACCAAAGTCTGTGACTAACATCAGGAGTTTCTTAGTACTGGCAGGTTACTATAGGAAATTTGTTAAAGGTTTCTCGCAAATCGCGTCTCCTCTCACAAAGTTGACTCAGAAAGCTGTACCATTTGTCTGGAGCCCGGAGTGTGAGAAAACATTCCAAACATTGAAAGATGCTCTTTCCTCCGCACCAGTTCTTGCCTTACCCAAGGAAGGATTGAATTACCAAGTTCATACCGATGCATCTGGTATAGGTATGGAATGTGTATTGATGTAGGAAGGGAGAGTCATAGCCTACGCATCTCATCAGTTGAAACCACACAAGAAGAACTACCCTGTCCACGACCTTGAATTAGCAGTGGTAGTCTTTGCTCTAAAGATCTGGCATCATTATCTGTATGGATTCCAGTGTTCCATATTCATCGATCATCAGAGCTTGAAGTACACCTTCACCCAATGCGAGTTAAACTGCCGATAGTGAAGATGGCTTGAATTAATAAGCGATTATGACTTAAGTATCCAATATCATCCAGGAAAAGCAAACGTCGTAGCAGATGCGCTCAGTCGTCATACTACGCTTTCTGCTATGATACTCTCAAGTTCTCTGGAAGAAGAATTCTGAAGGTTCGAAATCAGGCTAGTGCATGTGGATATGTTAAGCACGCTGATATCCATGAGCTCAGTTGAACCTACCTTTCATCACGATGTCTTCATCTCTCAAACTAAGGACGAAAATTATCTGAAGTTTAAAGTTGATATCGAAAGTGGTCGTCGCTTTGACCTTCAGCTTCGCGGTAATGTAATATATCAAGGGGATCATCTATGGGTTCCCAAATCCATGCAACAAGAAATCCTAGTAGAAGGTCATAACTCAGGTTACCAAATACACCCTGGCAGTACCAAGATGTACCAAGATCTGAGGAAATCATTCTAGTGGCCTGGAATGAAGCAGAGTGTAGCAGAATTTGTAGCAAAATGCCATGCTTGCAGTTTAATTAAAGCCGAACACCAGAAGCCTGGAAGTCTTCTTCATCCTCTAGCAATTCCTGAATGGAAGTGGTTCGACATTTCTATGGATTTGTTATAGGATTACCTAAAGTAAGATCCGGTGCTGATTCAATTTGGGTCACTATCGATCGATTAACCAAGTCAGCTCACTTCATCCCTATGCGTCAAATAGATTCTGTGGAGAAACTGGCAAAGTTGTATATCAAGGAAGTTATCAGACTTTATGGGATCCCGAGATCCATTGTATCTGATCGAGATAGCCATTTCACTTCTAAATTTTGGCAAGCGGTACATCAAGACTTGGGGACTACTCTAGCTATGAGTACCGTCTTTCATCCTCAAACAGATGGGCAAATTGAAAGAGTCAACCAAGTCATGGAAGATCTTCTTCGTCTCTGTGTACTAGATTTTGGAGGTTTCTGGGAAGACCACCTTCCTCTGGAATTTGCGTACAATAATAGTTTTCAAGCAAGTATCGGTATGGCTCCATATAAAGCTCTGTACGGTAAAAAATGCAGTACTCCTTTAGCGTGGTCTGAAACTGGCAATGTTCAGCTCTATGGGTCAGAATTAGTTGAAGAAACGAATTATAAGATTCAATTGATTCAACAAAGAATCAAAGCGGCTCAAGATCGCCAGAGTAAATATCATGACGCTCATCATCATGCTCTGGATCTGGAGGTGGGAAAATATGCGTACCTTAAAGTTTGCCCAATGAAAGACATTTATCGTTTTGGTGTAGCCGGAAGCTAAGTCCTCACTACATCGGACCTTTTGAAATATTAGAAAAGATTGGTTCTACAGCTTATCGATTGAAGCTTCCTGAAGACTTCTCTGCAGTCCATAATGTTTTCCACATTTCGTCTCTACAAAAATGTCTTCACGATCCATCTCACCTAATTCAACTTCCAGCGGTAACCCTCCAACCAGATCTTCCTTATGCGGAAGAGCCAATCAAGATCTTAGCTTATGATCAAAAGCAGCTAAGAAATTGCTCAATCCCTATGATAAAGGTTCAGTGGAGGAATCGCTCATTAGATACTTGGGAAAAAGAGGCAGATATGAGGAAGAAGTACCCTAGCCTCTTTGAAACTCCAGGTACTCTTTTATTTCCTAAGTTTTATTTGCGCTCTTCAATTTTTCTCATAATTGTCTTCATACTTGAGATGATGTCGAGGACAACATCGTTCTTAAGTGGGGGAGTCTGTAACAACCCTAGGTTTTTACCTTGCAAAAATATAGATAACTTAATCAAATTTCAAACACCATTGCTTATAGAACCTCAAACTAAGCCTATCTAGAAAATTTGAAGTTCATTGAACTTCTCTAAGTCCAAATTTACTTTTTGATCAGTCTAGATGCCTTAGTCTAGACCCAAAATATTTTGATCTCAAAACTAAATTCTGATTGCATTTTTGGATTCCTCACCCCCAAATTAGCTAAGGGTGAAAATTTGGTGCAATTTGGAATTCATTTTGGCCATAATTCAATTTAAATAAAAATGGTTCAATTACACATAGGGGTTTCTATTAATTCATAATTACATTTATATACTTAAAATGAAATTAATGGCCAGGATCCGTTGTGCGGACCACGGGCGATCCACTGCAGAGCCCGGGTCACACGACAGCGGAGCCCCGCACATCTGGCCGTTGCGCCTTATTAATTCTGCGGCTAGGATCAGATCCTGCGGAACTGCAGATCCATCGTTGGATCTACTCCGCAGATCCTACGGCCAGGTTCGCTCCCGTGGTCAGCCGTTAGGATCCGAGTGATCCCAGCCCTTCCGCCATCTGATCGATAGATCAGACAGCATCGAAGGGGTCTGGCACTGTGGATCTTCGTCTACCCCCAGATCCCGCACCCGACAGGATATTTTCCCGTACTGCCAGCTGCCCCTCTGTCCCCCACTCGTGCCTCCAACTCAGCAAGCCGTTGCTGAGCTTCCCCTAATGGTCGAGGGACCCCAATTGGGCCTCGTGACCCGACCGAGCTCGAATTGAAAATTCGAGAGCTCGGCCATGGCCCGACCTCCTCTCTATCCTGAGCCAGCCCTCCAGAAGCTTCCCCACACCTCGCCAAGGCTATAAATAGCCTCAGCATTCCTCCCTCTACCCCATTGCTGCTCAATTGATCCCAATTTCCCCTTTGCCCTTGTTTCACCATTACCGTCTGTCCGAGCTCGAGTAATCGACCCAGGAGCTCCCAAAGCGCTGATAGTAGGCTCTCCTGGTGTTCAGGACCCTTTGCAGCATTTGGAACCACAGCCAGAGCCAGCCGAGCCCTCAGTCGAACATCCCGAGCTCCCCCGTTAACCAAGGTACCTTCCCTTACTGGTTTCGAGCCAATGAGGCTCGGACCTTGCTCCTTTTGATGTGCCTGAGTCCGTATTGTCATCTTGAACCCAAGGGTATCGAGATTAAGATCTAAGCTAGCCCCGATCCATCGAATCGATCGATCGGATTAAATTTCTAAAGGATCACCTCGGTCGAGTAAGGACCCGGCGATCCAGACCATCCCAGACCCTCAAACCAGAGGGCTTCGATCCGACTCGCCTCCCTGATGGTGTAGGGATCGAGCCCGGGGTCTGGCATGGCCTCTGTGGGGAGAATTATCTCCCCATAGTAGTTCTAATGAAGAAGCCTTCGGGTGAGTAAGGTCTGGTTGATTCAGACCATCTCACAGGGGGCTTCGAGTCCCATCCGATGCGTCGGACCACTGTGATCATGTAGCGATCGAGTCTTGGTCGAGCCGTGGTCTGGATGCGTCGAAATTTGGTGATTAGGGTTTCCCTAATCAGCCCTATCCGTCAGGACGAAGGAGCGGGGACGATGGCACTGTGCGGACCGGGTCGACCCACAACCCGCGCGGTGCAACAGTGCCAGGTCTCTCGGTCCCCGGTCGACCCGTGCGGTTTGGATTTTGGGCCGAGCCATTTTAATTAATATCGAATTATTGGAATTATTTTCCTTTAAGGAAAATAATTCCAATAATCAAATCATAAGATTTTGATTAAATAAAATACATAATGTATTATTTGAATAACTTTTAATCTAATGGTCCAAATCCTATAATATTATATATGAAAATGATCAGCAAAACATAAGGGACCAGAATATAAAATAAAAATGGACACCTGATGGTTATATCTTTAATTATTGATTAATTACAATTGATCTTAATTAGGGTGATTTAGTAGTTGTACTTATCTAAATTGCATGTTTAGTGTGCCATTAGTTCACTTATAATGAGTAGAAGGCATGTGCTAGGGGATTTATTTTTCTGAGTTATGTATTTTAAATTATGCCATAATCTTATTAAATCATGATTAGTGAAAATTAGGGTTGATACTTTCTGGATCTTAGGAAACTTGGGCTCTGATTTATTGTATTAGTGGATAAAACTTGTGTCTCAAATTGTAACTAGTTTTAATGGCTGGATTTATAATTATGTGCTAATCTATTTGAATGGATTTAAGTTTTGATTAGCACTAATTACTTTCTGTTTTCAAGAACTTTTCTATTATTCTACTTCATAAAGGTAGGGTAAATGTATTAGAAACCTTATATACCAATTTATAATGCATATCTGGACAAATCAAATATTGGAGATCTTAACACCTTAATTAACTTAAGAAATCTTAAGACTTGGATCAAGCTTTTAAGACTTGTTCTAAATCTGAGATTGCCACCAATAATACATCATTAATTCATTGATTTGGACATTTGACCTATAACATACACTTGATCTTGATTAAGATAAGATCAGGTGTCAAATCCTAAACTACTTAAGTGAGATCCAAACTCCTAAAAGCCCTAACTTAATTAACTTGATTATAAGAGATTTACCTTGACATTTTCCAACATTGCATCTGATTTGACATTAATTCTAAACATTTGAATTAGACAAATTAAGGTTAATAATAATCCTATGTGACTTTTCAATCTGAATCAAACCTTAAGATCCTTGATTTGCTCCTAAGCAAGACTATTGGCATAAAAGATTAATAAAACCATCTGATTTAATAAATGATCTTAAACTTTAATAATATGTTGGATTTAAATCCCTTATCCCTACATTAAGGTGTGATTAGATGGTTTAATCATCTGGTCTGATCATTCTAACTCTAACTACATAATAGAATCAAAAGTGTTAATATTAGAAATTAGAATGGGAGACCTTAAGCAATTCTTCATAAGATTGTCCTAAAAATATTTAAAAGACCTAAAATACATCTACCTTATGGTAGGAGATCCTTGTGTGATTCATTGAGGTAGTAGTCTAGATAACCTTTGAAACCTTAGAAATTGATCTTAACCCCTTGTGGTAGAGTTCTCCTAAAAACCTTAGAGTGACACTTCTCCTCATGGTAGAATCCATGTTGGGTGATCTTTGATCACAAGTTAGTGAAACCTTGTATAATTCTCACCCACTGAGTATAAGTATTACTAGTTCTGATAATTCCTTGGTCTATTAAATAGTCTTGTGAGAACCCCAATTATTGGGTGGTGTAGTATAGTATACCCATAGTACTGGTTCTCCAGTAATATTCAGAATTGGTTGATTCATTCTAATAAGGACTTATGAGCAGGTTCTATCCTACGGGATTAGATGAATACAGTCCCGTTAGAATAAATCATTCAATCCTAAGAGTGAATTAAGTGGGTACTCATTCCTTAGTTTAATTAAAATACAAGTTGCCAACGGGCAATGCCTCCTTGCGAAGACCTCTTCAATAGGTGTGGCTCCAATAAACTAAGTAATGAGATTTACATTACTTAAGACACTGAGTATGATTGTGAGTATAGAAACTTATTACTTAGCTTGAGATACAAAATTACCATCGGGTGGTGCCTCCTAATGAAGATCGCTTTGTTAGGGTGGCTTAATCAAACTAAGTAATAAGAATCCTTCTCTTGTAATGTACTAAATATGTGTATACAAACACCCCATCTAGTGATCTCTAAATAAATATGCAACTTCAATTAATCATCGATCTAGAAGTTAGGAGTCAGAATCCTTTTAGAAGGATTCTGCACAGTGGGAACTTAGAATTCATTATCGTTTCTTACTAAACTATTCATTAATTTCTGAATTTTCCATTCAATCAATATAGTGGCATAAGCATAAGCATAAACATGAATTTGACTCATTCCTTCTGTTGCGATACATGCGTATCAGTGATATTGTATAGGTTACTAAATGTGATATACATAGACTGGGGAATTTCAGGGTACGTCTGCATCACTATACTGGCTTCCTAACTAGTGTATTTACATTGGACTGTACTACTCATAAGCCTTTAGTGATAGTTCTGGAATATACCGTTGTGTAGCATATTTGTGTGCATCATTTCAGTGACATATAGTGCAGCATATAGCATCTCTTTCCTCATGGTGTTTATTTTACTTTCAGTTTTCATTTGACGATAGCTTCACTTTAACTGTCCTTTACTGCTCTATTTACTTAGCATTTACATCTTTCTTTACTATGCGCTTTTCCTCAGTTCTTTTTCAGTTTTGCTTTACTTTTTTGTTTGGTATGTTTAGTATAGTTTTGTATAGTTAGTTGCGATGTGTTAGACTTCTTGTCTAATACGGGGTACTTTTGGGATCCAGCAACTTGCTAGATCCTAAAGAGTTTGTGGAGACAGGTCAGGATGACGTACTAGAGACCCAGGAGGTGCATGTGGAGCTGTAGTGGATCGAGCACCTACTTTTACTTATTAGCTCATTTCGGCAGTATAAATAGACTCTTTATGTTTCTGCATTTTAAATCTGTTTGTAATAAGCTCTGGATGTATTTTATTTTTTTTCTTTTCTGAGATGAATGGCTATTACTGCTTGTGATGAATGTATTCTGGATGATTTGCTTTTAGCTTCCGCACTCTATTATACTACTATACTTAGTATTATGATGTGATCAGCATACTAAAAATGCTGATATATATTGATAACGCATATCGGGTTCTTATTTACCTCCTTGAACCTTGTATACGTACTAGCCTAATATCTAAGATAAGCATTTCACTCTTATCTTAGGTATTGGATCTCGATCCTACTCTTAGGATTCGAGTCAGCAGCCTTCAGCATGGCTCAGTATTTTTACCCGCCTATTCAGGAAGATGGGTTTTGCTAGTATACCCGTCCTCCTGAGTAGCGCACCGCTCCGCCGCCAAACTATATGTATTACTTGTCTTTTGCGCGCGGTGACGGGGTGGGGTGCTACATTGACCCTTTTGAGGAGCAAATCCAGGAGGAGGTTCAGGTTGCTAAGGATCCATAGACTACTTGCTAGTTTCTTTATATTTTTGCATCGTGAGGATGAGCGACACTTTATATTTCAACCTTTAAACTTGAATGTTTGTAATAATACAAGTTTAAATTATACTTTTCTTGTTCTGTATTTTTATATTCTGAGTTGGATGTTTACTTTTCATTATGGATGGATGGATGTTACTATAGTTTATTCCTTTTTCTTCTGCACTCTGATTTCATAGTATACTCATTAAGTGATTATTCTTCTTTGCTCTATTAAAAAGGGCACATCCTTCTCTTAAGATTGGATTGGAGTCTTAATCTTCCAACCTAATGTTAAGCAAGAGATGTGCTGAGTGACGCCACATCCTAATTCGGATGATTAGGGGGCGGCCGCCATGGTTGGTATCAAAGAACTCTATAAGGTGTCAGATTGGAAATTGTATTCCTATCTACCTAATGGATAGTTCTTCTGCCATATAATCACTAAATGAATACTCAATAACATCCATATTTCCATCATCCAATATTTAGAATAGTAAGAATAATATACTTAGAGTAAAAACATAAAGATACTCTAACTCATACATTAGGAACTCTAAGATTAAAATAAATATGTTATAAAGCTCTTTCTTAAAATTACATGATTAAAATAATTGAATAAAATACCCTATCGTCTTGTTCTCCTAAAAGAATATTTGTTATTCAAATTCAGGTGTAATAATGAATACTGGTCAGTCTTCATCTGCTCTTACTGCATCAAGCAGTCATTCATCAGAGATTAGTGCATTACTAGAGATAGTTAAAACCTTAGTAGATACAAATGCTAAGCAGTTTGAAAAGATAGAGATATTAATAGCTATGCAAAATAATCCCTCTCTTGTATCAGTTAATCCTACGCCTTATTCCCAATAATACCAGCAAAATACTGATGGGCTTCTTCATAGTTTCATTAGACTAAGGACTCCAGTATTCAATGGAGCAATGTCTGCCATGGATACAATTAATTGGCTTAAAACAGTGGAGAAGAATCTTACCAGCCTAAATTGCCCTAAATCTGAATCCATCCGATTAACTACCCATATGTTCCAAGAAGAGGCTGAATTCTGGTGGGAGAACATCTATAAAATGTTATTTGCCGGATATCGTATTACCGAAATTCCCTGGAACAGCTTTGTGGAATCATTCACGGCAGAATATATCCCTCCCTCTATTCAGAACAATTTAGGGGATATGTTTCTTAACCTCAAGCAAGGGAATCGAACCTTATCTGAATATGAAATAGAGTTCAGACGATTGTCTAGATTTGCACCAATTATGGTTCAGACGGAAGGAGCTCGATGCCACAAATTCCTAAGTGGGCTATGAGAATCAATAAAGGATCAAATTATTCCATTAAGACTATCCAACTTCATGGAGCTGATAGAGACAACTAGAGTGATTGATCGGCACCAGTCCCAGAAAGAGAGTAAGAGAGCTTTTAATGTATCTTCACAAAGAAACAATGATCCCAAGAGAATTATGCTTCTTTCAAGAAAAGTATATCAAATGGAAACTGAAGAACCACCATCAGATCCTTATAATGGATGTACTAGGCCACATCCATTTGGGAAGTTCTATCATAACCAGCTATGCTGCTAAACATGTGACAGGAAAGGGCATTTTTACCAACAATGCAGATATGATGTGACCATCGATGGTGCCCATATTGATCGATCAAGATACAACCAAGCACTGAATCCAACTCCGATCAACCGTCAGAATCAACCATTAACGATCATGCCTGCTCAACATTCTGTAAAACCTAATCTAAGGAAAGATGGAGGAAACCCAAGCCAACCTAGCACCTATAAAGCTCCTCAAAAGCAGGTGTTTAGCAAGAAACCTGCAGGATCTGCTAGAGTTTACACTCTCACTCCTGTAGAAGCTACGGAAGATAATAATGTGATATCAGGTATGTAAAATTCATATCACATTTTTATTCTTCAAGTTTTTAAAGAATTTTCAAATAATTATCATTAAATTTAGGCACCATATGTATTAACGATCATCCGTGCAAGCCACTATTTGATACAGAAGCTAGCCATTCATTTATATCTGATAATTTTGCTAGGAGTTTGAATTTGCCATGTTACGAAATGGCAAGAACCTTATCAGTTGGGCTTCTATCTGGAACTCAACTTAGTACCACTCAGTTTTGTAACCTTCAAGTACCCTTAAATAAGCAAATGTTTCAAGCTAAATTAATAATTCTACCTATAGTAAACTTTGATATAATTCTGGGTATGAACTGGCTTAGTGCCCACAACGCAACCATAAATTGTCAACAAAAGAAGATAATGCTTCAATCGCCAGATGCTACAGCAACCTTCATAGGGAAGTTTAGTACCTTAAGTTCATTAATTAATGCAATGATGACAGTTAAATTAGTAAGCAAGGGATGTTCAGCATACTTAGTTACCATGCTGGGAGATAGTAAAGAAGACATTCCACTTTCAAAAATTAAAGTCATTAATGAGTTTGATGATGTCTTTCCTGATGACTTACCTGGATTTCCTTCATCAAGAGAAGTTGAATTGGCAATCAATCTAATTCCAAGCACTCAACCAATTTCCAAGACTCCTTACAGAATGGCTCCTAAGGAACTTCATGAGCTTAGTGAGCAATTAAAAGAACTTCTAGACAAGGGTTTCATTAGGCCAAGTATGTCACCATGGGGTACTCCAGTATTATTCATAAAGAAGAAAGATAGGTTTATGCAAATGTGTATAGACTACAGAAAATTAAATAAAGTCACCATTAAGAATAAGTACCCACTTCCCAGGATTGATGATTTATTCGATCAGTTATCCTGAGCGATAGTGTTCTCAAAGATTGATTTAAGATCGGGATATCATCAACTTCAAGTAAAAGATTATGACATGGAAAAGATAGCATTTAGAACCCAGTATGGACACTATGAATTTCTTGTGATGTCCTTTGGGCTCACAAATACACCTTCTATTTTTATGAACTTAATGCAACGAGTCCTAAAGCCATTCTTAGATAAATTTGTAATTGTATTCATCGATGATACACTCATCTACTCAAAGACTTTAAAGGATCATGAGAACCATCTAAGGATAGTATTAGAGACTCTGCGTAAGCATGAATTATATGCCAAATTTTTAAAATGTAAATTCTGGTTAAAGTCAGTAACATTCCTGGGTCATGTTGTAGATGCTCAGGGAATCCGGGTTGATCAGCAGAAGATATGTGCTATTCAAGAGTGGATTCAACCAAAAATAATAACAGATATAAGTAGTTTCTTAGGTCTGGCTGGCTACTATAAAAAATTTGTCAAAGAATTCTCTCAGATAGCTGCTCCATTAACCAAGCTGACTCAAAAAGCTGTTCCATTTATCTGGACTCTTGAATGTGAAAAGGCATTCCTAACCATGAAGGATGCTTTATCTTCTGCACCAGTGCTAGTTCTTCTCAAAGAAGGAATTAATTACAAGTTTACACGGATGCTTCTGGAACTGATCTGGGGTGTGTGCTTATGCAAGAAGGCAAAGTTATAGCGTATGCATCTCGATAGTTAAAGCCACATGAGAGAAATTATGCAGTTCATGACTTGGAACTAGCGGTAGTAGTTTTCACTCTGGAAATCTAGCGTCACTATTTATATGGAGTTCAGTGCTCCATATTTACAGATCATCAAAGTTTAAAGTATATATTTACCTAGCGACAGCTTAACTGCAGACAAAGAAGATGGTTGGAACTAATTAGTGATTATGATTTAGATATTCAATACCATCTAGGAAAAGCCAATGTTGTAGCTGATGCTCTTAGTCGTCATGTTACTCTGTCAGCAATGATTGCTATAAGTTCATTAATAGAAGAATTCTAAAAGATGTAAATTGTTCCTATTCAGAGTGATGTGATGAGCTCAATATTAGCTAACATCAATATAGAACCCACATTCCATAGAGATGTCTCTATAACCCAGACCAAAGATAAAGATTACTTAAACTTTAAACAGGCGATAGAAAGTGGTCACAGAATAGATATTTGCATCTATAAAGGTGCTATTTATCAAGAAAATCGTTTGTGGATTAAAAATCTATGCAACAAGAAGTGTTACTCGAAGGTCATGGATCTGGATATCAAATCCACCCAAGGAGTACAATAATATAATTAACTGCTATATAGCTTATAATTTTAGTGCCTATAGTAATATAAGAAAATATTTTGGTTTTGAACCCTAAAAAATAAAAAATGACCAAAATACCCCTAATCATAATTATGTCATAACTTGGCCAATTGAGGTCCAATTTGGGTCTACTACCAGTTAAAATACTCAGTGTGATATAGGGAAGCTATAGCCACTGAGTTTGCTAAATTTGAACACCAAATGAAAGAGTTAGAGCTTCTTGACCCCTCTTAACTTAGAAAATTACTAAATTTTCTCTTAGAAATTCAATTGGCTATAAATAATTCATTAGACCTCAGAATTTAGTGTTCTTGGACTCTATGGAGTCCTTGAGCAACAACCAATAGTAAACGATGTAAAAAATTTAGATTCCATTAAGTGCAACTTACCAAAATGCCCCTTAGGTCAAAAATCTTAGTTTGGACTTATAGGACCCATTTCTTATCCAAATTAAGCATACTTACTGTCTATCTTCAAGTTAGACAGTAAGAAACTATTTGGTACCAAGAAACTTCAATTTGGATCCTTAATTCAAAAGTTGACTTTTTGGACCCTTAAGTAGGGGCAAAATAGTCATTTTGCCCAAAATTTAGGTTAAGTGCCCTTAACCTCTAATCTGTGTTTTAAATCACTCAAACTAGTATTAGAACTATATTAGAATCATTTAAGTGAGAAAAATTAGCCATTAGGCCAACATAGTAAAATTTCTCAAAATTCTCTAAGTCTTTTCCTTATGATCTTTCACCTTACATATTAGATTTCATTCATTAGATAAGTGGGTTATTTAATGAATGAATCCTTGGTTTTATTAGTTTCTAGAAATTTTAAAACTTATTTTGATTATTTTATCTTTTAACCCTAGATTTAGGATAAGGAGATTCATCCTATTAAGTTTGATTTGCTTAATAGAATCTACCTTAATTAATATATCACTTTTAGAATGAAAACTAGACCTGATGTCTTAACCTTTTTATATTATTTGATTAAGCCCAATCTCGTGGTGTTTAATCCATAATTTATAGTTTAGTAGATCTTGATCAGATCTTAGATAGAATGTCTGAATTTATCAAATTAGGACGTTATGATTTATTGATTCAACCTATAGTCGTACTTGATTGAAATAGATTAAAACCTGATTAGTTCTAATCCTTTTAACTTATAAGGTTGTGCTTCTAAGTTACACTTAATCGTAGGAATTAGAGATCCTGAACTTGTGTAACTTAGAATAGATAGAATGGTTTAATTAGATAATAATAGTGTTACCATATATAGAAGAGTCCCTTGCTTACTTGATTAATCTTTGTTGCTACACATTCCTTGTATTTTGTGCTTAAATTCCTTGTTCATATCATATAAGAGAACTTTGTGTATGAAATGAAAACTTATAATAATTAGGATAACAGTAGCCTTTGGGTTCAGTATATTAGTAGATCCAGGTATATATTTACCCTAATGGAAAGGGGTAAGGAGTAATAAGGATGCTTAACATTACTCATTGAGGAGTGTGTGTTAAGCTTGGAACCCATATAGTCTTGCAGACGTGCTTGACTCCTTAGCTATTTCTGGATGTGTCCACAGAAACAAAGCAAAATAACTAAAAGATTCTGTATTTATATTTACTGCCTCCTCAGTTCTGCTGCTAGATTCTATCCGCCATAGCCCAGAAAGGCTATGGAAATTTCTGTCTGCCCAAGCCTAGAAAGGCTTTGGGGATTTCACCGGCCCGATGGCCATCTTTCTGATATGGCAGTCCTTACATTCTTGTTTTAGTTTTAGCTTACTGTGTATTGTATTTTGTTGCATACTTTAGTCAGCTATGTTTCCTTACTTACCTGCTCATTTGTATGTATTTATAGGATGCTAGACTTTACTGCTTACTATATGTATCATGTTCAAATTTCTGCCTATCAGCATATATCATATAATCATCAGTATATTTAGGATTAGACTTTACTTTCAGTACTTTTACTTACTGTAGTATATATATATATATATATATATATATATATATATATGTATGTATATGCCCATCTCTTGCTTAGTTGTTGAGGTGTACCTTTGCCTCATTTATTGTTTAGTTATAAATGCTGTATTTATAACTTATCCTATTCTTTGTACGCTTACTGCTCATACTACTTTAGTTTACCTCTTTGTTATGCTTAAGTATAAAAATGGTGACATTAATAACACACGCAAAATATTCAGCCTAAAATATACTTAGACAATTGTCTAACAAGATTTTCTTTTATTGGTTGAGGCCCTGGCATTATGAAATTGACAATGTCGAATTCAAATGGGTTTGAGGAGCCAGGTGTTGAAGCAGAGGTGCCTTACTTAGAGGAGGAGCTTCAGCCAGGAGAGCCGGATATTGCTTAGTTCCTTTTAGCCGCTTGTGAGAATGAGTGATTTATCTTTCAGTCTCTTAAACTATTTAAATATTGTAATAATACAAGTACTGTGACTGTGATTTACTTTATGCACTTTATTATTTTTTGAACTATCTTATTACTATTTCTTATGTGATGCATGGTGAATGAGTGTACTATTTACTTCATTTAGCTTCTGCATTCTGCTTGTATGTCAAATTTAGTGACTGATCTCCTCAGATGTTCTATTCACGTCCTCCCCTTATTAGTGGATTGTGGATCTTACCTAATCCAATGATAAGAGAAGGATTTGCACAAGTGACCCTCCGCTCCTTAGCTTAATGATTGTGGGCTTAGGGAGCAGGGCGCCATAGTTGGTATCAGAGAATTTCATAAGGTGTCAGATTGGAAATTGTATTCCACTCTACCTAATGGATGATTCTTCTGCCAATCAGTCACTAACTAAATACCAGAGTTACATCCAAGCACCATGATCATGAGTTAAATTCATGCACAAGTAACATATTAGTAAGCTAATATGACTTAGAAAAATACTAGACGTACAAAGATGACGCTTAGGTGGCATCACCAATGATTTAAGGATAGGTGGAACTACATTGTCCAACTCCATCGATAGCATAAAAAGTACGTAGAAGGAGTGTCAGACCCTGACGTCCGAATGCTAGATATATCGGATAGACTCCATATTTTCCCCAGTTGTTGTCTTTTATTTTCTTATGTTCTATCTACTACTTCCAATTATGTGCTTTCATTTCTACTCTTGATTAAAAGGGGATGGAATGTTATGACCTTTCACTTTCTGAAATTATGAAAGTGTATTTCTCTTAATTCAGATTCTAGCAATCAAAATCATGAACCCAGAACAGAGCCCTTCTCCTGCTCCTTCCAGCACCTCATCCAGTGAGGTGAGTGCCTTGCTGGAAGCAGTAAAGATGATGGTGGAATCCCACCAAAAGTAGGCAGTGTTCCACCAAGAACAAGCAAAACAAGCTGCAGAGGCTCAAGCCAAGCATGCCAAGAGAGTATCCAGAATTCAAGCCCGCCAGGCAGAACGCATGGAGCGACTGCTTACAACACAAATGAGCCAGAATTGCACAGTTCCTGAGACCGCCATAGCACCCCACTACTCATGTCAGCACCACACCTAGTATGCTGATGGACTACTCCATAGTTTTCTATGCCTCTAACCCCCGACATTTGATGGGAGTCTCTCTGTTATCGATACAGCAAACTGGATAAAGGTGGTGAAGAAGAACCTAACCAGCATCAAGTGCCCAGATGCCGAGGTGATCCGTCTAACGACTCATCTACTCCAAGGTGAGGCGGAATACTGGTGGGAAAATATCCGCCATACATTATTCGCAGATTGGGAACTTGAAGAAATATCATGGGATGAGTTCATAGCAGCATTTCAGGCTCGAAACATCCCTACCTCTGCCAGGCACACCATGGCAGATCAGTTCCTTAAACTACAATAGGGAAGTCAATCTGTTTTGACTTATGAATCTAAATTTTGGCAGCTAGCAAGATTCGCCTCCAACCTCATTCCTACAGAATCCGACAGATGCCATCGCTTTTGGAGCGAACTCTGGCCTTCCATCCGAAGGTTAGTCGTATCTCATTGCTCAACCAACTTCGCGGAACTACTACAATCCGCCAAAATGATTGAGATGGATGAGGCATCTAAGCCCAAGCGCAATTATGGCATGACAACTATTCAGCACGAGAACCCTAGAAGAGCTAGGGTATATCAACTTGAGGCAGGAACCTCACCAATAGATCTTTTCAATGGCTGCACTCGCCACCATCCTTATGGGCGATGTTACCATAAGACTGGGAACTGCTTCAACTGCGGGAGGCTGGCCACTCCTACTATCGGTGCAACCACACCGACATTATTGATGGCGACCAGATTGATCGCTCTAAGCGCCAACAAACTTTCAATTTATTCCAAAAGCCTACCGTAGCTCGTCCAGTATTACCATCTCCTCCTCTTGCTCAACGGCATGAGACAACTATTGTCCCCCACCCAAATGCTCCAAGGCCGCCCATCCGGCAGCCTTACAACACATAGCTGACTTGTCCGGCACGAGTCTATGCTCTCACTCCTACCGAAGTCACAAAAGATAATAACGTTGTATCAGGTACACACTTCTGAACCAATCTACCATTTCATTATTACATGTTTAAAAGTAACTTATAGATTACTGCATCCATAATTAGGTATAATCTATATAAATAATAAGCCCTGCAATATCTTATTCAACACTGGAGCGAGTCACTCCTTTATTTTTGAAAGCTGGATAAGGTCTCTGAACTTGTCATTACACCATTTAGCAAAACCCTTAAATGTAGGACTACCGTCTGGAGCTCAACTACAAGCTAGTTAATTCTGCAAGATACAAGTCCCCATTGGAGAAACAAAATTTGAAGCCAAGCTTGTAGTCTTGCCAATAGCCAACTTCGATATTATTTTGGGCATGAACTGACTAAGTCAGCATAACGCCACCATCAACTGCCAAAAGAAGAAGATCACCCTGGGTAATGGTAAACGAGCTAAGTCGTTTATTGGGAACTTTAGTACAAGAGCTTCCTTAGTCTATGCTATCAAAGCCAAGAAGCTAATAAGTAAAGGTTGCAGCACCATCCTAGTGACAATACTAGGAGAGAAGAAGGAAGACATACCCCTATCCAAGAATCCTGTCGTTTGTGAATTTGTCGATGTTTTTCCAGAAGACCTACCCGGTCTTCCACCTATACGAGAAGTAGAATTCATAATCGACATTATCCCTGGAACCCAACCAATCTCAAAAGCACCCTATAGAATGGCACCCAAGGAGTTACAGGAACTGAACAAGCAATTGCAGGAATTATTGGAGAAATGTCTTATCAAGCCTAGTTCTTCCCCATGGGGAGCACCAGTTTTATTTGTCAAGAAGAAGGATGGGTGAATGCGGATGTGTATCAATTACAAATAGCTGAATAAGGTAACCATAAAGAACATGTACCCTTTGCCCCACATTGATGACCTATTCAATTAGTTGGCCAGAGCAAAAGTGTTTTCAAAGATCGACCTGCGATCAGGATACCACCAACTGCAAGTGAAAGGTTCTGATACAGTAAAGACTGCTTTCAGGACTAGATACAGCCACTATGAATTCTTAGTGATGTCATTTGGATTAACAAATGCGCCTTCCATCTTTATGGACCTTGACAAATTTGTCATCGTGTTCATAGATGATATTTTAATATACTCCGAGATGAAGAAGGAACACGAGAGTCACCTCAGGACTGTGTTAGACGAACTGAGAAGTCACCAGCTGTATGCCACATATTCAAAGTGCAGATTTTGGCTTGATTCTGTCGCCTTCTTAGGCCACGTGATAGATGCTCAAGGGATCAAAGTAGATCAAATCAAGGTCAGCGCAATCCAAGAATGAGTACAACCCAAGTCAGTGACAGAAATCAGAAGATTCTTGGGGTTGGTCGATTATTATAGAAGGTTTGTGAAAGGTTTTTCTCAGATAGCCTCTCCACTCACCAAACTCACCCAGAAGATTGTACCCTTTGAATGGTCACCAGCTTGTGAAGCAATGTTCCAAGCACTGAAAAATGCGCTTACCTCTGGCCCTATCCTAGTTCTTCCTAAGGAAGGAGTAAACTATCAAGTCTAAACTAACGCCTCTTGTGTAGGCTTAGGTGCTGTACTAATGCAAGAAGGGAAAGTCATAGCATATGCTTCCCACCAACTAAAGACCCACGAAAGAAATTATGCCATTCACGACCTCGAATTAGCTGCTGTAGTGTTCGCCTTAAAGATTTGGCGTCACTATCTATATGGGATCCAGTGCTCAATTTTCATAGATCATCAGAGTTTGAAGTACATATTCACTCAAAAGGAGTTGAACTATCGGTAGAGAAGGTGGTTAGAATTAATCAGTGACTACGACCTTGATATCCAATACCACCCTGGAAAATTAAATGTGGTAGCTGACGCTCTAAGCCGTCATGCTACTCTTAATGCTCTTATCTCTAAGAGTTCTCTGGAGGAAGAATTCTGTAAGTTATATATTTGATCCGCACATAGTGACCAGGTGAGTACAATGCTCTCAATGATTAATAGGGAGCTAACATTCCACAAAGATGTATCTATTACTCAAACAAAAGATGATGAGTACCTAAATTTTAAACAAGCCATTGAGAGTGGTCGACATACAAACATTCAATTCCATAAAGGTGCCATTTATCAAGAAGATCACCTATGGATTCCCAAATCCATACAGCAAGAGATTCTAGTAAAAGGCCATAATTCTAGTTACCAAGTACACCCGGGTAGTACTAAGATGTATCAAGATCTGAAGAAATTATTCTGGTGGCCTGGAATGAAGAAAAGTGTGGCTGAATTTGTATCAAAGTGTCATGCCTGTAATTTAGTCAAGGCTGAACATCAGAGGCCTGGAGGACTTCTCTATCCTCAAGTAATTCCTGAATGGAAGTGGTTTGATAATGTTATGGACTTCGTGATGGGTTTACCCAAATCAAGATTTGGTGCTAATTTAATTTGGATAATTGTCGATCGACTGACCTAATCAGTACATTTCATTCTAATGTGTCTAACCAATTCAGTAGAGAAATTGGCGAAGCTGTATATCAAGGAAATCGTCAAACTTTATGGGATTCTGAGATCTATTGTATCTGATCGTGATAGTCGGTTCACTTCTAAGTTCTGGCAAGTTGTGCATCAAGACTTAGGAACTACCCTAGCCATGAGCACTGTTTTTCACCCTCAAACAGATGGTCAAACTGAACGAGTTAATCAAATTCTTGAAGACCTTCTTCGCCTATGTATTTTGGATTTCGGAGGTTTTTGGGAAGATCATATTCCCCTAAT
This sequence comes from Gastrodia elata, assembly GCA_016760335.1. Taxonomy (NCBI): domain Eukaryota; kingdom Viridiplantae; phylum Streptophyta; class Magnoliopsida; order Asparagales; family Orchidaceae; genus Gastrodia; species Gastrodia elata. The sequence continues at coordinate 13,608,022 of CM028670.1, read as the reverse complement.
AAAATTTGTGTATAACAACAGTTTCCAATCAAGTATCGGCATGGCTCCGTATGAAGCCTTGTACAGCAGAAAATGCAGTACGCCCTTAGCGTGGTCTGAAACAGGCAGTGTTCAGCTGTACGGTTCAGATTTAGTTGAAGAAATGAATAATAAAGTGCAAATGATCCAGCAGAGAATTAAGGCAGCTCAAGATCGCCAGAGTAAATATCACGATGCCCATCATCATTCTCTGGAATTTAATGTTGGAGATTTTGTGTATCTCAAAGTAAGCCCAATGAAGGGTGTATTTTATTTCAGTGTAGCAGGAAAGCTCAGTCCTCGCTATGTCGGACCATTCGAAGTAATAGAGAAAATTGGTTCTGCAGCGTATATATTAAAACTTCCTGAAAATTTCTCTGCAGTTCATAATGTGTTCCATATCTCCTCGCTGCGGAGGTGTCTTCGTAATCCTTCCCATCTAATCCAACTACCAGCAGTATCCCTTCAGTCAGATCTTTCTTATATGGAAGAGCCTATCAGAATCTTAGCTCAAGATCAAAGGCAGCTAAGAAATCGTTCTATCCCTATGGTAAAGGTTCAGTGGAGTAATCAGCTCTATTGAAGAATCTACTTGAGAAAAAGAGGTCGATATGCAACAAAAATATCCAAGTCTCTTTGATAATCCAGGTACCTTTTAAAATTTCAAATTTCAATTCTTAATAATATGCATTTCCTTTTCCCATCTTAGTGATGATGTCGAGGACGATATCATTTTTAAGTGTGGGAGTCTGTAACAACCCAAAGTTGTTACCCAGCTTAATTTTAGCATAACTGTATCATAATTATCATTCAATTAAGCTAATCTAGCCATTAGAGCCAAACCCTGAAGATTTGAAGCAATTCAGAGCTCAATCGATTATTTTAGAATAATTTAATATTTAATTAATTAGAAAATTAAGGTATTTATTTTGACCTCGAAATTGAAATATAACTTCGCCGTTGTGATCGTCACCCCCAAATTAGCTAGGGGTGATGTTTTGGACGCATTTGGAAGTCATCGGATTTTCACGAATATTTTAATGTAATTAAATGCACCGGAAAATAGGATAAATAAATAATCATCGGAATCGAAATCTGACTACGCCATTGTGCTCATTTCCCCAAAATTAGCTAGGGGTGATGTTTTCGAGTCAATCGAAAGTAATCAAAGTTTCGACGAATATTTTAATAATATTTAAATACCCTGAAAAATAGGAAAAATTAAATGCTCGTCAGAATTAAAATCCGACTTCACCGTTGCGATCCTCACCCTCAAAGTAGCCAATGGTGAAATTTTGGGATTTTTCAGAGTACATTTATAAATTTCAAATTTTTCTTTATTTTAAAGAATTAATTACTTAAATTAATTCAAAGCAAATATATATATATATATATATATATATATATATATATATATATATATATTCTATTTTAATTTCCCTCCTTTTTATTCTAAGCTGCTCTCTCCCCCTCCCTTCCTAATAGCTTCCTCCCATCCCATGTACTCAAGTGGCTGCTGTCATTGCTTCCCACCTAAGCTGATGGGAAGGCTCTTAATGGAGCCTTGTTCCCCCATCTTCCTTAAAACACATCTTCAGCTCCTCTTCTTCCTCCTTTGCCTAGCTGAACTCATTCCTTTCTTCCCTTCCTTGCTGTACCTGCTGCTGGAATAACCCTTAGCCCCTTCCTCTTTTTGCTAGCAGTTAAAGAAGAAGAAGAAATGACCTCTCAAGCTCTCAAGCCTCTCCTAGGAAATCTATCATTGTCAATACCAAGGTACTTCCTTTCCCCTATTGAATGTATTCAATGACTACTCCATTTTACTCTTATGCTTAGTTTTCATCCTTAGGAATCTATATTTAAGGTATGGAGTTCATTAGATCTCATTAAGGTTGCAATTTTAGGAAGATAAAGCTATCATGTTTTCCTCCATTCTACATATTCAGCCGTTTAACCTAAATGTTTATATTGATAACTTAATCTCTTGGTGTTGATTTGGGTACTAATGGAAAGGTCTCAGAAAGAGCTCTCCAATGGTATATGGCACCACACATGAAGTGCTTTAGGTTGAGAGTAATCGAGCCCGAAAGTTGACCCATCGCTGTTTACGCTCAGGCAAAATCACCGTCTGAGCTACAGCGCGCTGCAGCGCCCAAAGTTGCAAATTTGGGTCTGCTACAATGCGCTACAGCGCAAAATCTACTACAGCATGCTCCAGCATACTGCAGTGCCCCAAGTTTTGAATTAAGGTCCGCTATAGCGCTCCATAGCGCCTAAAGTTGCATTTTTGCCCACTACAGCGCGCTCTAGCGCGCCACAGCGGCCAGAAAATTAAATTGATCATAACTTTGTCATCCAAACTCCAAATTCAAAAATTTAAAGTACTAGATAGCTTAAAAGTTTACTGCCTACAATAATATAAATAAATATTTTGGTTTTAAACCCTAGAAAAATCAAAAATGACCAAAATACCTATACTCATAATTAGGTCATAACTTGGCCAATTGAAGTCTAATTTGGGTCTACTAGTAGTCAAAATACTTAGTGTAATATAAGGAAGCTATAGCCACTAAGTTTGCTGAAGTTGGACACCAAATGAAAGAGTTAGAGCTTCTTGACCCCTCTTAACTTAGAAAATTACCAAATTTACCCTTAGAAATTCAATTGGTTATAAATAATTCATTAGACCTCAGAATTTAGTGCTCTTGGACTTTATGGAGTCCTTGAACAATAATCAACAGTAAATTATGTAAAAAATTTAGATTCTGTTAAGTGTAACTTACCAAAATACCCCTTAGGTCAAAAACCTTAGTTTGGACCTATATGACCCGTTTCTTGTCCAAATTAAGCATAATTACTATCTATTTTCAAGTTAGATAGTAAGGAACCATTTGGTACTAAGAAACTTCAATTTGAACTCTTAATTCAAAAGTTAACTTTTTGAACTCTTAAATAGGGGCAAAATGGTGATTTTGCCCAAAATTTAAGTTAAGTGCCCTTAACCTCTAATATGTGTTTTAAATCACTCAAACCAGTATTAGAATTATATTAGAATCATTTAAGTGAGAAAAATTAGCCATTCGGCCAACTTAGTAAAATTTCTCAAAATTCTCTAAGTCTTTTCCTTATGATCTTTCACCTCACATCAGGACTACTCCTAAGACCAGGGTTAGCTCATATATTAGATTTTATTTATTAGATAAGTGGGTTATTCAATAAATAAATCCTTGGTTTTATTAGTTTCTAGAAATTTTATAACTTATTTTGATTATTTTGTCTTTTAACCCTAGATTTAGGATCAGGAGATTCATCCTATTAAGTTTGATTTGCTTAATAGGATCTACCTTAATCAATAGATTACTTTTAGAATAAAAACTAAACCTTATGTTTTAACTTTTTTAGATTATGTGATTAAGTACAATCCCGTGGTATTTAATCCATAATCTATAGTTTAGTAGATCTTGATTAGAAATTAGATAGAACATCTAAATTCATCAAATTAGGATGTTATGATTTATTGATTCAACATGTAGTCGTACTTGATTGAATTAGATTAGAACCTGATCAGTTCTAATCCTTTTAACTTATAAGGCCATGCTTTTAAGTTACACTCGATAGTAAGAATTAGAGATACTGAACTTGTGTAACTTAAAATAGATAGAATGGTTTAATTAGATAACAACAGTGTCACCATATATAGAAGAGTCCCTTGCTTACTTGATTAATCTTTATTGCTATGCATTCCTTATATTTGTGTGCTTAAATTCCTTATTGATATCATATAAGGGAACTTTGTGCATGAAATGAAAACTTAGAATAATTAGGATAACAGTTGCCTTTGGGTTCAGTATATTAGTAGATTCAGGTGCACATTTACCATAATGAACAGAGGTATGAAGTAATAAGGATGCTTAATATTACTCATTGAGGAATATATGTTAAGCTTGGAACCCATATAGTCTTGCAGACGTGCTTGACTCCTCAGCTATTTTTGGACGTGTCCACAGAAACAACGTAAAATAACTAAGAGATTCTGCATTTATATTTACTGCCTCCTCAGTTTTGCTGCTGGATTTTGTCTACCCTAGCCCAGAAAGGCTATGGGAATTTTTGTCTACCCAAGCCCTGAAAGGCTTTGGGGATTTCACCAGCCTGATGGCCATCTTTTTGATATGGCAGTCTTTACATACCTATTTCAATTTTAGCTTACTATGTACTGTATTTTATTGCATATTTCAGTCAGCAATGTTTCTTTACTTACCTGCTCATTTGTATGTATTTATAGGATGCTAGATTTTACTGCTTACTATATGTACCATGTTCAGACTTCTACTTTTAATCAGCATATGTTATATTATCATCAGCATATTTAGGATTAGACTTTACTTTCAGTACTTTTACTTACTGTAGTATATATATATATATATATATATATGTGTGTGTGTGTGTGTGTGTGTGTATATGCCCATCTCTTGCTTAGTTGTTGAGGTGTGCCTTTGCCACATTTGTTGTTTAGTTATAAATGTTGTATTTATAACTTATACTATTCTTTATATGCTTACTGCTCCTACTTCTTTAGTTTACCTCTTTGTTGTGCTTAAGTATAAAAATGGTGATATTAATAACACATGCAAAATATTCAGCCTAAAATGTACTTAGATAAATGTCTAACAAGATTTTCTTTTATTAGATGGGGCTCTGGCATTATGAAACCGATAATGTTAGATTCAGATAGATATGAGGAGCTATGTGTTGAAGCAGAGGTGCCTTACTTAGAGGAGGAGCTTCAGCCAGGAGAGTCGGATATTGCTTAGTTCTTTTTAGTCGCTTGTGAGGGATGAGTGATTTATCTTTCAGTCTTTTAAACTATTTAAATGTTGTAATAATATAAGTACTGTGACTGTAATTTACTTTATGCACTTTATTATTTTCTAAGCTATCTTATTATTATTTCTTATGTGATGCATGGTGAATGAATGTACTATTTACGTCATTTAGCTTCTGCACTCTGCTTGTATGTCAGATTTAGTGATTGATCCCCTCAGATATTCTGTGCATGTCCTCCCCTTATTAGTGGATTATGGATCTTACCTAATCCAATGATAAGAGAAGGATTTGCACAAGTGACCCTCCGCTCCTTAACTTAATGATTGTGGGCTTAGGGAGCGGGGCACCACACATACTCTACTAACTGAAAGCACTGAAAGAATTGAATGAATGCTATGCTTTTCAAATACTAACTTATGGTGTATCTTCCATATCCTAAGTTCTCCTATTATGTTCAAGGAACATGGCTCAATGTTCAAGGTGTGCAAAGCAATCAAGTCAAGTAAGCAAGAGACTCGATCTAGACTTATGTGATATCTATTGTTATCTAATTTATCCAACAAACTATTCTGAGAAGATACAAATTTAGGATCTCCAATACCCGGCTACCAAGTATAATCCTAGATTCACTACCTTAATATTAACATTAGAACTTAAGAGATTAAAGTAAATAAATCAATGACTTAATTATTATTATTTTACTCTCTTAACCCAATCCTTAATTAAGTAAATCAAGATTAAGGATTCTGGACCCAAACTCCACTTTAGAGTTCAAATCCTGAATCCAAGGTAATATCTTAATAAGGATCTAGGGTTCACACTTAAAATCCAAATTAAGGATAAGGAATCTTATAAGCTGAAGGATTTAAAAACTAAGATCTTAATTGAAAGGTCACTCTACTGGTTATAAGATAAAATAATCAATTAAGAACTAAGAAGCCAAGATGTATATTCAATCTTTAGGATAATTACATTATCCTATAAATTGAATCAATCCTACACCCACATGGAGGCTTCAAAAGGATTAAATAGTTAATCAAGTAAGGGATTCTAAATGAAGGTAATTCAATTCAATTAGAAGATCTAAAGGCTAAGATCTAAGATCTGAAGTTTTGATTTCTTATATCTAAACTAATAAGTCTAAGTTTAGGGCTCTTTAAGGCTCTTGCTTATGCTTTCATTGAGAATATAATTCATGAAAAATCTTTGGTAGGATAGCTAGGATTAGAAACTTTAACATTAATATTAATTTAAACTAAGTCTTTTATAAAGGGTCTTAAGATCACTTAAGATCTTAAGAGCCTACTTAAAAATTTTAAGGTTTAACATTAGGATTCATTTAAGAAATGATACCACTTAGTAATTGATATTAATACATTACATTACTGATAATTATTACTTTAATTGAGAATTCTAAGGTTTAAGGGTACTTAAACACATTTTGGTCAAAATGACCAAAATACCCCTCCTAAGGATAAAAATGGGACTTTATGATTTAATCATCTAAATTGATTTAAATCTATTTTAATGAGATTCATATTGATTGATGAAGTAGAATAAACACTCATCTTAATATTTGATAATCTAATTAACCCAATTAGCACTAATCATAATTTAAGGCCAATTAAGGTGATTAAAGAAATTAGGGCATCCAAGAGTGATCCAAATGCATATATAGGCTCTACTATTCTTAATAAGGCATTAGGAATTAGATCCATCAAAATCAGAGATTAATCCAAGGCTTAATTCACTAATCTCTTTTTAAGGCAATTAAGAGGTGATTAGCAAAATTAAAGATCTTAAATTACTTTTAATGGTCTACATAGGTTCTCTATAGTCTCATAAGCAATCAGAGACCTTAATTATCATTTTTGGATAATTAATGAATTTAATATGATTTAAATACAAACAAAGAATGATTAAGCAACCATTTAAAATCTAACTATTGGATCCTTGATTTTATTTTATATTATTGTTCCTTACATTTTTCTAATTAAATTGGTATATTAGATCATACAATTTGGCTAAGTATAGTTAAAGTTATTTAAATAATTTAATATGTATTTTTATTTAAATCAGAACCATAGGGAATTAATTAAACCTATTTATAAATGAATTATTAGAAGGAAAATAATTCTTAATTTAATTAAATATAACAGCGGCCCGAAATCAGAATCGCACGGCCCAGGGTCTGACCCGGCCCGTAGCTCCAGTGCTTCGTCCCCGATACCCCTCTTATGCAGACAGCAGCTGGGAGGGCACCTTGGACCGCAAAATTTGCCGTCGGTAGGCCATGCCGCAACTAGCATTCAATCGCCACACCTTCAAGAGGTCAAGGCGCGTCGATTGAACCTGGAAGCCCTAACTGAGACAGGTCAGCACGCTGGATGGCTACTCCACCGAAGCGTCCTTTCACAGATGATTAAGGTTTGCTGTGAGGGAATAATTCTCCTCACAAAGGCCACTGAACAGACAGGGCTCAATCTCTACACCATCTGTGAGGTGAGGAGAGTCGAACCCCCAAGGTTTCACAGCCTAGGGTGCAGCTAATTGCTGGGTCCTTACTCAAACTCAGCCATGGCTCGACCGCTAGCTCGATCAATCGATACGATCGATCAAAGCTAGCTCAAACATAGTGACAATCACAACTGGTTTCCGAAGTGACTAAGACTAGTTAGACGACATCTAGAGGCTCAATCCAGAGGCAGAATGAAGAAGTGAACTTAAGAAGTTCAGTGGAGAAGGTTGTACCTGGAGACAAGGTTGCAGGCTCGGCTAAGAGGAATTGAGGTGAGCTGGAGTTTCCCAAGCAGCAGACGCACGTTCGCAGGGAGTTTGAACACCAGGCAGACCCTCTATTAGCAGTTCTAAGCTTCAGGAATGTCAGGAAATTATCGAGATGATAGGAACTCCATAGGACTTTAGCTGGGCAATTGAGGATTTATAGTGAGTAAACGGACTCACTGTGAGATCCTGGGGTATTTATGGGCACTAGGATCACTAAGGGTGGCTTCCAGAGCTCGGGCTCCATGGCGTTAGCTCGGACTGAAAGTATGGCTCGGTTCAACGGTTAGGGGCAATTCAGGGAAGCTACAACCGACAGGAGGTTGCACCGAGGGTAGGAGAGGAATTTTGGCATCTTCTCGTACTACCACGAGGGCTGGAAGGAGATATGGCTGTCGGGGTGCAGCGAGCGATGGGAGAGAGGAAGGGGATGATCCACAGTGCTTGGGGTGCTCCGGGTCGTCTGATTAATCATCAATCGATGTGAAACGGCTCTGATCTCCCGACACTTAATGAACAAACGTAGATAAGAGATCAGCCATTGGATCAAATCGAGAGATCTAACAGTTGATCGAGGATACATATGGCGGATAGATAGATGTCATTGGATTGGAATCTCGAAACCGCGAAATGGTCGAGATAAGAAGGATCCGATCGAAGACGCGGGCTGTTGGATTAGATCCGCGAAATGAACGGCTCAGATGGCACCCACGGTTTGGGGTCAGCTGACCATTAGAGGGAGGGTATAAATGCAATTAGGAATTGTTTAGAACCCTAATTTACAATTGAACCAATTTAAATTAATCCAAAATATGCCGAAATGACCTCCAAAATTTTCCAAAATTTCACCCTTAGCTAATTTGGGGGTGGGGGGGAATTCAAAAATAAAATCAAATTTTAATTTAGAGATCAATTTAATTTATGTATTTTTCAGGGCTCAAAAATAGCCAAAAATACCAAAATTCTCAATCTAGCTCCAATTGATTTCAAACTTCTAGGGTCAGGTTTAAATGACCCATTGAGTCTAATGGAATCAAAATTAGAACTTTAGTTTAGCTTAATTGATTTAAACTTTAGCTATGATAATAACTAGGGTTATTACAATAAATCTCAAAACTTACCTTCCAATTATTACTTCAAACTACGTACATTTGCATGCAAGCACAGATGTGTAATCACCGTCTGTCGGCTACTTTAACTTTTATTTATCTTTTTATTTTTTTTTTATTTCTAAAAAGTTAAATAATGTTCATGGTGTACGATGAGGATTTTTGTAATATATAATTTTTAAATGAATGAGAAATATCTTTGGCTTTTATATGTGTGTTCCTTTTCTTTCAAACTGTTCAATATGATCTTGCACCATGTGACCACCTAAATGTTGGGACAATTCTCCTTGAACTAATATTGGGATATCACAGTTGGTATTAGAGTAAGATTGGGCACATTTGAGGAGAAAATATATACATACAAAAGCAAGGATATATTCATTCTAAAAATATTAAAATTTGACTAAGGATAATACTACTATATTCAGAAGTAATAGCTCTCTTTCTTCTTTACTTTTAAACTACGGGAGTTTTAAAATAATGTTTTTGTATCAATTATTTTGCATTTTATAGATGAATTCCCACGATGATATGATTGAATATTTTGAGGATGAAGGGGGAGATGATGACTCCTCCCACTCAGGAGTAACTAATCTTGGCCAAAATGTGGATACCCTACAGCAGAAATGACGGATGACGCGTCAATGGAAAAACTAAGAGAAATGGATTGTACCCTAAGTTAGTGGGTATCGGTGTCCAGAATTAGGATCGTAGAACTGGAAAGAGAGGTCCAATACTTAAAAGGTACCCTTCATGAGAAAATATCAATACTAGAATGGTAATTAAATGAAAAGATGACATGTAAAAATGTCAAGTCATCCAGCTTCAAGATGAAATCTACAACCTAAAAGAGCTCATCAGAGATAATGACGTGACAACTTTTACTTCCCAAGGAACGTGGATAGCTAGGGACCACCAGGATTTCGTGTCAAAAAGGAGTTCAACTAGTTCTAATTCCTCTAATGAATGAGAAATATCTTTAGCCTTTATATGTGTGTTTCTTTTCTTTCAAATTGCTCAATATGATCCTGCGTTATGTGACCACCTAAATGACAGGACAACTCTCGCTGAACCAGCATCAAGATATCATAAGTAATTTACCCATAGGCTACCCATATGTTTACACTAAAGAGTCTAATTTTATCAAATATAATAACTCTTATATAATTGTCTTAACTATCCACTAATTTATCAAATTCACATATTAGTTCATAAACTGCCTCATACGAATCTCAATTCCTCCATACATGACTTATTCTCCTAAACACCAAACTATCTTCCTAAATCACCCAAATGATCATCGACCCTCACTCACTCACCTAAGATAATTAATTGAGATGTAAAGGATCAAGCTACTCTATTTGAGGGTTTATGAGTTCTACTTAGCTTCCAATATTCAATCCTCCAATTTAACATAATATTAAGCTCCCAAAAATTAAATCTTGTAATTGCTACCCCATCTAAGTATAATCAGTGTAATTACATTCTATATAGTATAATAAGAGTAATAAAAGTGAGTACGCTCATTTTGGAGTTGATTTGACCTAACCGGGGTTTAACCTAAGTTAATTAAGGTTCAAAAGTTATTAACATAATTAATAATCAAAATGTAAAATAAATGTCACCATAATATTCTTTACTTTTTTTGAGCACTCTAAGATATAACATTGATATATTCGGATCATTGGTTGTAAGGTTATCAACAAAGTAAAATTCTAAGCTTGGTGAATTATACCATTGCTATTTTTGGATGATTTCCCCATTTAGGGCTTTTGAGTAAAATCGGTGTGTCCTAGCTTCATGAAGGTGTAGCGATCGACACGAGCGACAATGTGGTCTGGAAGTCGCTAATTAAGCTCTGAAAGCTAACCCTAGATGCCGTGTCGGGATGAAGAAGGATGTGAACGATACACAATATCAGGTCGGGCTGACAGTGACCCGCACGTTTTGCGAGTGGGTTAATAATATCGACTGATTTTCTAAATTTAATTTCCTTAAGGAAATTAAATTCAAAAAATCAAACTATATGATTTAATTATCCAGATCATTTCAAATATACTAATGAAATAACTTTGCCAATATATATCCAAATGGTATGATCCAATATACCATTTTGATTAAAAAAATTAAAGGAATCTTAATCTAAGATAATAATCTGGTTTCTATAATTAGAATTTCTAATTTAGCCTAATTACTCTAAAACCTTAATTAATGAATATAAATTTCATTTCTTGACCAAATTATAAGATTAAGTTCTCTAAATGTTCATAAGACAAAGGAGAACTTAATTATGCCATTAAAAATATTTTTGGATTTATAAAATAACTAACACCTCTTAATCACTCTAATTATTACTTAAAGCCTAATTAATTCACTTAAGCTCGAATTTATGAAATTTTAAAATCAATCATCTCCATACGATTTGTAGAACTCATTAGTGAACTTAAACATTAATTAATTTCATAGTACAATTTTGTTGATTACCTTTCTTAGCCTTAAAAATAGATTAGTTTTTATTATGTCTATCCTAAGTGCAAGCTTGTTAATTAAGGTAATAATTCTTTTATTAGACAGTAATGAACCTATTATAAATGTTTAAAATCAATTTGAAACCCTAAACCTTGAAATCCTAATTTTACTTTCAAGGAGGGGTATTTTGGTCATTATGGCCAAAAGTTGGTTTAAGAACCCTTAAACTCTAGAATTCTGATTAAATGCTTTTAATCATTAAATTAATGGCTTAGGATCATTCTATAAGCTTTTAAATTGAAGAATGGATCCTAAATGCTAAGCCCTAATTTTCTTCCTAAAACTCATTTAAGGAATCATTAAGACTCTTAAGGTAAGTCTTAGACCTTCAAGATTTTCAATGCTTAATAATTAACTTCACCAATGCTTAGACTAATCCTATGCTTATCCAAAATTTATGCCTTGAGAAAACCTTAAGTCCAACCCTAGTAAGATCTTAAATAATTAATCTAAATCCTCATATCTTAGATATAGTAGCTTGAGTTCTATTGAGTATGTAATAAGTATATGTAAAATATGTAGCGTTTGTCCACTCATTCAATCTAAATAATTTCAAAATAAGTAAACTCAGCACAGAAATATGAGAAATATTACAAATAGGTTAAGTTATTACATGCCTTTTAAATGAAAGAGTAAGAAGAAAATAAATTACTCCCTCACATAATTAAATGTAAGCAAAATAAGCAGAAACAAATTTTGTAAGATCTTCAAGTGCTAGGTCTATTGTGTAATGGAGACTTTAGTGTCCAGCTGCAGCTTCGGTGCTACAGCACACCACGGATCGCCACTGTGCGCCCATAGCGGTTCCAATCCAAAGATGAGGTGCTGCAGCGCGCCTCAGCGGTCAGCAACCAAGATGCAGGCACTACAGCGGGATTTGTCGCAGCAGCGTGCCATAGCGGATCGCGACACTGCAATGCAACGCGATGTCATTTCAGGTGAAACATTTTTTGGATCATATTCAAACTAATAGGCCGCTGTTTCGAAAGTTTGAGCGTCGTAGCGCTCCACAAGTGTGCCACAATACGCCGCAACGCTCCATAATGCGCCACAGTGCGTTGCATTCTGGAAGGTCGCCGCAGCACCCGACGAAGACCTGCTTTGTTCCATGTCACAATCTGAAGAAACATGATGGCATTTTGGATATTTTAGAGTTTTTGAATGACCTAAGTACTTAAGGCTAAGTGTTGATAAGAGGTCTAAGGATTTTTGCAATCAGTTTAGAGGCTTTGGTGGCTGTGGAAAGTAAAATCCTAGAAGAAATCCTACGGAGCTGCTGAGCAAGAAAATGCTTGCTATTTGGAAGGAAAACTCCATGAGGTAGATGCTTCTTCTTTTTCTCTAGTCTAAGAGTAGAGCTACAGCTGTGTATGCTAAGGTGATATAGCTCTTATAACTCTGTAAACCTTTGTAACAACCCAAAAGTGTTAGCCAGCTTAATTTTAGCTTAATCGTATCTTAATTATCTTTCTGTTAAGTTCATCTAATCATTAGAACCAATCCCTGAAGATTTAGTGCAATTTAGAGCTCAATCAAATATTTTAGATTATTTTAATATTTAATTAATTAGAAAATTGATGTATTTAATTTGACCTCAAAATCAAAATCCAACTTCGTCGTTGCGATTGTCACTTCTAAATTAGCTAGGGATAATATTTTGGTTGCGTTTGGAAGTCGTCAGATTTTCACAAATATTTTAATATAATTAAATACCTTGAAAATTAGCATAATTAAATAATTGTCATAATCAAAATCTGACTTCGTCGTTGAATTCCTCATCCCCAAATTAGCTTGGGGTAAATTTTTGGGATTTCTGGAGCACGTTTATTTAATCTGAATTTTTAGCAAATTAAAATTTTATAAAATAAATAAATAATTTTTTTTAATTAAGAAAATCCATCTTCTTAATTTGCTTGTCTGGCTGCCCATCCCCTCATTCAGCGCTCCCCTTCCTCCATTGCACGCAAGGGGCAGAGCCCCATTCCCTTAACCCATGCCTCCCCTTCCTCTTAGCCCATGCCTTTACCTCTCCTCTTCTCTCCTTTAAGAAGGAGCTCAGATCCTTCTTCCTCTCCATTTGCAAAAGCTGAGAGCTCCCCCTCCTTCCTCCATTGTTGGGCCTTATATTGAAGAAGAAGAAGCTTCTCCTCTCCAAGGTTCTTGAAGAAAAAATAGTTTCTTCTTCCTCTTTTAAAGACTAAGGTACCCAATTGCTCTTCTTTGCTATTATGCTTATCTGCATCTTTAGACATCCATGATTAAGTATGAAAGCTATTTTAGTTCTTCAAGGTATTAAATCTCATGCTCTATTTTTCTTCCATTTTGCATAACCCAGCCTTTATCTACATTGCTCATATAGTTAAGATAATTCTTTCTTGCCGATTATGGTACCAATGGAAAGGTCTCGGAACGACCTTTCCATCAATATATGGCAACGCTCATGGAATGCTCTAGATTGAGAGTATTTGAGCTTGAAATGAGACCCTTCATGGTTTTCGCACAGACGAAATCACCGTCGGGCACTACAACGTGCCGTAGCACCCAAGTTTCGAAGTGAATACACCGTAGCGCGTCGCAGCGCTTCTGGAGCTAAAATAATGGCCTTGAAGCAAACCGCTGCAGCGCGCCATAGTAGGCTGCAGCGTCATTTCAAGAAAAATCATATGAAATCAAGAGGTAAATTAATTAAACAGTAATTCGAAAGTTAAATTGCTATAACGTGCCATAGTGCGTCGCAGCGGGCTGCAGCGTCATTTCGGGAAAACCATATGAAATCAAGAGGTAAATTAATTGAACAGTAATTCAAAAGTTAAACTGCTATAGCGCGTCGTAGCATCCAACTCTCGGATCAGGTGCCGTAGTGCACCGCAGCGCCTGAAAGCTCTGCAGCGCGCCACAGCGCTAATTCTCACCATAGCGTGCCGCATCGCCTAAAAACGTTGTAGCGCGCCACAGCACTATTTTTCGCTGCAGCGTGCCGTCGCGCCTGGCTTTCGGCTAGAAGGCGCCACAGAGCGCCGTAGTGCCCATAATTGCCCAAAAGTGCACATAATTGGCTAGAATGCCCAAAACTCCTCATTTTTCGCATTTTAAGGTTCCTAGGACCCTAGTTTAGTTAAAATTGAGCATTGCATAAAATTTTATGTGAAAATTTTAAATTTGAAAGTTTGTCATTTATAACATGTGCTTAAAATCTCTTATGTGCCTTAAGAATTTTGTGCCTACTATTAAAGAATATGATCCTTAAATGCTTGTATTGGCTAAGTAGGTCTTATTAACCAAATTTGTTTGAAACTTAAGTCTTTTAGAGAATTATTTATATAATTTGCGCCTACTATTAAAGAATTATTTATATAATATTTTCATAAAGTTTCTATGAATTTGGCCCGATTAATAATGCTACCAACTGAAATTATTCATTTGTCACAACATCATTTATTGATGGTCATTGGCCCTTGTTTAATTTATTTATTAGCATAAACTAAATTATTTTCTAATATTAAGCATGTGAAGTTAGATGCACAACAGAGTTAAGGATCATTATGCTAGTATGCCATAGCTTATGTATATTAAATGAAAATGTGAGTGATACATTAGGAACCTAAAGTATTATTGCTAGTAGAGGCATGTAGGATTATTAAACAAATTTAGATCCTCTCATTAATAACACTGAAATGATAATCATACATATATATAAAATTGAATTATAAACTTAGCCTCCCAAGTCTTACAATTTCACACTGCTCTCTATGGCCAAGTAGTGAAGTAATTTAATTTCATGATTTACAGTTTAAATACCTTTCTCCTTATATTACTAGTGTAATCTGCATATTAGAGAATAAATTCAAGCCTCACTCATCCAGTACATCATAAAAGTTTATAAAAAATGATTCATGATACCAAGATCAAAGTAAAATAATGATAATGAGAGCAAGTACAATATGATAGCTGATCAAGCTTATAATTATTTTCATCAAATGCCTTTATAAGGGAAAATATATATAATTCATTTAGCATAAAAATTATTCATTTGTTTAAAAGGATGATATTAACTTCATAATTCTGCCATTATTTAAGATTGAACCAAAATTTACAATCATACTATTCAACGCAACTAGGATCTCACATATGTTGCATTTGATACAAAGCAAATCCTATGGCGCTTAAAAGAATAGGAGTTCACAGCATTATATAAGAAAAATAAAAGTTTACTGAACAAGTTAGATGGCGAGAGATAATTGAAATTCGTATAGTTATAAGGTATGGCATGCATGATAATATTTAAGTCCCTTGATCCATAATCAACTAGAGGAATGATGCATGTTCAAATGAAAAATATGAATCTTGGCGTATAAAAGTTGATAAGGGATTAGTGAGAAGATAAGCTCTAAACATGTTAATTATTGTAAAAAGCAATTGTAAGTAAGAGATGCTAAAAATTGTTTATTCTAAAGTGAGAAATATAGAGCTTTTACAATACTTGAAATGCAAATGAATCAAGAGTCCTGCATTAAACTACAAATCTACCATATGATAAGTAAAATCATGAAAAGTTATTAACACATTAATCATGATATACAACAACATTTGTTGATTTGGATCATGTCTACAGATTTTGTGCCATCATTTAAATTATTAAGAGTATGGGAATTTTAGCAAGACTTTTAAAACAAACTTTACAAACTAAAAGTTGTTTTTTATTAACAATGCATCAATCTATGAATATTAATATTTTAAGAAAATGTATGTTATTTAGCTCAAAACAATTTGTTTCTGTCAAATAGCTTATCACACGCATATCATGAAGTTATAAATATCTCATTTGGTAGCTATAGAATTTAACAACAAAGTAACTCTCTTAGAAAGCTAGATGTTTCTATGAATTAGTAAACATCTAAAACATAACTACTTGCAAGTATTCTTAAAAGCCGAGCATGATCTTACAGTTATTGAAGTTTGAGTTTGGCTCAAACATAAGATAAAAAGTTGATCTTGAATACTTATTTGAATATAAATTCTTATCAACTCAGGGCCATGTTCAATTGTTTCAAGCTTAATAACAGTAGGATCGACACTTTATTTAAAAGAATTTAATGCAATAACAAAGAGATAGTTTACTTTCAGGTGTATAGTATCTCTGTAACAACCTTAGGTTGTTACTTTAGCTAAACCTAGTTGAATTAAGCAAAACCAAGTCTTGATTTTGATTCCATTATATTCAAAGGGTCATTTAAACCTAACCATAAATGGTTGAAATCAATCGGAGCTAAATTAGAAATTTTTGTATTTTTGGCTATTTTTTAGCCCTAGAAAATACCTAAAATAATTTGATCTCCAAATCAAAATCTGAGTTCATTTTTGAATTCCTCACTCCCAAATCAGCTAAGGAAAAAATTTTGGGAATTTTTGGAGGTCATTTAGTCACATTTTGGATTTAATTTAAATTGGTTTAATTGCAAATTAGAGTTTTAAATAATTTATAGTTGCAAATCTATCCTTTCCAACGGTCGGCTGGTTTCCAAACCGAAGGCACCATCTGGGTCGTCCGTTCCGCGGATTTGATCCAAGGGCCCGCACCTTAGATCGGATCCGTCTAATCTCGACCGTTCCGCGGTTCTGAGATTTAATCCGACGGCATCTAATCCACCCACCATAAGTATCCTCGATCCGCCGTTAGATCACCTAATCTAATCCAATGGTGGACATTCTATCCATGCCATTCGTTAAGTGTTGGGATATCAGGGCCGTCCCGCTTCGATGGATGATCAATCAGACGGCCCCGAGCACCCCGAGCACTGTGGATCGTCTCCTTCACCTCTCCCATCGCTAGCTAGTCCCCCCCCCCCCCCCCGACAGCCATAACCCCTCCAGCCCCCGTGGCAGCACGGAAAAAAGACCGAAATTCCTCTCCTGCCCTCAATTCATTCGTCTGGCCGGCTGTCTTCTCCCCAAATTGCCCATAACCATTGGCCCGATCCATTTCCTTCGTCCTGAGCTTCCTGCCATTGCCAAGCTCTGGAAACGACCCCCAGAGCTCCCAGCTGCCTATAAATACCCCCAGCACCTCTCACTGAGTTCCTTTGCTCACTGAGACTCCTCAATTTCCCCCAACTGAAGCCTCTGGAGTTCCCGTCTTCTTCCACGAATTTCCAGTGTTTTCGAAGCCTCGAACCACAGATAGAGGGCCGTCTAGTGTTCAGACCCCCTGTGAACCTTCGTCTGCTAGTTAGAAAGCTCCAACACACTTCAATTCTCCTCGGCCAAGCCTGCAACCCCATCCTCAGGTACAGCCTTCTTCCATGGATCCCTTTAATCCATTTTCCCTTTTGTCCTCGAATTGAGCCGATGTATGTCGTCTAGATTACATTAGCCACCTAGGAAACCCAGTGTAATTATTGCCTGGGGCTAAGCTAGATAGAATCAATCATATCGATCGATTGAGCTAGCGGCCGAGCCAATGTCTGAGTCCGAGTAAGGACCCAGCGATTGGCTGCACCCCAGGTTATGAAATATTAGGGGATCGACTCGTCTCACCTCCCTGAAGGTGTATGTATCGATCTCCAGCTGGATAATGGCCTCTGTGAGGAGAATTATCTCCTCACAGTGCGCCTGAAATGCCCGTATCGAAGGCGTCTTGGGTGAGTAGCACCCCATCGATCCAGAGGGATCCTGTGGGGCCCCGTACTAACAACAAGGAAGTACGGTTCTCCAACCGTGGCAAACCCCTAACTCAAGTAAAGTTAGGTAAACCCAACCTGTCTTAAGCCAAGGACAAGTCACCAAGTGCTATAACATCATCAATATACAAATATCAAAGTGGCGAAAGCAATGAATAATAGAGTAAGATCCATAAGAATAGATAGTAGAAAAAGAGAGTGCAATACAGTAACTGGTCACAATGCAGAAATGAAACACATCCAAAATTAATTATTACAAACTGAATTTTAAAGAGAATCAAAATGTCTCTCAATCTCACTGAAATAAAATGCAATAATCTAACTAAACAGCAGTAGCACGATCCTCCTCTTGAACCTGCTCCTCTTCTACGACAGTGCCCACGATCACGTCTGAATCTGACATTTGTCGGTATTACAAATGCCAGGGCCCAAGCCAACAAAACAAAAAGGTTACAGTTAGACAATTGTCTAAGTACATTTTAGGCTATTTTAATGAACTGAACAGTTAAAGATATCACATTTTAATTTAACTACACATGCAAGCAGTAAAGTGTGCAACAAGCTATGAAATAAATGGGTAACTATAAACTAACCATTTATAGCCAGCATACAATGCAAAATAAATAAAGTGAGGCTAAAAGCTAAAAGAAACAGCAACTATAATACAATTCTGAACCTAATCATGCTTACGATCATTTTAACATATGTTGAGGATATAAAAGAAACACAAGTACTGAAAATGTGCAATTCTAGCATTCTAATCATGCCAATATACATAAGTAAGCCATATGAGTATACATACAACATTCTAGTTAAGAACAGGAAAAAAACATAAAAGCCACTGAGACATGTGGCAAAAGCAAAACAATCTATGAAATATGAAGCCACTGAGACATGTGGCAAAGCGAGCGAATATTGGAAATAAGGCCACTAAAGCATGTGGCAAAGCAAACCAGAAAACAACACAATCTAGCTAAAGTAGCAATAAGCCAAAGACATAGTACTGTCATACCAGCCAATAGGCCATACAGGGCCTCCAATATCAATCAATCAATCCCTAATTTAGCCATCCAAATATGCTAAGTCTAAATCTAGTCTATACAATACTACTACTGAAGAGGCAGACTAAGCTAGAAAATATTCTACCAACTATAATCAAGGCAAAACTAAATGATATGCAATTCAAATACTAACTTAGGATGTATCATCCATATCCTATGTTTTCCTATTATGCTCAAGGAATAAGGCTCAATATCCAAGGTATGCAAAGCAATCTAGTCAAAGTAAGCAAGAGACTCAATCTAGACTATGTGACATCTAATGTTATCTATTTACTCAATCTAACTACTCTGAGAAGGTACAAGTTTAGGATCTCCAATATCTAACTATCGAGTAGAATCTCATATTTACGTCCTTAAAGTTAACATTAGAACTTAACAAGTTCTAATCCAAAATCATGTGACGACTATATAGTTTAAGTAAGTAAATCAATGACCTAATGTATTAATATTTTACTCTCTTACCTAAATCTTGATTAAGTAGATCAAGATTTAAAGATTTAGAACTTGAACCCTATGTTGAGTTCAAATCCCAAATCCAAGGTAATGTCCTAACTAGGATCTAGGGTTCACATTTACAACCTAAATTTAAGGTATAGAATCCTATAAGCTGAAGGATCTAGGAACTAAGAACTTATTGAAAGGTTATTCTACTGATTATAAGAAAAATAATCAATTAAGAACTTGAGAATCTAAAATCTATATTCAATCTTTAAGATATTTTCATTATCTTTTAGATTGAATCACCCTATACTCACATGGAAGGTTTCAAAAGATTAAACAATCAATCATTAAAGAATTTTAATTAGAGATGGTTTAATTTTAAATTGAAGATCTAAGTCTAAGATCTAAGATCTAAAGATCTGAGGTTTGATCACTCTAGATCTCTAAATTAGAGTTTTATTTGAAGAGCTTTCATTTGTGATTCTTTTAAGATCTAAGTTTATAGTTAAACTATATGGAGCTTATTAAGGTTGAAATTGACAATTTTAAGTATTAGATTAAACTTCAAACTCATATTGATCTTTTTAGGGCTATTTAAGATCTAAGGGTCTGAGGTTTGATCACTTTAGACTTTAAGCTAGATTTTAGCTTAGACTTTACTAATTACATTTTTTTCAAGTTTTAGCTCTTAGGTTAACTTCACTAAACTTATTAAGGTGATATTTAATCATCTCAATTATTAGATTCAAGGATTAATGTCAAATGACTCTTATAAGATCACTTAAGATATAAGTGTCTTAATTAGGGATTAAGTGGAGATTTCTTGAATTGATGATCACATTAACATTACTATTAGTCTAAGAGTTCAGAGTATATTTCTAATCTAGCTTAGGATAGTTTACTGAAATTTTCAAGCTTTAAAGAGCATTTAAACACATTTTGGTCAAAATGACCAAAATGCCCTTCTTAAGGGTAAAATTAGGATTTTAGGGTTTAGTTACCCAAGTTAGATCTAATCTATTTTAATGAGTTTCATACTGATTAGTGAAGTGATAAACACACTTATATTAGGTTTTGATGACCTAATTAATCTTAATTAGCACTAATCACTTATTTAAGCCAATTAGAGTGATTAGTGAACATATGCATTCTTAGGGCAATTCAACCTTATACTTAGGTTAATATAGACCTAATATGACATTAGGAACAACCCTCATCCAAATTAGAGGCTTAATTAGGGTTAATTTTACTAGTCCTTATTTAAGGTGATTAAGGACTGATTAAGAGAAATAATTATCCAAAATTAAATTTAAGGGTCTAATATTGTTCCTTAGGGTACAAGGAGCAATCAAAGCCCTTAATCTCATAAATTGGATACTTAAATAATTTTATATGATTTAATTAATGACAGCAAAGAGTTTGACAAATAAATTTTAATCCAACCATTGGATCTAAGATTTTATTTTATATTTAGATTCCTTGTATTTTTCTGATTCAAATGGTATATTGGATCATTCCATTTGGATCAGTATAGCCAAAGTTATTAAATTAATTTAATCTAAATGTTTATTTAAATTAAAACTATAGGGTTTAATTAATTTAATTTGCAATCATTAAATATGCATTCCAATAATGTGTTATTAACCGCAGCCCAAAATAAAAAGGCGCAGGTCGGGAGCCGGCCCGGCCCAGGACCCATAACTTCATTTTCCTCCTCTCGACAGGTCCCGAGTCAGCAGAGCTTCAGCGCTGAAATTCTCATCGCACAGACGACGACGGTGGTTCAGCTTGATCCCTACACGTTCACTGAGTCAAGACGCGTCGATTGGACCAAGAACCCCCATCTGGATCCCTTTAGATCGACGGGGTACTACTCGACCAAGACGCCTTCGATACGAGCGTCTCAGGCCGACTGTGAGGGGGCAATTCTCCTCACAGAGGCCTCGATTTGACCGGGGTTCGATCCTTAGACGTTCAGGGAGTCGAGATGCATCAAACCCCCAACCTATCTTAACCTGAGGTGTAGCCAATTGCTGGGTCCTTACTCAGACTCAGCCATTGGCTCGGTTGCTAGCTCAGTCGATCGATATGATCGACTCGAGCTAGCTTAGCCCCAGGGGACAATCACACTAGGTTTTCTAGGTGGCTAAGGTAACCTAGACGACATCCAGAGCTCATTCAGAGGGCAGAAACCAAATGGAGCTTGAAGAAATTTCCATGGGGGAAGGCTGTACCTCAAGTCAGGTTGCAGGCTTAGCCGAGGGGAATTGAGGTGCGTTGAAGCTTCCTGGACAGCAGACGAAGCTTCACAGAGGGTCTGAACACCATACGAGCCCTCCATCAGAGGTCCAAGCTTTGGGAATGTCAGGATTCACCGAGGAAGACGGAAGCTCCAAAGACTTCAATTGGGGAAATTGAGGGTTCACAGTGAGCAAAGGGACTCACTATGAATCACTCGAGGTATTTATAGGCCTGAGGGAGCTCAGGGGTGGTTTCCTGAGCTTGGCAATGGCAGGAGGCTCGGGCCAACGGCTAAGGGCAATTTGGGGAGAAGACAGCCGGCCAAATGAACGCGCCGAGGGCAGGAGAGGAAATTCAGTGGTTTTCCCGTACAGCCACGCGACAGGGAGGATCCTGGCTGTCGGGGGGGGACCAGACGTAGACGGGAGAGGCGAGGGAGACGATCCACAGTGCTCGGATTCGTCTCCACTGTCTGATGGAACGACCGTTGGTCTCGAACGGCTCTGATGTGTTACATAACAGAATAGGATGGTAGCTGTTGGATACACGCGATGGATTCCACGCCTACAATTTAATCTTAACATGGAGGAGATCCCGCCGTTAGATGGCTTGCGCCAGGATGCGTGCTAACGCATCGGGTGGCCGAAATGAGTGCGCCGCTGTCGGGACCCCGCAGCGGATCTGCCGCGGTCCCGACAGCAAATCCCAGGCTTTATTTTAAATAAAAATTAATTTTAAATATAGATAAAATTAATTAAAAAATATATAATTATTCTTAAATTTTCCAAATCCAATTTTTGACCAAATGAGCTCCAAAAATTCCCAAAATTTCACCCTTAGCTAATTAGGGTATGAGAAATTCAAAAATGAAATCAAATTTTAATTTGGAGATCAAAATAATTTAGGTATTTTTCAGGGCTTAAAAATAGCCAAAAATACCAAATTTTCCATTTTAGCTCCAAATGATCCCAAACTTCTATGGTTAGGTTTAAATGACCCATTGAATACAATGGAATCAAAATCAAGCCTTAGTTTAGCTTAATTAATCCAAATCTAGCTAGGGTAACAACTTAGGTTTGTTACACACTCTCCCACTTAAGAACGATATCGTCCCCGACATCACTTAAGTGAAGATTATTCTACTGAGACAATACGAGTTTAAATATAATTGATAGTGGAGAAAAGAATAGTACCTGGGTTTGCAAAGAGCTAGGGATATTTATTGCGCATATCCACCTCTTTCTCCCAAGTAGATTCTTCTAACGATCGATTCTTCCACTAAATTTTAACCATAGGAATCGAACAATTCCTCAGTTGTTTCTGATCATGAGCTAAGATTCTGATAGGTTTTTTGGCATACGAAAGATCAGGTTGAATCTCTACTGTCGGAAGTTGAACGAGGTGAGAAGGGTCTCGAAGGCATCTTCTTAATGATGATACATGAAATACGTTGTGAACAGCAGCAAAGCCATCAAGAAGACTTAACCGGTATGCAGATGATCCTACTTTGGCCAAAACATGGAAAGGTCCAACATAGCGAGGACTAAATTTCCCAGCTATGCCAAATTTGAAGACACCTTTCATTGGACTGACTTTTAGATAAGCAGAATCTCCCACATTAAATTCTAGGAGACGGTGACGAGAATCATGATACTTGCTTTGACGATCTTGAGCTGAACGAATTCTCTGCTGAATTAATTTGATCTTATTACTGGTTTCTTCCAGTAATTCTGAACCAAAGAGCTGAACGCTTCCTGTTTCTGACCAAGCTAGCGGAGTACTGCATTTTCTTCCATACAGTGCTTCATAAGGGGCCATCTTAATACTAGCTTGAAAACTGTTATTATAGGTAAACTCCACTAACGGGATGTGATCTTCCCAGGAACTAGCAAAATCAAGAATATATAGCCTAAGCAAATCTTCAAACACTTGGTTCACTCTTTCAGTTTGACCATCTGTTTGAGGATGAAAAGCTGTACTCATGGCTAGAGTCGTACCCAGATCTTGATGTACAGCTTGCCAAAACTTGGAAGTAAATCTGCTATCTCTATCGGATACAATTGACTTAGGAATCCCATGCAAATTGATGATTTCCTTGATGTAGAGTTTTGCTAACTTCTCTACAAAATTAGTTTGACAGATGGGAAGAAAATATGCTGACTTGGTTAAGCGATCTACTATCACCCAAATCGCATCGGCACCTGATTTTGCATGAGGCAATCCCATGACAAAGTCCATAGATATATCAAACCATTTCCATTCAGGGATATCTAATGGATGCAGAAGACCACCAGGTCTTTAGTGTTCGGCCTTTACTAAATTACAAGCATGACATTTGGCCACAAAGTTAGCTACATCTTTCTTCATACCTGGCCACCAAAATGATTGTTTCAAATCTTGGTACATCTTAGTACTACCTGGATGAACATGATTCCCAGAATTATGGCCTTCGACTAAAACTTCTTGTTGCATGGACTTAGGAATCCACAATCGATTACCTTGATAAACTACACCATTCCGCAACTGCAAATCCTGACGAAGACCAC
Organism: Gastrodia elata; assembly: GCA_016760335.1. Classification (NCBI taxonomy): domain Eukaryota; kingdom Viridiplantae; phylum Streptophyta; class Magnoliopsida; order Asparagales; family Orchidaceae; genus Gastrodia; species Gastrodia elata. Next base: position 13,583,789 of record CM028670.1, on the reverse strand, counting down.
CTTCAATATCTGCTTTAAATTTTAGATACTCATCATCTTTGGTTTGCGAGATAGAGACATCTCGGTAGAAAGTGGGTTCCACATTAATATTTGCTAATAGTGAACTCAACATATCACCACTTACCGGAGAAATTTTGAGCTTACGAAATTTAGGTTCTAAGAAACTGGAGGCAATCATAAAGGTTAAAGTAGCACGATGACTAAGAGCATCAGCAACTACATTAGCTTTTCCTGGATGATATTGGATACTGAGATCATAATCACTGATGAGCTCCAACCATCTTCTCTGGTGGCAATTCAACTCTCTCTGGGTGAAGATATACTTCAAACTTTGATGATCAGTGAAAATTGAACATTGCACTCCGTATAGATAGTGATGCCATATTTTCAAGGCAAATATTATGGCTGCAAGTTCAAGATCATGAACTGGATAATTTCGCTCATGGGGTTTTAGCTGTCGAGAGGCGTAAGCAATTACCTTACCCTCTTGCATTAAAACACAACCTAGACCAATTTCAGAGGCATCGGTATAACCTGATAGTTCAAACCTTCTTTATGTAGAACAAGAACTGGAGCGGTAGAAAGAGCATCCTTTAGAGTTTGGAATGCTTCCCCGCACTCTAGACTCCAAATGAACGGGATGGCCTTTTGAGTCAGTTTAGTCAATGTCAAAGCAATCTGGGAAAAGCCCTTAATAAACTTCCTGTAGTATCCCGCTAATCCCAGGAAACTTCTAATGTTGATGACAGACTTAGGTTGAGCCCAGTCCTGAATAGCTCTTACTTTACTTTGATCTACCCGAATTCCCTGAGCATCGACTACATGCCCCAAAAATGCAATGGAGTTAAGCCAAAACTCGTATTTGGAGAACTTGGCATAAAGTTGATGCTCCCGCAAAGTTTCCAATACTAACCTCAGATGTTCTTCATGATCTCTCAGAGTTTTAGAATAAATAAGGATATCGTCAATAAAGATGATCACAAACTTGTCCAAATACGGTTTTAGCACGTGCTGCATCAAATCCATAAAGATTGATGGTGCATTGGTGAGTCCGAATGACATCACCAAAAACTCAAAGTGGCCATAATGAGTACGAAACGCAGTCTTCCCTATATCGTCTTCTTTTACACGCAGCTGATGGTATCCAGACCTTAAATCGATCTTGGAAAATATCACAGCTCCGGATAATTAGTCAAACAAATCATCAATTCTAGGCAATGGGTATTTATTCTTCATGGTGACCTTATTTAATTCACGATAATCTATACACATACGCATAGATCCATCCTTCTTTTTCACAAATAAAATTGGCGCTCCCCAAGGAGACACACTTGGCCTAATGAAACCTTTATTCAGGAGTTCTTGTAACTGCTCATTGAGTTTCTGAAGCTCCTTAGGTGCCATTCTATAAGGTGCTTTGGATATTGGTTGGGTACCAGGGATCAATTCAATAGAGAATTATACTTCTCTGAAAGGAGGTACACTAGGCAAATCTTTTGGAAATACATCGATGAATTCTTTGACTACCTTACAATCAGCAAGAGAGATATTTTCTTTTGTTTCGCTCATCATGGTAACTAAGTAGGCACTACAACCCTTGACAATCAGTTGTTCGGCTCTAATGGCATTTATTAAAGATAACTGCGTGCTGGTATTTCCTACAAACATTTCAGGCTTGCCATGAGATGGAGAGTGACTCTCTTTTTATGGCAGTTTATCACAGCATTATTGTCACTGAGCCAATTCATCCCAAGGATGATATCAAAGTTATCTATCGACAGGATGATTAGTTTAGCCTGAAATTCTTGATCATTTATCAGGACTTTGATATTGCAAAATTTATGAGCACTTAGTTGGATTCCTGATGGAAGTCCAACACTCAACTTTTGTGCTAAGTTGCATGCGTGAAGTTTAAGGTTATTAGCAAATCATTCAGAGATAAATGAGTGACTGGCACCAGTATCGCACAATACATTACAAGGTTGGTTATTGAAGTAAAGTGTGCCTAAATTAACATAGTTTCGCATTAACAACTTGAAAAGGATTAAAAATATAGAAATGCAATATGAGAGAGGTTTAGGAGTGTGTACCTGAAACCACATTGTTATCTTCAGCGGCCTCAATAGGAGTTAAGGCGTATGCTCGTGCAGGTCCAGCAGGATGATTGTTAGACTGTCGTCGTTGATAGTTCTAAGAATTGGGGACTGGTGGTTGTGTGTGAGCAACTTCAGAAGTAGGGGCTGGCATTATAGCCAAATTTGGTTCCCTCTGGTTCAGTGGAGTTGCTCAGAACACTTGCTTCTTATGGTAAGGCTTCATTTGAACTCCGTCTACCATTTCCATGTGGTCACATTGATAGAACCGGTGGCATGTACGCCCACAATTAAAACACCTCTGGCCAAAATGGTAACACTTGCCATATGGATGAGGCTTAGTACAGTTTTGAGCTTGTTCGGCAGTAGGTGCTGCTTCCAGCTGATATACTTTCGCGGGGTTGGATCCATGTCTCTTGAAGTTTCCTCGTGGGTTCAAAGTTGTTTGCGCTTTTTGCTTAAGATCCTCTTCAGTTGGTGATGCTCAATCACCTTAGCCGTTTCCACTAGTTTGAAGAAGCTAGTCAGACAGAGCGGCACAATCTGGTTCTTCAGTGAACTTCGAAGTTCACAAAGAAAGCGGTAGCACTTTGCTGACTCGGAATGAGTGACTTCTGGCATGAAACGAATCAATCTACAAAATTCTCTTTCGTATTTTGCCACTGAACGACTTCCTTGAGTCAACCTCATGATTGTATCTGCAATAATATTTTGTGCGGATGGGGGAATGAATTCAGTTTTGAAGGCCTCGACAAACTCATCCCAGGGAATGTCTTCTAACTCGTAATCAGCGAACTTGGTGTTTCGGATCTCTTCCCACCAATATTCTGCTTCTGCATGAAACAGACGGGTGGCGAGATGAACAGCTTCCAAGTTCAGGACCTTAAGACTAACGAGATCCCTTTCCACAGCCTTCAGCCAGTCGGCTGTATCCATTGGGGATAGGTTCCCACCAAAAGTTGGAGGTCTTAGCCTCAGAAAATTGTGAAGGAGGTTATCTGCCGAGTGATACGAAGAAGAAGCACTTTGTGGAGCATGAACTATCGGAGCAGTGACAGTGATTGGAGTTGTACGATCATTCAGTAGTTTCTGCATAATGAGTGCCTGTTGAGCTTGTTTTTTCCAATAGAGTTGCCACCATGGCTCTCAGATGAGCCACCTCATCAGTTAGAACTACTGGAGGTAATAGTGTTCTTGATATGAGTAACTGTGGGTGGTGATTTGGAATCCATTCTAATTAATTAAGAAAAGGAGACAAACTCAGAATTTACTCTAAGGAAGGGAAATAAAAAAAAATTCATTAATTATAGAAATAAGGGATCACAATGCCAAAACTATAAATCAGATGGAGTTACTTTGAAAATGAAATAATATTTATCCTAACTATCATTCAAACATTATCAATGTACTCTGCCCTAAAGGCTACACAAAAGTACTCAAAAGTGACTTCCCGACGCTTCCTGTTACATTTCTTCTCGAGCCTTGCCATGGTCTCATACCACCAAACTCCGGCGTAGTCCACCATCAGGTCTGTCACAATATCTACATAAAGTGACTCAGGACATTCTATGTGTATCATAATGGACTCTACTCGGCTCAACCATTCTTGCACGTATATGGGAAAGCTGAGCCCTCGATATACAGCTTGTTGTAGAAGCTTCTCCAAGACCAAAATTCCTTTTGCTGAAACTCCTTCAATCTGCCAGTTGCTTTCCTGCCTCCATTTGAAGCTATAGCTCCAAACTCTCTTGAAGGCACACTGATAATAGTCAATATCGGACTCTTTATAATCCATTTGACTCTGAGGACAAAATTTTATTACATTTGTGTTAGACTCCAAATGACTAAATTATTAAGATGGGAGTATTATTCTCCTACATTTTGCATAGAGTTACTGACATTATTATGTTATGGATGTCACTTATATTGATGCTTGTATTTCAGAACAACGGTCCATTAGGTAGAAAGGAATACAAATTCCAATCTGACACCTTATGGTATTCTCTGATACCAACTGTGGGGCCCCCTACTAACAACAAGAAAGTACGGTGCTCCAACAGTGGCAAACCCCTGACTCAAGTAAAATTAGGTAAACCCAACCTGCCTTAAGCCAAGGACTTGTCACCAAGTGCTATAACATCATCAATATACAAATATCAAAGTTGCAGAAGCAATAAATAATAGAGTAAGATTCACAAGCATACATAGTAGGAAAAGAGAGTGCAATACAGTAACTCATCACAATGAAGAAATGAAATACATCCAGAATTAATTATTGCAAACTAAATTTTAAAGAGAATGAAAATGTCTCTCAATCTCACTGAAATAAAATGCAATAATCTAACTAAATAGCAGCAGCACGATCCTCCTCCTGAACCTGCTCCTCTTCTGCGATAGTGCCCACAAACATGTCTGAATCTGACATTTGTCGGTATCACAAATGCCAGGGCTCCAGACAACAAAACAAAAAGATTACAATTAGACAATTGTCTAAGTACATTTTAGGCTATTTTAATGAACTGAATAGTTAAAGATATCACATTTTAATTTAACTACACATGAAAATAGTAATAGCTGCAATAAGCTATAAAAGAAATGGGTAACTATAAACTAACCATTTATAGCCAGCATACAATGCAAAATAAATAAGGTGAGGCTAAAAGCTAAAAAAAACAGTAACTACAATACAATTCTGAACCTAATCATGCTTATGATCATTTTATCATATGCTGAGGATATAAAAGAAACACGTGTACTGAAAACATGCAATTCTAGCATCCTAATCATGCCAATATATATAAGTAAGCCATATGAGTATACATACAATATGCTAGTTAAGAACATGAAAAGAACATAAAAGACACTGAGATATGTGGCAAAAGCAAAATAATCTACGAAATATGAAGCCACTGAGACATGTGGCAAAGTGAGCGAATACTGGAAATAAGGCCACTGAAGCATGTGGCAAAACAAATTAGAAAATAGTACAATCCAACTAAAGTAGCAATAAGCCTAAGACATAGTACTGCCATACCAGCTAATAGGCCATACAGGGCCTCCAATATCAATCAATCAATCCCCAGCCTAACCATCCAAATATGCTAGGTCTAAGTCCAGTCTATAAAATACTACTACTGAAGAGGCAGACTAAGCTAGGACATATTCTACCAACTGTAATCAAGGCAAAATTAAATGATATGCAATTCAAATACTAACTTAGGATGTATCATCCATATCCTAAGTTTTCCTATTATGCTCAAGGAATAAGGCTCAATATCTAAGGTATGCAAAGCAATATAGTCAAAGTAAGCAAGAGACTCAATCTAGACTATGTGACATCTGATGTTATATAATTACTCGATCTAACTACTCTGAGAAGGTACAAGTTCAGGATCTCCAATATCCAGCTATCGAGTAGAATCTCAGATTTACGTCCTTAAAGTTAACATTAGAACATAACAAGTTCTAATCCAAAATCATGTGATGACTATATAGTTTAAGTAAGTAAATCAATGACCTAATGTATTAATATTTTACTCTCTTACCTAAATCTTGATTAAGTAGATCAAGATTTAAAGATTTAGAACTTGAACCCTATGTTGAGTTTAAATCCCAAATCCAAGGTAATGTCCTAACTAGGATCTAGGGTTCACATTTACAACCCAAATTTAAGGTATAGAATCCTATAAGCTAAAAGATCTAGTAACTAAGAACTTATTGAAAGATTATTCTACTGATTATAAGAAAAATAATCAATTAAGAACTTGAGAATCTAAGATCTATATTCAATCTTTAAAATAATTTCATTATCTTTTAGATTGAATCACCCTATACCCACATGGAAGGTTTCAAAAGATTAAACAATCAATCATTAAAGAATTTCAATTGGAGATGATTTAATTTCAAATTGAAGATCTAAGTCTAAGATCTAAGATCTAAAGATCTAAGGTTTGATCACTCTAGATCTCTAAATTAGAGTTTTATCTGAAGAGCTTTCATTTGTGATTCTTTTAAGATCTAAGTTCATAGTTAAACTATATGGAGCTTATTAAGGTTGAAATTGACAATTTTAAGTATTAGATTAAACTTCAAACTCATATTGATCTTTTTAGAGCTACTTAAGATCTATGGGTCTGAGGTTTGATCACTTTAGACTTTAAGCTAGATTTTAACTTAGACTTTACCAATTACATTTCTTTTAAGTTTTAGCTCTTAAGTTAATTTCATTGAACTTATTAAGGTGATATTTATTCATCTCAATTATTAGATTCAAGGATTAATGCCAAATGACTCTTATAAAATCACTTAAGATCTAAGTGTCTTAATTAGGGATTAAGTGGAGATTTCTTAAATTGATGATCACATTAACATTACTATTAGTCTAAGAGTTCATAGTACATTTCTAATCTACCTTAGGATAGTTCACTGAAATTTCCAAGCCGTAAGGAGCATTTAACACATATTGGTTAAAATGACCAAAATGCCCTTCTTAAGGGTAAAATTAGGATTTTAGGGTTTAGTTACCCAAGTTAGATCTAATCTATTTAAATTAGTTTTATACTGATTAGTGAAGTGAGAAACACACTTATATAAGGTTTTGATGACCTAATTAATCTTAATTAATACTAATCACTTATTTAAGCCAATTAGGGTAATTAGTGAACATAGGCATTCTTAATGCAATCCAACATTATACTTAATTAATATAGATCTAATATGATATTAGGAACAACCCTCATCCAAATCATAGGCTTAATTAGAGTTAATTTCATTAATCCTTATTTAAGGTGATTAATGAGTGATTAAGAAAAGAATTATCCAAAATTAAATTTAAGGGTCTAATATTATTCCTTAGGGTACAAGGAGCAATCAGAGCCCTTAATCTTATAAATTGAATACTTAAATAATTTTATATGATTTAATTAATGATAGAAAAGATTTTGGCAAATAAATTTTAATCCAATAATTAGATCTGAGATTTTATTTTATATTTAGATTCCTTGTATTTTTCTGATTCAAATAGTATATTGGATCATTCAATTTGGATCAATATAGCCAAAGTTATTAAATTAATTTAATCTAGATGTTTATTTAAATTAAAACTATAAGGTTTAATTAATTTAATTCGCAATCATTAAATATGCATTCCAATAATTCGTTATTAACCGCGGCCCAAAATAAAAAGGCGCGGGCCGGGAGCCGGCCCGGCCCAGGACCCACGACTTCATCTTCCTCCTCTCGATGGGTCCCGAGTCAGCAGAACTTCGGCACTGAAATTCTTAGCGCACAGATGACGACGGCGGCTCAGCTTGATCCCTGCACGTTCCCTGAGTCAAGACGCGTCGATCGGACCAAGAACCCCCATCTAGATCCCTCTGGATCGACGGGGTGCTACTCGATCGAGACGCCTTCAATACGGGCGTCTCAAGCCGACTGTGAGGGGGCAATTCTCCTCACAGATGCCTCAATTCGACCGGGGTTCGATCCCTACATGTTCAAGGAGTCGAGACACGTCGAACCCCCAACCTATCTTAACCTGAGGCGCAGCCAATCGCTGGGTCCTTACTCGGACTCAGCCATTGGCTCGGCTGCTAGCTCAGTCAATCGATACGATCGACTCGAGCTAGCTTTGCCCCAGGTGACAATCACACTAGGTTTCCTAGGTGGCTAAGGTAACCTAGACGACATCCAGAGCTCATTCAGAGGGCAGAAACCAAATGGAGCTTGAAGAAATTTCCATAGGGGAAGGTTGTACCTCAAGTCGGGTTGCAGGCTTAGCCGAGGGGAATTGAGGTGCGCTGAAGCTTCCTGGACAGCAGACGAAGCTTCATAGGGTGTCTGAACACCAGACGGGCCCTCTATCAACGGTTCAAGCTTCGGGAATGTCAGGATTCATCAAGGAAGATGGAAGCTCTAGAGACTTCAATTGGGAAAATTGAGGGTTCACAGTGAGCAAAGGGACTCACTGTGAATCACTGGAGGTATTTATAGGCCTGAGGGAGCTATAAGGGTGGTGTCCAGAGCTTGGCAATGGCAGGAGGCTCGGGCCGAAAGGAATGGCTCGGGCCAATGGCTATGGGCAATTTGGGGAGAAGAAAGCTGGCCAGACGAATGCGCTGAGGGCAGGAGAGGAATTTTGGTGGTTTTCCCGTACTGCCATACGACAAGGATGATCCTGGCTATCGGGGGGGACCATACGTAGATGGGCGAGGCGAGGGAGACGATCCACAATGCTCGGGTTCGTCTCCGCCGTCTGATGGAGCGACCGTTGGTCTCGAACGGCTCTGATGTGTTACTTAACGGAATAGGATGGTAGCCATTGGATACGCGCGATGGATTCAACGCCTACGATTTAATCTTAACATGGAGGAGATCCCGCTGTTCGATGGCTTGCGCCAGGATGCGTGCTAACGTATCGGGTGGCCGAAACACATGTGCCGCTGTTGGGACCCCGCAGCGGATCTGCCGCTGTCCTGACAGCAAATCCTAGGTTTTAATTTAAATAAAAATTAATTTTAAATATAAATTAAATTAATTAAATACTATATAATTATTCTTAAATTATCCAAATCCAATTTATGACCAAATGAACTCCAAAAATTCCCAAAATTTCACCTTTAGCTAATTAGGGTATGAGAAATTCAAAAATAAAATTAGATTTTAATTTGGTGATCAAAATAATTTAGGTATTTTTCAGGGCTTAAAAATAGCCAAAAATACCAAATTTTCCATTTTAGCTCCAAATGATTACAAACTTCTAAGGTTAGGTTTAAATGACCCATTGAATCCAATGGAATCAAAATCAAGCCTTGGTTTAGCTTAATTAATCCAAATCTAGCTAGGGTAACAACTTAGGGTTGTTATAGATCCAGATGGGGGTTCTTAGTCCAATCGATGCGTCTAGACCCCTGGAACGCGTAGTGATCAAGCTGAGCCGCCGCAGTCGTCTGAGCACCGAGAATTTCAGTGCAGAAGTTCGCCTGTGATGGATCCGTCGAGAGTTTGAAGATGAAGTCTGAGCCGGGCCGACCTCGACCCGCACGGTTTTGATTTTGGGCCGCGTCTAATTAATTAATTATATGAATTATTTTCAAAGTTTATGCGATTAATTAATTAAATCTTATAGTTTTAATTTAAATAAACATTCAGAATAAATTATTTAAAAAACTTTGGCTATACTGATCCAAATTGTATGATCTAATATACTATTTGAATCAAAAAAATACAATAAATCTAAATATAAAATAAAATCACAGATCCAGTGGTTGGATTTAAAAATATTTGCCCAACTCTTTACTGTCCTTATTTAAATCATATTAAACTACATAAATACCAAATGAGGAGATTAAGGGCTCTGATTGCTCCCTGAAGCCTAGAGAACAAATTCAGACCCTTAAAACTAATTTTGGATATTAATTTCTCTTAATCACTCCTTAATCATCTTAATTAGGAATTAGTAAAATTAAACCTAATTAAGCATCTGATCTTGATAGAAATTGTTCCTAATGCTATCCTAAGTATTCTAGAACCATTTGGAAAGGTTGGATTGCCCTAAGATGCCCAAAATTTACTAATCCCCAAAATTTGGCTTAAATAAGTGATTAGTGCTAATTAGCTTAATTAAGCGGTCAAAATCCAAGATAAGTGTATTTCCCACCTTATTTATTAGTATGGGACACAGTAAAATAGATTAGGAGTATTTGGACAACTAAACCCTAAAATTCCAATTTTGGGGCTTAAGAGGGGCATTTTGGTCATTTTGATCAAATATGCTTAAATGCCCTATAAACCTTGAAAATTTCAGTAATCTACCCTAATATAAATTAGAAATGTTCTCTGAATTCTCATACCAATATTAATGCTAATGTGATCCTTAAACTTAGGAAATCTTCAATTAAGCCCTAATTAAGATACTTAGATCTTAAGTACCTAAAAGAGGTCACCTAATATAATGATGTAACAACTCAGGTTGTTACCTTAGTTGATTAGGACTAGTCTTAATCTTAAGACTAATCAATTAGGTCAATTGGAGTTAACGTCTAAGACCTAGTCCAAATCAGGAGTCAAATGGATAGAATCGTGATTTCTAGAAAATTCAGAAAAACCCTAAAATTTGACCCATTTAAATTGACCTCGGATTGGAAAACAGACTTCGCCATTACGCTCATTGCCCCCAAATTAGCTAGGGGTGATGTTTTCGTGTCAATCGGAAGTCATCGAAATTTCAACAAATATTTTAATAATAATAAAAAATGCCCCAGAAATCGAGGAATCAAAATACTCGTCGAATCGAAAATTCGACCTCACCATTCTGTTCCTTACCCCTCAAATAGCTCGGAAAAACATATTTGAAATTTTGGAATTTAAAAAAATAATAATAATAATAATAATATTTAATTAATTACTTAACGACGTCGTTACCCTAACAGTAACTACAGTTAGGATCCTTAACGGTGCCGTCTGATCAAACGGCATCCATCCGACCGTTGGATCTGATCGATCCAACAGCTCAGAGTCGTCGTCTTTGATGACTCCGCCCGCTCGCCACGCGGCGCGCCCGCCGCTGCCCTGGCCAACCGGCGGCCTCCCTCGCCTCGCAGCCTCCTCCCAAGGGTCCATAAGGACCCTCCTGTGCGTTCTGGACAGCAGTTTCCGCGCAACCGAGCCCCGTAGTCTTGATCCAAACCCCAAACCCCCGGTGTGTAACAGCCATTCGAATAAGGTACCCCCCGATCTCCCTCCTCCGTTTGCATTTCGTCGTCGGATAACCTTAGGATTGTATATTAGGATGTGGATCGACGATCAACCGGACCCGATCGACCTCGATCAGGTCCGGTCGACTCAGACCGAGGCTTAAAGCCTCGGGCTGAAACCTCGTAAACCCTCCGCTGAACCCTAGGACCTAGGTTTAGGATTTACCGGCGACTCCGGCCACCTCCGGCAAAGGTCCGCCCGCCGTCGTGTAGGCCCCGATGAGGACTACCGTCGGCCGTGCGGGCCGAGGCGGTCCGGCGCCGGGAAGGCCGGCAAAAATCATGCCCTAGCCGGCGCCCTCGGGACCCCTCCGCAGAGAAGGTGAAGTCCGAGTCGAACCGGGTCGACCCGAGCCCGACCCGACCTCAGCCGGGTCCGCGTAAGCCCAGTGGGGTCACAGCGCCACGTGGCGCCATCCTGGCCTCCACATGTCATGTGGGACCCATAGGCAGATACCCATGCCTCTTCGGCTTCCCCGTGGGGCCCACAGTGCCACGTGGCAGCCTCTGAGCCCGCCACGTGTCAAGTGGGACCCACTGCCCGGTCACCCGCGACCTTTTGGCTTCCCCGTGGGGCCCACAGTGCCAAGTGGCAGCCTCTGGCAGTGCCACGTGTTAAGTGGGACCCACTGCCCAATCAGCCAGTTAATTAGTTTAATTAATTAATATTAATGATTAATTAATTATAATTAGTGGCTAATTAAATTAGGATTAGTATTAATAACTTTTGAACAGCAATTATATAATTAATTAACTGTAATTAATAATTAAGAGATTAATTATGATTATTCTAATATTAATTAAACTTTAAATAGTAATTAGAATAATTAATGATTAATGAATAGTAAATTATAATTAATTATTCTTAATTAAATATTAATAGGTGATTAAGGTTAATTAAATAGTAATTAGTGCTAATGACTTTTTAATAATAAAATAATAATATTATATAATTTAGTTAATTAATTAAATAGATTAATTATTGTTAATTAATAATTAAGCTTAATTAATCATAGATTAATTAAAGGTTAATAAATTTAGAAATTATATATATAAACTTTAAGAATGAATAGTAAAATTATTCAATTTGAATAAATGAACAGTAAATTAATACAAATTGCATTTTTGAATAGTAAAACTTAAAAGTTTAATAACTTTTTGTAGGATGATCCAAATATAGCCAATATAGGTCTCAAAATACTCAGAAAAAATAAATAGAATCAAATGGCGTAATGTAAAAATTAATTTTAAGGTACGCATAATGAGGTAATATTTTATGATCTTTTTAGAACCTCATAATTTTTTACCCAATTATCAGAACATAGTCAATATAGGTCTTAAAATGCTCATGAGAGCGGCCACATCACTGTAGTAGTATTAGTTTTCTCATTTAGACATCAGGACAAAAAGTCAACCCTATAATTCCTGGTAAAAATGACCAAAATGCCCCTATACTTCAAATAGCCATAACTTAGTCAAATCAACTCCAAATTTAAAAATTCAAGATGCTAACTAGTTTAGAATTTCAATCTCATCAATAAACTAAAATAATATTTAGGATCTGAACCCTCAAAATTTGGAAAATGACCAAAATACCATTGGCCTCATTGTGGTCATAACTTGACCGTTTGGAATCTAATTTGGACGTGCTTATTGTCTATCTTCAAGTTAGATAGTAAAGAATCAGTTGGAACTAAAAGAACTCAATTTCAACCTATAAGTCAAAAGTTTACTTTTTGACCCTTATAGTAGAGGCAAAATGGTCATTTTGCCCTAAGATTAGACAAAGTACCCCTAACCTTTAGTTAACATTCCAAAATATTGAAAACTAATATTATAATCGTGTTAGTGACATTTAAGTGAGTGAAATTAACCCTTATATCAGATTCCAGGATTCTTCTAAGTCTTTAATACTACACCTTAAGGACTTTTCCTGAGACTAGGACTAGATCATAGGTTAGAGTTCATTCATTGGGTAAATGGGTTACTCAATAGGTGAAACCTTAGTTTAATTAGTTTCTAAACTTTTCTTTTATTTTACAACTTATTTTGATTATTTTGCCTTTAAACCTTAGATTTAGGATAGGAGATTCATCCTATTAAGTTTGATTACTTAATAGGATTGGCCTTAACTAGTAGATAGATCACTTATATAATGAAACCTAGAACTTAGGTCTTATCCTTTTTGGATTATGTAGTTAAACCTAAATCTCATAGTGTTTAATCCATAATTTATAGGTTTAGAAGATCTTGATCAGATCTTAGTTAGAACGCCTAAATTCAAAAAACTAGGACGTATGATTTATTAAATTAACTCATAGTCATCTATCTAATTGAACTAAATTTAAACTGATCAGTTCTAATTCTTTTTAACTTATAAGGATGAATTTCTAAGTTACACTCGATCGTATGAAAACGGTGATCCTGAACTTGTGTAACTTGGAATAGTTAGAACGGTTAAGTAGAAAACAAATGATATCACCATGTTTAGTAAAGTCCCTTGCTTCTATTTAATGTTTTGTCGCTACACATTCCTTGATTTTTGTGCCATATTTCTTGAGCATATCATATAAAATTTTTGATGCATAAATAAAATGTTAGGAAAATATGAAGATTCCTTAGATTCCTTGTAAAAATATTAAAGTGATTAATGAGAAGATAATAATTGGATATGTTTGAGCTGCCTCTCAGTATTGCCTTCTGATTGCCTAGTCAATTTATGTCACTAGGGGAAGGACTTTGTTTTGTTGTGTGCTGTTTGCCTAGTCTTCTTGTTGACACTAAGGGTACACCATTGGTGCCTTAGCCGTACTGGTGCTAAGATCCTTCGATTATACTGTTGGTGCCTTAGCCATACTGGTGCTAAGATCCTTCAGCCTTTTCTGGTGAGCTAGATTAGCTCTTTTCTGTATTGCAGATGGTACATGGATGTTTATATGCAGTTTGATGTTTTGGTTACTTTTCAGCATTTTTATTCAGTCGACTATTTCTTTGTACTGCTTTTATATATTAGGATGTTAGTATCTTGCTGCTATTTATATGTACCACTGCTAAGTTATTTTATCTTAATTGGCATGTTTCTTTTGATCACTAGCATGTTTAGGATATAGTATTCCTCTCACAGTACTTATTTGATTATTTACATTTATGTCTTACTTTGTTTAGCTTGCACTTAAGGCATGTCTTAACCTCTCTTTTTGCTTAAGTTATAAATGATGGTTTATAGCTTTTTATTCCTTTTATATTGCTTGCTGCTCCCTTACACATTATTGCTTAGAAGTTATAGAATGGTGATATTACATAACACATATAAAACTTATCAGCTTAAAATGTACTTAGACAATTGTCTAACCAGATTTTTCTTTTTTTGGCGGGGCCCTACATTGTGAAACTGACAATGGCAGATCCTCTTTAGTTGGACGATCAGGATCTTGGTGTGGAGCCATATCCGGAGGAGGAGCCTGTAGAAGAAGCAACTGTTTAGCCCTTCTATTCTTAAGTGAGGATGAGTGCCCTTTTATCTTTATTATTTGAACTTAAATTGATGTAATAATATAGGTACTGATGACTGCGTATTTGGATTTTATACTTATATTTTGAGATACATTTATTTATGCTTATGTTGTGATGCTTGGATGTTTTATATTGAAAATCGCTTCTGCACTCTATATGTTTACTTAGATAGTGACTGAATATTTGATTATATGCTCACTCCTTCCCTTATTAGGTAGATTATGAATTTCATCATAATCCAATTATAAGTGAAGGGTTAACTAGAGTGACACACCACTTCTTAACTTAATTCTTATGGATTAAGGGGTGGAGCACCACAAATGCTTAACCCAAATATCTAAGATTGTCAATTATCACCTTAATGAGTTCAATATAGTTAGATTATAAACCTAAATTCTAAAAGAAATACAAATGGAAATTCCTAAGTAAAAATCTAGTTCAAAGTCTAAAGTGATCAAGCATCAGATCCTTAGATCTTAGATCTTAGACTTAGATCTTCAATTTGAACTGAAGCATCTCCAATTGAAATTCTTCAAATGATTGATTGTTTAACCCTTTAAAACCTTCCATGTGGGTATAGGATGATATAATCTCTAAAGATAATGAGATTATCTTAATGATTAAATATAGATCTTAGATTCTCAAATTCTTAATTGACTATTTTATCTTATAATCAGTAGAATAACCCTTCACTAAGTTTATAGTTCTTAGATCTTTCAGCTTATAGGATCCTTTATCCTTAACTTTGGAATAGAGTGTGAACCCTAGATTCTTATTAGGGTACCTTCCTTGGATTTAGGTTTTGAATACCAAAGTGGAGTTCAAGTCCTGAATCCTTAAATCTTGATTTACTTGATCAAGATTTGGGTAAGAGAGTAAAATATTAATAAACTAGGTCATTAATTTATTTACTTAAACTATATAGTGATCACATGATTTTGGATTAGAACTTGTTAAGTTCTAATATTAACTTTAAGGACGTAAATCTGAAATTCTACTCTATAGTTGGATATTGGAGATCCTAAACTTATACCTTCTCAGAGTAGCTAGATTTAGTAATTATATAACATCATATATCACATGAGTTTAGATTAAGTCTCTTGCTTACTTTGATTTGATTTGCTTAGCATACCTTGGTTATTGAGCCTTATTCCTTGAGCATAATAGGAAAACTAAGGATATGGATGATACATCCTAAGTTAGTATTTGAATTGTATATCATTCAGTTTTTCCTTGTTTGCAGTTGGTAGAATATGTCCCAGCTTAGTCTGCCTCTTTATTAGCAGTATTGTATAGATTGGACTCAAAACTAGCATATTTGGATAGCTAGAATGGGGATTGATTGATTGATATTGAGGGCCCTATATGGCCTATTAGCTAGTATGGCAGTACTATGCCTTAGGCTTATTGCTACTTTAGCTGGATTGTTCAATATTGATTTATATTTTGCTTTGCCACATACTTTAGTGGCTTTATTTTTAGTACTAGTTTGCTTGCCACATATCTTAATGGCTTTACATAGATTGCTTTGCTTTTGCCACATGTCTCAGTGGCCTTTCTTTTCCTTTCTCTTAATTAGCATGTTGCATGTATACTCGCATGGTTTACTTATATATATTGGCATGTTTAGGATGCTAGATTTACATATTTTCAATACTTGTGTTTCTTTTATATACCCAGCATGTGTTAATATGTTCATAAGCATGTTAGATTCAGAATTGTATTGTAGTTGCTATTTCTTTTAGCTATTAGCCTCACCTTATTTATTTTGCATTGTATGTCATTCTTCATACTAGTTGCTGGCTATAAATGGATAGTTTATAGTTACTGTTTCTCCATAGCTTGTTGCACCTATTACTGCTTGCATATTTAGCTAATTTAAATATGATAACTTTAAACCATTCAGTTCATTAAAATAGCCTAAAATGTACTTAAACAATTGTCTAATTGTAACCTTTTTGTTTTATTAGTTGGGGCCCTGGCATTTGTGATACCGACAAATGTCAGATTCAGACGTGTTCGTGGGCAGTGTCGCAGAGGAGGAGCAGGTTCAGGAGGCGGATCGTGCTGCTGCTGTTTAGTTAGATATTGTATTTTATTTTAGTGAGATTGAAAGATATTTTCATTCTTTTTAAAAATTCAGTTTGTAATAATTAATCCTGGATGTATTTCATTTCTGCATTTCGATGAGTTACTATATTGTTTCTTTTTTCCACTATATATGCTTGTGGATGTTACTACTTGCCTATTGCTTTTGCCACTTTGATATATATATATATATATATTGATGAATGTTATAGCACTTGGTGACAAGTCCTTGGCTTAAGGCAGGTTGGGTTTACCTAACTTTACTTAAGTTGGGGATTTGCTACAATTGGAGCACCGTACTTCCTTGTTGTCAGTACGGGGGCTCCACAATCTCAGCCTATGATGTATATACATATCCAGAAGCTGATATATTATTAAAATAATATAGTACATGCTGCAATAAAAAATTCAGGCAACTAAACATTATTATATAGCTTCCAAATGATACAGCGACTAGATAACAATAAGTAATTCTATGAACTTTTTTGGTACCAAGTCATATAAAAAAAATTGCAGCCACCTATAACAACCCAAAATTGTTACCCAACTTAATTTTAGCTTAATCGTATCTTAATTAAGTTCATCTAGCTATTAGAACGAAATCATGAAGGTTTGGAATAATTTGGAGCTCAATCAATTACTTTGGATTATTTTAATATTTAATTAATTAGAAAATTAAAATATTTAATTTGACCTCAAAATTAAAATCTGACGTCATTGTTGTAATCTTCACCCCCAAATTAGCTAGGGGTGATATTTTGGACGCGTTTCGAAGTCGTCGAATTTTTGCAAATATTTTAGTATAATTAAATACCTCGAAAATTAGCATAATTAAATAATCGTTGGAATCAAAATCCAAATTTTCCATTAAATTCTTCACCCCAATTTAGTTATGGGTGAACTTTTGGGATTTGTTGGAACACGTTTATTAAATCTGAATTTTTAAGAAAATTAAATATTAGAAATAAATAATTATTTATATATTTAAATCATTTCTCTTTATTTCCTTCCTTTTCTTCTTCTTGGCTAGACCCCATTTTCCTGCTCCATTAAATCTGAGATTTAAATTATTAACTAATTAAATAAATTAAATTAAAGTTTTAAACAATTAATTTATTTTCTTTATTTTCTTTTTTCATGGTTAGACCCCATTTTCTCTCTTCCCCTTTCTTTCCTCTAATGCATGCAATTACTTCTAACCCCACTCTTCCCCTTCCACTCCTCTAATACACACAATTAAAAAAAAAAAGACTCATAACATTCCCTCTTCTCTCTCATAATTGATGGGAGAATTTAAGAGCGAGCCATGCTCTCATTCTCTTTTAAATGGAGGCTCGGCCCTCTCTTCTTCTCTATTTGACCATTAGCCAAGCTCTTGCATTCTTCTCCACTTTGTCAATCAATCATCTTTCATCATCGATTCTCTTCAATTCGGCGCAGTTAAGGATCGTCATGCCATCCATCTTCATCTTGTTGAACTCCTCCATCGCCGATCTGTGCCTTCTCATTCTTCCTTCGAAGATCGCGTCGGCAACTTTACTCATTGTTTCTGACTACCTCGTCACCACTCAAATTTTTATTATTATTATTATTATTATTATTATATATATATATATATGTATATATAACTTCAATAATTATAATAGAGCTCGATTATCTCATTTTTTTCTTAAAGTGCATAGCTCCTCATATAGCTGCTAATAGAAGGATTGTAAGTTTGATATAATAATATTATTTTACTTGTAAATATTTATATTTAATCATAGAGCTATATTTTAAGTAGTTGAGATAGGTAAAATTGCATTTGTTTTTTAAATTATGCTGAGTTATGTATGTAGCTCAATAGTTAATTAATTCTATATGATTGTAATTAATTATATTTATTGCCAAAATCATGAATCATTTTGGAAGATTGGTTAGGCTTATATTATTGATTATTTATGATTTCTTAGATATCAAATAAATTTTATATAGTTCTTAATGTAAATATCTTAATTGATTCCTCGCATGTCTTTAATTAACTAATTGACGTGATCATAAATTGGTTCACCTTATTAAGTATGTTAAAATATATTAAGTTATATTATTTTTAGGCAAATTGGTATAACCATGAATTCTTAATTTCATTTAGACAAAATGTAAGCATAAATTGTTGGAGAATTTTATAAAGTGAACTAAATTAAATCAAATCATATGCAAAGCAACACATATATAATTTTATATCTCTTTCATGAAACGGGTTTAGATAATGAAAATATTGACTAAAATCCTCAAAACATTTTTAGCCTATGGGTTGGTTCCTCTTAATCTTCTATTCCACTATGATAGATAATGGTTCAATCAACTAAATTTTCTAAATTAATTCGTCAACTTGCTTTTATTTTTTATTTTAGAAATTTGTCCATACTCCATGCAAAGTTGAAGGCTTAGGCTCCTAAGCCATGTGTAGTAGAAGTTCAAAATTGCTTGAGCCAGGTACGTAAGTACTTAAAACTTGTACTGAGTTCTAATAATTAAAATTATTTATCCTATATTAAGTGTGTATATCACTTGCATAGTCCTTATTACTGTTTTTATGTGTTTTACTTTCTCAAGTTCTATGTTAACTTTCATGTATTTTTGCGAGTTATTTTAAAGGGTTAAGATGTTTTAATTCTATTATGATTACTTAATTTCATTAAACTGTCAATTATCCCTTATTAAACTTAAGAGATCTTAAGATCTTGATCAAGTGATTTACACTTGATCTAGATCTTAGAATGCCATCATTAATAAATTAATAATTCATTTGATTTGCCATTAACTTATAACGTAATTCTTAGGTCTTAAATTGATAAGGTTATGGATTAACACCTAATTTGTCTGATTTAGACTCAAACTCTTAATCACTTAATCAATCAACCTGATTGTAAGATAATTTGATTAATATGATTCCAATAATCTATTTAATTTGATATTTACTTTAATTCATTGAACTAGAAGTGCTAAGGAAATTTAAGAACCGGTATGATTAAGCATCTGGACTTGAAACTTAAGATCTTTGATTTCCTCTTAAATAAAGCGATTAGTATGAAATCAAGTATAAAATTTATGATGATTCATTACAAGATCAAATCCTAATAAGATTCTTGATTATATCTCATAATTATAATCTAGAACTCGATTATATTGGGCTACCCATCTGATCTAATTACCCAAACTTAATGAATAATCTTATAATATTATATTGAGTGTTTAGATATGTGAGATCTTGAAGATCTTACATTATGCTTTATTTAGTATTACTAACAGCCTTAATAAATGATGATACATTGAGGTAAGAAGAACTTTTGTAACTTATTGAGGTAAAATCTTAGATGATCCATTTAACCTTAGAAGTTGATCTTGATGCTTTATGGTAAGAATCACCTAAAGTACTTAGAATGAACTTCTCCCTTATGTTAGAAGTCAATATTGAGTTATCTTTTTTATCACACCCTTGGAGCCTTATGTAGGACTCACCCATTTAGTGTAAGAAATTATAGCTTTGATAAATCTTTATTAATTAAATAGAATCTTTTGAACCCAAAATTATTGGTTGGGTATGATTATGTATACCCATGGTGCTAAGTCACTTCAGCAATATTCAGAATTGGTTGATTCGCTCCAATGTGGACTTATGACCAGGTACTATCCTGAGGGATTAGAGAATACAATCCCATTAGAGTAAATCTTTCAAGACTAAGAGTGTTACAATTAGTGAATTAGATCCTTAGTTTGAGATATAAATTGCGACCGGGTTCTGCCTCCTATCGTAGTGTGCTTCGATAAGTGTAGTTTAAGCAAACTAAGTATCTTAAGTCACTTTGCATAGACCACTAAATATGCTTGTAATTAGGTCATTTAACGCCTTAGCTTGATATATAAACTATGACCGAGTTCTGCCTCCTATCGTAGTGCACTTAGTAAGTGCTGTTTTAAACAAGCTAAGGGTTAAATCCACCTCTTGGAAACATAAAACCATGTGTATACAACCTTTCCAACTAATGATTTTAAGTAAACTCTCAACTTTAACCAATTATTGAACTAGAACCTAGGAGTCAGAATCCTTTTAGCAGAATTCTACACAATGGAGACATTGAATTCATTATCGAATTTTAAGCATTTTCTGAATTTCTTTTTGGATTTACCTCATATAGTTTAGAAGCATGAGCATGAGCATAAGCATGATGTGTGAGTATCAAAATAATGTATGACTATTAGTGATGATTTATGAATTACGGAATGTTGCATATATTGACTGGGGAAATTCAGGATGCATCTGCATCACAGTAAATGGTATTTCCATTTGGATGTATGTATATATTGGATCATACTACTCATAGCAGTTTAGTGATATTTTGGTTGCATATTAGTGGCATGCAGTGTTGTGGCATATTTAGATGCACAGTTTCAGTGACATACAACATAGTTTTACAGATCAATACTCAATTTTTAGATCCATTACTATTTTTAGTCTACCTTCAGTATTTAGTTTACAGTTCAATTTTACTTTACTTTGCTTTAATTTGTACAATTTAATACAATTTTATACTTTTAATTATTTTATAGTATTTCTGCAGCTTAATTTCTGTCTTACTATTATGATTGAATAATATCTTTTAGATGCAAGTATATACTATATTACAGCTTTATTGTACTTAGACTTTATAAGTCTAATATTATTTTTCCTTTGTTGGCTTGGCCCTGTCATATATGTACATATGGTAGTACCAAGTGTTAGCTCAGAACTTGTGCTTGGGGGTGTGCTGGTGATAGAGGGTCAGGTGAAATTGATGTTCTGCAAAGAAGGAGATCTTGCTCAATTTTTAAAATTTATGTTGTTCATATTTAATTAAATATAATAAATGAGTTTCTTTCTTATTATTCTGCATTTTTTATATTGTATGTGAATGGATAGATGTGGATAATGTTTGAATGCCATTTTTCCTTATTTTCTACACTACTTTACTTATGTTTCTGCATAAGACTTTGCTCACCTTCAGATTAATGTCATGGATATATTGCTTATTATATGTAGTGTTAGTGATAGTCACCACTTGATCGTAGTTGAGTTAGTGCTACTCGATGATGGTCAAGAGGCGGCCATTACACCACCGAAGGTAAAAAGAAATTATTAAATTTTAAACTCCAATCTTCTTTTTAAACTATTGCTCAAGTATCCTCAATTAAGACTCGATAATGCTTAAAATGAAAATATTTACCCCTATAAAACTTCTTAAAAGTTAACGATGATATAGATAACATGAGAGTTAGTACTACATCATCCATTAGAGGCATGGGCATCATCCGTCAAGCTTTATTGAGCCAAACACAAATATAGGTTAAACTCAATCATGCTTAATTCATTTTCATTCTTATGCAAACATACACATATGTGATATACATATGTATAGTTAGGCTTTGCTTAACTTTCTTTTGAATTGTTATGTATCATTTTTGCTGCTAATAAAATATTTGATTGAGAAACTAAAAAAAAAGTTTGGCATATCAAATTTTACACTTGCAAACCCATAATGGAACCAACTCAAATATTGGAATTTGCACAAAATGAAACAAGCTCAAGTACCAATTAAAACAGGCTTATGAGTCTAAGCTTTAAATTATATTACTAGCAGTATGGTATACTACAGAACATCCTAAAGAACCTTGCAAATGACAATATATTTCACTGCTTGCTTTTACATTTTGCATGACTCTTTATATATAATTGTGACAAAAATCAACTCATTCTTTTCTTCAACCTAGCATATACACTTATGATTATAATAATATATATCCTCTGAAGAATAAATATGTGCACAATTAAATATTTAATATTTTGTAATAATGATGTGCTATTGAATCAACTTGAATAATGATATAAATAAATGAAATAGATAGTAAAAGTAAAACATGCTATTTAAACAGCTTAATTTAATAAATTGTTATTTAACAGTGCTGCTTGAGAATTCTAGAATTAGCTAGAGTAGAGTGTGATATCAAACCCTTGGCCATTTTCACCAATTTCAGTAAATATAATTTATAATAAGATATCACATCCAGCACACTCTACTCAATTAATGATATTGCATCAAAATAAACTTTGTTTAATAAAATTTAAAATTTTCATAGAGAAATAAATAGTTCTTGATAAAATAGCTAAAAGAGATATAATTAGACCTTTAATAATACATCTCTTTATCCAATCATTTTCTTATAAATAAGAAATTTAATGCAACTTAAATCTCTTGTTCTTTCATACTGAAAGTAGATTTCACTAAATCCTAATGAGTCCCTCATTTGATAGCATAAAGTCCTAAGTCAATATTGATTTTATATAAACAACACTAAGGGAAGAATCGGGAGAAGTACCTTATTCGGGTGTTGAAAGATCGCTGCTAGGGTTTGGCATCGAGCATTGTTAGTTTAATTTCTAGTTTTGTCTAAGACGATGAGGGATTACATTGATAAGGAGGGTAATATGTATGGGTTTGATTATGTAAGAGGTTGTGGTATGATCCTTGCCGAAGCATCCCATTGGCAAGAATAGCGGCGCGAGCCACGCATCGCTTTAAGGCTTCGAAGGAGAAGGCTCAAAGGATTCGGCCGACTACTTCGATCAAATGGTAGGGAGAAGGGTAAATGGAATTGGGCAGAGCTACAGTTGTCGTAGAATAAATAAAGATAAATATATATATGTATACAATAAAAACAAAAGTATTACTTGATTATTTATTAATTAAATTAATCAATTATTAAAAATTTCATTTAATTAGAATTATACAATTATATGTTTCTGAAAGAATTTTGAAAATTTACTTTTTAACTAAATCGGGGATGACGAACTTAAAAATTCAGTTGAAATTTTTTATCGAAAGTCATTTTAATTATTTTATTTTTAGGGTATCAAAAATATAATAAAATATTTGGGAAATTTTGATGATCTCCAAAACTCACTAAATTTTCAACCCTAGCTAATTTGGGGTTGAGGAATACAGTGGCAAAATTTAATTTTTAATCGAAGGTCTAAATAATTTTCTCATTTTTCTTATTTAAATAATTACCCAAAATTATAATTTTACTCGTTTGATTCCTAAATTAAACTAAAACTTCAAAACTTGCTTTTAATTAAGACTGCTATAAGAGATTTGAGTTAATTGGATTGTTAAATATGGATTAACAACCTTGGGTTATTATATGTAGGAAGAGCTTATTGTTTACATCTTGAGGTAGGAACTTAGATGCTCCTTATTAGCTTTAGATGCTTGATCTTAAACCCTTGTGGTAGGACTACCTAAGAACTTAGTATGAGTTTCTCCCATAAGGTAGTAATATAAAATTGAGTGACCTTTAGATCATATTCTTAGAACCTTGTGTAGTACCCATTTTAATGGAGTAAAGATTCATTAGTTTGATAAGCCTTGTTAGCTAAATAGATTTGTGGAAATTAGTAGATTATTAGTAGAATGTGAAAGTATATATTCATAGTATATAATTAATTCAATAAAACCTAGGACTGTATGAGTCACTCTATGTAAGATTGTAGAGTCTCGGTCTTATCTTATGTGATTGGATAAGTACAGTCCAATTTAGAGTAAATTTTCCAAACCTAAGTATTTCATAATTGGGTAAACTTAGATACTTAGTTTGAGAGATTAAACTGTAATCAGGTTCTGCTCTTTATCATCATGCACTTCGATAAGTGCAGTTAAACAAACTAAATATCTCAAGTCATCCTTTTAGAGCACAATGTATGGTTGTATTTAAGGTATTTAACAGCTAAGTTTGAAAGAATAAACTGTGACTGGGTTCCGATCCTTATCATCGTGCGCTTCGATAAGGGTATTGTCATGCGCTTTGATAAGTGCAGTTAAATAAACTAAGTGTTAATTTACCCTTCTTAGAAACATACCAACTATGTTTATATAATCCCTTCAGCTGATGATTATATATGATCTTAATTAAAATAACTCAGTAAATTAGAATTATGAGTCAAAATTCACTTAAGGGAATTCTGCATAATGGAGATAAATGCAATCAATATTAGATATTGAATTGATTTCTAGATTTTTGATGATTTAAAATATACTGGCATTAAAATATTGGCATATCATAAATACATAAGTCATGTTAGCATTAGCGGAGCATTTGGCGCATTTAAGGACTCTATTTACAGAGCGTTCACTCACCTAGGAAATCTATGGTGTGTCCATGAGATACCAAGTTAGCATATCAGTGGCATACAGCTCAGTGGAATATTCAAATGCATAATTATATATTCAGTGGCATACAGCATAGTCTTACAGCATCATTTACTCAGATTCAGATTATATATTATTTTACACACATTTTAGCAGTTATATTTCAGATTTATTTATTATTTTCCTTATATTCAATTTTAGTGTACAGTTCAGTTTATAGTTTTAGTTACTTTATCTCAAGTTTATACTATTTTGAGCTTTCATCTATTTTACTATCTTTTATACAATTTTGTTTAAACTACTTAAATGTTAAATCGTAGATAATTAAAAGCAGTTAGACTAGTTTTTGATGCGTTAGACTTTTATCTAACACATGGTACTTTTGGGATTCAGCAATTTGCTAAATTCTGAGCAATTTATGGAGCTAGATCATGTGGATACTCAGAAGATTCAGGAGAAGTTCGAGGAGCATTAGTTGACTCTTCTTTAGTATTTACTTCCTATTTAGTTTTTTAGTCCAGCACTTAGACTTTATTTTTATATTCGTTATAAAAAAGTTATAATAACGCTAGATATTTTTCTCTTTTCTTTTTCTGAGATGAATGTCTTATTTAGCTTCTATGATGAATGTTTCTAGATATATTCTTAGCTTCCGCACTCTGTATATACTTCTACTTATACTTAGTATTGTGATGTAATCAGAATATTTATAAAATACTGGTATTCATGTAACTTGGATCATATTTGCATTCATAATCTAATATATATGAGTACTTTATCTAATATTTAAGATAAGGATACTGCACTTATCTTAAGGATTAGTACTTAGCCCTCTTCTCTTGAGGTTAAGTTTTAGAAGTTCTTGTGCTTAGCAGATTATTCGGGGAAGTTGCATTTCCTTCCCGAGTAATGCATCATTTTGCCGCCAATTTGTTGTTCCTTAAATTAATTGTGCGTGGCGACGAGGCGGGGCTCTACAGTTGGTATCAAATGAGTATCATAAAGTGTTATAAAAAGAAAGTGTTCTTATTTACTTTATGATACATTCTCTGGAACAGTTGTGATCATAATCACTAAGTGTAAGCAAAAGCAGCATCCATAACTTCATCAAGTCAAATCTCAAAAATGGAAATAAAGAATGTCTAGAGCAGACACCTTAAGAATTGAACGAACATTAAAAGATATTTGAAAGAAAAATACAAATAATAAAGGACATCTTAGGATCTGAATGGACTTAAATGAAGCAAATAATGTAAGTAAAGTATTTATCAGTGAAGTAAGCATAAGACTAGAACTAATAATTGAATGAAATTTTAGAAAATGGATTATCAACAGTTCAAGTACTACTACTACCTTAGGTTATTCGACGAGTATTGGGCAAATGACTTCCAAGATGGCAAAGTCTATGGAAGAATTGTGGAAGGAGTATATCTTCGTGGCGTAGAAGTACTGGACAAGATATTAGTTCGCTCAACCTTCAGAGGAACTAGTCTCCTAGTCCTTCCAAGGAATGGTTGGATCGTGTGACTACTACTTTCAGAGAGACAGCTTGTGCAGATGATTACTGCCTCTAGATTTTGGGAGCTCTACTTGGAGGTTCAGCTGATAAGTGGTGGGGTGTTGAACTTATAGAAGGCTCTCAAGGAAGCATCGAGTAGTCTCATATGATAATTTTTGTGCTGCTTTTAAGGCAGAGTATTGTAGTTGATGTTCTTGAGTCATCTCTTGTATCTTCTTTCTACATTAGCTATCCTTGTTGTCTATTGATGTAACTTCTTATTTGAGAGAAAGTAATTGAAAGAAATAGTGGATTTTTATCTCTTGTTGAATTCGTACTTCTGGATATTACAATCATCAATCATGTATCCCCCTCATCTCCTACACCTATTAAGAATACGGTCTTGACTTCGAGCAGACCGGATGAATATAAGTCTCTTGCTAGTTTAATTAAGGCGTTCATAGAAAGTAATGCCCAACAAGCACAAGACACTTGCACTCTAATACTGAATTCCTGACAACAGTCATTCCCTCAGATAGGAGCCTCCTCTACACCACACTTCTTGGAAAATGAAATTCTCCATAGCTTTCTGTGTCTTCGGACACATACATTCAATAGGGCACTGAACCTCATGGACATAATCAGTTGTCTAAAGTTAGCTGAAAAGAATCTAGCAAGCATTAAATACCCAAACTTTTAAGAAATCCGCCTAGCTGCTCACATATTCCAAGATGAGGCCGAATACTGGTGGAAGAATGAGCATAACACCAGATTTGCTAACTACGAAATAGAGGACATCTCATGGGATCAATTTGTTGAGGCCTTCAAGGAAGCATTTATTCCAGTATCTGCTCAAGAAATATTAGAAGATGAGCTGCTCCATCTAACGCAAGGTGGATGATCTGTTGCAGACTACGAACTCAAGTTTCGCCGTCTATCATGTTTCACCCCAGAATTGGTGAAGTCCCAAGTTTTGCGTTGCCAACGATTCTTGAAGGGGCTAGGGGCTGAGAGATTCTATAAAAGCTCACTTAATCTCTCAGTAGATTAGAAGTTTCCCCTAACTGGTTGTGGCAACCGCCCCCTAATTATCCGGATTAGGAAGTGGTCATCACTTAGCAAACCCTCACTTAACATTTAAATTAAGGAATAGGCCTTCTTAATCAAATGCCAAGGGAGGATGTGCCTTAATAAGTAAAGAGCAGCAAATGAAATAATCATAAAAATGAGTATACCATAATTTATCAGAGTGCGAAAAAAAGACAAGTGTAACATCCATACAATTCAAATAAAAACTGTACAACTCAGAATACATAAGTATGAAAAGTAAAACAGTTAAATCCTGTATTATTACAAAATGGTATTAAAGTTTATGCAATAAGAAGAGCAAAGTCTCTCATATCCTCACAATATCAGAAAGTGTAATGATCTTCTCCTAAATACTCCTCCTCCTGAATCGAATCTCTAGAAGATCCTACAAACTCGAACAGCTCAGAATCTACCATTGTCGGTTTCATAATGGTAGGGCTCCAGCCAACAAAAAAAAAATCTAGTTAGACAAAACGTCTAAGTACATTTTAGGCTGTAAATTATTAAATTTTTAATGATATCACAATACTAAGCAACATAAGAGAAGTAAGTATCAAAGAAACGTAACAAAGTTATAGTTAACATAATTATAACTCAAACAAAATGTGAGGTAAGCACATATCTCAACTCAAGCTACAGAAAAGGTTAAATAATGTATAAAGAAATCTACTAAACACAAGTGAAATTTCTAAGTATATGATCAATATAAAACATGCTGCTTTACAACTAAGCTGAAAGTACAAAACTGAAAGTAAAATTCTAACATCCTACATGCCAAAGATAAAAGTGAACTGCTGAAAGGTAGAATGAATATTCAAAGCTATGAGTACAAAGGAGCTGTAGAAAATGAAAATATAACAGAAAGCATATTGAACTATAAGATAAAGTAAGAACTGCAGAAAATGAAAATATCGCAGAATGCGTAGTGAACTATAAGACAAAGTAAGAACTGCAAAAAATGAAAATATAACAAGAAGTGAACTGAATTGTAAGGTAAAAATGAGCTAAAATTGTAAAGTAAACAAAAGGCAACTGCAAAGTGACTATAATACAAATGAGAAAACTGAAAAGTAACTATCAGAAATGAGATATTCCTACTTAGTCCTGCCACAAATAAAGTCCATCTGCTCATCTAGAAAAGTAGTCCCAGATTCCATCTAAAAAGTAACTACTAAACATCTAGAAAAGTAGTCACAGATTAAAGTTAATTCCATCAAAAGTACTGTAAATCATCTGAAAAAGTAGTCCCAGATTCCATCTGAAAAGTAACTGTTAAACATCTGGAAAAGTAGTCATAGATTAAAGTTAATTCCATCAAAAAGTACTATAAACCATATGGAAAAGTAGTCCCATATTCACTAGGAAAGTAATCCTAGTCAGAAACAACCAGTATCTAGGAAAAGTAGTCCCAGTTATACTAGGAAAGTAGTCCTAGTCAAAAACAACTAGTATCAGGAAACATAGTCCCAGATACACTAGGAAAATAGTCCTAGTCAGAAATAGCATGCACTAGGAAAGTAGTCCTAGTCCAAAACACAGGCACTAGGAAAGTAGTCCTAGTCCCAAAAGCTATCCTACAAGCACTAGGAAAGTAGTCCTAGCCCAAAACCATTCTAAAGTAAAGTCATACTACATGGCAAATTAAAAAGACATATCTCCTCAAATTTAGTGAAGCTATTTTTCCATCAAATTTTCTTCTAATAATATGAAATGCCATATGAATGTATTCAAAATCAACATATAAATAATCATCTAATATTCTGTGTTTAATGCAATGTATCCAAATGTAAAGAAGTCTAAAGAAAAGGGAAGCATAGCATACAATATTCAATGAATATAAATAGCATTAAACAACATTTGTGATATCACTTTGTTTTCTATTTACGATGTTCTAACTAATTTGAACTTATACAAGTTTAGGATCTCTAATATCCAGCTATCGAGTATAAATCCAGAATATCGAGCCTACAAGTCAAAAGAATGTTAGAACTAATAAAGTTCTAGCACTTATAAATCACATATCGCTTAATTAAGTTAAAAGAATAAATCAAATGTCCTAATTAATGATTTTACAAATCCCAAACCAATCTTGATTAGTCAAATCAAGATTTAAGGGATTAAGAACTAAACTCCCAATAATGAGGTTCAATCCTTAATCACAATGTTAGCCTAAGGACTAGAACTTAACCCCATCTCACTGATTAAATGTTAAGGAAAATCCTATTGAATTAAATCAAACTCAATAGGATAGATTTCTAATCCAAATTCTAAAATTTAAAAGATCAAATAATCATTAATAAACTAAGAGAATCTACAAACTATCAAAATCAAGGCTTCACTTATTTTATAACCCAATTTACCCAATAGATGAAATATAACCTAAGTCATATTCCTAATTTCTAAAGAAAAAGCTTTTAAGCACTAAGAATTATCACTTAGATACAAATCCTAACTAATGTCAATAGGAAGATTGAGAATGAATTAGAAAGCTTAAGAGAAATATTAGAGGATTTAGAGTAGATATGATATGAGATGAACCTCACATCATGACGCTTTAAAACTTACATATTTTGCATAAAAAGGATGGATATTATTCTACTTGTAAGGTATATTAGGATTAACTTAAATTGAACCTAGTCTTAAAGATCTCAATCATTAAATATATTCCATTTAAAAACAACATTGATTTAATATTCCATGAAACAACAGCATTTAATCATAAATTTAATTGAATGATAACAAGGGGAATTATTATATGTTTTAACATGCAAAAGTTTATTATATTGAACTCAGCATTTATAAAGTACAATAGTAATCTTGAAGTATCAACACATAGGATAGCAATATTCATTTAACTTTGTGAAACGTTGAAATTGCTAAAATCAACAAATCGGTTTGTAATTGTTAATTTTTAAAGCTAGCCACTCTTGATGAAAAAATTACGCGCAACAATTTTAAGGTAGTGTGATTGATTTAGTGATCAAAATTAAAACATTCTTATTAAATGAATGCTTGTTTATCGTCGTGGCATCAGTTGCTTGAGGATATCAAGCCATTCTTGATGCCGCCGCAATAACTAAGGGATTTATACATACATAACAAAAGCTTGAGTCAACTATTTTTGGGATACTTTTGTGCTTCATTATTCATTAACCGGCCAAAATTTATTACAATGCTTTCTTTTTTTTTGCTGAAACTTTTTCTTACATCGTTTAAAGTCCTTATAATTTATCAATGAAAATGACGTTGAATTACCCATTGTATTGTATGTGAATTGAATATTCTTCTCTATGACAAGTTCACCATGAGCTTGTTTGATTATCAGTGCTTGAAAATGTTATTATGGAATTATGAAGTTGAACTAAAGCCATCTTTAACACTGAATATATATTTGGCATATAACAAAACTCTTGGCATTATAATATGAAGTATCGTGAAATGACTATCGTTATGATTTGGTGAAATGGTTCATGAAATTATAAAATGATAAAATGATTCATGACATTAGCATATACAAATATCTTTACCATTGATGGCGAAAAGATTATCATAAATTGACACCAACTCATCTTTAACACATACAGTATCTCTATGATTTGATAAAATATTTCATAATATTAATATATGTAATATCATATTTACTTCTATGATTAAAAGAGCATGGATTTATTCATAGCATTGGATAGCATATGATAAGTCTGAGCAATTATATACCTAAATATGCTGTTAATGATTATGTAATATAAGCATAATTGTTTGTTTAATGTGATTTAAATCTTAAATAATTATATATGCTGGAATATATTTAACATATTAAAGTTAGCTGAATTTATTTTAAAGCATGAATATATATTTTTGAAATAAAAAGCAAGCTGTATAAAAGCAAAATCTGCAACCTTTCAATCAAGTAAAAGTAGTAAGCTCTAAACATTCAATCAAGTAAAAGTAGTAAGCTCAATTGAAATTAAAATAAAATCTAATATAGGCAACCTCCAAAATATAGTATTTAAAACACAACGGCACATACACCTCCCAAACTTTGCTATCTATTCTCCAAATCACATTATCTATATTATCATGCAGCCCCTATTTAAGCAAAAGAAAGAAAGAAAATGTTTAGCCAAGCTACAATCTAGCATCTAAGAAAATTGCCATGGGATTGAATTTTAAAATACATCTTGTAATAGATATCACCTTTAAAGAGTTTTAAATTAATGAGGTGGCTAACAACAACATTATCATTATAGAGAACAGTTAGCAGCACTAGTACAGCATTTTAAATTACAACCATACGCTACTTTAAGTGCTTATAGTACTCGGCATTCTTGATACTTTGCATGGAAAGAAATATGGCAAGCTTCTCAAAATATTAAAACAATCCAAACTTTTCATTACTTTCTCACTAACTCTCTATTCATTAAAACAAACTAACAAACTTATGGCCCTATCAAGATTATAACAAGAGCATGCCAGCCTACTGCATAATAGATAAGAAAGATAAAAAAAATGACTGTCTGTGACGCACATGAGATGAAAAAGTCTCATAAGAATAAGGATCAAGTAAAATAAGAACGATTGCACAAGAGTTCAAGTTTCCATTTGAGTGTGCTGAAACATTTTGGTAACTCTATTTATCCTTGTCAAATTTCATTTATCTTGTTGGCACATTAGTTTAGAGATGTTAATACTTCTAGTGGTTCATTTATTATAAAAAAAAAAAAATCTAAGCAGAGTATTAGTTTTGATTCAATTTTAAAGATATAAAATTATTAAAAATGTGATGCTTTAGTAGTTTGTAAGAAGTAAGAAACAATGCTTATAATAGTTAAATTAATTATACATATCACTGAAATCATACTTAATTACATACTTGACATATAAATTTCCATATTTGCTAACATAGTTCAGATATCTCTCTACACCGATCATAACAACCACCTTACATGAGTTTAATTAAGTGCTCAAATTAATAACCAATGAAATTGAAGTGTAATTATAAGGGTTTTAGTAGTGTGCGACACTTAGTAAATATCGAATAATATACAGATATTCAAATACCTACTGATGCTAAGCAAACTAATCGAAAACTTCAAATGAACATATATCCAAGGTATTTGGGTGGTAGCAATTTAAATGTATGCACAAACTAGAAGACTTTAAAAACAAATCCCAGAAAAATGATATCAAGAGCACCTTAAATCATGGCAATATATTTTCAGATCGAGAAAAGGAATAAAAAAAATGATTTAATTTGCATGAACACAACTTCTAATAATAACTAAGAACCCCAAATCAACATTCGCACTTATGTAATCAACACTTGATAGGAGAATTGGGTGAAGTGAAGTACCTAGCATGCTTTGGTTCGGTTGGGGGCCATCCTGAAATCGGCTTGGTCGAGGAAGAAGATGCCGTCGACGGCGAAGGAGTAAAGGAGCGAATCTTTGCTGGAGACTTCGGCTGAGAGCTGGATGGCGCTCGGCCGAGGAGATGGAGGTGCTGGTTCGGCTTGATGGCGTTGAGGGGCTCAGCTTCTTGCAAAACGACACACTTGCCGTCTTAGAGGCTCGGTCTTTGATTCCTTAGAAGATAAGAGGTGGAGCTTGCGAGGGTAGGGAAGGATGTGTGTCGAGCGAGGAGGAAGAGACTGTGCCACGCGAGAGGAGGGTGGTGGTGTCGACCGAGCGACACCTGTGTGCGAAGGAAGAGGTGGCGTGCCTTGCGTGAGAGAGGAGAGTGTCGGCTGAATTTTGATTAGGGCTTGCGGTTCAGAAAAAGAATGAGGGAAAAAATGGATATATATATATATATATATATATATATATATATTAGAATTAAATAATTCATTTTCTAATTGTTTTTATTAATTGATCTTAGTTAATTGAATGATTTCCAAAAATTATCAAATATTCACCTCTAGCTAATTGAGAGGTGAGGAACGCAATGGTGAAGTCAGATTTTGATTCTGACGAGTATTTAATTTTCTCATTTTCGAGTATTTAAATAATATTAAAATATTCGTCAAAATTTTGGCGAATTCCGATTGCCATCAAGACATCACCCCTAGCTAATTTGGGGGTGGTGAATGCAATGGCGATGACCGATTTTTTATCTGAAGTCAAAATGATTAAGTGAATTTTCAGGGTTTAGGATTTTCCCAGAAGTCCGAATTCGATCCAATTGATTCCAGAATGAATCTAAGTATTAGTGATGAGTTTTAAGTGACTTAATTAGTATACTAGAACCATAATTAAGACTTTAGTTAGTCTTAATTGACCTAGATAACAACCTGGGTTGTTACACTGGTAGAAGCTGCCCGCCTACTAGAAGGTTTCCAAAGGTAGATGGACAAAAAGAGGAAGGCTAGCTTTGTGCAGCCTAGGAGAGAAAACTTTGGTCATAGGAAGGTGTCCAAAGTGTATAACATGGACGTTAAACCAACCCAAGTATAGCACACTAAATGAAAATGTTGTCACTCATATGGGAAATGTTACCACCAGAGTAACGTGTGCTATATACTTGTGATTATCAGGGCCACCATTTCTATCACTGGTTTCCAATGTCACTATCGACGAAGTACCAATCACACATTCATGACATGATCAAACTTTCCATCCTCAACCACTGAACAGCCGAGCTTCTACCTTGGCTGTAATGCCAGCTTCCACTCCTTCTGCAAATCCTAAAGCAGCAGCTCTTGCCCCTAGGCCGACCTACAATCGTCAAGGCCAACGACCTCGGAACAAGCAACCAACAGCTCCTGCACTAGTATATAAGTTAACTCTTGCTTCTACACCTAAAGATAACGACATTGTCTTAGGTATGTCTTAAATTTATTTTAATTTCAGTCATTATCATTTTAACTTTTCTAAATGTTTCAAATAGTGATATCTTAATTATTGATGTAGTCATAGGCACATTAATGATAAGCAGTAAACCCATTAACATTCTTTTCAATATCGGAGCAAGCCATTCATTTGTAACCATGTACTACTCCTGTTGTATGGACTAAAGTAGAGAATTCATAGTTTTATGGTTTTGAATTAACCAAGGAGATCACTAGAAAAGTTCTTTTGATTAAGCATAATAAGATGGTAGCTCAGGATAGACAAAAAAAATATCACGATGCTCATCATTATCTGTTAAAATTCTAAGTTGGAGATCATGTTTATCTGAAAGTTAGTCCAATGCATGGTATGCAAAGGTTTGGTGTGTCTGGAAAGCTGAGTCCAAGATTTTTAGGACCCTTCGAAGTGATTAAAAAAGTTGGAGCATCTACATATATGATGGAGTTTCCTGGAGATTTCTTAGTCATGCACAATGAGTTTTATGTTTCATCATTAAGATGGTGTTTGCTCGATCCAAGTCAACAAGTTCAGATTCTGACAATCAAATTGCAACCAAATCTGACTTTCATCTGTAAATCTGTTACAATTCTAGGACAAGATCTCAAGCAATTGAGGAACCGCGGTATTTCTATGATTAAAATCCACAAGTATAATCATTCAGCTGAAGCAGTCACGTGAGAAAAAGAAGAGGATATGCGGAAGAAGTTCCCATAATACTTACATTAATCAGGTAGTTCAAGTTCTTTCATATTCTTTCGTGTTTCTTTTGACTTCCTTTGCTCACTTTTATTTTCATGTTTTTATTTATTGTGCGTTGAGGGAGACACATTTTTTAAGGAGAAAAGTCTGTAACAACCTTAGTGTTGACATTCATTAATTAGTAGCCTAATCAAATTCTTTGCTCTTATGATGATCTTATAATAGTGTTAAGAGTCTCCACCTTAAGTTTCGTGCAGTTTAGAGATCATTTGAGATTTTCCAATATTCCTAGTTTTCCCAATAATTTTGAGATTGTCTATTTTATTTTGACCTCAAAATCGAAATTGGAGTCTGCCATTGGACTCATCACCCCTAAATTAGATAGGGGTGGTATTTTGGGAGTGTTTAGAAGTCGTTGAATTTTCCCCGATTATATTTAATATTATTTAAATACCCAAAAAATTAATAAAAAATAAATTAACATCCGATCAAAAATCCGATTACATTTTTTGAGTTCCACACCCCTCAATTAGGTAAAGGTGAATTTGTGAGATTTTTCATAGTCCATTTAATTATTTAAAATTGAGTATTTAATTGTGTAAAATTAATTAATTAATTAATTAAATATTTAATTCAAATAAAGTTGTATATATATTAATTATATAAATCCAACAGTTATTTGAACCGCGCGAATCCCGTGGGCGAGTCCAACAAATGGGACATCCATGTGGTTCCATCTAATCCGCCGATCTCTTCCTGGACCAATCGTGCGGCCGTAATCTGACAAGAGCGTGATCATCGTGGACCTTCCGATCGAGCGATCAATCGAATGGCTCAGTCCTCTTCCTTGTACGTCCCTGCGCCACAATCACACGCAGGAGCCATACATGCGCGCTCCGCCAGTGCTCATCGCATGCTCTTCTTCACCTCTATTCTCCTTTCCTCTACCTCATTTTTTCTATCTGCGAGCTTAGGAGCATTGAGAGCATCTATTGAAGAAGGCCCCACTGAAAGGCCCTAACCCCAAATTCCAGCTACCTGCCAAAGAAAAAGAAGAGGTACAACTTAGTTTCTCCTAATCATGCATGCAATTACTCTTCCAAGTATTTGAATATCTATTTTAATCTGCATAAAATCATTTGGTAATGTTAGATTGAGCTCGATCAATCTTGATCGAGCTCAATTGGTCGATCGTACATAGTGTAGTCAGTACTTCATCCTGTGTGCCTGAGCCCGTATGGTTGGACCTAAGGATGGACTTTGCAGGTGATGGGGGCGGCCCTCGGTGCTGATACTGGTTTCATTAGAAAGGTCTCGTCAAGACCTTTCCAATGGCATGCGGGCTGTGACGCAGGGTGGCCAAAGGGAAGAGTCCTCGACTTAGTTGAGCCCTAGTTCTGGCCTGTTAGGGAAGAGTCCTCGACTTGGGTTCAGGCCAGGTTAGTCTCCTATGAACCGCGACTTACGGGCCAAGCTCGTGGGTCGAACCACAAGCGGCCCGCCGTAAATATGTAACACACACACTCACGTAGTGGGTCCCGCTGTCAGCTCCAAATTTTGCGCTAACAGTCACCGCTCTGTTTCCTATGCGCCACGAATTTGTGTGCTCTCGGCTTTTACGCAAGTTGTTTTCCGCGCTGTCTCAGGATCTGTGCCGATCAATTATTCTGTTGTAAATGAATAAACTAATGATTAATTAATGATTTAATTATGTAAACTTCTATTAATCATAATCTTAAAAATACTTAGCCAAACAATGAAAAAATAATATATCATTTCGATCAGAAAAATGAGATAAACATTATGATGTAATTCAATTTAGGGTTTTAAACTTTAATTTTCTTAATCAATTTTTAACCCTAATTAGGAGTCCTAAAAACCCAAAAAAATTAACATTTTCTATTTTTGACCTATTTAGTATCATTCTTTTCCTTATACTATAAAGATTTCATATTAACTTATATTATTTTATTTGGACAACAATTGGATATGTTAGGTATTTGGCTCCTCAATTAGTTTAATTTGCAACTTTCTAAATTTCATATATTGTATGTTTAGGTTTTTAAATCCTATGATAGCAAATATGTCTCATTTAATCTACTTCCCTTATCATTTCAATTGTATGCTGAATTTTGACTTTTCATAATTTAGGTGCTTGTTTACTTAGCACATTTCTATATTTAACTTTTAATACTAAAGGTAATCTTATGGAATTTATGAACCTTAGCTTATTTAAATTATTATCATGATTTTAGCTAACCTATTATACTATTAGCATGCTCTTATTTCATTTTGTGAGCTCAATAGAACTAGTGCCCAATAATTAAGATGCATTTTAGTACACATTCCTTTAGCTTCTAGTCTTTACCTAAGCTCTCTAGCAAGTTAAATTATAATGTTCCTTAGTTTCCCATAGTGATCTAATTATTTTATAAGCTTCATTAACCTACAACTAAAGTAAATTAGAACTTTCTGTTATTAATCTTACCTCTCCCATACACTTAGATTTCTCCTATTAATTGATTCTAGCTATATTAGTGATTGATTTGGATAGAAGCCTTCCAATTGTAAGCTAGTTAGATGAAGTTAGAAAGTATTAAATTAATCTCAAAATCCTTTAGTTTAGTAATCCATTAATCTTGTATTTCCCTACTAGTTCCCTAGACCTTGAATTTTTTAATCTTTATAGATTGGTTGGTTTAGGATTAGTGTGGGATAAGCATCATTTTTCAGAAATATACTTAGAAATTATTTTGTCATTTTATAAACTAAATCAAACTACTACTTTCCAAAACCTAATTCACTTATAGTATTATTTATAATTAACTTAGAGATGATATATATAAGTTAATTTGGAGCTTAACTAGCTCTAAGCATTAAGTTAGATCATTAAAATTAGATAATTTTGAATATCACATAGTTTACAATTACTTGAATTCCTTGAATGTAAGCTTTGCTTTGAGACCACATTTTTTAGCATACATACAAGACATTGTACATAAATAAAGCATTCATAAAATAGTGGTGGCCAAGGATAAGCTTAGGGGGGATTTAAGGAGACCTCACATATCTTAGAGGAAGAATGTGAGTGTTTATTTTCTATGAGATCCCTCTTTCCTTACTAGTTAAGCAAACGTGCTTAACTCCTCGCTCATTCTGCAAATTTGCCCGTAGAACAAAAAATTATAAAATAACTTCAACGAATAAATTATGAGTCATTACAATATTAGTGGTTGTGAGAACTCATCATAGCTTTCAAGCTATGTTTACTTTACATAGTATTTGACTATGTCTTCTTAGCCCAATAGGCTAAGGTTCTTCTTACTTTACTTACTTTGCACTTTCATTTGATGTACCATGCTTTGCGTGCTTACAGTTTCTTATTTTATGCAGTGTATGATGCTTTAATTTTATTTTATGCTTCACTACTTTAGTTTCCTTTACTTAGCATAATATTCATTGGACATATACATATTTTTATATGCACATTAGTAGTTTCTAGCTTTATTTAGGATATATTTGCCCTTGTTGTTGCAGGGTTGAGCAAACCTACTTATGAGTTTTTACTTCTTTTCAATTGTTCTTCTTTACAGTTATACTTTCTTCCCTTTCTTTGATGCTTTATATACTCTGATGTAGTTTCTAATTGTAAATTAGCATATGTTATATCTAACTAAACTTTAATTAAAATTTAACCAATCTTAATTTGTTTTTTTTTCTTGAATGTGCCCTACCGTATTTTAAATACCAAAAATATGATAGATTAAGAACATTTTCAGAGTAGTGGAGCTGGATTCAAGAGTACTTGAAGATTTTTGCTACTTTTACATTTCTTTTCCTTTACTTTTTTATGTGTGAGAGAGACCTTAATGTTATTTAATCTCTAATTTCAAAGTTTATAATAATTTAATTTCTACAACATTTTTACTTCTTTCTGTGATGTATTTGCTTTCATATTCAGCTGCTTAGTCGGGATAGTGGATAATATTCAATTCTACTTGCATATATTTCTTATTCTTACTTTTTTTACTTTGCATTTTTCTTAACTTAACACCCTCACAAAGATATTTGGCCACACAGCACTCAATAGTTTGGTTGGTTTACTTCCAACCTGATGTTAAGTGTTGTGGTAGCACTCCACCATTAGATTGGGTTCCCAATCTAATATTGGGATCGTTACATTCAGGCATTTTCATTTTCACATCTTATAATTTTTATTATATTCCACACATTTTTATAGTCATTTTCATTTTGTTTTTCTTTCATTCATATATTTTTATTATCATTGAATAATGGTAATAATAATATCATATCAAATATAATTGCTACCCTCAGTGACTTAAAAATGATGTCTTCTATCAACAGAAAGAATGAACGAAAGATAGAATATAAAAGAAAAAAAGTAAAAATTCCTAAAAATATCATCACTTTTATGTTGGCTATAAGGTTAATCTAAAATATTAAAAATCTAAATGCAGATTAGATCAAATTTTTAAACTTTTGAACTTAAAAGACCAAGGTACATGTTGTCTTTTATTACTCTTGCTTAAATATATTTTTTCACTCAACATCGCACAAATTGAGAAAAGTGTTTTTAAAAGTCATATAAAATGATATATGAAAAGGATTGGATAACTGAGTTGTAAGAGTTCCATATTGATATATTTTTAGCCTGATCAGACAACTGCAAGAACGGAGTTATCCAATATCAGGAGTCATAAGGAGCCTATACTGATAAGCCTTGATGAGGCAGGTATATAGGGTAGTTTGGATATGTAATACAAAAAAGAACCCCCTTTTCCTTGATTTTGTACTTGCCTAACAAAATCATGTTTTGCACTAAATAGCAAACGCTAAAATTCTATATTTATTTTTGTGACTACAATTATTTTAATGCTAAAGTTTTAAGTGCAATTGAAATAGATTTACAGGGATAAATTCATACAACTTTTTATTTTCTGTCAAATTATTGATTATTTTTTCTTATTATTTAACATTTATAAAAATGACATCTATTAGTACTTAGCTTCACAACTAACTGGTATTCAAATACTCTCACTTTTGAAATGTGCACAGATCAAGAGTTCATCTTAGAGGAAGGGTGCTAAGAACCAAGCAGTGTTGATACTGCTTTCTTCTAATTTTTTGTTTTCTTTTTTGATTCTTTTTAAAATTTGTAACTTTTGTTTTATTTCAATCCTTGTAATAATGACTTGTGAATTAATGAATAAATGAGTTATGTTTAATATTTATATATTTGTCTTTTAAATCACTCAATATGATCTTGCAGCTAGAGGACTCGTTAGCCCAAAACCAGTGCTAGAATTAGCTCCTACTGACCCGGCACCAGGTCCTCACATTCACAGTGAGCAAACAGCTCACTGGACAAATCCTGAGGCTATTTATAGCCTCAGGGGGTGCTAGGGATGCTGCTGATGGGTTGGATTGGCCCGAGATCTTAGGCTGAAGCTGAGCTCTCAAATTCTTAAATGAGGTAGCTCATGCTTCAGGGCCCGATCCATGGCGTATTGCCAAACGTG
Organism: Gastrodia elata; assembly: GCA_016760335.1. Lineage (NCBI taxonomy): Eukaryota > Viridiplantae > Streptophyta > Magnoliopsida > Asparagales > Orchidaceae > Gastrodia > Gastrodia elata. Next base: position 13,543,446 of record CM028670.1, on the reverse strand, counting down.
GGAAGAGCCTAAAGGCTCTGCTGAGGTGGACAGAGGAGTGAGGGATAAGTTCTAGGGTTGGGTGTACGCAGATCTCTTCTATCGGGGGTGGGGTGCATCCAGAGCGAAGATCCACATTGCGGGTGCACTGTGGTCCGTCTGATATATCGATTAGAATATCAGAATGGCTCTGATCGACGGGATCCTAATGGCCTGGTCCAAGGTGATCTATGCCGTGGGATCTTTGGGCCCGATCCAACGCTCAATCGGCTCCTGCGCTTAATTAAATCTAGGCCGTTGGATGCTTGGGAGTGATGGCCAGATGCGATAGGATACCGCTGTCGTGGGACCCAAGCTCCACAACAGATCGCTCGTAGTTCGTGCTGTGGATCCCATACGAGAAAAGCTGTTTGAGGTATATTTGCAAACATGAAATTTTCAAACCTTTTGTGTAATTTTTCCTATTTAAATTAAATTCAATTATGACCTAAATGACCTCTAAAAATTCACAAATTTATACCCTAAGTAAGTTGGGAGTGAGGAATTTAAAAATACAATTAAAATTTGGTTTGGAGATCAAAATATTTTGTCTATTAATTATGGTTCCTGATTTGATAAAATTATTTATTTAACTTAATGAGATTCGATTGACCCCAAATTTTTAAGGTTAGATCCTAATAATCATATGAATAAAATGAAATAAATCCTAAAGTGTGATTAAGCTTAGTTAAATCATGGCAATAATCTAAGGTTGTTATAAAACCTGACTCAAAAATAATAATCCTAAGTGACTTCAAAATTATAGCTAACTAAAAATAATATTAAATATAGTATATTTTTGTAATCGTAATGCCCAAGTTTGGGAGCAATCTAAATATTAGATATTACTGAATTAATTTCTAAATTATTTAAATTTAGTAAATTGGAAAAATTAAATCCAAGTTCAAATTCAACAATTTTAGTGTCATTAGATTAAAAATATTATATAAAGGCTACACAAAAAATTTCATTGAATTTTGAGCTACGTATTTATCATAATTAATTTTTTCAAGTTTTTTTTCTTCAAAAATTAATATAAAATAAAATGTTACTCTAAATCAATAAAATTTTGGTGAGAGTGTGTTTGTTATATCAAAATACACCCCGTGTTAAATTTCATAATTTGTTTTGGAATATTTGAGGAGAGAGAAAGAAGAGAGAGAATGAGGATAATAAAATATAAAGAGAAAGTCAAATTGAATACTTAAAGCCTTTAAGAGAAAGAAGTCAAACTTTTTTCTTATAAATATCCAATTTCCCCCATTCCTCATCCTCTCATTCCTCCCCCATTTTTCACTTCTCCCCTCTCCTCTTCCCCTCTTCACACTCCCTCTCTCTTCCTTAGCCACCACCGATTTTCCCCATCAATCTCCAGTAAAATCTTATCAACTGCAAGATAGAGTAAGAAATGAGAAAAATATAAAAAATTTAATATACTTTCCATTTCTTCTTCTTCTTTTATAACATTATTATTATTATTATATTATTATTATCATTACCATTATTATATTTCCATTTATATAAATTATTTTTCTTTCTATATATATATATATATATATTATTAATATTAATATTTTTTACTAAAATAAAATGAAAGATGTTATTCTTTTCATTTAATTATTTCATTTGCTGTTTTTGCATTGCTATTAAGTTTTGACCCACTTTAATATTTTTATATGAGATTTTATGCCCAAAACTTGAAATAAACGATTAAAAATCAATATCATTAGTTTATTTAAGTTAATATTATGTCTGTACAGATAATATGTTAGGTCAAGACAGGCTGATATCTGAAGAAATAAGAAGACTGCATCTAACATTTGAAGGGGATTTTGTAGTTAGTCAATAACTCGCATCTTAGATAGTTAATAAGCGTGACAGACGGTAAATAGACGTCTGCGCTTGCACGTAAGTGTACATGGTCTGAAGTAATTATTAGAAGGTAAGTTCCAAGATTTATCATCTTTAAGGAATTATGTGTTTTTATACTAAGGTGTATCTACTTTTAATAATGTTTAAACTAAGATATTTTGGATTTTTAGTGCTCCTAATTAACAAAAACATATCTTAAATTAAGATACTATTTGATAAAGATGGGAGAGTTTGGTTTTCATCATGTAATTATTAAGGGACAGGTGTTAATATTCAAATTCAATTAACTTTTAATGAAATTATCTTCATGCAAGTTAAAATCAAGTGAAATTAGTACTCCTTAGATTGGTCTCCTAATTCCGACTAACTCATATCTAGTGCACAAGATGAACATGCAAGGGTTCAATATTAGTACATAGACTTTCATGTGATTGCATTGAGTTAATTAAAATTTCTTATATCTATGTTATCAAAATATTATCTTAATTCGGCGATCACACAAGCTTGATTTCCACCAACTAGCATCACGCGCTACATGCGTAGTTTAGATAAGGAAGTGAATTCACCGGGTCACATGGACTATATCACATCATCCATGAGCACTCAATGAGTCCTCTTCCTCTTTTAATATTTGCTGAACTGCAGAGCTTGATTGGTGGCTCTTGGCTCATATGCATCGACTTCTCAACTGAGCTCAATGAATGGTGCAGTTATGCTCGAGATCTTATTACTAGGCTTTAAGCACTAATGCACACATACCTAGTGTTACGCCAATTGGTGAGCTATGGGGTGCAAGAGAATTAATGTTACTCAATAATCCTTTCATTTCAATCCCAAGGTGTTTACACCGAGAATCCTCACACAATAAACTTATGTTCATGGCGATGACATTTATGTGCATTTCCTTTAGGCTTATAATATCAAATTGACTTAGCATTGTTTCATTATATTCACTTTAACTAATAAAATTATTTTAATAATTCCACAGCATGCAATCAATAACATATCTCAACATAAGAAAAAATATTTTATTCATTAATGAAAATTCATACAAACACCCTTTGCCCCTTTACTCTTACATTATGATGGCTCAACCCTCCCCAAGGAAAGTTTAGCCTTCCATTATAATAAAAAACAAAGAATATACATTTAAAAAATAGAACCCTTTCATGGTTCAACTAAAATAAAATCAACAAGAATAGTTAATGAGAATACTAAGAACAACCCTTTCATGGCGTTCGCTAGTTCTTCCTTAGCCTTCATATCTTCTTCTTTTCTAGCTTCGTGGTAGTAGTCTTCCCTTTTCTTCTCTAGCAATGGTCCTCTTCTTCCTTCTTTAGAGAGGTTTCCTTCCTCTTCTCTTACAGCAAGCTTTATATTTCTGATTAATGAATGTCAAAATGGGGAACCCCTTCTTAGTCATGAATGGCTGTTTAAATAAGCAAGCCTTCAGCTCAGTTGCAATGAATTCTGCCATCCTTTCAACTCCCATGTTTTAATTACTTGTAATAATAAATATGATGAGATTTTCTTAAGAAAATGTAAGAATTGAATTATTTGGAGTTTCAAACAACTAGGGAGGGTAAATTGTTTAAATTTTTGACCTTCCTTATGCTGTCATTAATGCACAAAATAGGCAGAAATTACGATGGGCGATTTGGCGCACTGGAGCTCTCAATCTTCGAACAGATTTTGCTTCGCACCTGTATTAAATTTCATCTATTTGATTTTTCATTCCGCCGTGGTTCACTGCGGCGCGCTGAAGCGCTTAACTTTCGAACATAGTCCGCTGCGCGCTTGTATTAAATTTCATTCATTTGATCTTTTATTCCACCGTGGTGCGCTGTAGCGCTTGACTTTTGATTTGAATTTGCTGCAGCGCACGGTAGCAGATTAAATTTAATTTCATCAAAATAATATGTCGTTGCGGCGCGCTATAGCAGCAAACTTTCGAGTTGAATCCGCTGCAGCACGCGGTAGCGGTTCTAATTTAATTTCATTAAATTTATATATCACTGCGGTATGTTATAGCGGCAGACCTTCGAATTGAATCTGTCGCGACGCGCTGTGGCGGATATAATTTAATTGCATCAAATTTATATACCGTCGCGCGCTATAGCGGCATACTTTCAAAAGTCATACGTCGTAACGTGCTGTGGCGGATATAATCATTTAATTTAAATTTTCATTCAATTGCGGCTGACTTTCGAAAGTTATACGCCGCAGCGCGCTGCGGTGCGCTTAGGCGCGCGACAGCGATTTTCCTCTAGAATTTGAGTTTTACTCCAGAATTTGAGTTTTGCTCAATAATTTCCTCTGCTTGTCTTTTTCCTGAAAATATGAAGAAAACTCATCAAAGTAAACCATCCTATCATAAAATTTCTAGTATTTTTTCTTTCATTTTATTATAAATTTTCAATTTATTAAGCATGTCTAACTCTTCGATTATTTTGTAAATTTGTCTAACATAATAAATATTATATATTGCTGTACTTTTTTTTCAAAATGAGCACATACTTAAATATATATATTACATTTATAATCTTGAAAATTTTGCAAGCATATCATACTTAAGTATTGCATATTATTTTATTTGTATATGCTTCTTCTGCAGAATCTTGCCGCTTAATATTATGTGTAAATTTTGATATCCTATAAATATTATTTAGACATTTGTGTCTAATTGAGTATTTTATTTTCTTTTTTTATTCTTTTTTTTTCTTGGTTCACCCTATTATATATATATATATATATATATATATATATATATATATATAACTGATCAGGACAAATCATGTCCATCCAATCAATTGATCGATTGATCGGCAAATGAATCTTCCACTGTTTGATCTTCGTTCCAATGATCATATTATTTAAATAACTGATATTTAAATATTTAATCTCTAATGTAAATATAATAAATCCAATATCATCCAAACAACTTCCAAAAAATTCAAAATTTCTCCATTAGCTAATTTGAGTGATAGAAACTCAAAAATATAGTCATATTTTTTATTTAAGGTCTAAATAATTATATTAATTTTTAAATTAATTAAATTGATTCAAATCTTGATTTTCCTCAAATGACTTTCGATTTTCACCAAAACTTTAGGAATTAATTTTGATACTATTTTAAGATTAATGATGAAGTCCTTAAACTTATTTTGTAATTAAAATTCAAGTAATAACTTTCGAAAGTCATTACTTAGCAAATTTTCCTTCATATTCCAAATGCACGCTAGTATTTTTAGTTATTAGATATTATTTCTTCCTTACATATTTTATGCATATTAGAGTAATCTCTTGTGAGTACTTTTACTTTATTTTACTTAGTTTTTAGTATTTGCATACTTTTGTACATATTTTCTTTTATTGCTTAGTACGCCTCTTACTAATATTGTATATGGCTAATAAAATATCTGATTAAATTAAATAAAATTTATTGTAACCCTAAAATGTATTTAAATTTTTTAAGTCTAATCACTTCTTTTTCTCTTTTATTGTTTGCACACTACCATATTAAATACAAAATATGGTAGCTTATGAGTATATTGTGGAGCTTTATAATATTTTATAAATTATTTGTAATAACTTAAATAATGAATGTTTTTACTTTTCTTTTATGTGATGGATGCTTTTTCTTTCTTTTGTTATGTATAGTTTGAATGATAGATATAGATTTACTCGTACTTATATATATTAGTATATTACTTACTAAATTTCCTTGTCTCAAAAAGAGTCTTAGTCACATAATGCTTAAATTTCCCCCTAAGCTAATTTGGGTGAGGGAAACTTAAAAATATAGTCAAATTTTTTATTTGAGGTCTAAATAATTATATTAATTTTTAAATTAATTAAATTGATTCAAATCTTGATTTTTCTCAAATGACTTTCAATTTTTACCAAAACTTCAAAAATTAATCTTAATACTATTTTAAGATTAAAGGTGAAATCCTTAAACTTATTTCGTAATTAAAATTCAAGTAATAGCCATGGGTTGTTGCAATTACTTAGCATATTTTCTTTCATATTCCACATACACGCTGGTATTTTTAGTTGTTAGATATTATTTCATTCTTGCATATTTTATGCATGTTAGAGTAATCTCCTGTGAGTACTTTTACTTTATTTTACTTACTTTTTAGTATTTACATACTTTTGTACATATTTTCTTTTATTGCTTAGTGCACCGCTTACTTAAATATTGTAAATGGCTAATAAGATATCCGATTAAATTAAATAAAACTTTATGTAACCCTAAAATGTACTTAATTTTTTAAAGTTTAATCACTTCTTTTTCTCTCTTATTGTTTGTGCACTATCGTATTAAATACTAAATATGTTAAATCATGAGCATATTGCGGAGCTTGGTTGGAGCTGACCCCAACCTTAAGCAGTACCCTTGAAGACTTGCTTTTCATTTGTGATGATGAGAGAATTTTATATCATTTTATAAATTATTTGTACTAATTTAAATAATGAATGTTTTTACTTTTCTTTTATATGATGGATGCTTTTTCTTTCTTTTGTTATGTATAGTTTAAATGATAGATAAAAATTTGCTCATACTTATATATATTGCTATATTACTTACTAAATTTCCTTGTCTCAAAAAGAGTCTTAGTTACATAGTACTTAATAGTGAATTAGCTTTATACTAATTCAGTATTAAGTACTACGGTAACCTCTAGTGTTAGGTTAGAACTTACTAACTTAACGCTAGGGCATAACAGGGATCTTCAGTAAGACTCTGGGATGATGAGGCGGTCCTCGGCAAGCTTCAAAATCCACCAGAATTTGAGAGAAATAACTATCAACTCGAGGAGAAGAGAGGCTATTATGGATACTATCAAGCTCTCCCAAAGGTTTATAAAGCTCCAACAGAGATATAGAAAGTTGAGGGGACTCCTTGGAAGAAAGATAAAAAAGTGAGGTGGCCCGAAATGGCATGAAAGTTTGCCGACAAAAAGGGTTCGAGGAGGAGAAGCTGCTCTCAGTTGATGCAATTCAAGAACTATGAGGAACAACCAAGGGTTCTACTGGATGGAGTGCTTATTAAATAATTTTTTTAAGGTATTTGTCCATTAGGATGAAAGGTTCGATGCCAAAAATCAAGCTAATGTCGGCGGTTTATGTGCGTCCCTGTACGTGAACCATCTCCTGACAGAGGTGAGAATGGCCTTGAGGACGATTTCCTATGCTTGGCTTATCTAGGGTTATCACGTGTAAATCGAGCGAAGAAGGCGTACAATGATTTCTTCGTTAAACGTCAGATTCTCTTATTTAGAATCTGGCAACCATATTTTTTATTTAAACTCATTTGATTTTGTCGAGCATAATTACATGACTCGGTAAGAGATACTCAAACAGATCTCTAAGATTGGTTAGGTAAAACATGCACTAACTACGTGAAAGACACGGGTTCGAGCCCTAGAAAGCGCAGAGTATTTTTATTTGACCCACACACTCGTGCAAGCACGTGAACAGAAAATTGCTATTTATTTATTAGTTTTTCTAAAATTAAAATTGTATATTGTACATTTTCCCCCCAATTTATATCCAAAATTTGTGAAATTTTTACCGTTAGCTAATTTGGTGGTGATGAATCTAAAAACACAATTATTTCTTTCATTTTATCAAAAATAATTCTTTATTTTTCTTAATTATTTCATTTTCTTAAAATTATTTAAATATTTAAAATATTTTTCATCAAAGGTGATGATCTTAAGTTATAATAGCTCATATTAGGTTTTCATTAGCTTGTTAATGATAAGAATTGTTGAAAATCTATCTTGTTAATGATAAGAATTTGGTGGCCTTCAGTATTTGTTGAAAATCTATCTATCTTCAAGATTTATTGGCCATGTGAGTGAGAACAAGTCTCAAATGAGTAATTAATACCTATGCCAATATTTGCACACCATAAATTAATCTTGATTTTCATAAAATTAATATATAATCGTATCATTTAATTTAAATGGGGTAATCAAACGAGGTTAAATTGAAATAATAAATTGGTATAATAACAAAGATTAATAAACTCACAAAGAGAATAGATTATATCCCTAACAAAATGCCTTATCTTAATTTATATATATAGAAATATATTACTGACTATCAAGTAAAATTTTATAATGGGATGAATCTTTATGTGATTCAATTCTATCTTTCTTAATTTATATTTTTAATATTTGATAAGTATAAAGGTTTTTCTCCTATTTAATATTAATAGAGGACAAAATTGCATCTAAGTGGATTGGTTTTGCTAGAGGTCTCATTAATACAATAACACCTCTATTATTTTGATGTGAATAAATTTAAAGCAAATAATTTTTTAATATTTGTTTCTTTTTATTATTATACGATCAAATTATCTTAAGCATGACTTTAGGGCACTTTTAAGATGAGTAATGATCAAAAAATTTATCCCACCCTCGAAGATAACATGATGGGGGCTCTATGGTAGTTTGAGATCGGTTCGAGTAAAGTTTATAATGTCTTGCTTAGTTAAGCTTTTTTTAAAAAATGGGTAATATAATCAAACATAACTTATACCAAATTGGGAAAATGTAATATTAGATTTTGCTAAATATTTGGAATATCACATGCCGGTGATTCACAATAACTACTATCAATCAAATATAGATATGGCAATATATGAAAGCACTCTATTGACAAATATGCATTCATGGGCAAAACCTAAGCCATATAGACTGGATTGGATGAGGCCCATTGCCCAAAGCCATGGATAATATATTAGGCGGCCAAGCTCTATGTTTATATGTTTCAGCATGAAAGTTGGGTTAATCAATAGTTCATTTAGCACAAATTGCAAACCATATCGATTGACTCCTAACAAGTGGTGTCATAGCCAATTGTTTTGTTGAAATCAAATGATTATTTTATTTATAGGTCTCATGCATTTTGTCAAATCGATTGACTCCTAACTCGAGTTTAATGGTTGGTTCATAGTCAGCTCGATATGTTATTGAAATGAGCTTTATTTGATGATGTTAATAATAATTTAATGGCCAAATTTGGGAATATATCTAATTGATGATACAACCAAAATCTGTTTACTTGGTTTAAGATCATATCCATGTGTCTCTACAAGCAATACTTTGATGCGAAATATTAAATAGTTGAATTTTTGGTTAATGACTTTATTTCTTCAAGTTCAAAGAAAGAAGTATGATGTATCATACATGAAAGAAAACTATGCTCTGGCTTCATTATGCCTTTTGAAGTGATTAAAAAAGTTAACAATTTTACCTATTACTTAAATTTATTTAAAAGAAATATATAATATTCACAAGAGAAATGATATTTAAATTCATTGATGTGGCACCCAAAAAAATACATTTGATAGGATTTAGATATCATTTCAATATAAATTTTAAAATTAATATTTGTATTATTTTAATATAAATAAATAAACACTAATGAAATATATCTAAATTTTATTGGATGAGTTTTTTTAGGTATCACATCATCAGGTCTAAATAGCATTTCTCTATTTACAATGTGCTTCATATATTCACAAATTGGTAAACATATTTATGATATCTCTGATATCAAAAGTGACAATCCATCAAAATTTCATATACATAGAAGAACTTGAGCATTCCTTTTGTTTATTGTATGTCATTCAAGAAATACGACCATTTTGTTGATCTTTTCCAATTGAAGCATGGAATCGCCCAAGATTCAACTCTTGAAGTAAAAATGAATAACAGTGTAAACTTCTTTGTTTGTTTGCACCAATAAGAATTTTTATGAGTAAATAATTTCTTGGCAACTTTTTTCATGTTTATGATCATATTATTTTAATGAATTCTTATAAAGTTTAGTACAAAGAAGGTCTTCATTTGTCTATTGCTTTCAAATATTGAGGATACATTTTCTTGAATATTTTGGTAAGCTTAGCATCCCAAAATTCAAATATTGGGATTAGTCTTCAATAAATAATTAGCACATTTTGATGCTTAAATCATTATTTAACATGCTAAATGATGAATTAGTGTTATTTAATGACAATCTGTGCTAAACAACCAATAACAATAAGCTATTTAGTTAATTAATCAAGATTAATTAAGATTTATTTGGAAACACATGTAAGCAAAGATTTGTTGAGATAGATACTAAGAATATACTTTTAATATACAAAATTAAATATAAGAATATATGATAAATATGTAAGATTATTCATTTCTAGAGAGTTTATTAGTTAAAAAAATTATAATATTTATATAAAAATTCATTATTTTTATTATTATTTTAGATATTTAAATTATAATACCCCAATTCTTAAATTGTATATATTAATGCATATATATATATAATATTTATAGGAAAAACATTCTGATCTTTAATCTTTATGGTGCGAGATGGTAAAAATATTATTTATAAATATAAAACAATTCGCGAGCTTTGTGAATAAATATAACTACTAGCTGCCAAGCAGCCCCAAGGGTAAGCGGAGGTTACCTGATCGCATCCCGCTTCGCTATCGAAAGTACCGTCTTCTCTGTCCCGGAAGCTCGATCCGTCTATCCCTATCGAACCATATACTTTGCCAGACGCCTGTTCTTGACTGGCATCGTGTTCTTGTGGTGCAGGATTATGGCGAGAGGAATCGAAGCCTCGGCAATGGAGGTCGACGATGGAAAACCCATAGCAAACGTCCCCAAGTTCCCGATCAATGGTTCTCTTCCTTTATTCTCCTATTTTATTCTTCTTTCTTGAATTCACACAAGCATTGGGTGAGCTGCCGTTTGATACTATTTTCTTCCCTGCAGTGCTTCAGCTTTTGAAGTCCGCTCAAATGCAGCACGGTTTGAGGCATAGGGATTACACCCGCTATCGGTATGTATGATTTAATTATATGCTATATAAAGCCTAATGCTATAGTTATCAATGTTTAAGGCCATTTGTAGCTTTTGTTATTCGCTTCATTCATGCTTGGGGATGGTTGCCTCCAAATTTTGTCTTGTTCATGTCAGCCTAGTGTAGCCGAGTAGGCGGGAATGGGGGACAAGACAGTTAGATGGGTTCCTTTAACTTCAACAACATGCAAGTGGAAAATGATAAGAAAGAACACAAGTGAGGAGTGTTTATTGTTCACCATACATTATAATTCGGAGCATACGGATATTATTCTACCTTTGTTCAGAAAGAAATTTCTCGTTCTCTTACAATCTTCTTGGTTTTCTTGTTTCTTATTCTACAAGTGAATGTGTCAACAATTTTCTTAAATCAGGGTAACCTTTATAATAGTCACTGTCTTTGATGGGAATTCATTTATGAGTTAAGGTAGTCATCATATCTTATCTATTATAGTAACTAAAAGCCATAATAGCTGGCAATTTATACAAAAAAAGTTGAGCACTAATTAGATACTGTAGCATTAAACTATGTGGGATGACATATGGGTATTTGCTAAATCATTGCATTTGTAATTTTCTGCTTTTTTGTTTTAAAAACACTTTTACTGTGTTCAATATGGGTCCCCAACTCAGTCAATTTTCTATCTTGGTCAATTTTTGCCTCTTTAGCCAATGAGTGCACTACAAGGTCACCATGTCAATTGATGTGAGTAATTCTACGTGCATTATATCTAGGATGGGCTGTGGATGATGCTTGAAGCATCTGATTGGCTTTTTTGTGGATGTTGTTTTAAATATATATCTTAGATAGAATCTAATTCAATCAAGTTAGTGTTGAATTCTTTGTATAACATAAAGTAATCCCTCATGGATATCGTGCAACTCAGTAAGCATTGATGATTGTGTCTAGGATCTTTGTCCAAAAGTCAGAACAAGTTTATTATTCGAGTATTTTAACACATTTTCTATAGTTGTACTTTCATTTTGAGATAAATCGTTTATATTAAGCCTTAATTCATTTTGATTTAGTTTAGCCCCTTTATAATTTTACGTTTTGGGATTGGGTGGCTTGGATTTCTGACTTTGAGATATAGTTATAAAGCCAACAATCTTCAAATATGTATTTGGATTTGTGCTTTGATTGGGGATGAATACCTTGTCATTCCGCCTATTTGATTATGGCAAGGTTAGTGATTGTCTCACTATGGTGCTTGCTTTAATTTCTCACTATCCATAGGTTTCAAAGTATTGTTATGGTTAGGATATAATGTCCTTAGGAAGATCATCAGATGATAATACTCATTTATTTATGATCAGTTGAATGATATTCCTTTATGTGAACTATGTTTGGAATTTTTAGTGAAAATATATTCAAACCTCTTTAGCTGTCTGACTAGATCAGAGTAGATGTTTGAAAGTGATCATTTGATTTCAATATTGACACTTGATGAATGCCCTTTTCCTGAATACTGCTGTAAGCTGAGAGATATCCATGCAGTAGTCTTTAGGCAAGTATTGATAGTGTTGGAGGTATATTTAAGTCCTAAATATGTACACTAAAATGTTTTTGCTCTTCCAACTCCTATGCCTGGTCATATATGTTTCAGCAAGAGCCTTGCATTCTGACTGCTTTTAAATCTGATTAAATCTTCAAATTATATGTAATTTTTATATCTAAAACTTTTGAAAATTGTGGCTTCAGAAGAACTGAGAGGAGAAGGGTCTGATGGCAGGTTCCATTGTTGATCTCTGCTATTCTATGGAGGAAAGGTTGCAAATGCCTTCACACCGGGTATCATACCCAAAAAAGTTACTTTATATACTTTCCAAGATACAAGTTTTTCAACTTGCGGTCCTATTGTTTGAAGATCATCCGCATAGGAGAATCTAGATTTAACTTTTTGACATATAATGGTTGATGGTTTCAAACTATTGCTTTCCATGTATTGTGTCCAAAGTCCCTGTCATTTTCTCAGGAATTATCATAATATATATCTGGAAGATAGGTCCACTCGCAAGTGAATGAAAACTGTGCCTGCCAATCTCCTTACTAGAGCACATTTGTTCCTACATGCACAGTTGCATTTGTTTCTTGATTTCTGATTATCTTTAAAGAAAAGATTTGATAATATTCTCAATTTTAGCAAAAAACATCTTTGGAAGTGATGTGGCACAGAAAACATGTAATGGTATAGAGTTTATTGTGCCTGAGGAAGTGTTGTTTTTTCCCTTTGAGATAATACATTAAACTCTCATGAAGAGAACTTATTGTTGATTTTCTTCAAAATATGCTCATAGTTGGCTGATTTAAGTGATGCAATAATAATTTGTGTTACTGTTGTATGATTCATTCAAATGAGGGTTTCTTAAATCTGGTCAACTATTTCTTTTCAGGAGATATTGCACTGCACGCTTGAGAAGACTATACAAATCTTTAAAGTTTACTCATGGTCGTGGAAAATATGTAAAGAAAGTAATTACTGATTCCACTGTTACGGAAGTGAGGTATAATTGCTAAGTCTGTCTTGAAGGTTTTGTAATTTGGCTGTAAGTGAGATATCAGATGTCTTTGTTTATAAGCGCTTTACTTCCATTCAATCTTCTCCAGTACTTGTGCATATTGGTTAATATGCCATGCCTAAGATTTAATATTATGAGATGATACTCAAGTTTAACACAACGGCCACAGTTTTTCTTCACACTTTAGGTTTAATATCACCTGGCATAAACTAATATTTGTAAAATTTGTGATTTGGCATTTTTGATTGTTATTTGGAATTATTTTCATATAGGTTTCTCCACGTACTTCTCTATATGGCAGAAAGGGCTTGGAGCCATGCAATGGAAAAAAGGCATTTGCCTGATGGCCCAAATTCAAGACAACGCATTTACTTGCTTGGTAGATTGAGAAAAGCTGTAAAGTGGGCGGTGCTTTTTGCACAACTGTGTGCCACTAAAGGCGATTCAAGAACATCTCTTGAAGCTGAGGTTTGGATCTGGGAGCCAATTTTTTGTTTAATTTTATTTACATGCGTTTCAACATTCCACCTATAAAGCACTTATAAACTTCAAAAACCTTTGTGTTTTGCTGAACACGAATGCTTATTGGGCATGATTCTGTGCATAGGTGTTAACATGTTGAAAATTTTGCCCAATGTGTTTTTTTAAGTTTTTAAGTCGGTCATGACAGTGGCATGATTGAAAAGGTGAAGAATGGTCAGGTATGCCTTAACATGATTGAAAAGGTGAATAATGGTGAATTGTGTTCTTTTTCAATGAACTAGCTTTTCTAGCTACATTTTCTTAAAATGATTGTCAATGCACCTTTGAGGAGATCTTTGGTTCTCCAATGATGAATGCGATGACACAATGTGTTTGATTTAATTGCATGTACTAGATCGTGTTTTGTTTATTTTAAAGCCTCAAAACACTATCTCGCTCAAGCCATAAATCTAGATTTTGACAAAAGCACAAACAAAAAGAAAATGTAGAGAGGAAATATAAAACCTTCTGTTGATTATGCAGGGCACTAATCTCTTATTTACTTTTATTATTTCTATGTCATCAATAGCTTCTTTTGTTAATGAATAGGGCACTATGTAAAACTTTTTAAGGATTTTATACACTTTATTGAGTTTTTGATTTTCATGCGGATAAAATAATATTGATATTAATAAAATCATATCTATGTATTGATGCTAATATTACCTTGCTGATACTTATATTCACTTGATGGAATGTTGAAACAAAATTTTAATCAATTCAATGAAAATTTTATTGTTAATCTTTAAGAGTTTTGGATGATGCTTGGATTATTATTTCATATAATTGTTTTATATTTTTAATCTAAATATATTGTTATCAGGAATTTGTATTTTGTATTTAATATTACTATATGTATTATTGTTAAAAAGGGGCTAAAGACTTCCACCATAATAAAAAACTCTTGTTCTTGTTTTAAAATGCATATTTGTTGGACTTACAAAATAACAGCACCACCATATCTTAAGTGCATGATAAAATAAATTTCCATCTCTAAGTTCCAAAAAAAGAATATTTTGTCGAATAATTTCTCTTTTTTTTTTGGTTTCCTCTAACATGGGAAAAATTCATACACTTAAACTTTCTAACAAGGGTTTCAAGTAATCCGTGCTTAATATGCCCAAATCCCCTAAGATGACATTCTTTAATCTTATTCACTCTTGGCACCACTCGAATCTGATATGAATGAACTATTTTTTCATCTTTTTCTTTTGACTATATCCGCTTATCCACCTTATCAATTACTCCTCTTTCTTCCAACTAGCTTTGATCCTATTAATCACATTGCCTTTTATTTCTTAGAATTGAACCAATTTATTTGATTTTCTCACTTTTTTTATCACATGGTCTTCAATAATAATGCCATCAAAGATTAAGCTATCTATTAAGATTAAACTTATGCTCCATATTATACATTTTAGTTCTATTAAGATGAAACTCTTTATATTTTACAGTATTCCTTCACAACTTGTGTTTTTCTTCAAGCCCATTTTTAGTACTATCAATTAGGACAATGCCATTTGCAAATAACATGCACTAAGAAACCTCTTCTTGAATGTTTAGTAAGGACATTTGTAATTAAAACAATTAGTTAGGAATTGAGAATAGAATTTTGATGCAATCCAATAGTAACACGAAAACCATTTGACAATCCACTTTGAGATCAAACACATGTTGCAATTTCATTTTATGACATCATTATAAGCTACACAAATTCTTTTTCTTCCAAAATGGTTCAAAGAAATTACTTCAAAGATTATCCCTTGGTACTTTGTCATAAACCTTTTCAAGATTGATAAATATTAATTTTTTTTTTTTCTTTTTCAAATTTCTCCATCAATCCTTTTTTAAAATTGGCCAGCATGGTAGTTCTATCTAATATAAAGCCAAATTTATTATATGAAATTTGGGTATTATGTCATAATATGTGTTCAATCACACTCCTAAGTTTCAACGTATGGTTCATTAACTTAGTTCTTTTGTAATTTGTGCAATCTTGAGCTTTTCATCATAATTTGTATTCTTTAAGTTTAAATGTATGGCTTATTAAATTATTTCTCATATAATTTACATAGCCTTGAGCATAGCCTTAATTTTTATAATTAATACAATAATACTCTATTCATCTGATATCTTGTTTTTAAAATCATACTATACAAAAAATTCTTTCCTCAAGCAATTTTGCACTTTGGTAGGTTGCCATATGATCCTGCAAATTTTGCACTTTTCATCATTAAAGCATTATAATTTTAGTTTTACTAGCCCATCGAATAAAAGTACAATCATTATTTTTTATAATTGCTAAACTCATATTAACTGTATTGATACGACTTTCTTTAAAAAGTTCTATAAATAACCTATCTATATTTATTAATTAGTTATATTGAAAAAAATTTATCACAATTTTGATATATTATACTTAAGTCAAGTGCTTAATTCTAATATTTTTTTAATTTGAGTTGCTTTTATATCTCTCAATTGTTTCTAACATTTCTTGTAAATTATCAATTATTACATTCTTAGTATCACAAACTCTATTTTGAATTTATCTCAATATTCTTATAAACAAGCTATTTTCAATAAATATATTATTTCATTAATATTTACTTTAATATCTTATTTTCACAACCATGCATCCTTACATTAAATGCTCTCTTTTGATTCACAAAATATATTTCTAACTACAGTGAAAATACAACTATCAATTGAATTTCACACAAGGTTAGCTTCTCTCTAAAAATTCCACTATAAGGTTTAAAAGTATTTATGTTACATTCTTAAGATTCTATAATTTACTTTAAACATATCTTAAATTTTATATTATTTTTCTTTCTCTTTATTCTCAAATGCAAAAATAATAATCTATGTTTTTCAAGTAATTACTTCCAATATTCTTACATTCATTGATATAAAATTTTTTTTTTACTAAACTAAAAATAATCAATTTTAGTTTTAGAAGCCCAATTCTTACAAGCGATAACATGTTCATGTTTTTTTTAAATAACTATTTGCATTCATGATATCTTTAATTAAAGCAAACTCTTACTCATTTTTTCCATTAATCTCTCCAAAGTTAAATTTGTCATAATTATTATTAGATTCATTAGTCATCATTTTATTGTGTTTTCTTATTTGCTTTGATGAAAACATTACCTCTTAGGGTCTTTCTCATACCAACTTATCTAAATTATACAAAAATTTTCTTATACTTTTACTTTATCCCCTTTGAGGTGTATAAATACTTGCAATATTTAAAATTTTATCATCATTTAGAATCTTAAAAATATAACTTTATTTTCAATTCTCTTAACTTCCATTATAATTTTCATTAAATTTTCATCTAGGATAATATCCAAACATTTTATCCGAGTACTATGATTTAAAGCTTAAATTATTGACTTCATTAACTTTCTCTTTGACTTGCATCATATTTTGAACACAATAAATATAAGTGCCATAATTCCACCCAAGCAATGTAGCATGTTGCTTCTAGGGGATGCCCTATTTTTGGTACAATTTTTTAAGAGATTCACGACATAAAAATCTTATAGAGCTTTGAGTTGGCTGCTGACAGCATGACACAACCCCCTTCTCTCATGTGGGACGTTTCCCAGCAATTATGAAATTAAATAATCAAATATTATATATGAAGTAACTTAATATAAAGAGTTGCGGGGGATTAATTTACAAGTCTTTCGAATCAAGCATTGAACGATACCATAAAAATGAAAAAGTATGCATAAATTGTGTTGCATCTTTTCTTTTTATTTATAGATACAAAATAATGCATCTTCAGTTAACAATTGTTCTTATAACTTTAAATTTAATTTTTTTACTTTGCCTTTTCTTAAGCAACTTGTAATCAAATAAATACAATTTTTGTTGTTGATCTTTATGATTTTTTATATGATGCATTATAACATTATTTTGTATAAATTTTTTGTATTTTTAATCTAAAAATATTGTTATTAGTTATTTTTATTATGTATTTTACATTAATTTTTTTGTAATTATTAAAAGAGACCAAGATTTCACAATAATTAAATCTTATTGTTGAAATCTTAAAAGCATATTAACTATACATTGCAATAAAAAATATTTATTCATAAAATGTTCCATCTTTTCTATGTAGGCATCAATATGAAACAATGTGACAAGGGACAATCTATCTAGGGTTGGGATAGGAAGGGGAGATAAATAATAGTTAAGGACAAATAGAAGAAAAAGAAGAAGAAATTATGTCGGTTTGAGAGAAAAAAAGTAGGATGTTATAAGAAAAATGAAGGAGAAAACAAGAAAAGAGAAAGACCAAAAAATATAGAAAATAATTCTCAAAACTTTTCATGTATTCCAAAAATGTCCAGTTTTACTACATCGGATGAATTTATTTATAAATCTCTTAATTTAAATGTGAATTTCAAAATTTTGGAGTGATTTAAGAAAGAAAATAAATAAAACTCTACTTAAGAGAATAATTCAAAGAATTAGGTAAGAGATTTGATTTCATATTTCTTTTTAATTATTCTTTCAATTGAAGGTTTTTCTAAAAATGTTTTACCCGAAAAAATTAAAATTTAAAATTTAAAATTTGAATTTAAGTTTTGGACAAGAAAGACTATTATTTTAATTATCATGGAATTAATAATAATGGGATTATCCAAAAGTCTTTTCCTTCAAAATTTGAATTTCAAATCGAAATTTTTAATTAAAAGTTGGGCCGAGAATTTATATTTTATTATGATGCAATTTAAAAAAATTATTATTAAGTCCATTTATGTTAGTTATAATAAAAATTGCTTTTATTGCTCTGCATCACAATGCATTTTTTCTAGCAGACGCTCTTGTAGTTATAATCTTAACTTTTTTCCTCAACCGTATCATAACTATTACAAATTTATTTTAACTCTCATTTTACCTCTTCATTTCTTCCCCTTAACTGTACTGGCCACTTAACTATTTCAAGTTCCATAATAGAACATATGAGATGTGCAAAACCTGCTAGTGAGTGGTATGGTTAATTTTAAGTTGAAAATAAAGCAATAAACATGCTTAAATGTATAATTTTTTTATTAAAGCTATTTTGAATTATTTATTTTTTTCTTGACAATTTGCTAATTGTTTGTGTAGGCAATAATGCTATGTCTAACTTTTATATATATATATATATATTAAGAGAAAATTATCAAAATGTTCTCATAACTCTTATAATATACTCATTTTAGTTCTTACTCTTATGTATGAACAAGTGTCAAGTATTAAAATGAATAAACAATGAGAATTAATGGACCATTTTTGACAATTATCTCATATATTTAATAAATATCACTATCTTGTTCATTATTAAAAAAAAATTCAAAATGAGTTGTTTTTAATTGATTTGCATTAATGTTTTTAAATGATTATTAATTATCTTATTAAATAAGAATATTTAATTTTTTTTAAATTTCCAATAAATAGTTTGCATTGTGCACATGATACATGATGTATCGCTTCCTATTTTTGTGGTTTTTTCTTGTTTTTGTGTTTAGTGTTAATGTCCTTTTTAGTGCTTTGGTTGTAGTTTTAATTACTTAAAACTAAAATTAGGTTATATGATCACCTTTTTCAAGTTAATATTAAGTAGAAAAATGTTACTTAGCTCTCAAATATCTCCCAAAAATTATGGATGACTAGGATTTAAGATTTAAAAAATATATTTTTATGGGCCCCACAAGCAAAAGTGGATTTAATAATATTTTTTTATTCCACTTAACTCCCTAAATACTAGTTATCCATATTTTTTGGGAGATATTTGGGAGCTATATAGCAATACTCTATTAAGTACTGCTTTTTGTTAGATGTGACAATTCCAGCCTAGGTATATATACTTACGTTTCTGCTGCTTTAAAATGGCACTATGCAAAGGATAGTGTTTGTTTTTGCACGTAGATATTCACTTTGTAGTTTTGTGTTTGCTATTAATCCTAAATTTCTATAATTAATAGATCATTATCTTCTTTCAGTGCTATTTATAATTTATTTTTAGAGAAAAAAATACTATTTAGTTTATTCGTGCTTGCTGGCCAGTGCTAAATGCTATTACTTTTGTATGCAATCATCACTGTTACCATGACTAAATGTTATTCAATGTTAGACTTGCTTACTGGTCAGGGCTAAATGTTAATACAACTATATGCAATCATCATTGTTAACGGTTTGCAATCATAATTGCAAACAGGCGTCAGCTTTCACATATAGGCAGCGTTCATTATGAACTGACATTAGCTTTATTATATAAGCATTCTTTCAAAAATAACCATTTGTGGCCAGTTTACACATGATAGCTTTGTGTTTTTCCTCATGAATGGTAAGGTGCTTTCTAATGTTGATTGAGAAACAGTAGACGTGGGGCAGTGAACCATCTATCTATTTGGCTGTAATCAAACTAAGTTACTTCACAAGTATGCTTGATATTCATCTTTCCTTATATAAAGTTTGTGGAGGATCATGTCACGTTTATTTCACTTCGTGTATTTATTGGATACACACCTTCATTTGCTTGGCAGCAGGATATTTTGTGCCCTCGTATGGCGAACAATATGTATTTAATTATATGATTAGGCTCTTATAGCTATAATCTTATATTTCTTTAGCAAAAATAGTTTGCATTTATATATATATATATTTCATTCATGCATTTTTTATTTGATGAGATTCAACTGCACACAGTTGTTTACTTATAAGAATGATTTGATGAGCATAATTAATTTAGCATAATTATTTTTCTTCTTTCTTAATATTTTTGCCCTCGCCCCTCTTTTTGTGAGATATTATCTCCTATCTCCCCAGATCTTGTCTTTAATACGTAATTCTTCATGATGTGATAGTGTTGTTGAATGATATCTAAAACAATATCAACCATCATTAGGAGTGTAATTGAACTTTGTTCTCTTAATCGGTTGGAGCTAAGAACCAAAGGTTGGCAAATATATTCAGATTTACTCCATTTAATTGACTTAACTTGAAAATGAGAACTTAAAAACAATATCGTGAAATTCATTGTATGAGGTATTCGTCTCTTTGGGACTTCAATGTTTACCTTGGATTTTAAGAATGTTTTTTTATATATCTAAATATCTAAAAATTTAAAGTTGTTATATGCTATAAGGTTGTACTGACAAGATACTGCCTATGGTAGTAATAAGAATTTACTGAATATGGTTTTTATTGTTAGAAAGCTCCTTGCAAACTTATACAAATTTCTAAATGCCATTGTATGCATTTTAGTACTCTAGATGCATATGATCTTTAGTCCCACTTGAATTATTACTTTTTTATTTTATCTCACTAATGCCCAAAATTTTGATCTAATATGATTGTTATTCAACTCTAATTTTGATCCATGTAGTTCTTGAGGCATGATAATATTTCCAAAATTGTAAATAACTATTTGGTATTTGAATGTCCTTTTAGTCATCCTCATCTAGGCACCGACGGGATTGTCGTAGCCCAAACACCAAGTGAATCTCGGCTTTGTCAATTTTGGAGCAAAATATTAAACACAAGGTGTGCAGAGAAACACAAAAAATAGGGCCAAGCCACAAAGAAAATATTATTATGTTGAAAATCTCAACCAGAAAAAAAATTATGGAGCCACAGTTCAAAAAACTTTTACTAAGAAATCTAGAGGAAGATTACAAGATATAAGATATAAGAGATATCTCACTCTCTTTATGCTTTGAAATTCTCATAGCTTTCTCTTTCCTCTCTTGAGATCCTCATATCCCTCACACAGCCTTTGCACTTTTCACGATCACCACAGCCACCACAATACTTCAATCCAACATAAAACTCTTAAGCTTACAAGGGTTTTGATAGCCCAACGCACTTCGGCCCCCAAATAAGCCTTAAAATCATATTTTATGCTTCAATTATTGCATGTGGGTGTTCTTGGATGAGTTTATATTTTGTCTGGCACTTGGACACGTCCAGGCGTCGTCCCCACTGTTCTGACAGCTGAAATGGGCGCTTGGGCGCGCCCAGGCACCCTGCCAACTGTTTGGATGATCCCAATGGGCACTATGAAGCCTGTTCGTGTCCTGTTTTGCATTCGTTTTGCCTCCAGTTAATCTGTGACTTCCCCAAAGCCATTTTAAAGACTCCAAATGCTCCATGACTTGTTCAAAATCACTCCAAAATGCAGTTGAAGTCTTCACCATCATTCCCGATTCATTGCATTGATGCGCCATCATGTGTGTTTAGGTGCATCCCATATGGACTCACCTTCTCAGGCTACACTCAAGGTTCCATAAACATAACAAGAACATCACAAGATTAGTTAGATGAGGGAGCCTCATACTTGTATAGGAACATTACTTCTATGGGATGTGTTTCAACTTAAGCTTATTTTCAAAGCATAACAAGTATTGATGCTTCATATTTCTTTTATACAAGTGCACAAAGCAAGGCTAGTTTTGGTTTACTAAAGCACTCGTAACTTGCTTTATTTGTATATGATGTGCAAATATTATTTATTCAATAGATCAAAAGTTAAAGCATGCAGCAATAATAGTAGCCAACATCATGATACATGCTATAATGGTAAAAGGTGTAGAATATGATTTATTTATTAAAAGCACTCAAAAAATATGATGTGCATACTTAATTTGAAGGTACTTTTTTCAACATGAGATGCCACATATTTTTCTTAAAAGGCTCAATTTCTTAAACAAAATTCTAATGATTATTGTTATGCGTATGAATAAATTGCATTAGAAGTGTGCAACAAATTATTTAAAATGATAGAAAATCTAAATGTTATGCTAAAATAAAATTTTATAGAAAGTCCCCAAAGCTAATGCCAAATGCATAAAATTTCAAATCTCATAAAGTAAAGCGTAGATAAATCATTAGTTGTTGTTCTTTTATTTTAACACTCTTTTTCTGTTAAATAAATATTGCATCCTCAACTCTACTTTATTCTTCATTTGTGTTATCCTCGTCTTCTCTTTTTGAACAATGAAAGTATATTCATGATGAAAGAAATTAATCCTCATTGTAAATATAAAATTTTCACTTTTAATTTTTCCATCCAGTTTTGGTCTTCCTACATTGTACAATAAATTGTTTTACTGTTTTTTGTATACTACTGATTCTTATGCATAATAGAAATTGTTAAAAATTTTAATTTACACGTGCACTTTTGGACATTATCTTCTAGTAATGTATGCGCTTTTTTGCATTTTATATCAATTGTCTTTTATAGTCCAACCTTTTTTTTTTCTATTGGCTTTGCGTATCATTCCACTTTTCATCTATAACTTGTAAGCTTATACTATTATCAGTGTGTTTGCTAATGGTTTATCTCATTACATACCTGCATTCTCTTAAACAACATCATTATTGTAGAATCATGAATTATCTATGCAGTATTTACGTGAGTTAGCATAAGTTTCTTCCCCTAGATTAATTGTTCCAAGTATTTTTTTACAAGTTTTATTGAATTTGGAGGGCCCATGGTAGCCTTCTTGTTTTCATTTATGCAGTTTGATCTGTATTCATGACAATTTTAATGGCATGTAGGCATATGCTTCATATATGAAAGGAACTCTATTGTTCGAACAGGATCAGAATTGGAAGGCTGCATTGATGAACTTCAGAAAAGCTAGGTACATGTATATCAACATAAGATGATCTTGATAAAAATTTGTCACCTGATAGATTGAACATCTTGATATTGCTTTTGTCCTTCAGAATTGCATTGTTATTGTGAAACCATTTCAAGCTGATTGGTTATGTTTGTGTCATAGGGATGTATATGAGGAACTTGGGAAATATGGCAGCGTAGAAAATCAAATTTTATGTCGTGAGCGAGTTGAAGAGTTGGAACCAAGTATTAGGTACTGTTTACATAGAGTTGGTGAATCAGACCTGCAAACTTCTGAACTTATGGATATTGGGGAAGTTGAAGGGCCTGCTTTGGACCTTTTTAAAGCTAAATTAGAGGCAAGTTTTATTTCTCAATGCATAAGATAAGTTTATTTAGCTTGCTTCTTTTGATATATGCTCAACGTAAGTCTAAATATATATTGCTTCTTTTATTGGTTTCCATAATCTGCAAGGATTCATGGCATCTGTAACATTGAAATATTCTTAGATGCATGGATGTTTACTTTTGTCTTCACCATGCTTTTGAGTGATTCATTAAGAGATAACTAATATTTATATTTTGTCTTGTATTTTTTATTTACTTCTTAGGTTATTGAAATGCATGGATACAAATTCTATGCATGTATTATGATATTTAAGTTGATTAAAGTGATTTGTAGTTTCTTCTGGCTTGGAAATTATTTTTGATCTAGTTGGTAATGTTTCTTTTAAAGTGTTTATTGTTTACAAGCCCTTATTACCATCAATCTTCCTCATCTTATTTTTTCTCCAAGGTTTAAGGGAGTAGGTAAAATAATGAAAAATGTATCATTTCTTTTATGTGCTAAACTTTCATTCATATTTAGTAGGATATATAAGATATAAATATTGAATCATATCTAATAATGGACAATATTTTAATATTTTTCACCTAACAACCAACTTAGTTAAACTTAGGACTTAGTATGGAAATTCCTAAGCCCGCTTAGCCTGTTGATCTTTTAAAGTTTTCAAATCGTCCTTATTCTGATGCTGTACATTCTTTTGCTACTAATTTTCAAGAATTACATGAGAGTTAAAATACAAATAGAATTTTCAAATACTAAATTTGCAAGCAAAGTAAATGTAAACAGATATAAAGGGATTTCAAAGAAGGGAATCATATGTTGGTGCGCATTTGACTTGAGAGGTATGCCACCACTAAATATAAGAAATTGCATGCTTGAGCTACAGATTCATTTAGAGTTATTAGGAAAATTTGATCCAATGCTTATCTCTTGGATTTTTCAACTGATATGTTAATTATTCATGTATTCAATATAGAATATTTAATTTTATTTTTTATTGATTTTATTTCAAAGAATGCATAAATTAACTTTGTTACATGGGAGGACAGCAAGCCATCGCATACCTTTTCTACACCTCTATTTGAAATTGAATATATTATCACTAATGGGATTTATGCATAATTATATGGAGATTACAAGTTTTTGATCTGGTGGAGGAATCAGCCACCTTTTGAGTACACTTAGGAATTCCCAAACTTATGCAGGACATTAGGCACATGCAAAGACACGGAGATTAGTCGTTTGTGATTGATTATTTATTTGTTTTGGGTCATACTATTATTTATTAAAGTCGTAATATTTGTTGTTTCGGGCCATGTCGTGACCCAATTGTTTTGTGTTATTTGGTATTCAACATATTTTTTGTTATTTTTAATTTTATTATTGTGATCGTCGTTTGGTGTATTTTCATTGCCTAGGGTTTTGGTCGACTCATATATATAGACGTTGTATGTCATTTGGAGGGGATGCGTTCTTAGTGGTGTGGATAGACATCTCTTTCTTCGGTGTGCATAATCGAAGGGCTTGAAGGTGTACATAACCTTCAAGAACCAAGATGTGAATAATCTTGATATCGATTGTATGTTTTTTCCATTTTTCTATATGCTTCCATAGTATCCTTTGTTACAATTCATCTCCACTTTGTTTCGTCAAATTCCACTTGCAAAAATTGGATATTGGGACCTTTTCCACTATTGTAAAAATTAATAGTGTAAGAATTTTATTATCATTAGCCACTAATATTGGATGAAGTTACATCAATTGGATTTAAAAATGCAATTTTATATTATGCAAAAAAAGAAATTTATGTGGAAGTCTCTTAGCATTTAGCCAAGAAATAAGCAGAAATATATGTGCAAGTTGAAAAAAGTCCTATGTGGTTTCAGTCCCCAAAGTTTTGCTTTGGGAAATCTATAAAATTTATACTCATTCTATAATTTAAACAAAGGCAAGAGGATCATATGTTATTTGTTAAGCACTTGAGAGAATTTAACTATTGTTGATATATATTGATGATATTTTTGTGACAAGTAATGATGTAGAAGGAATTTAGAGGTTAAAAGATTATTTGATTAAAGAGTGTGAGATTAAATACATTTGGAAATAAAAATACTTTTTAAGTTTTATGTTAGCTTATTCAAAGAAATGAATTTTTATATCTATGGATGTAAATATGCCAAGCTAGCTCAAGCTTAGCTAGTTAATGGGCTTACAAGCCGCTTATTGAGAACATGCGCTAAGCTCAAGCTCAAGCTCACTTGTCTCGTTTGCTCGCCAAGATAACTCATTTTTATAAAATATTATGATAAATGCAGTTTTTCATGATAATTTTAAATAAAAATTGTTAACTTAATTTAATCCTTTATCTAATAAATCTCAAATCTTTTGGGGCGTTTGGCTCGACTAAGTGGCTTATTGAGCTATTGGTTAAGTTCTAGCCTCTGATAAATATGCATAAGCCAAGCTCAGGCTCAAAAAAATTTCTCAAATTTGAACTTGATCATGCTTTAATTTTACTCAACTTGCTTATGCCCCCTA
The DNA here is from genome assembly GCA_016760335.1 of Gastrodia elata. Taxonomy (NCBI): domain Eukaryota; kingdom Viridiplantae; phylum Streptophyta; class Magnoliopsida; order Asparagales; family Orchidaceae; genus Gastrodia; species Gastrodia elata. The sequence continues at coordinate 13,517,117 of CM028670.1, read as the reverse complement.
TTCATATTACAACAAAAGTATGCGATTGTTCTTCTATAAACATTAAAATTGGGATGCAAGTTTGTTGATTTATTTATAGAGACAATTACAAATTGTATGAAGCTTTTGAAGATTGTATCTTTCTTGGTGGAAAACATGCCACCTGTAGAAGTAAAAAAATAAAGTGGGGTGACCAAATCAAGTGCTGAAGCAAAATTCAGATCTATGAATTTTGGAATTTGTGAATTTCTATAGCTAAAAATATATTCTAAGAGATTAAAAAATTAAAATTGAAGATCTAATGAGATTGTAATGTGATAATAAGTCGGTTTTCAACACTGCTCACAGTCCTGTTCAACTTAAACATATAAGCCTATTAAAACTGATAGATATTTTTATTAAGGAGAATCTTGATAATGGCACAACATACATTCCCTTTATTTTCTCTTTAAATCAACTCATAGTTATTTTCACAAAGGGCTTGTAGTTCTAAGAACAATCTTTCTGAAATTGATTGGCAAGCTTGAAATAGTAAATATCCATTCAATAACTCATGGGACTGTTACTTTACAGCTTTAATAATTTAAGTCTTGGTTTAAGGATAATTATACCACACTGTTTCTCTAATACTGGTAAACCATGTGGTGCTTGGAAAGACATGCAAATGTTTGGTGTAAATACTGCAGCAAATGTTCTTCACGAATTTACTTGTGGTTTTTATATCCGGTGGATCCTACATGGATCCCTAGTTCTTTGTTTTGTATCTTCTCTTTCAGCTTTATTTACAGCTCAGTATCCCTAATCTCAAATTTAGTGTGCCGTAATTATATAAATATTTCATTAATATTTTGTTTCCTAGTATAGACCGTTTATTTTAAATATAAATATCGCTCAACACTTGACATAGGATGACTATGAAGAATTTCTTTTTCACTATTATAGTAGGTTTTTCATCTTGTAATATTACAGCTATTGCGTTACTATGAAGACCCATGAAACAACAGGCTTTTTGCCACACATTTCTGATATAGAGTAAAAAATGTAATGTTGGATTGGATTAAGTTGGATTAATTAACTTATCACAGCATCTTCTACGAGGAATAGTGCTACTTCCCTAGGTCAACCTACACAAGGCCAGTCCTCTTCCCATTCATTTAGCCTTGTTACATTGTTGTGTTTGTTGTTTATAAAATGTTTTCTATTTTGTGAGCAATTCATCATGTCTGGAACAGAATGATTTGCTGTCCCACTTAACATGCTTTTCCTGTCAATGGGCATTTCAGGCTGTTATGGCTGAAGCAAGATCTCAGCAAGCAGCATCAATGACAGAGTTCTGCTGGCTTGGTCATAGGTTTCCAATCAATAATGCCAAGACTCGTGTCTCCATATTGAAAGGTTAGTATTTTTTTAAATTCTGAAGAAAATACTTTGCATTAAAGTTTCTGCATCCCTTATTAAAATTTGATGAACTCTCTTTAGCAGACAAGCAACTTATCTTGATTTATGATATCGCTGTTTCACTGAATCTATTTTAATTTTTTTATTAGTTAGATTGATTTTCCTTTAATTGAAAATGATGCTCAGCTCAGGAACTGGAGAAAGATATACATGGGCCAGCAGCAGGTGCTCTTCCTGCAGAAAAGAAGCTACCTATTTTTGATAAAATATTTTCTGCTTACCATGATGCAAGATCTTGCATCCGGAGTGATTTGGTACTCATCCACATGTTTGAGATGTTTTGAAATATTTTATGTTATGTATTTATAGCTAGTTTTGCAACGTAATTGTTACTGCAAAACAGGATTAAGTTACTTTGTTGACATTTTCTAACACTTTGTTAAATTAGGCTTCTGCAGGGAATGCAGACACTGTAAGAATTGAATTGAGTGGACTTGATAAGGCAGTCAGTGCCTCTTTGGGGCAACGCACCATTGAGCGCAACCAATTACTGATATTTATTGCAAAGAGCAAGTTTATGAAACAGCGGGATGAGAAGGGGGAGAAAATCACAAAACCAGAAGAACTTGTTCGCCTATATGATCTTCAAATACAGGTTTAGCACTTGAATTCTGTATTTGTTCTGGATGAGTCAAGTTTTTAGTTATTAAAGATGATGCGCTAGCATAAATCTAGGATGCACTTTTGTGTACCTTTGTTTTTTTTATTTTTAGTAGTTATATTATTTTGCTGCAGAATTCAACCGATTTATATGATTTAGTTAGTTCACAAAGGATTATGAACTCCGAAGAAGATGCATTTGCAAAAGAATATGAGCTCAAGATTATCGCTTTCAGGGCTGAAAGGTTAGTTCTACTCTTTATATGCTTTATCTAAACTCAATTGTATTGATATGTGATTAAATGTGCTACATTCAAGTTAGTTATAATGATTTAGTAATAAATCTTTAATCGTTATTTATTATGATTTGAGGCTGACTTTTGACACTTGCATGATGAAAATAGTTTGCTCAGTTAGATGTTTTTGATTGTGAAACCAGGGTATGGGTGTTCTAAATAAAGGGGTCTTTATTGTATTGATTCGTCATTTAGTAAAATCTACCAGCCCGATGACATTGAATATGCTAACATTGATTTGCCGCAACTCTCCTCTAATTGCCATGTACAACATGAATCATTTGAGCCATTTTTGTTAGGAAGTTGCTGAACCAGCGCCTGCTTGGGAGCATCAGTGAGCCATCAAAGTTGAAGCAGCATACATACTAAATATGAGTCTTTGAAGAAAAGATACTGCCAATGGTGGTGGTGATGGTGGAAGATTTAGAAAGAAAATTTTTGGAGATGAAGTAGAGTAAGAGCATAATGAATTTTGAGAGAAGATAGCTCAAGGTAGAAATTTCAAGATATAACAGGGGAAGAGGAGGGGCAGGTTATGAAGTGAGGGGAATGGTAGGAGAGAGGAATTTGAGTGAGAGAGAAGAGAGAAAATGAATGGATAGAGAAGGGGAACAGAAAAACTAAAAAACAAGATATTATTCCATCACTTTTCTTATCATGAACGTTTACATTCTTTTTATAGACATCACAATTTCAGTATAAAAAATTAGCAATATGAGGTTTAATAATTCTTAATTGCAATCAAGCAATTGTAAGAGGGCTGCCTTTAATGGGGAGCGGTTTCGATGATATCCTCAATTCTTAAATATACTAAATCAAATATTTTTTGTAACTCTTTTCTTAAATACATAAATTTGATATTTCGTATATTAAAATTTGAGAAAAAAATATTTTAGTTCCTATAATTTTACATTAGTCTCAGATAACTCTTAAAAAAAATTTCATATCAAATTTTTCCCAAGAATTTATAAAATATCTTATTTTAATCCCTCTTCGCCTCTCCTTAAGCCGTCTAGCAATCCTCCATTATCCTCGCCCTCCGACTGCTCCCGCCTCTTGGCTCGCAAAGCCGTTTGGTAAGAACAGTGCTCAGAAGAAGGAATGGCTACTTCTCATTGCCCAAAAAGGAAAGAAAACAACATCCCGATGATCTGTAAATCATCATAGGCGGCCGCTGCCTTGACCTCTGCAAGTGCCTTTCAAAGAGGAAATTTTATTTTTAGTAAGATGAAGAGCTGTGTTCCCACTACCACTCTTTCATCTATCACATTATGTTCTAATTCATGAAGAGCAATGAACGTAGAGGCTTTCTCTTTGCTGCTGGCTGCTGCTCTCTTGAGGGGGTTTATGTTTGGGTCTTACCTGACAGGGAAGATAACATTGCACGTGTCTGGAGTGGGGGAGGCGCTCCACTCCCTCTCCTTCATTCTCCCAATGCTTCTGCTGCTGATAGCTGTATCAAAGGATAATGATTTGGTTGTGATTTCTGTGCTGGTGCTGTTTCTCGGCATCTACTCTCTCAGAATCGAACTGTTGGGTCCTCTGATCTGCTTCCTCTCATCTTCTTCTTTGAAAAGCACTTGCAGAGCTCGAGGCGGCTGCAGCCTATGATGATATACAAATCGGTGTGATGGTGATTGGCTAAATTGTTTTCTTTTTTTCGTGGGCAATGAGAAGTAGCCCTTCCTTCTTCTGCACTTTTTTTGCCGGACGACTTTGCGGAGCCCACGCAGTTGGAGAGGAGGGCGAGGATAATGGAGGATTGCCGGAGGACATGAGGAGGAGATGAGGGATTAAGTAAGATATTTTACAAATTATAGGGACTAATTTGATGAAAGAAAAAATTTTAGGGACTATTTTGAGGACTAAAAATAAATTTTCCCTTAAAATTTTTATTTTTGATTATTCCCTCTCATTTTCTCCATTATTATTTAAATTTTGAAGTTCAAATCTAAAAAAAAAATTGCACAGGCTTTATTACATCAAAATTTATTATTACGATATAAATGTAATGATAAATCTATGGATAATGCTGCGTCGATGTAGAGCCTTAATTCATAGTTGCCGATGTGTTGCGTCTAGGAATGCCAAATCATTTATAATGTTTCTCTGAACTCTTGAAGCAGTAAAGCATGAATATTGTGTTGCATTAAATCTATTTCCCCTCAAAAAGTATATTGATTATAGGAGGCATGTCTGATTATTGTAAATATAGATCCAATGAATTGAGTGGTATTCTAAATTTGAAGTGGGATCATTGGATGGAATTCATCTGTCAAGCTGGTTATGCAAATGATATTTTATTAAGGTTTGAAGTGTGACGGTGTCAGTATCTCACTGTATATTCCAATCAAAGGTATGCAGATCAATAAAAGAGGATGAAGATCATTAGGCATATCATACATGTGGTTGGTTTGATAACTGAGAAATCAAGTGTGATATCATATTTTTAGTATATGATATCGTGTCATATATTTCTATCTTAGATGTTAATGCAATAAATAATGCAAGGGGTATGTTATGAAATGTGACTGATAATTATTGGAAAAACTTAATTTTTTATCTTTTAATGTTTAGAGTTTGGTTTGTTTATATTAACATAAGCAACTTGAGCGTATTCAAACCAAAATTTCCTTAGTATAATGTGAATGCAGGATCCATCTAGATGACAAAGTATCTTGAGGTGACAAATATGGGAGGGTTGTTTTCAGAGCTAGAATTATAGAGCGGTGAAGCGTATATAAATGTCAATCCTTAATGTTGCTTGAGGAAATATCTCGTTTTTACATTGCTTACCTGACAAGCAATGCGTATATGAAATGCTTGCATTTGATGACTTGTTGATGGAATGGAGTGCTTTTCGCTGGTGATGAGTATTTATTTGGAGGTTAACAAACTAATTTCATGATGTCAAAATTATAGTATAAATAAAGGGTTTTAATTTTTTTAGGTTTGCCAATATCCATAATCCAGCGATAATATGATCAAAACAACTAGTTTGTGGAAACTAAATTTAGTCTACAAATTGTGATTTTGGAACAAATGAGAAAATTTACCCAAGGGTCTAGGTTTTTTGGTGGAATACACTGGTCACAAAAGAAATCTTTTAGAATGGCTTAGTTAACTGAATAGGATAGATTGGATTTTTTTTTATGTGAAGTTAATTACATGGAATTCATATGCAAATTTTTTAATACTATAAACTACATGTGTTCATCTAAACCTAAACTTCAACACTAAGTCGTCCTCCCACCAAGTGGGATTTGTATACATGATTTATTTTTTTCTATTGTGCACAATCATATAATAATTGCTTTCTAAGCTCAGTTATATTTGATCAATCTTAATAGTTTCTTGCTGCCTTATTTGTTCTTTCTCATCTTTTTTTAACATGGGCATGCCATCTAAATCTTAACATAAAAATAAAATTTACCATCTTTTAGAGGAAGGATAAAATTGAAGATTTGTGGAATCAACAATGAGTGGATATTATCACTAAAATTGAATTTCATAGGTCATCTTCTTACCCCAAAGGGGTTTGCTAGCACTAGGTTCAAAATCAAGGTGAAAATTGACTGCCATGTGCTCTGCCAGGTTTTGTTAAGTCAGCTTGCTCGCAAACATGACAAGACTCATCCCACTCTTGCTAATTGTTGAGCTTTATTCTTGAAGTGCTCTTTAACTTTTCTTCTATTTTAATTCTGGGTTTGTGAACATGCTAGAATTGTCAAGCCCTTGTAGTTCCTAGTTTTGCGTTCCTCCTTTTCCATGTCCTACAAATGGCTCTATTGCATATTATATTTTATTTTCATTTCAACTGGAGGTGTAAGTTACAAGATAAAATGGAGGAGCTCTTTGAGGACATTGGGTGACGTGTTCAAGCTTATTTCTCGCATCATGTTGAGTATCTTGTAGCTTTCTTAATTGGGGAAATTATCCCCCTTATAATTGAGGGTTGCCTGGGCATGACTGAGGAATTTTAATGACAATGGTTTGGAGCCAACACCGTGAAAGGGAAGGTGATGGGAATTGCGTCTACACAACAAAATATTTACTCAAATTAATGTGGAAAAGGGATCCGTCCTACTTCAGATTGCCTATGAGAATGTTAATGAACAATTTAGAGTAGTAAACTAATTGAAGACTTCATCATGCAGACTTTTCTAGTTGCTATTTACTTAACCTCGCTCCTTCTATGATTTATATTGATAATCAATGGAATGTCATTTTGTGCTTGTAACCCCCTTTTTCTTTAATTTTCTTCAAAAAAAAAAAAACCGTGTAGGTGCTTTTTTTTGGCGAAGTCTTACAGCTACGCCGGCAAAAGGGCTGAAGCCTATGCTTTATTTGGTCATGCTCATAACCTTTCTGAGGAGGCTCTAAAGAAGCTCCAAGCCACAGTTGATCCTGATCAGGTAATTGCCAAATATGAAAACGAATTCTTTACGGCCTGCGCGTGTGGTGCACTTGCCCTTTTTTGTTTGGCTGAAAAAAAGACAGCGCCAAACTTTATTCTATGAAAATTAATCATCTTTCTTAAACTGCCACCTTCCTACAGGCCCTAATAAATGACCTCAGGACGCTGTCGGACAGCTGCAGATCAAGCCGCTGCATTGAGCATGCGGTCTGGATAATGGAGGAGGAGAGGATCCCCGAAAAGCTCTCCAAAGGCATCTCTGCCATCTCCCTGACTGGAAGGCAGGAAGAAAAGTATATGCTGGAAATGCTGCATTTGTACCAGTCAGCCGCCGGCGATCCGGGGTCGAAGTCTGCTCCTCGCATTGAACGATTTCCGCCCCCGTTCCAGGCGGCGCCCTGCAATCCCATAGTCCTCGACGTTGCCTACAGTCTAATCGAATTCCCGTCTCTGGAGAGCAGAATGAAGAAAGACAGGAAGGGCATCTTCAGCAGGCTGTGGGGATGATCATCATCTTTCTCAATATGCTCCAGGAATGTGAGGGCCTTGGGAAAAAGCCTTCTTCTGATTCATGTTTTTATTATTCTGCTGTTCTGTTTGGCCTTTTTTCTGTTTTTATTATATATATATATATATATATATATATTGTTAGTGGATCCCTCCTTTATTTATTTATTTATATCAGAAAATGAACTTATTATGTCCAAGGAGGGAAGTTATTGTTTGCTTTCTTTTGAGGAAATGTTCGTAACGCCCAATTCTGCTCTTTGTTTCATCCGGTGATTCAGCATAATTAATGTATTGAAATGTAGTGTTAAATTGATAAATAATTTAGATTTATTAATTAAAATTATGATTATAGTTGTATTAAAGGTATTTTAGTTTTAAGATTTTCAAAGTACGGTTATTTCATTCAACTCCTAAGGCTTATATAAAGTATGACTATATAAAGTGTGATGAGATCTTACTCATTGAAATCTAAATACATAAAATCATTACTCAACTCTTTAGAACAAATTACAACAACATGTACTTAAAAAAAAAAAAAAATACTATTAGAATGCTACAAATTAATGGTGTCGGTGATAGTTGTTTGTGTTGATTGCATGCAAAAAATATTAATGCAATTCTAATCCAACTCAAAATTCTCCTTAATTCCTCTAATTAGCATGAATTAGTAGAGAAAAAAAGCCCTAAAAATGAGAGCAAAAGAAGCCATAAATTATTCCAGTGGTCAAACCTTTACAAGTGGAGTGTATAAATAGAAAACAAATGAAGCCCCTTCCTTGCATTAACATCTCTAGCGCAACAAACAATCACCAAGGTTGGTTGAGTGGTTATTCCCAACAAACACAAAACTGCATTTCCGCACTATGTTCCTTTTTTATTGCGTCCTTTGGCGGCATCATCTTTTAAAATCCGACTTCTCGTAATGAACCTTAACTTCGTCAATGGCTTTCTCAAGAGCTTCGTACTTGACCAGCGAGGTATCGGCGTAAGACCTCAACCGATCGAAGAAGACAACCAGACCCGACTGCAAGCTATCGTAGCTGAACCTCCACGGAACCGCTTCTTCCCTATTTCTCCCGACCTCCTCGTATTTTTCTCCGCCGACCTTGGCTCGCCTGGAGAGCGAGAAGGCGGAGGAAGAGAGCAGGCTAGAGTTGCTGGCTTTCTCGGGCCGGGGAAGAAAGAAAGCGGCGGTCTCGATGAGATCGATCATGGCTTCTTCGACCTGCTTCTCCGGCAACACGTCGATTAGGGCAAGCCAATCCCGGCAGGTCACAAAGATTGGAGGAGCGATGTCGGTTCGAGGGGAGAATTGGGACTGTTTCTTTCTCGACGACTTGTTCTTTGGCGCGGGCTCCATGAGCACGCACTTGAGCAGCCAGCCGTGGATGGCTTTCAGGTACGATTTCTGCGCCGAGATCCATTTCGCGAAGCTCGAGCACAGAGAGCTCATCTCGATCTGGAGGATCAAGGTCGCCTGCCGGAAGGGCTCCGATTGAGCCGCCCCGCCCTCCTTTTTGCTCGATTCCATTATGATTCTGTGCTGCTGTGCGTGGCACTCCAACATCATCCCCCACATTCTCGTCAGGCTGCACAAAAAGCTTTTCCAATTCATTCATTCACCAGAAAAAAAAAGATCCGCGGATCAGCCAGCGCGATGTTAGGAAATTACCCCCCGATCAGCTCCTCCAGCTGCGGCTGCAGCTCTTTATCCCTCAGCTCTTCGATGGATTTCGATATGGAGTTGATCCTGTGAATGGCCACTCGGATTCTCGAGTGCAGGTCTTTGACGGCAGCGCGGGTTTTATCGATTCTGTAGGCGCTTTCTGCTCTCGAATCTTGCAGTCTCAGCTGCCTGCACTTCAAGTCATACTCCCTCCGGATGAAGCCGCTTGCCTGTAGTGATTTTTGAGGTCACCAGGGTTTCATAGAGAAAACAAACAAACACAAATCAGACAATGGTTGTTACCTTGACTTCATCGTATAGCTTTCTCTCCCAAGCATACAATCTATCCAGTGTGGAGGCATGGCTGCCTGAATTCATGCATGCGCTCTCGAAGAAAGGACTGCTCAGGTCCTCTGCTTCAGCTTTTGAAGCTGCTCCTAGAGGAATTCGCGAGGAAGAAGACCTCGATGACATGGATCCATGCCATGTCAAGTATTTCATCTCGCTTGATGCAGGAACTGCTGCTGCTGCAAGAAAAATGGGAATAAATCTCAGTTAATGACCTCAAGTACTTGCACATCAATTTAGATGCTAGATCATCATTCAGCAAGATGAAAATAAGATGTGTTACCCTGTGGAGTGTGAACTCCTTCCTTGCAGCAAGCAAGGCAAGTAGAAAGAAATGTTGATGCCTTCCACTTGTAGGCTGTAAGGAAAAATAATGACATAAAAATTGATACTTGTTTAAAAAATGTGTTCAAACTGTGAACTGATTCATCTCGCTGCAGTATATAACACTCAGCTTAATCCCCCTATACAACATGGTGGTAGACAAAAATCTGACCTTTTTCTTCTGTGAAAAGTGGGCGGAACTGTAAATTGTTGGCTTCTAGCATCCTCTGAACTTCTCCTCCGGAGTCGGATGCCTTGAAAAATAAAATTTCAATTTCTTTTATGCATAATGTGAGGTCCTTCCCACCAGGTTTACCTTCAGAACCATGCTCCGCCTTTCCATTCATTGGAAGCACAATAGCTGTAGTAGAGGACTTGAGAAGTTTAACCTCAGGAGTTTCATCAACAGTATTATCCCCATTTTCCTTGTCATTTTCAGAAGGCATGCTGCCTACCGATGGGGTAGCATGAGATGCATTTGCTGAAGGATCACCTCTCCCATCATTGCGGTTTCTATAAATTTGAACCAAATCCTCAGATATCTGGTCAAAATCATCATCTCCAGAACCCATGGAATCATCATCCCTATCAAGCAACGAAGCCGCCTTGCCTCCATCCTCTAGTTCTGGAATGCCTTCCTCTTCCCTGAGACGTCTGATATCATCTGCGTTATCATCAAGCCCACGGCCAAGCGCCTTCCCTTCGTCAATGGAAAACTGGCTGTCCAGTATATTCGCAAGGCCGAAATAGTCCCACGGCAAAGTGCTGGACGGCGAAGGGGCATCATACAATGAGCTATCCTCTGAATGCTGCCTCAAAATCGCCCTTACAGGAGTAAAAGGCCTCTCCTTGAATGTTGCCGAAGCAGCCTTCCCAGATTTCATGTGATGGGCATGGAAAGAAACTTCATCTGAATGTGATTCTGGGCCACTCTTTGAAGGGGATAATAGAGTCTGCACACTTGCTTCCAATACAGCAGGTGGTCTTTCCTCAATCGTAATAGAAGGAATCCTGGAAGCTGCCATATGGTTCACTTGAAACCTTCCCGAGAGGGAAGGAGAAAAATTGCTAGCATCCGCATGCTGCTGAGAAGGAGATGGAACTCTGGCAGATGAATCAGGAGGAGGGGCTGAAGCGTCGGCTTCAGGATCCACAAATTTCCTAAGCGCAGTTCCAGTATTTCTGAGAGATTGAACATAAGCAACATGCGCAGCAGCTAGCACACACCTCCCATCCAGCGCTTGCTTCACTAACCGCTTCCTTTCCCGGCATAGCGCTAGCGCTTTGTCGTCCTCAATCTTTGAGTTCGAAGCACCCATTCCTCAATTGATTACCAACTTTTCCCCAAATCTAACTATCAAAATACGCTTCAGATCTCCCCAAAAACGCTTCAGAAAACGAAACGATTCTTGAAAATAGGAAGAACTAACAAATCGAAAGCAACGAAGCGACGCTCCGCTACGATATCCCGCCGAAACCTAATGCCCTGAAAATTGAATTCGCAGCAATCGAAGCGTTGAACTGCGGAGCAGAAAAGTGATTCGCGGAAAAGTAAAACAAGGCACGGACCCTAAACTCGGAATTCCGGTAACAAATTCCCTAAATTAGAGAGAAAAAAAAAGGCAGAGATCAAATTACCCGAAGGCGCGGAGCGGATTGATGGATGACTGCTACAGATTTAAAGTGACTGAATTGCTCCGGTCTCCCTCATTCTCTCTTCTACCCTGCCTGCTTGGAATCCAAGCAGAGAGAGATAGAGCGAACGGAGGTGGTGCACAGAAAATTATTATTGGGTATATTCCGTGACTTTATTCATCCTTTATAGCCCCCTAATAAAAATTTAATTTTTATACAGTGGAACCGTGCTCAATAAATCCCACAAAATTTATTTTATTTACGCGAATAAACTAACCTAACAAATATCACACTCGAACATCTCCTGCAAATTATTGATGATTAGAATTTAAGATTTAAAATATTTATTTTTATGAATCTCACAATAAAAAATGTATTTAATAATATTTTTTTATTTCACGCAACTCTTTAAAATCTAATCATCTATATTTTTTGAGAAATATATAAGAGCAATACTCCAAAAATCATATGATTCTTTTGTTTTGTTTTTGCAGTTGTGAGATATATGTGTGCTCTCGTAGAGCTCTAAAGACTCGTTATGACACACATCGAACATGAGAGCCATACATCCTCAAACATCCAGATGTCCAACCCTAAATTAGGTATGAGGATAAGGCATTCGAGAACCCAAAAAGCTTAGGATCTCTGTAAGAACATTATGATCCATCGATTAGAGTAGGAGGAAGATGAAGGAGCCCTAGGTTTTAGAGAAACTTGTGATTGATGGAAGGCAAGCAAAATTGAGATGTGGCCAACTCCGCGTTGCTTATATGAGCCATACAACATCTATTACAATCACAGAGCAATGTCCAGTGAGAGGGCATATGGCATCCATCATCTTCATATGGCATAGCTCACCTCCTTATTTATGCTTCAATCACTATTAAGGAATCATGTAATTATAAGTTTGTCTGATACCTTGTTTGCAAATATCATTTCAATACAAATTTTAAATCTAATATTTATATTATTTTAATATAAATAAATAATATTTATATTATTTTAATATAAATAAATAAGCATTTATAAATTGATATCAAAATCCTAAATGAATATTTTTGGGTACCACGTCAGCAGATCTAAATAATATATTTCGAATAAAAATGATATTCTTACACAAGAATATACATCAAAAAATATTCAGAATTAATAGAAATTGTTTATACAAAAAAAAAAAAATATATTCAATCAATAATCTATTTAAACATTAAATTATCTATATATTAACAATACTCTTGAAATTTTTTTGAATGCACTAAAAAAAAATTAATATTATAGCCCCGAAAATAAATATATATTTTCTTTTAATGCAAAGAGGACGATGCGAATTTTGGATTTAAGCTCTAATCGATAAGGCAAAGTATTGGCGGGCCATCATTAAGAATCTCGGGTGACAAAGCCGCACATGCATGGGCAGTATAACCCATGGGTAAAATTACAAACAAAGCCTCTTCTCTGTAATTCCTTTTTCTTTCAGTAATTAAATATTTTAATGCACTATAATAGTAGTTTGCCATTCTATGCTAAGAGACTTAGGACTTTTTTTCTTTGCTCATAACATGAGGTGCACTACTCGTCGATGCGCAAGCCAGAAGAAGAACTGATAACTGAGAGATTCAAGGTTCAAAGATTGAATCGGAGTCGAATCGGAAGTTGAACTATGATGACTAATAAATAATATTATAATTAAATTATATATATCTATATATTAAAAATGAATTATTTAAAGACATTTTAGTATATATAATATATAAGAACTAAAGAAAAAATTATAAATTTAGTTTTTTATTTTTTATAAAATTAAATTTTCAAAGTTCTAATACAATTTGAATTGAAAAAATACATGCAATAAATATTCAATAAGAAAATAATACTTAAAATCTCTGTTAATTTACAGTTTAATATAAATATAATCATAAAAATATTTATAAGAGAAATTACAGTTTAATATGATATTGATTACTTCTAAATATCAATCAGGTAGAATCTCTGGGAGATATTTTTATGCATTCGCTCCTTCGAACACTAAGTAACAAGAGAGTAAAAATAATTAAATAAGAAAAATTTTATCTTAAGCAACCTTAAATAAATTTGTAACAAACCAAAATAAAAAAAAAACTATTTCATAAATTAAAAAAATAGCAATAGTAAAACAAAAAATTATAATTATAATACTTTAGACTCATGCATTTAGGAATCCTTTATGTAGTAGTATCCAATAACAAGTATATGTTAATCAGCTAAGACCAAAAGAAAAATATTCCAAATCAAAAAATGTGACTATTGAAAAATTAATAATAAAATAATATCAAGATTGAAAGAAAACACTCTTTAGCAAAGAAGCTCATTCATTTATAAAAATCATATTTCACTTGTTTAATTTCATTTAACAACATAGCTGCAACACTCCACAAAAAAATAGAATAACACTCAACATAATCGGCAATAGCAGTTGCAGCACACAACACCTAGCACCCCACAGAAAAACACAACACCTAACATAATCGGCAATTGCTCTTCATAAGCAAATAAATAGCATGTCACCATTCCAAATAGAAAAACTTGTTTCAACTACATATTTAATATAGATTATCAATGTTCGTTTCAAAATTCAAATCATAATTAGTAAAAATAATCGACCCAAATGCGACAACGTCATCTTTTTCCACCGTTTGATCAATTTTGATGGCATCTTCAACTAAAAATTTTAAATTCAAATCATTTTGTCAAATTTTTACAAATATAATGCAATTAAGAAAATGAAACATAAATTCTTAGACCCTTACTAATATGTTTCATAACTACGCATATTTTGAGTAGAAATAATATGGATAACATCATATTTATATATTTCATTTTCCAAATCTCCCAAACTAAGTTTTGTGCTCAATTCTTCATCCACAACCCAAAAATTGAAAGACTTAATACATGTGTAATCTAACTTCATTTTTTTGGAACATAACTTACAAATAAATGTCTAGAAAATATTTAAAACATAATATAAAGAATCATAATTATATTTTGTAACAACCATGTTTTGTACAAATCGTATATATTTCTTAAATTCATGTTGTACTGAATATAAACAAGATCATCTAGTATTTGATGCTTCAAATAATTCATTCACTTTGTATGAATTTGTTCAAAAATATTCCAATTTCTTTTGCATCCACAAGATGAAATTCTAGGAATACTAATAACTAACTTCTATAAATTTGGAGCACTTGATCCAAACATTTACCATCATTCATCTATAATATAACATTAATAGTTCAGTTTCATATGAAACTTGAAAATGTAAAACAAATTTAAAATAACATACTTGACTGCATTTCCTTGACTAATGAGATTGTTATTGACTTACTAAAACATCATAAATTATCAATATATGATCTTACTCCATTCATTGCATCCTTCTGCTTGGTACATATATCCTTATTTTTTATTAACTATACTAAGTCAAGCATGACTTCAGGTGAACAATATTTTCATAGAAGATATATTTCTTAGAATTAAATTCAAGAATGATAAGCCACGTGAACAATATTTTCTGGCCCAACTCATTCAACAACCTTAGAAAACAAATCACATAATATATTTGCATCTTTTGTTACATCATATGCATCGATGGATTTCAAGAATGATAAGCCACGTAGATAATATACAAGAAAATTGATCAATATTTTATTTCTATTATCGATCTACCTATCTGTCATTAATGTGTAATATGCTTCATTCCAATAACATTTAAGAGTTTTAACTAGTACTATGCACTCCTGTATTAGCCCAAACTTTAGGTCGTTACAACTCCTCTGTAATAATCCAGGTTGTTACCTAGGTCAATTAAGACTCATCCAAGTCCTAATTGTAATACCAGTATACTAACTAAGTTATTAGGAAATCACTACTAAGACCTAATCCAAATCAAAAATCAAATAGATCAAATTCTGATTTTGAGAATTTTTAGAAATCCTAAAAATTGATCTATTTAATTTGATCTCAAATCAAAAATCTGACTTCATTATTACGCTCATCACCCAAAAATTAGCTATGGGTGATGTTTTGGATGCATTTGGAAGTCGTTGGATTTTCGGCGAATATTTAAATATTATTTAGATATCCTGAAAAATCAAATAATTAAATACTCATCGAAACCAAAATTTGACTTTGCCATTGCGTTCCTCACCCCTCAAATAGTTAGAGGTAATTTATTTGAAATTTTTTGGATGCATTTAATAATTTAATTTTAATTAATGAAATAAGTAAAAATAAATTAAATAATATTATTTAATTAAATGAATCTAACGACGTTGTCCACTTAAAGGTAATGTCATCTCCTTGTTTTCTTTCCGCGCCGTTTGTTTGGACGGATCTTCCTTTGCCGTTTGATCGCTCGATGAGACGGCTGAGGTTCTTTGTCCTCGCGAAGCTCACATGCGGCGGAACCTTCGACGCGCGTCGCCCTAAGCTCCTCGCCAGGCGTCAATCAACGCTCTATAACCCAGTTAAGGCCCCATTTAAGCTTCTCAGCCCCTCCATTGCCTCATTTTTAAGAAAATATAGATCCAGTGGAGCCGTTCGAGCCTCGAGTAGTTTCTCTTCCTCTAAACCGTTCATCTTTGAGGTATATATATATCCTAATCGTTGCATCTGATTTTTTTTTTCCTTTCAAAAATGTGTTGGGCAAGATTGATTGACTTTTGATTGGGTTCGATCGTGCTCGATCGAACCCGATAGTGTCAATCGGGTAGCGTTGGCTTGTGATTCGGCTAACCCTAACTGTCGTGTGTTTTGCTGAATCGAGGAAGGTGAAGGGAGTCGAGTCGGGTAGCTGCGGGCCGGACCTGACCCGCTTCGGTGTGTGGGCCCATGCTTGTGCTGTGTTAAAGATGTGGGTCCGCATTGGACTCCTTGATGCTGAATCTCTACCGCGTGTCCTTGCTGGGACCCGCAACAGTTGCGCGTATCGGCTGGTGGTGTAACACCTTGTTATTTGATTAAAAAAAAAATTTAACAATGATGTTACGGTAGTATTTAATATTGAGTTAGGTGATTCTAACTCAACATTAGATACTACCTTATATTATATGGTTCTATGAGTGGATGAAAATTTAATTATTCAAACTCAAATATTCATTATTCATAATATGAAATTACAAACAACATGAAAGAATAATTTACACATATCGCAATA
This sequence comes from Gastrodia elata, assembly GCA_016760335.1. Lineage (NCBI taxonomy): Eukaryota > Viridiplantae > Streptophyta > Magnoliopsida > Asparagales > Orchidaceae > Gastrodia > Gastrodia elata. The sequence goes on along the minus strand of CM028670.1, from coordinate 13,500,690 downwards.
TATTTAAGTTACAAGTTATTAAAAATAAAATTGATTCTCATATAAAGAAATAAAAAGTAAACTAGCTTCTCCCAGTTATTGCTCAGGTTCTTCTTTAACTGTGGGTCCTGATCCACGCTTCTGATCTACCGTATTTTGGTTTTTAAATACGATAGAGCACAGCAAAAAAAAAAAAAAATAACGGTTAGACTTCATAAGTCTAAGTACATTTTAAAAGTAGGTTAAACATAAGGTAGTAAAGTAATTAATTTCAATCTAAGGACTGAATATATATATATATATATATATATATATTTATAGTCTTAAAATTTAAATATTCATAATCAATAAGATTGTAAGAAAAATTTAAATTTATAATTTATTTATCTTGTTATTTTGTTCTGTATGCGCAAAATAAGTGAAGAGTTAAGTATGTCTACTCAACTTATAGTGGGGTCAACTGTAAATACATACATTCCCTCTCAAATGAATTATGTGGTCTCCGGATACACCAATAGCCTGCCCAAGCTTAATGACACATGTACTAAAATCGATCATATAAACCCCTCTAAAATATTTATTTAAAATATTTATTATATGCACCAAATCTTAATGTATGATTCAAAATTTGAATTCAATGCGTTGCAGCACACGAAATTATATTAAAATATTGTAAATCATGTGATATCCATTATTTTTTATTTTTAATTATATATCCTAATGATTTGGGCCTAATAAAGTCTCAAATTAACTTTAGAAAATATATATTCTCAAGTTTAATATGTTTAAAAGTAGAGATTCGAATGATTTATAATCTATAAATTATTCATTTAGTAATTTATTAGGAAGCTCAAGGTAAATATCTTATAAAAATATTATTATTCATTTTATAAGATTTGATTTATGTAGCAAATAACAGACGCTATTTATTTATTATTTATTTTCCTAATAAAGAAATAAATCATCCAAAATTACGATGATCGTCTTCTCTTCCATCTCTAAAAATATAATTCATAATTTATAAAAACTAGAGTCAGTTGCATAACTTTGTCTAAGAAATTTAAAAATTATGCCTTCCTTACTCTATTTCTAAATATATTTCATTTTATTAATAATTATGCAAATAGTAAAAAATTTTATATTTTGAATAATTAATGACAGAATTTCTAGAGTATCCTTGATAAAGCATGTGATTCGACCTCTTTATTTAGATAATAACTTAATGAAAATTATCTTTCCTTCTAACCCATGAAAGCAGCCACAAATATTTTATTATTCCTCTTTAACTCTGCAAAATCTTCCATGAGTATTCATGAATTTAACCAAAAGCTTGATATACAATGAAAATTTTATGGAGAAACTTAATAGAAACTATAATTTTTTTCTTTTTCTCATGATTTATACTATATACAAAACTAGTCCCATATATTTATTATAATAGTAACATTATCACTTCCTTGCTATTTTAAATAAAAATTGGTGAGTATCAACTGCCTAAGAAAATTAAGAGCAAATAAGGCATACTTTATTTTCTTCCTTCTTAATCTTAAATAAAATTATAACAGCCCCAATAATTGGATAGAAGATTAATCCAAAGATTGGGATGTTATCTTAGCACCCAACACTTAATTAGAAGAAAACAAATCAAGTGTAGATGCTAAGTGGCCAAGTTACTTTATGAGTAATTGTTAAGTTAAAATAAAGTTTATAAATGAATGTAAAGGAAGATACATATGAATGCAATATTGCGAGCATTTACAATACAAGTAATTAGATTAACCCACTCATTCATCCCAAGTAATTTTAAATATATAAAATAAAATACAGATTAATAGTGTATGCAAAAGTAACTTAAGTAAACTCAAGCAGTTATAAGTTAATTGTTACAAACCTTTTTAAAAGTAAGAGGAAGCAGAATTCTTTATAAGCCCTTCAAGTACTTGGACCTGCATCACCTGAATCAAATGACTCTTGATCATCATATTTTGATATTTAAATATGATAGGGCAAAGTCAAAGAAAAGAAAAAGTGTAGTTAGACTAAACAGTCTAAGCATATTTTAAGATTGGCTAAGTGTTTAAATTATTAATATATCACAAATATAATTTACAATTCAAAGTAAGCAGCGGAGCTTTAAAAGCTGTAAAGTATGGAAAAATGAATTAAGCATAATTATAAAGAAAATAGTATAAAATAAGTTGAGTAAAAATACTCACTTTTATATAAGTCCTAGCCTGTATTAAAAATTGGTAAGGGAAAGCATCCTAAAGATTAGAAACTACTATGTGCATTTAAGTAAATGAAATGAAAGCAATATATGTTTAATAAAATTTATGCTAAGTAAGCAAATAAAATACAGTGAAGCATTAAATGAAATTAAGCAACATACACTGTATTCAAATTGAACTGAAGTAAGCAATACACAATATTGGAGATAAAGAGTGTAAAGCATAGGAAATAAATATGTATCTTAAATTCTTGATCTAAGATAAACATAGCCTAGGACTATGCATAACTTAACAGTTATAAGGAGATCTTACAATCAATAAGATTGTAAAAGAACTCTTATATCTTTAGTTAAAGTTATATTTAGAAATTACCTCATTCTGCAGGAGTACACAACCGAATGGGGCGAGGAGTTAAGCACATCTGCCTAACTAGATATAATGGGGAGGTCGAACATTCACATTTACCCTCTCTAAAATATGAAGTCCTATTATAAGCACTTTCTTTATTACTCAAATTTGTCATAAAGCATTCCCCTCTAAAGTTTTATGAAAATCTTTATTTATGCACAACGATCTTGAATGAATGTTCAAAAAAAGAGGCTCAAAGCTAGGCAAGCATTTAATAAATTTCAATAATTTTAAAGTATGTGATATCCTTTTATTATCTAAATTTTAATAATCTACTTAATGATTGGAGCTAATTTAGTTCCATATTGACTTATAAATATTGATTTTTAAGTCAATTTTAATAAAAGTAGAATGCATATAAGTTTGGAAAATAATATTTTTTATGTAATTGAAGTTAAGAAAAGAGATAGATTATATCATACTTGAAATAATTCAACTTATGATTATAAGGAATTAGAAATCTAAAAGCTTATCTAAAGCTTAAAAAGAAGTTATTACTCTAAATCAAATTGATTGAGAGCTAATGTTCTAAAATGAACAATTGAAATAAATACTTATAATCCTAGATATGAAACTCTAGATATTTTATAAGTATTTGTTATGTGAAAATATCTAATATTTCCTTAAAAAATTTATAAGTCTAAAATTCTTAGAAATTTCGGCAGAGTCTCATTTATATTTGTTTAAATAAACAATTTACAAAATCAATATATAAGTTAATCCATTGACTATTTCCAGTTTTAAAATAGAGTTCAATTCAATTCATAGGATTGCTCATTTCTAATTCAATAATAGAGTTCAATCCATTTTATAGGATTACTCATTTCCAATTCTAATATAGAGTTCAATCCATTTTATAGGATTGCTCATTTCCAATTCTAATATAGAGTTTAATCCATTTTATAGGATTACTCATTTCTAATTCTAATAATTTCAAGTTATAAAATTAATCAAAGCAGATTACTAACATATAATTCACACATCCTATATCAAATATCTATAAAATTAATAAAAGATGCAGAAATTAATTTAATAATTTATAGGGGCAGCATCATTTGGCTTATTATGCTATAAGGTAATAGCATTTAATTCAGCATTTCATTTAGTATTAATTTATAGCTCAATCTGTAAAGAACAACAGTATTGAAGTTAGTATTTATGATATAAAAAAAGCAATAATCATTTAAATTAATGAAGATATGACAGTATTTGTTCTCATAAAACCCATTGATCTTACATTAGAATGAAAGGAAGCATATGATATTATTTGAGATATGACAACCTTTATTCTCATATATAAATAATTCTAAAAAAGAGATAACAGTATTTGATTTACCTTAAATGAATAATAATATTTATTCACATGGATATGATTAATAGCATTTGATCATTTTTTTTATTATTCCTTCGAATAGAAGGCAGCATTTGAATTTCACAAAATAAATGGTAGTCCTTATCCTTACTTACATTAATTAACATTAATGGATCCATATGACATACATAAAATATAAGGATGTAAACTTAACACATATTTATGTAGTTTAACTAAGTGCATTTGATTCATATTGAAATAAATAACAACACTTTTTATTTCTCCAAAATACATAGGAGCAATTGACTTTATTTGAGATATAACAACATGTGATTCTATAAAAGAATAACAACAATGATGTTCATATAATCTATTGGCAACTTTTGTATATCACAATTAGATGACAGCAAAATGATCTATAAAAGAATGACAATATTGATGCCCATATAATCAGTTAATAGCATTTGATAATGCAGATTATCTAGTATCATTTGCTTCACATAAATGAATGGACAACACTTGATCTTTCGTGGTAACTTTTAGATCCCATAAAATACATTGCAACGTTTGTATTTATTGAAATAAATGGTAGTATTTAGATCTAAAATACATAGCGGCATTTAATTTTATCATATACAAAGATGGCAGTAATAAAACAGTATTTGGATTCTTTTGAAATAATACTATAAATAGCAACATGTGATTCTAATAAAGAAATGATTGCATTTATTCTTATATTCTAGTAATCTCAAATTCATCTCACAATAACATGTGATTCATACTTAAATAAATGACAACAACTATCCTTACCTTACAAGAAATATAAAAGCATTTAATTCACCTTAAACAAATAATAGCATTTGATCACATATAGAAGATGAAAATAATTGATTCTAACAAAAGAAATGATAATATTTATTCCCATATAATCCATGGGCAGCATTTGGATCTTATAATATAATTGACAACATGTTATTTTAATGAAAGAAATGATAACATCCATCCTTATAAAAAGAAAATGGCAACATTTGATCTATCTTAAATGGATAACAACAATTTAATCTTAAATGATACACGGCAATATGTGAATCTCATAAACTAGATGGCATCATAGAATCTTATAGGATACATAGCAGCAATTGATCATATTAAATGAATGAACAGCAATGGATCTTATTAAATGAATGGACAGCAATTGATCTCTCATAGCAACTTCCATATCCCATAAGATACATTACAGCATTCATACTTATTGAAATAAATAACAACATTAAATTTTATAAACTAATGGCATCATATTCATTCAATATTATTAACTGTTGAAATGTTAACTCAGCATTATAAAGTACAGTAATATAAATTCAATGATGTAAGATATTACAATATTTATCTCATATAATTAATGGCAACATTTAATTATTTGATTTCATATACAAAATGACAGCATATAACCTTACACATGATAAGTGATGGCATTTGATCTTATAATTGAAAAGACGGCATTTGATTATAATGAAATAAGTGACAGCATTTAATCTTTTGTGATACGTGGCAGCATTTTATCATATCACTACAAAGGATAGGTAAATTAAATTACATCCCATTATGAAGTATATGATATTTAAAGAAACATGTAAATCGCATGACTAACATGATTCATTTATTATTATGACTAATCTTGAACTCATAAATTCATTTATAAGGTAATAATAATTTTGAACTAAAATGAGAGATGGTGGATAATATGAATCCTAAACTTCAGTATTTAATAGAAAATTACAATTGATACTACTTTTAAAGACTTGGCAAAATAATCATTGAAAATCATTAATTATTGGAGTATTCGTTTGATCATTATGTAAGACACAAATAAAGAAAGTATATTATTCTTCAATCTAAGTTTGAACATAATCATAGATAACTTTAATTTTAAGTAAGACATACATCAAACTATTTTGAAATATTATTGAATGGATTTATTTCAATTCAATTCTAATCTCATACTAAATATTTCCATTCAATAATTGTGAGTACAATTTATTTATAAAATGCAACTACTCCACACTTAATTCATTATTATTAGAAGATAATAAGCATAACATGTAAGGAACAATAACATTTAACTCTGCATTTTAAGCCTAATAGTATTAAAAATTTAACAGATTTAATTCTAAAGTAAGATAAAAAAATTTGAATTCGAATATCAAATTTGCACATCATAGGTTGTTTGATTTAACTTAATAGAAAGTAAACAAAATAAGGTTCAGATATCGAACATATAGAGAGAAAATAAAAATAAAGTTTACGTCTTCTTTTTACATTAATCATAATCCAAGGTTTATATTCAAAGCAATTTGTCTGAACTCACGTAGAGCTTTACAGATTCAATCGACTTTGTGAATGTTAAGATCTCAGAATATGTATTATTTCACATAACAAAATCAAAATATCTGGATCAAATGCAATAATGAATATAGTTAGAAAATCCCAAGAAAATTCTTGCTGAATGGAAGGAACATTTAATGGGAAGATTAAATCAATGAGAGTATCTTTAGGTTTGCGAAGTCTACAGCTTTTCCTTAAATTTCAGTCAGCCAAACTAGGGTTTGAAGGAGGTCTCGTTCCTTTGTCTTGAGTCGCCTATGACTTCCTCTTATCCTCGCAGGAAACCATCTCCCCTCCCCTTGTATGAGAAGATAAGGGCGAGAGAGGGGGGCAGCTATCGTGTGAGAGAGGCTCGAGCCACGCATCGCCTTCGTGCGAATGGGAGGAGGTGGTCTCGAGGAGGATAGGAACAGGGGAGGTCGCGTGCGAATAGATTAGGGCAGCCGATTGATAAGGGAATATATATATATATATATATATATATATATATATATTAATTATTTTAAAAAATTTCATTTAATTAAAATTTCTAGAAAATTTTGAAAATTTGCTTTTTAGCTAAATTGAGTGTAACGGACTCAAAATTGAAGTCGAAATTTTAATTGGAAGTCATCTTAATTATTTCAATTATCAAATTATGAAAATATAAGAAAATATTCAAAAAAAAAATTGACGACTCCTAAACGCTTCCAAAATACCACCCTTAGCTAATTTGGGTGTGGTGAGTCCAATAGTGGACTCCATTTTTGATTCTGAAGTCTAAATGAATTAGGTATTTTCAGAATTATCAGTAAACCAGGAAATATTAGAAATTGTCAAACGATCTTTAAATCGCACGAAATTTGAGGTGGAGACTTTTAACTTTATTATAAGAGTAATGAAAGAGATTTAGAGTCAATTAGATCACTAATTGATGGGTAACAATATCTGGATTGTTACAAAAACCTTTCCTAAGAAGTAGAGAGAGAGAGAGAGTTAATTACTAAAATAAAATTTGGGCAAGAATTCATTGAATGTAGCAGAATTATTTTGGCAATTTCACCTTATCTCCTACTTCTTTCTCATATCAAGCAGGTTCAAGATGTGAGCAAAGATGTTAAAGGGCCATCACTGTGACTTTCATCAAATACTAAGCAGGTGCAAGATATAAGCAAGGATGACAGGCGTTAGGTGTTGTAGCATCGGTGTTAAATTAAAAATTCCATAATTTACATAACATTAAATAACTTAAATTGAAAAGAAAGCTGAATATTTCATCCAAAGTTCAGTTGTCCCAATGAATGAACCCTCACCGAGTATGATTATAGATTGATTAAATATATTTTCTCCAGCACACACAAATGAAATGAATAAAATTACATAGAAATGAAATTATAATAATAAAAATAAATATGTATGCATGTAATAAGAAGGTAACAAAGATAAGAATACATTACTTTTAACTATCAAAACAATAATTAGATTAAGCTTAAAATAGAAAAAAAATGATAATTCATTTCCAGTTAGCAATTAAAATTAAACTTGTAATTGAACTCATTAATGGTGAGCCACTAGAGAAGAGGTCGATTATAAACTCTTTAAACTTATTCTCAGAGGAATAAAGCAGATTTTTGCTCCCTCTTAAATATAATTTGGTCGTCATTGAGATGACAATTTTATGAGGTATGTACTACACGCATCATTTGGTATATTTCATTTACAAAACACCTAAATATAGAAGTAACTGTAAATAAAAATATCTTTGGTTGTCTTACTTTTTTACACATCTTTACAAATTGAGTTAATATGCTCATCTTTCAATTTAATAAAAATTCAAAATACTACAATATAGCATTGATATACTAAATCGTATTGCATTAAAATTTTTCCATACTTATATAAAGAAATTAGATTTAAATTCATGGGATATTACATTTCTATATATAGCAAGTAAGAAATAAAAAGTATTTGTGTATGCAATTGCTACTTAACTTTCACCCCTCAAAAAGAAGAGAAAAAAAAATTGAAGATCTTTCCACCATACTTTGATAAAAACATATGTTCATGATTATCTTTAGCCCCTCAAAAGAAATATATATATATATATATATATATATATATATATATATATATATACTCTCACAATAATTTTAATAAAGCTTAAGGTTAGAATTATTATGCGTACAAGTGTGGTTGACGCGCCCTACCTACACGATTAATGGGAAGCATTTCTTTCATATGCAGATATTATTTATATACTAAATCATGTTTCTTATATTTTTCTTTGAGCAACAACATATAGTATTAATATATAGGAGAATGTGTTATGCAGAGCATTGTAATGTATTTAGATATTTACAACATATAGAGAAATCAGATGATATGACATTTGAATACAATTTGGGACTACATATAAAAGTATTCAAGATAACAAGCAGCTAAAAAGAATGCAATATATGATAATGGATAGAAGTGATAATAATCTTATTTATAGCCAAACTGAGCTAGGCTTAATACAAGATTAACTTAAATTAAACCACGATAGTACAAAATAAGCATTTCATTCAATGATATAGTATAAAATTGTAAAGAACTGACATGGAATTGGAGCAGCACCTTAGTAAGCATCAACAACCATCTTCATTTATATTGTATAAAAATATATTTTATATATATATATATGCAGATTTCTAAAAGAAGAGAATAAAACTGTGCTTACTCAAAAATACCTTATTTGAAATCTATGATACTTGCAGCATTAATATAAACCTCATTAATATGTATAGAAATTGCAGCATCAACTTCAACTGTGTCAAACATTAGTAAAGTTTGAATCAATGTTTATTTCAACTTATATATATTATATCCCTTTCATCATTATTAACAATGGAAAATAAAAATTACAATTTTTTAAAAGAACCATCAGTGTTTTTATTTCACATTAATGTTTTTAATAAGGTATAGGCTGACCGTAGAGGATTTAACAAGGAGTTGACTGTTCAAGTTAACAATGGTCTTACATTATGAAACAGTTAGTCATTGAGTACACATATATATTCCATAACATATGCATAGATTTAGTAGAATTAAATAAATGATTTGCTTGTAATTAAGTGTTATTAAGAGAGCACTAAGTGAGCTTATCTTTGCTTGTGAAGCATGTGAGTGCTTTGTGAATTGCATCAAAAGTTTATCTTTGTGAAGAGCCATCGATACACTCAAATGCACAAAACCAAGTGGATTACAATGTTTGACAATACTGAACCTAATTTACTGAATAATTGATAACAAAGTTTATAATCTAATCCACAACAAAATGATGTCATTTTCTCAATAAAGATATTGTATTGGTAAATTATGCGCAGGAGTGTGTCGTGGAGATTAGAGCCTTGTTGCCAACTTAGAAGTTGGTAATTCAAATCCCAAGCAAGCTATGCAAAATCCTAAAGAAATTTTATAAGCAAAATAATTTTTTTTGTGATTTACGTACTAGTTCATTAAAGACCACTTCACCTTGTGATTTACGTACTAGAGCAATTAAAGGATATTGTGATTTGATTTGGTCATTAAATTTAGAAAACATTAGTTGTACAAAAACAACTTAATCCTAGAAACAAATTAAAACTCAAAGTTGTCTAACAATTTTCCCATAGTCTAATCTCATAATGTACAGACCAATGCAAGTCTTCCTTGATAGCCAAGTATTACAATAACAAACATGCTGAAAATATTATTTGCATTTCTTATCTATAAATGTAAGTATTAGAAGCAGCACCATAATTTCTATTACTTACTACTATCAATCGATTCATAAACTAAGAAAATTATTAGGGCAATAAGAATATTAGTTTAACTAACCATACTTTGCATTTTAACGCCAAAGCTCATCTTATAACAAGACTTTAAAATGTACAATTTACAAAAAAAAAAAAAACTATTCCATGATATTCAAAATTGAAAACATATAGTTATAATATTTAAAATCTATTCCTATCCTTTTAAAGTTAGAGATTTGAAATAAATAACAAATCAAAAGTAAAATGCAAAAAGAAATATCTTAATCAAGTTGGAGATTACTAAAATGAACATATTTACTTCTAGTAAAGAGAATAAGCAATAACACATCCTTTCTTTATTTAACATTTTAAAATCCTAGCTTAACATTGATCATTTGTAAGCTATACTGAGGAGTATAATCAAATGGAGTACCTGTTGGGTGTTGAGAGATCGTTGCTAGGGTTCTTGAGTTTTCAAGAGTATTTTCCAAATCCCTTAATGGCCTCGGAATCCCCCTTTTTAAAGACATGAGAGGCATGGTCGAGGATGACGATCCGATCGCCACTAAGCTTCCAATTGGCATATAGTTGCGACGTGAGCCACGCGTCATCAACTCTCGTCTCGATCGAGCGACGCCATTCCCGTGATCCATGCGCCGCTCGAGAGATAAGGATGGGGGGGGCTCGGTCATGCGTAGAGAATTAGGGTAGAGGATAATATGAGATAATGAAATATATATATATATATATATATATATATATATATATATATTTGATAAATTAAAAAAATTTATTTAATTAGAATTATGTGATTCTATATTTCTAAGAAAAGTTTTGAAAAATTATTTTTTAACTAAATTGAGGGTGACGGACTCAAAAATGCAGTCGAAATTTTAATTAGAAGTCATTTTAATTATTTTAATTTTTAAGATATCAAAATACAATAAAATATTCATGAAATTTTTACGATTTCTAAAACTCACCAAAATTTCACCTCAAGCCAACTGAGAGGTGAGAAACGCATTGGCGAAGTCCAATTTTTAATTTAAGGTCAAAATAATTTTCTCAAATTCTTAATTTAAATAATTATCTAAAATTAGGATTTTATTTATTTGATTTCCAAAATGAACCAAAACTTCTAAACTCACTTTTAATAACTAATTAAAGCATGATAGAAGAGATTTAAAATTAATTGAACTATTAAATGGTGATTAACAACCTTGGGGGTCCGGCCGTCTGGCATCGTCAGCTGAGGTGGATCCTGCACCGTGCTGACGTGGTGCATCGTATCCGAGGGAGGCGGGGCCCGCACATCGTTCAAAAACATTTATATATATATTTGAATAAACGATTTAATTATATGAAACTAATTAAATTAATTAAATCTAAATTTTTAAATACTCATAAATATAAATCTAATGATCCAATCATAGTAAAATTATATGTCATTTTGCTCAGTAAAAATAGAGGATTAATATGACACTATCCAAATTATAGTAGGATTAGTATTTTAACTAGTGACATTTTATGACTCTTAAATAATTACCAAATTGTCCATAAACTTTAAACCTCCATAACTTTGCACCTATTAATCCAAATATAGCCAATATGGGTCTCATTTTAATTAGAAACTCTCAAGATTATCCTAACAGCGTTAATTTCTTTGTTTAGAGTGTAATTTGACTAATCACTTTAGGACCCCTTACTACTTATATCCTTAAATATTAGAACTTCAATTGATCTTAACTTTATCAATTGAGCTCTAAATTAAGTCTTTCAATATATCATTTTGATCAAGAAGATATAATAAATAGTAAACTGCAAAAACATTTAGGATTTGATGGTTAGATATCTTAATCACTCTAAAACTTGATTAATAAAGATTAACAAATATAATAATCTAATTTGAGTGATTTCAGTTTCTATTAATTTATAGAGTATAATGAAATCTAGTAGTGTAGTTGGTTTAGTGATTATATGATTAATTTCACTAATCATTTGCTAATCACTTTAAAATTTAATTAGGTCATAACTTAACTAAATGAAGTCCAAATTGGGTCTACTCTCAATTAAAGTACTTAATGGGTTATAAGAAAGCTATAGCCACTGACTTTACTTTAGACTTTAATTAGAAATATTAAATTTTTGACCCCTCTAAAGAAACCTTAAATTATATTTTAAAATTCTAATCTTGTTTTTGTTATAATTTAGCTAATACATATTAGAATTCATAAATTTAAAGTTTTATAGAACCCTTAGATAGTAAACATTAATAAACTAGCAAAAAATTTAGATTTTATTAGGACAAATTATCAAATTGCCCTTATGAGTCAATTTTCTTAAATTGAGCTCAATATGCTTAATAATTATCCAAAATTGATGTACTTATTGTCTATCTTAATATTAGACAATAAGTAATCATTTACCACGAAAAATATCCAATTTAGGCCCTAAATAAAAAATAGATTTTTAGACCCTTAATTATGGGCAAAATAATATTTTTTTAAAGTTCTAATTTGTTCTTATAAGTTCTATTCGATCGATCAAGAGCCGAGCCTCAATCGGGTTCAACAGAACTTGAATGAAGATTAATAACACTATAATCTCATAGCATTTGAACTATATGATACGGTTAGGAAGTACCTTAATGCTGTGCCTATGGGGTGGGAAGGTCGGATGGTGGAAGAGGTCGGCGATGGAGGAGCTCAACAGGATGAAGATGTATGACTCGATGATCCTTGGCTGCGCCGAATTGATGAGAGTCGAGGAGTGAGGATCTTATCTTGTTGCGCGAGGAATGAGGTGCTTGGCCTTTCAGCCGAAAGGAAGGAGATGCTCAGCCAGGTAGAGCAAGTCAGTGACGGAGAAGATATGGAGGAATCGAGTGACTTGGAAAAGATCGAGAGGGAAGAGGAAGAAGCCTCACGACCACCTACCAAGAGAAGAGAGATAGCAGCCTCTCGGCCTCCTACCGGGAGGAAGGAGAGGCGGTGCCTCTCGGCCATGGAGGAGAGGAAGCCCTCACCTCCAACTAGAAAGAAAGAGGGGCGTGACTTGCGTGAGGAACAAATGAGGCTGTCAGTTGAGGGAAAAATAATATAATTAAGATTTTATGAATTATAGGTTATGAGAGGTATATAAAGCAACCTCTAAAATCTAATGCAGCCATTAGATTTAAATCGTGCGGCTGAAAATCATCGAGCTAAGATCTATAGCCATTTGAACTCTAAAAATTATGAGCTTGGTATCGAAATGAGCGTCTTGACAAAATGAACGCACGCATCTAAAAATCATTGAATTCGATTGAGTATTTTATTTTATATTAATTTTTAAATGAAAAACTTTAAAAAAACCCTAAAACATAGCATCCTCATATGATGGTTAGCAAATATACAAAAAATTATAAATTCTGATCTATATTTTATCTATTATCAGCTTCTGAAGTTTAAACTTCACAAATTTATTTAAGACGATCCAGTTTCCCAATGACGCACAAATTTTTGCAAGAGAATTCCCTCAATATGCTTTATTATAGGATATTTTTATTTAATTTGTATTGACTCAAATTGGGATCTTGATTTTTTGCCTTATTTGATTAAGATTAGGTCTAAACGGCTTAGTAACAACATCGGGTTGTTACATAAGTATTCCTAATCCACTGATAAGGGAAGAATATGTCCTAAGTAGAGCAAATGAGATATTTAGTAAATGAGCATACTAAAATATCAGAGTGCAAAAAAAAAAAATCAAATATTAATATCCATTCATCCATAATAAGATAGAGAAATATTCAAATCAAAATAAATATGCAGGAAAAGAAAATACTAACAAAACCTGTAATATTACAAAATATTATAAAGTTTAATAAAATGAAGCTAAGCACTCACCTCACAAGCAGAAATAAAAAAAAACTAATAATCTGCACTAGCACGCTCCTACTCCTGAACAATCTCTTCCGAAGGCCTAACAACCTCAAACAGCTCATAATTTTTCATAATCGGTTTCACAATGATATGGCCCCAGCTAAAAAAAAAGAAAATTTGATTAGACAAAATATTTAAGTACATTTTTGACTAAACAATTTATATATTAAATGATATCATAAGTATCTTAAATAATTTAGGAGCAATAGAGCAACAACAGAAAGTGGTAAAAGTTATAATCATATAATTATAACTTAAGTGAAATATGAGGTAAGCACATACCTCAACTCAAGCTACAAAAAAGGTTAAGCAAAATATAAATATATAAATCTGCTAAGTACAAGAAGCATCCTAAATAAATATGATCAATTATACATATGCCGATTCATAAATAAAATAAAAATAATAGAGCTAAAATAAAATGCTAGCAACCTAATATGCTTGCAAATATAAACAAAAACTACTGAATATACATACTTTATAGGAAATACCGTAAATACTAAAATACTGCATAAATATTAAAGAAATAATAACCTGAAAAATATAAAATAAAGTGCTATCTCATATGGACATGTTCTTACTTAGTCCTGCCAAATAGTAAATGCTACTTAAATTCTTCTGAACATCTGGGAGAAATATCCCAGATTAACAGGTTCAAAAAAATTCCATATAAGAGAAATATCACATATCTCAAATACAATTTCTGCTTCTAGGTGAAATTTTATAGAATAATATCATCTCAAATATATGCCTATCATACTGTAAAGCAGACTAAGTAATACACATTCCACAAATTTAATAAAAATTCATTAAATTCATTTGCCTCTTTTACTTATGAAAATGTCTTATGAAACTTTCAAATCTAATATAGAATATTCATCAATTATCCTATGCTTTATCTAATATGTCACAAATATAAAGGTCCAAAACAAGAAAGCTATGCATATAAATACAAGGTGTAATTAGTACTACACAAAACTCTATGATATCACATATTTTCTAATTTAATTCGTTCTAGCTAATTTGAACTTATATAAGCTTAGGATCTCCTATATCCAGCTATCAAGTATAAACTCAGAATATCGATCCTATAAATTTTAAAGCAATTAGAACTAATTCAAGTTCTAGCATATTTCAATCAATAACATTTATATAAGTTTAAATAATAAATCAAATGTCATAATTGATGAATTTAAATAATTCCCAAGCTAATTTTGATTAATACAAATCAAGATTGGAAGATTAAGAGTTAAACTCCAAATATTGGGATTTAACCTCTTAATCTAATATATTCTAAGATTAATAGTATGAGGTAATCTCAACTCTCACGTACTACAAATTAAGGTTATCTTAATAAGCAAAGTCAAGCTTAATAAGATAGATATTTAAACTTAAACTAAAGTTAAAATACAAAATAATCATAAATAAAAGATGAAATTCTAGAAAACTATAAAATCAAAATTTCATCAATTTAGTAACCCATTTATTCAATGAATGAACTTTAACCTAAATTTCTAAACTAATTATTAAGGAATAAGATCCTTAAGATTTAAAGGAAAAACTTAAGGAATGTATTTAGGATAAAGAAAAGGTCAAAACCTTGATATTAATCTTAATTATATATTATTATGATATGATTATTTTATGGAAGACATAAAGTGAACTAAATTTATCTTATGAAGCTTAAAATAGAACTTAGAAGATTTAAGATGAATTTGTAGGTTTTTCTTAAAATAATAATTTAATGAGTCTAAATATCCTAAATTGATTATAAATCAATTATAATACTAATTTTAGAGATTATGTTATGATTTTTAAAGCTTAAGGATACTTAAACCTAAAGTTGGGCAAACTGATCATTTTACCTCTACTTAAAGTTTAAAAAGCTACTTTAAAATCTATAATTCCAAATTAAAATTTATGGAAGGCAAATGATTATTTATTGTATAATATGAAGATAGACAGTACGTACACCAAAATTGGATAATGATTAAGCCTAATGAGATCAAGTTTAAATTTTAGCTCATTAAGAGAAAATTAGTAGTTTTACTAAGAATTTCACTTATACTATTTTTGTTTATTATTTAAGGATTCCATAGAACTAAAAATAACTAAATTTAGATATCAAATAGCCAAATTATGACCAAAACAAATCTAAGGTTTTCTAAAATGGGTCAAAAATTTAACTTTTCCCATTGAAGTTCAAATTCAACAAACTCAATGGCTATAGCTTCCTATCATCCACTGAGTATTTTAATTAGGAGTGGACCCAATTTGGACTTCATTGGGTTAAGTTATGATTTAATTAGGGTTAAGAGTGATTAGTGAGTGATTAGTAAAATTAATTATTAAATTAAAAAATTAACTTTATTACTATATTCTATAATATACTAGGAGCTATCAAAAATTTGAAATTCTAAATTTGAATAATTAAGGAGCTTAATTTTTACTAATCCATTTTTAGATTAATTAAGTTAAATTAAGAAATATAATTATATAAATTATAATTTTCTTGCAGATTAGTATTCTACACATTCTCTTGATCAAAATAGTATATTGGATCATATGATTTGAAGATATATATTGACTAAGTTATGATTTTATCAAATTTTATGATTAAGAAGGTTAATTTTTAAAAAATGATAATTAATGAAATTAATCTTTAAATAGAAAAACTAATTGCATAATATTAATCATTATATTTTTCTGATTAAAATGGTATATTGAATCACTATATTTAGAATTGTAATTACAAAGTTATGAAATTTTAAAGATTTGAAATATATTGAATAAGCAAAAATTTAAGGAAAAAAGAAAAATAAAAATTTCTGAAATAATTTATGTAGTCGTGCAAATATAAAAAACTTAAATTTTAGCATCAAATATCTCCTCACGAGGTGTGTCATATATTAATGGAAAGCTCTCATTGAGATATTTCTATTGATACCAAATATGCCTCTTAATTTTATAAATAACTTAATAAATTATAAGCCCTAATTCGGGCTTAAAGAAAAATAAATAGTACCTTTATGATTCAGTTTGAAGCTTTTAGAAAGAAAATGAAGGGATTGTTTTGCTTTATGATAGATCCAAATGATGTCAATGAAGTTTATGATCTAAAATGAGATTAAAATTGAGAGTTTTTGGGGGCTTAGGCAGCGGCTTCGCCACCTGCACACGGCGTTGAAGGCGATTTTTTTTAAAATAATTATTAATTAATTATTAAATATATTTTAATTATTCAAAATTAAATAATTAATTAAGCTCCGAAAAATCCAAAAAATTAACCACTATCTAATTTTGAGGTGAGAAATGCAACAACGGAGACGGGTTTTGGTTTCAACAACAATTTATTTTTTATTTTTCTAATTATTTAAATATATTAAAATATTCGAGAAAATTCAACGGCTTCCAAAAATTCCCAAAATTTCTCTCTTAGCTAATTTGAGGGTGAGGAACGCAACGACGAAGTTGGATTTTCGATCAGAAATCAATTTAATTATCTCATTTTCCGGTTTATTTAAATATATTAAAATATTCGCCAAAAATCTAATGACTTTCAAATGTTTCCAAAACATCACCCCTATCTAATTTGGGGGTGATGAACACAATGGTGAAATTGAATTTTTAATTTGGGGTCAATTTGAATAGGTCAAATTCCAGGATTCTTGGAGTTTCCAAAATCAGTATTTGGTTCATTTGACACATGATTGAGACTAGATCTTTATGGTAAAATCCTAATGACTTAATTAGGGTGATGGAAATTAAAATCAGAACTTGGTTTAATCGTAATTGACTTAGGTAACAGTCTGGGTTGTTACACAGAAGCCAATAAATGACGAAGCAATAAACCATAAACAATGAAGCCTAAAACCATAAACGACAAAGCCTCAAGCCAAATACCCTAAACATTGGAGCCAGAAACCATAAATGACGAAGTCACGATAAGCAACCAGCAAAATAGTGAAGAGGGTAAAAATCAGTAGATTGAGAGAGATGAAAATAGAGATCCAAAATTCGGAATGTTCTAACGGCTTGGTTGAAAAGGCGATAGAAAAAGCAAATGTGGTTTTGTTCGAATTGCATTGTCGACACCTCCGCCAAGTTTAATAGCACAACTCGCGTGCAATTTAAATAAACTGCTCGATTCGATTAAAATCGGGTTGATTTTAAGGTTTGGCGGTGGAACCGTAAAACCAGTCGATTTTTTCCCGATTTAGCGCAAACCGGTTAAATCAGCTCCTATAAACCGGGAATTCGTCCGATCCGATTCGATTTGTTATCCCTTGATCAAAGCACGAGAAAAAATAAAGGAATTAAAATTCATAATATTTGCACTTGAGCGACTAAGCAAAATCTATGGCAATTCATTGGAACATGGAAATTAATAGTAAACCAAACAACTATTATAAATTGGAAAATGCTATGGTTATACAAGAATATACACCAAAAAGTATTCAGGACTAATTAAAAATTTTCTTTTTTTGTAATTTTTGCATATAGGTCTTATCAAAAAGTGCATTCAACCAATAATCTACTTACACATTGGATTGACACATCATCTATATATTTTGGTGTATACTAGTGTGTAAGTATAGCAATACTCTTATAAATTTGTTTACACAAAATTTAAATCACTTTGAAAATTTTCAAAGTTTTTGCAGTAAGCTTATATTTTATAATTTAATATAAAATATAAGAATTTTATAAATTATAGTTTATTTATTATAATTTTTGGAAAATTTATTTAATAAACTCATTTAAAATAAGAACATTAAGTAAGAAAAAAAAATTATTTATATATTTTAATTATTTTCTCTAAAATTAGTTCAATTTTTGATATATTTTTTGAATCATTTTTTTTAATAATAACCAATTATATATTAAAATTTTAAGAAATAAAATTATAATACTTTTCCTTCTATTTCCTTTCCGTTCCGTCTTCCTTCCTCCGACTAAAATTAGCTCTGCCCTAGTTTCGGGAGGGCGAAACCCACGCGGTTCTCCTTCCTCACACGAAACGCCGATCTCCAAAACCCTAACTCCGATCATACATCCTTCTCTATTCTTTAACACTACCTCTTTCCCCTTCTCCCTGGCACCTCCAAGAACTGCCATTTTCTCGTTTCTCTTCTCACCGTGCAACGCGAACGCGACAGCGTCGACACAGGTCGACCTAATCCTTCCTGATTCATCTAGGGGTTGCCTACTTTCTCAAATGCTGCAGTTACTGTAGACCTCCAATCATTTGACGTTGCCGATCGGTCACAACCCAGTCACTGACGCTACAGCCTGTGGATTCTTTAATCCGTTAAATCTGCGACCTTTTTTGCCCTTCTCTCTTGATCTATCAGGTTTGCTAATTTGCACCGAATGCTTGTTCTGGTTGAATTGTATCGATGCTGAATCAAGTCTTATTATAAAACAATAGCAGAAATTAAATTAGTTTTTAAGCATATGGTTATAGCAACGAACTCTGCTACATTGTTGTTTTGGTGGCCTTTATTTTATATGTAAAATGGAAGATTTGTGCTATACTAATTAATGATTTCGATTCTTAATCTATTGTATAATTTGTATTGGTGATTTCTGTTTTAATTTCAACTTATGTTATGCTGATACTTTGCATGATGATTTGTTGAGTATATCATTTGCTTTATATGTTTTTATTGGTCTGTAACTGAGCTTCCATAGTCGCCGCACAAATCTTCTAGATTCTCACACACAAAAAAAGATAGCACCACACATTTATATCAAAGAGTTGCTATGACTGAACTCTTCTTGTGAAGTACGAAGCTTATTATTCATTCATGTGTCATGCTCCAATATAATTATTAATCTATTTGTAATATTAGCTAACTGTTTTAAACTATAGGACACAAAATTCTTTTTTAGTTATTTATAGCACAATTAATCTCTAAGTATTATTCATATAACCCTCAAATCCTTAAAATTAATCATATTTATGACTTATAATAACAACATTTAACGCTTTCTTGTCGCATTGTTGGTTCTGAAGAATAGAATAGTCGCAATTTCCACCATGGAAAATAGTCGCAGCTTTTATTGCGGAGAAGGGAACAATGGACAAAGAGAAGCTCAACCCCTATTGAGCGATTGATGAAGAGAAGGGAAGGAACAATAGTCGTAGCCTGAGGAGATCAAAGTGACGGGCACTATACTCTTTCTCATCGATGAATGCTGATCAGAGGAGTCTTGGCTAGTAGTTAGAAATGCCGCCATTCATTATGCGCAACTTTGATGCTATCAGTGAAGAAATCTATTTACATTGATTCCTTCTTGGCAAATCAATTGGTTAGGTCCCACAATAGATTGATTTTCGAGCTTTTCGTGTGGATGAGGCTATGTAGCATAGCCTAGCGGCTATACAAGCTTCCTCCTTCTCCAGCTTGAGTAAAAACATAATAAGAATTAATGAATTGGCTAGGATTAAGGACTCAAAATTTAGTAGATGCGGTAGACGTTAGAGAGACGGGCGTGGCAACAGGAAAAAGTATGCTGTTTCCGTTGTCATGATGAAAGGGGGTGAAGATGTCGTCTTGCAGCTAGCAGTTGACGGATTGTTTAGCCGGGCCATATCAAAAGGATGTGCTGTGCATTTTTTAGTGCCACCTCGACAAGAGTATCATTGATGCCCATTCTTGTCATCGGTCAACCATGTTAGCTTCTTTTCATCCGTTGATCCCTTCTCCACTGTAGCAATGCTTCTCATTGGTGAAGCAAGATGAAGGGCATTAACAGCATTAAACATTGATATTAGGGATTGTAAATTTTGTTAATTTAAATATTTGAGTGCTATGTATATAATATTAAAAAATTATATGTTTTATAGGTAATTTTAAAGAATTTTGTTTGATACAAGAAAATCCCTTTATATATACATACATACATTTGGGACTTTAAAAATCATGTTTTAGTGATGCTTTTAGGATCTATGCAAATTTCAGAACCTATATGATTTGTGGAGGATTTTCCTTTTTTTTGATGTTTAAGAGTTCTATTATTTTTTTGAACTCAGGCATGCAAACTTGAATTGTTTTTTTAATTTATTTATATTTTTAGATATTAAAGTATAAAATCTTGCTGCTTATATTTTTTATTCTAAATTATTAAGAATGCATTAATAGAATTCCTCTTGATAGTTAGCACAACTCATTTGTTTGTTTGAGAAACGTTAAAGTTCATAGCTTGAAATTTTGCCTGCTAAATCAATCGATAAATTTTTTGATCTATATTGGGGGCGAGCTTCTAGATAAATAGACCCCTTGGCCTGTGCTTGGACTTTGTAGCATGATGGTGGCGGTATTGGTTGTTAGCTTTATCATTTTTTTGTAAAATAGTAGCTGTTCAATCATTAGGTGGTTACTTATCTTTTTCTTGTTTTTTTGTTGAAAATTTTCATCAAATTACTTAGGGGCATCAACTTATTTTTAGGACTAACCAATATTTTAAACATCATAAGCATGTGATGTATACTTTTCTAAGGAAGTAAACTTCTTGGATTCATTGTTTAGGGAGGCTAATTGGGCTCAAATTATGACATGTTTCAAAGGTTACAAGTAGATGTGGATTGTTTTCACTTGTCATTGCATACCCCAATCTAGCATATTTTTACAACTCGTATATTATATATATTTTGTTTCATTATCTATGATTGCATGTGCATCTTACTAAAACTCATTTGAGTTAACAACGTTTATGTAAACAAATTAACAATATAATTTAATTTTATGCATTGTGCTTTTTCAGTTGATTGGTATTTTCACATTATTTTATAGGCGCTAATACTAAGTTAGAGCTATCTTGTTAGATTGGGCATTGCTTGTACATGTATTGAGGTTGGTGAATTAGAGTGAGAATAACTATTCTTGGATGATTAAAGAAAATATTTTTTGTTGTATTTTTATTTTCTGTATTTTTGATGTAGTGTTTAATAAATGCTCTTGATATTGTTTTGTTGCCTAACTTGATCAAAGTAAACTTAGTGGCTTTGATTGATATTTTTGATGAACATGTGTTTTGTGCTTCATTTAATTACTTGAGTTGCTCAATTTCTCGATTAAATTATCAGGCATGCATTGGATTCAGCACCCAAAGGCAACTAATCAACTATGGAAAGTTAATGTAGACCCAAGAAGCTTGCCAAATATAAAATCAAGTTAGGGTAAGTTAGAATTGAAATAAAATAGAGCTAAATCAAAAAACAATCACAAAATTAAAAGCTAAAGTGCAAAGTTCATTAGTATTATTATTGTTATTATTTTTATTATTATTATTTGCTTACATTTTGTTCATAAATATTTACATCATTTCTCCGCCACAAAAAGTTGCTCAAAATAGAACAAATATCCTACACACTTGTAAGATACTAGGTGTGAGGACCCGGTGTCGGGTTAGTGGGAGCTAATCCAGCACCGGTTGTGGGGATAACAAGTCCTCAAGCCACAGGATCATATTGAGTGATTTAAGAGACAAATATATAGACATCAAATATAACTCATTTATTCATTAATTCACAAGTTTTGGATACAAAGATCATAATAAAAAAAGTTGCAAATTTTTAAAAATGTCAAAAAGAAAACAAAAAATCAGCAGGAAACAGTATCAACACTGCTTGGTTCTTAACACCTATCTTTTTGGATGAACTTTTGATCTGGGCACATTCAAAATGCGGGCATTTGAATACCTAGTTGTGAAACTAAGTACTGATAGATGTCATCTTTACAAATGTTAAATAATAAGCAAAATAATCAATAATTTGATAGGAAATAAAAGATGTACGAACTTATCCCTGCAAACATATTTCAATTGCACTTGAAACTTAGCATAAAAATAATTGCAATCACAAATTTGGCATTTGATATCTGAGGCAAAACATGATTTTGTTGTGCAAGTACAAAATCGAGAAAAGGGGGGTTCATTTTTGTGTTACATCTTCCAACTTTCCTCTATACCTGCCCCCTCAAAGGCTTATCAGTATAGGCTCCTTATGACTCCCGATGTCGGACAATCCCGTCCTAGCAGTTGTCTGATCAGACTAAAAATATATCAACATGGAACTCTTACTACTCACTTATCCAAACTTATTCATATATCATTTTATGTGACTTTTAAAAGTATTTTATCAATTTGTGTGATGCTAAGCGGAAATAGCATTTTAAACAAGAGTAAGGAAAGACATCTGGTACATTGTTCTTTAAGTTTGGATGATTGATAGTTCGCTCAATCTGCATTTAAGTTTTTGATATTTTAAATTTGCCTTTTAACTAAACATTAAAATGAAATTGATATGATATTTTTATGAATTCTTTTACTTTTTTTTTTCATTCTGTCTTTCTTTCATTTTTTTATCTTGATAGAAGATAATATTTTAAGTCTCTGAGAGTAGTAATTATATTTAATATAGCATTATTATTATCATTATAAATAATAATGATAATAATAATGTACGAAAGAAAAGATAATGGAAATGACTGTATATATTACAGAAAGTAATAATGACAGAATAAAAATACTTGAATTGAAATTGACGGCATGGAAGTAATAGTCTTTTCTAGCATTTGTACTGTTGTTCATTATTAATTAATGATAGCAATAATAATGCAATAAGATAATATAATAGTATATTTATTAATAAGAAATGAAATAAAAAAAATAGATTATTAAAAATTTCTTCTCATTATTTCCTCTTTTCTTTTTCCACTTGCCTAAGTTAGTGTTGCCAAAAAACAGAGGGAGGACGGACGTGTGGGGGGACGGCGGCCGAAGGCTGGCTGGCTGAGGAGGGCTGGTTAGGCCGGAAGGGGGGCTGCAGCAGGAGGGGTTGCTCGCTGCTGGTAGGGGAAGGGAGGGCTGCTGTGAGGGAGAGAGGGATGCTGTGAGGGAGGAGGAGGGGAGGGGAGGGGTTTAAGTAGAGGGAGAGATCAAGAGGGGGAGAGGGAGAGCTGGTTGGCCAATTTGGCCGACCATTCCTGCTCCAAAACGATGCAGGAAAGGTCCCTATGGTGTGGAAGTTTCCGCGCCTGTAAGGCGCGACAGGATGCCGTAAGGAATCGTGGGGGGGAGAAGGAAATGGAAATTTCTTAAAGGAAAAAATTTAAATAATTACTTAAACGTAAATTATTTGCATTTTTCCGCCGTTTGGCGTTCAAAAATAATGAAATTTGACACCGAGCTGTTTTACAATGTAACGAATTCTCGCGTCAAAAAGTTTCGATTCAGACAAATATTTTATTTTTAATTAATTTATGAAATTTGAAACTTCAAAAATTAATTAAGGCCGAACCGACACTCAAAAATGGATAAAATTTTTCGAGCAGCCTTTAATTAATATACTTGACACAACGACATGAAAATCAATGAATTCAGACACATATTTAATTTTCTCAATTTATTGGATTTAAATAATTTAGAAAAATAAAACTGAAGTTTTCGTTATTCGAATTCTCCCAAACTAGGGAACTTTGAACTAAAAATTATTTATATTCCTAATTTGAAATTTCTCGGGATCCTGATGTTTGAAGTGGTTTTGACCTAATTTGAAAAGTAATGACATTGGGTCGTTACATTAGAGCTCACACATTCACATCTTTTTTCCCATGTTGGATTTTTCTAACTCATATATTCAGTGAAGCCTTTTTCTCTTATAATAGCATATTAAATACAACGTCGATAACACTCTTTAATGTTATAAGCCTTGTAGCTTGTAACGACCCAATGTTGTTACTTTATAAATTAGGTCAAATTTCGCCTCAAAAATCAGGATCCCGGGGAATTTCAAAATTTTCCTCGAGAAATTTTCCCTTCAAAGTAAATTTTTTAATTTTCCTTGAGAAATTTTCCCTTCCCCTCTCGATTCTTCTGCAATCCCAGGTGAAAGGTTTCGCCTGTTAAGCCTGGGAGGGTCCCGCTGCTCCCGTCGCTCCCTCTCCCCCCCCCACCCCTCCCCCTCACTATATAACTCTCCTCCATTCCCCACAAACCTCTCCCAGTCAGCCCCTCCTCCTCCTCAGCCCAGCCCAGCCACAACCAACCCTTCTCTTCTCCTTCTTGCAGCCGTCCCCTTCCAGCAGCATCCCTTCTCTTGCCGGACACTAGCGAGCTACCATTTCGGCCACCTACTTCAGCTGTCCGGCCTCCCTCAGCTTTCCGACAACACTATCCTAGGTAAAAGGAGAAGGAAAGGAGATAGAAATGAGGAGATTTCGCTAATACTATTTTATACTTAAATAAACTTTACGAAGATAAGATTATGTCATCACATTAGTATTGTTGTCATTATAATGATAAACAGTAAATATGTTATAAGATGACTATTATTTTCATTCAAACACTCTTCATTCTAACATTTTATTATTACTATTATTTTTTGCAATTTAATTTCTGTCATTTCTAATCTATCTTTTACTTTCGTATACTATTATTATTATCATAATAATAACGTTAACCTAATGTAAAAATGAAAGAAAAACATAATGGAAAAGAAGATAGTAATTACTCCTAAGAACATTGGCTAAAAGCTAATTTAAAAATATTCAAATTTAAATGCAGATCCAAAAGTCGAACTGTCAAACTTTGGATCTTAAAAAATAAAAGTACCCAGTACATGACATATATTATTTTTTATACTTTACTGTTGCTTAGCTTATTTTCTTCGCTTTGAGCCGAAATTTATATTGAAGCTTGGTTGGTTGTTCGGAACCAACATAATATTCATGGGTTATTGGAAAATGACATCAGTAACATTAATGCTTGGTTGGTTATTTGAAACCAATATTCTTTTCATTCGTGGGTTGTTGGAAAATGACGAGCAATATTCGTGGGTTGTTGGAAAATGACATCAGCAACATTCGTTGGTTATTGGAAAATGACATCAGTAACATTAATGCTTGCTTGGTTGTTAAAAACCAACATCATTTTCATTTGTGAGTTGCTGGAAAAATGATATCAGTAACATTCGTGGGTCACTGGAAAAGTGACAAGTGACATTTGTGGTGTGTTACTGGAAAAATGACATCAGTAACCGATATATTTTGATAATACTTGTTGCAAGAAACTTTTATTCATTTTGCACTATTACCTTACTTTTCCTGCATTTTTATCCTTATATTTGCTAATCGCATATTTGCTTTTATAAAAACGTAATATATTTTGTTTATTATGGTATGTAAAATATTTTCTAATTACTGGGAATTTCAATTCCGGTATTATTTTCTGAACAATACTAGGTCAGGTACCTTTGGGAGAGCTTGAAGAAGAACTTTAAAATTTAAATTATCAAACTGTCGATGGATCCACGACATTACTCTACTTTTGCTTTTATTTTTATTTTTATTTTTCCTTTTGTTTCAGTTCCTCTGAGATGAATTTTGTAAAGAGGAATGTTGAAAAATTTATTTTTTTGTAATATGAAATATTAAATTAATGAGAAATATCTTTGACTTTTGTAAGTGTATGCTCTTTTCTCTCAAATTATTCAATATGATCCTGCGGTATGTAAGTACCCGATACCAGGACAGTTCTCGCTGAATTGGCGCCGAGTCATCACATAGCTCCTAATATATCGCAACATATTGACCCACATTAGGGAACCAAAATGCATATTTGCTTTAACTAAATGTGTTGAAACAAAGGCAAAACTAAAAGAAAATTGAAATTTTAGCAGATTAGAAGTTAAAGTTGTGTAAACAATTATGTAAAAACATAACTAAACAAAAGTAAACAAATATTTAACTTATCTTAATATATGATGAGTGAATTTTTACATTGTGTGGGTGTGTAGTTTAGAATGGATTAAAAGGCAGTGCATAGAATTGGAATTCGATGATTCTTACAAAATTTAATTTAGATGAAAGTCTGTCTTAAAATGAGTAGCTCATGTATTACCTGTGAGATCTAGTTAAATATTTGGATAAAAACTGACACAATAAAATAAAACATTTTATTTATGATAATATTTGAGGAAGAATTAGAGTTGACTACAATTTTAAAAAATTAATCAAAGTGTAATTTAAACAATAATAAAAGGTATATAAGACTCTTACGACATTAATTTCTTCATTACTGTATTACAACTCAAAATCAAATAGACTTTAACACAACATAGAATATTGCATTGAGAGATCTTGAATCGAGACACATAGTATTATTGGTCATCTGAGTTTGAGTCATAGCATGGCATTTTAATGTCATGGTATTATATAACATTAGCTTGGAGACTCAATTCAACTATTTTTTTTTTAATTATTGTTGATTTCCTTAAAATAGTTTATGTGATAGTAGGTGGGTGATAAATGAGCAGTAGTGTAATATTTTGAATTAAGAATTAAATACAATAAATTAGTAAATTGCATTAAAAGAAAATATTAGAATGTTAAAATTTTATGTTCAGTCAAGGATTTTCTATAATATGATCAGGCATTTCACATGGGGAATAAATGAGCATGTCTACCTATGGCATAGTAAAAAGCATGGCAGGTATTTCTATAATTCACATATAATCGTTAATTTTCCCTATGAATGGAAATGAGTCTCATTATAACTTCATTTTTATTGTGCAATGCCATATTCTTAAATATCTGTATAGATAATGATTCTTTTTAGAGAAATTGTCAATATTGGGGAAAATCACAACAAATATCCTATAATAAATTGATATACATTCAACTGTGTAAGATTTTTTAAAATAAATAAAAAGAGAACAAATTTTCATACGCTAGATTAATAATAAATTTTTGATAATTGCATAAATAAATGTGAGTTTTATGGAACTTAGCATGCCCTAGATGGTATCTAGCTACTTTTAAGTAGTAATTAACACTGTTTTACTGGTACTTAGCTGCATTTAAATGGTATCTAGCTAGCTTTAGTGACTGATCTTTGGGTTCATTATTGCTTGATGACTTGGTAATTTGAGGCTTGTGGGTGTAAGAGTTACATTAAGGGACTATGGTCCGGAAGGAAGGGAGTCTAAGAGAGATAATACAACATTTATTATTTAATGTGGATGCCATCAATGCATATTTATTTAATAATAATAATGAATATAGTTTAATGATTTTTTAAATATGGGATTATGCATATTTATATTAATAAATAAAAAATTATATATTAGTATTATTATAAGCATGGTTATTTAATAAAATTATTTAATAAAATTATAATATAGTAAAGTCTATGCATAACTAAGATTAACATTATAAAAATGTTTATATTAATATTTGATAAAATAGCCATAATTGGTACATGATGTTCTTAACATCACCATTTATTGAATAATAAGTAAAAGATAGTACTTATGCAACAATTTGATAAAATAAATTTATTATGTTCATATTATATTAAAAATAGTTTGACAAAAAAACTTCTTTTGAAATCATTACTTTTACAAAAGTATAATCTTATTGTATGATCTATATTATTTTATTATTTAATCTATAATTATATAAATATTATAGTATTTATATATATATATATACATGATTATATACATATATGCTATTGTAGTTATGAATATGTATATGGATATATTTTTACATACATATATATATATATATTTATATACTGCATACAAGCATATACATGTAATTATTTAATATAATAATTATGATTATATATATGTATTTATTTACTGAAACATATTTATACATTACATACCCTATGTGATAGAGAAGTTAGGATGGTGAATGTTTGGCAAGCTCTCGTGTCAAAGCAGATTGAACCATATTTATGCAAGTCATAAATAAAATTTATGTGGATAGCTGATTCTCTGGTGGTTTTGTTGGATCTAGTGCGAGTTCATTCTGCCTATTTTCTTTTGTTCTCATTCATTGCTAAATAAAATAAAAATATTCGATCTACAAAAAGAATTTCTAGGTAATATTTTACATGTTTTGTTACGTTGATTGCTAGTATTGACTTACCTGTATGATTACATTTGCAATTTTTGATCTTGGCAACATTGGCTAAATTTGGAGCCTGTTCTTGTTTTCCTTTGTAAACATTTTTTGGTGTTTTGTTGTGCTGAATGTTCAGAAATTTAAGAAATGGAATGCTTTCATGGTTTGTTATTTTATTAGAGAATTTTGTTGAATCTGTTGATTGGCTAATCTGATAGCGTGTAAAGCTCTACGAATAGATTCAATCCTGGGCAGAATTCCTTCATTTATGATGATAAGGGGTTCTAAAAGGTTTTTATATTATTTTGAGATCTTATTTAAAAAATGGTTCTTTTAGGATTAAAGTTGAATTTTCTTTTCTAAATGCCATTTTCCATATTTTTGACTTTTAAAATTAGAGATTTGCTGTAAATTTCTGTTCTACTTGGATGATTTTAATATATCTAGTGTTTATAAGTTATTTACTAATTTCAATTTTTGTATTACATTTTGAAATCAATTAAGTTTTCTATGAGCTTTGTTAACATAAAACATGCTTCACTTACAGCAAAATGTCTGGGCCAGACAGTTATGTGCCACCTCCATATGTTCCCTTAAATCAGGCAGAATTTGAAGTTGACGGTTTTTCTGATAAGGAAGAAACGTCTCCTCTTCGCCCAGTTACTCACGATCTCTCTCAATGGTCTTCTGGCATTTGTGCTTGCTGTGACGATATGCAGAGCTGTATGCTACTCTATGCCTTGTGATCCCTTGATTTTGAGAAGATAAAACAATGGAGGTGCAACTTGTTTATTATATCATGATCCAATGGCATCTTACTTGTTCACATTTCTAATTTTTTCAGCCATTGTGATTGAAAGCCACACCCTTGATATACACACATTTTTTATTTATGTTTTAATAGGACTAAAAACTGCTTACCTTACTAATGGTTGATGTAAAAATATAGAACTTAAGTAAACAAATTTTTTATCAAATCCCCATATTCATAGGAGCACAAAGAAGGAAAAGAAGAATGAAGCATAAACTCATGCATTTAAATGTATTTCAGAAGTTGTTATGCTCTAATTTGTCTTTTTCATGCTATTGTTCATAAATTTAGTTCAACAGTTGCAATTAGGTCATGTAACTAATTTGTTTTTGGCTATGGTATATAGATTGTTTTTTGTTTCACACTTACAATAGAAGTATGATACATTATAGCTTCTAAATTAGAATGATTATTGATATTTGTACTTGATGTTTTGTTAGATGTTACTCTAGTTATATATAACTTTAGTTGCATTTCACTCTTTATGGATTAAACAAGTAATTCATCGTTTTTCCTGTTCTAAATATTTAAAAGCTGTGATCATGCTTGACATGGATGTGTGATGTTGCTATAAAGGATAGTGTGATGACCCATGTTAGGTTGGTAACAACTAATCTAATATCGGATACATCTTTCCGCAGGATCATATTAGCAATTAGGTAAAATAGCAGTTAAACACATCCAGAGCCATTCAAGTATAAGAAACAATATTCATTCAATTTAAAGTAAAATAATATTCAAACTTTATTACATAGCTTTCATTATACAACAACAATTATCCCTTGAAGGGGCAGTTAGAATCCGTTAAATTGCCATGCCATGTCTTTAAACTATATCATCTTTCTCCAGCTGTATCTGATCTGGCATTATAAAAATAATGCCTTAGTGCACATTCTAAATACATAGGATATTAAAAATATACTTAAAGCAAAGCGGAAGGCAAAAATGATAACAATTGCAGGAAAAATAGTCTATTGCAAGTAAAAGATGATCATGTCTCATGCAACATAAATGTTCTTTTCACATGCCAAGTTTTCAAATGGAAAAATAATAATAGCGTAAAAATTCATATTTATGTTTATGTCTATGATATAATGAAGCAATAATAGCAGTTCTGATGGGGAAAGCCAGAACTATGAGGCTGGGTTTATATGCATTTAAGCATAAACCTTCACCTGGACCCCCTTAAGAGCCTCATATGGCAATAAATATGCATTTAAGCATAACCTTCACCTGTGCCTCCCTCAAAGGCTCCAGATGGTGCCCTTATAGCTCCCGAGGACTAGCCCCGTCCTTAACCTATTCATGCTCCGTTTCAGAACCCTTGCAACATTTCACAAGATATATAAACATCATTCAATTTTTCTTACATCATTAGTAGTAAGAATAAAGTATTAAGTAGCAATACAAAATAGGCTCAAAGCGATGCATAAGCAGCAAATGATAGTAAAAAGTATAAAAATAATATCCAGTGTACCTTTTGTGTTTTGACTAACAAGATGATTCACTCACAACCTTGATGTATCTGCAAAAGTTATAAATTTGGAACTCTATTATACTTTGAAAGTGATGTTCTCAACGAATCCTATTTGCTCGATATACTACCTATCTTTTCATTTTCATATCCTTCGCAAACCTTGACTTAAATCTCATAATTTAGAAGGTACGTTACCATAATTTCTCTTAAGAGTTCTAAAGTTGTGACTTAGAGAGTTTTTAAAATATTACTAATATTATGTCGTAGTATTTCAATATCATAATTAATTATTCTTTATTTCTAGTAATACAAATCACATTTAACTCATCCAAATTTCATTATGATACTCTTAAGACAGTAGCAAATGAACATTTTCCAAACATAGAGTATTATAAGTAATGAGTTTCATGAATATGTTTCTTATTAAAGTTTGGCTAAAAACCATAAGGTAATATTTCAATTGATCGGAACATAATTTGTTTTACTAAAAATTTAGCTTATTAGAGAATTCTAGAAAATTCAGGATTAATCCCAATGAAAAGAAATGCTCAATTTCATTATATCAAATTTTAATCCTAAATCGTCATTATTATTATTACATATATTTATAAATATATATACATATATATATATTTATATATATAAATATTTATATATATATATATACATATATACATTACCCCTTTTAAGAGAATCGACAGAAGCCTTACCTTACGGTTGAGCGGACGAGTCGAGCGACACGCGGAAGGAGGGATCGGCGCTGGAAGAGGTCGAGCGGAAGGAGGGAAGTCGGCGCCGGGACGGGAGGGTTGGATCGAGTTGACTGCGCTCCCGTCTGCGTCCTTCCGTCGGTCGCAGGTAAGGATTACTCGCTCGCCTGCTAAGCTTCCGTCG
The DNA here is from genome assembly GCA_016760335.1 of Gastrodia elata. Lineage (NCBI taxonomy): Eukaryota > Viridiplantae > Streptophyta > Magnoliopsida > Asparagales > Orchidaceae > Gastrodia > Gastrodia elata. The sequence continues at coordinate 13,468,600 of CM028670.1, read as the reverse complement.
GATGCGGCTCGTCCGTGCTGTAGGGAAGTCAAACGACTGAGACGAGAGGAGGTTTGCTCGAGTGATGAGAGTCCTCTGTCTTCTCCGGAATAAATAGGATGTGCGTATGTAACGCATGTCCGATTTATTCGGCTCATTAGCCGCAAGTTATGGGTATTTACCTTAAACATTCCTTCCTAAAACAGCGGTTATTTAATTGTTTTCAGTTTCAGCTGATTTTATTTTCCTTGAATATGAGTCTAAATTAGGAAGTTACGCTTTACTAATTTAAATATGCGTTAATGGCGGTTTTAATTTCTATTTTAGCTTTAAACGAATTTGAAAACTTTCTAAATTAAGGATTGAAACTGAAAATCGAATTTAACGGGAGTTTTAACGGAAAATTGAAATTTGATTATGGTTTTAATGACATATAAATTCCTATTGCAGCATTGAGTTTGAAAAACTTCTTTAATCAATATTTGTAACCGAAGAGTTATTTTAGCGGGAGATGGTTTTAATGACAAATATAAATTCCTATTTCAGCATTGAGTTTGAAAAACTTTCTTAATCAATATTTGTAACTGAAGAGTAATTTTAGCGGGAGATGATTTTTATGACAAATATAAATTTCTATTTCAGCAGTGAGTTTGAAAAACTTTCTTAATTAGTATTTGTAATCGAAGAGTTATTTTAGCGGGAGATAGTTTTAATGACAAATATAAATTCCTAATTCAGCATTGGGTTTGAAAAACTTCCTTAATCAGTATTTGTAACCGAAGAGTTATTTTAGCGGGAGATTATTTTAATGACAAATATAAATTCCTATTTCAGCATTGAATTTGAAAAACTTCCTTAATCAATTTTTGTGACCAAAGAGTTATTTTAGCGGGAGATGGTTTTAACGGAAAAGAAACTGAAATTTGCGGGATATTAATATTTTCCTTATAAATGATCTAGGGTCATTACAAATTCCCCTACTTAAAAATAATGTCGTCCTAGACATTTCACCGCAATAGAAAATATTAAGTTGAATGCAAAAAGATTTAATCATGAGTACCTGAATTCTGAAAGTGTCCAGGATATTCCTTTCTCATATCCCATGTTGCTTCCTTGGCACTGTAACCTTTCCATTGCACCTTAACCATGGGAGTAGTTCTCTTCCTTAATCGACAATTGTCTCTTTCTAATATCCGCATATTTAATTTTTTTTACTATGGTGAAAATATATAAATTCTAAAGTAATACTTCACAACATGAAGTCTCAAATTTGTGTTACTGATCTCAAACATTGCTATTGGTTTCTTACTAATATATGTGTTGATATCCTTGTCATGTTGATATTTGCTCAAGCTGCGTATTTTCTAAGCATCAAAATTTCAAAACCTTCAAATTAAATTGAATTGATCTTACTATGAGAAATTAAATCTTGAATAGGTATACTCATGAACCATTTAAGCTAATCTGCCTATCCTTTTGGCTTTATTCAATGATAAATTTGAAGCACACTTCGATATTGTGTTTACGCATTATCGAGATATAGGATCTTACTAATCAATTACTTAAGAACCCCAATGAAATAGTACGATGACATTAAAAATAGAAAAGAGATGAAGTTTGAGTTTAAACAATGGATCATATTTAAATTTAATTCATTATTATGTAACGAACCAAAATCAATTTTCAGGTTAAATTAAAAAGGTGAATCATACTATAAGCTTAATATCTTACCTGAATAAAGCATACCCTTCTATTCTCAAATATATGATTGAGATTCCAAAGTAGAGCATTCAAACAAACCAAGTAAGATAAATACATGCATAACCATTGAAGTCAAATGCATTTGTTTAAATGGAAGAACAATCAAAATTGTTTTAGCAAAATTATGGAAACAATCTCCAAATCAAATTGAAGCTATTGTTTTTAGCCTTGTTTCAAAAGAGCGGAACACAAAAAAACAGGAAGGAAATTGATAAAACTATACTCATATATTTCATACATAGGAAAAGATTCTAATTTGTTAGATTGCAATAGAAGCATGATTCAAACGCATCGATACATTTAGTTTGGATTTAATAAGCGTACTCACAAATTATAAGATGAATTTTGTGGCCACAAGTGAAAATCAAATATCTTCAAGCTTTGATCATTTATGAGTGTAGAATACTCATAAAATTACATCAAACTTGTTGAATTAAATAATCGAATGATGAAAGACAAGTTCTAAGTGAACATTATTCATAATAACTTGTTGAGAGCATTAATTCATTTATAGCGATAATTAAACGCTAACATATCAAACTTGGTTAAAATCTAGCGCACGAATAAATAGCATGTGGTTGAATCTGAAATCAGTGTACCGAATGTCCTAGATCTTACAAGAGCTAAACTTATTCTTGTTAGTTTGTTATGCTGGTAGAATGCTCATGAATCTGAACCGAAAACTAATTAGATTCAGAATTAGCTAGTAGCTAGGTCGAATTTAGCATTTGCTGAGTCAACTTCTGTTGAGTGCTTTCATCGAAACACCCCATTCAAGATGAGCATCAAAATTCGGGTTTGAAGAAAATTGCCCAATCTTCAATTGATGGTTCCAATTTTAGGATGTAGTGTATTATTAATATACCCTTAATACTACACCTTTTAGATCGCAAGTTACCTCAAAAGGAAACTTTTACTACGGCTGCAAAATGCCAAATTCTATAATCGAAAAGATTGTTAAATCTATTACGCATCTCAATTCTATATAATTCCACTTTCATTCACTTTGTGAGGTAATTCGCCGCAGCAACAAGATACCAAATCATGAAGTCAGATGCATACGATAATAAATCTCGGACGACCATATGATTTTGTATCAGAATTTTATGCGTAGGAGAAAAAATGTATGCAGTGTTTGATGCTTTGATACAATTGTTAGATTCAAGAAGAAGAGTTCATTACCTTTGTAGAAATGACACTACGATAATTAAGAGATGTCATTTCATTTTTAATTAATTTTTCTGAATGAAATGGTTTATCAGCGCTTAAGATTCTGGATTATGCACAAATGAAACCATACAGTTCAAATCTTCAATTTTAACTTGCCAGTATGATGTTACTTCCCATGAATTGTAAGTCTACTTAAATATGCTAAAAAATGCAATAAAGTAAAATTTCCTTACTGGGAATGCAGATTCTTAAGAACAAAGATTAGATCTAAGTTCACATGGTAAATTAGAGCAGATGGCTTTGTAATAAGCTTCAATTGCCTAAATTGGAAGTTTAATACATGTAATGTAAATTGTGTGCAAGTTGAACTTTAATCATACTTGTATAGCATATGCATTTTATCCTAAGTTCAATTTTGGCAAATTAAAATTTAATTCAGAATCTAGCTCCATACAATTTAATTCAATCATACATTTCTTTAACAAATCTTTCCAATACGGAATGCATGTACAAAGAATTCAAGATAAGAGGTACACAATTTTATGTAAAGATTGCTTTTAAAATTAAGATTCAAGACTCGTACATTTTCAGAAATGATATGCTTTTGTGGCTCAGAAGGGATTAAATCTCCAAAAAATTCCAAGAATACTTCTCTTTCCAATTTCAATTCAAATCAATATTTAGAGGGGACTAGACTTGTACTTTATTATTTAATCTTATCAATCTTATTTTCATCACTATTCTCATTACTATCATTTTCATCTACTTCCCATTTAATCATTTTCATTAAAAATCCTCGTCATAATCACCATAAATTATAAGCAAACATTTTTTTTAACTATTCAACAATCAAGAGCATCCAAATATTCGGAAAGATCATAATGAAAGCAGCATGTAAGCATTTAAAATATAGATCGAACAAAAGACAATTATCTAACTATTCCAACAAAACTTAAGCAATTAAAACTTCCAAAATTAAATAAGATTTTGTTGAATTGACAATAAATTGCTATCATATTTTTATCATCACAAGAAATTTTTAAAAGTTTCTAGATAGTTTATAAATACTTCTTGAAATGCCATGAAATAAATCATAAGTTCACTAGAAGTTGTCGAATGGTTTTAAAACCATGGCACCGAATGGATGCATAAGAGAATATATCACTTTGTATTTGTGAAATAATCCTAATCATGGAAAAGGATAGCAACGTTCTTGTTTAACCTCACATGTTTTGCGTTTACTAAGGATGATTGCTAAAAGAACCTAAATTGTCAAATCATATCGTCTTAAATTTGTGTCATTATCTATGATTGTCATTTATCAATATATGTAATGTTAGGAATTTCTTAGATTAAATTGAATGAATTCCCCTTGGGCTCTATTTTTATGCAATATTTTACTTAAACACATCCAATCTTGCTCTGATATCAACTGTGATGACCCATGTTAGATTGGTAACAACCAATCTAACATCGGATGCATCTTTCCGCAGGATCATATTCAGTTAGGTAAAATAGCAGTTAAATACATTCAGAACCATTCAAGTATAAGAAACAACATTCATTCAATTTAAAGTAAAATAATATCCAAACTTTATTACAAAGCTTTTATTATACAACAACAATTATTCATTGAAGGGGCAGTTAAAATCCGTTAAATTGCCGCGTCATGTCTTTAAACTATATCAGCTTCCTCCAGCTGTATCTAATCTGGTATTATAAAAATAATGACCTAGTGTACATTCTAAATACAAAGGATATTAAAAATATGCTTAAAGTAAAGGGAAGGCAAAAATGATAGCAATTGCAAGAAAAATAGTTTATTGCAAATAAAAGATGATCATATCTCCTGCAACATAAATGTCCTTTTCACATGCCAAGTTTTCAAATGGAAAAATGATAATAGCGTAAAAATTCATGTTTATTGCTCATCAAAACTGCTATTATTGCTTCATGATATCATAGACATAAACATAAACATTAATTTTTGCGCTATTATTACTTTTCCATTTGAAAACTTGGCATGTGAAAAGGACATTTATGTTGTAGGAGACATGATCATTTTTTATTTGCAATAAATTATTTTTCCTGCAATTGTTATTATTTTTGCCTTCCGCTTTGCTTTAAGTATATTTTTAATATCCTTTGTATTTAGAATGTGCATTAAGGCATTATTTTCATAATGCCAGATCAGATACAGCTGGAGGAAGCTGATATAGTTTAAAGACATGACGCGGTAATTTAACGGATTCTAACTGCCCCTTCAAGGGATAATTGTTGTTGTATAATGAAAGCTATGTAATAAAGTTTGGATATTATTTTACTTTAAATTGAATGAATGCTGTTTCTTATACTTGAATAGCTCTGGATGTGTTTAACTGTTATTTTACCTAGCTGCCAATATGATCTTACGAAAAGATGCATCTGATGTTAGATTGGTTGTTACCAACCTAACATGGGTCATCACAGATAGAGAATGAAATAATTTTGAGTTAGTTTTATAGTGCTACATACTGAAGAAAAGATTAGAGAAAACAGAGTTAAAGTACACTGAGCTTTATGCTTAAAGAAGAAGATGCAGCAAGAACGATACATAAAACTAATGCTTAAAGGTATATGATAGGAAAGAAACAGGCTCAAATAAACTTTCTGATAGTTTGTGGAATAAATTTAAAACTTTGACATTCTTCATTAAGTTAACAAAAATGCAGCTTAGAGTTTACACCACGTGCATAAATCCCAAGGAATGAATTTTAAAGTGAATTTTATGAAGCTCTCCCAATATATAGATAGGAAGCAGCGGGTTATTATGATAATTGGGGTAAGACTGTAAATTTAACTTATAATCTGCATGCAGCTAAATTCTATGATCTTAGTATTTATCATTGTTAATTTATTGGTGAATGTCCCCGCAGGAATAAAAAGTTGTCTCATACTAAGTTTGTTATCTGAAATTAAACACAATTATAATTGATTTAAACAGCAGTTGTTGATGATGGAAAACTAGTTTATCTCAATTCATTTTATTTTGGAGAGATTTTAATTCCTTTTTTCCTTAAAAAGAAGGTAATTGGCTTTGTGCCTCTAAATATGGTGGTTCAGATCTTCGAATATGGTGTACGCTTTGTCAGTCAAGATTGTTGAAGTTGCCAAGTTTATTAAATTTTTTATTTGTCGTTTTTGAATTCTATACACTTAACATTCACTTGTTATTATCCACTGCATGCTAAACATTAGGAGAATTATGCATGGTCAATTGCAGTTTATTGTCCGTGAAGACGCTTGCACATTTTCCATCGAAGCACTACTCATTTAGGCTATTAGTTTGCTTTATGGTTTTGAGCATTTTTTTGTTGCCATTTTCAAATGTCGTTTTAACATTCACCATTGCTAGATGCTTTCTGTTCAATAATTTTTTCTTAAGAAAGTAAATATTTGAAGTTTAAAGTACAGCTTAAGTTCAATCGAAGCCCATTTACCCTTTTGTATTCAAACATTTTTTAATAATTTTTTGTTACCTTTTTATTAGGTATAATAGGAACAATTTGCCCTTGCTTCTTATTTGGGAAGAATGCAGAATTTTTAGGGTCCGGAACATTGGCTGGATCATGCATGACACATTTCATTTTATGGGGCATGATCAATAGCCTATGTTGCTTGTTCAGTGGTGGCATTCTTACAATTTTTCCAGGAGTCATGGCTGCTTGCTATGCCTGTGGATATCGCAAAGCACTGAGGGCACAATATAAGTTGCAGGTATTCTCATGTTGGATGGATTGAAACTTACGTTGATTGTCACTTTCTATAGATTAGTTGACATTTAGTAGATATTTGTAATTTATAGCAACAATAATATCTATGCCAAACCTTAGCCCCACTAGCTTGGATCGGCTACATGAGTACATTGTCTCCTTAGTGCTTGGTCAAATAATATTCTCTTTATAAGTTTCAATTTTTTAAAAAATCGTATAGTTGTTTATTGTCATGTTTTTTTTCCTAACTGTAGCGTCTAACTGTGTACTCCAAATATGTGCAAACTATCTAAGACAATTTTTTTGAGCTTATTCTCGACTTGTTTCTTCAACCTAGTTATGAATGTACTCATGTTCCATCATATTTTTTCGTATATTCACTTTAGCGTCATCATTTATGCAGCACTTAATTTATTAACTTATTTTGCTTTGACCTGACTGGTGTTTTATAAAATTTTAAGTTATTATAAAATATTTTAAATTTGAGTGAGATTCTTTTTTTGCTTGACACTTAGAAGGGGCTTCTCTTTTAATCTAGCCTTGATTGATCTGTATAACCACATCACTTTCTATTTTGTGTTATTTTGTATATGGAATCAAGATACTTGAGTTTCTTTTATTTCTTGATTACATCATCTTTATTTGTTATATTCTTGCTTTTTTAACTTAAATTATGCTTAAATTTAGTCTCCATATATATTCTGTTTTGAATCTGCTGTCGATTTGCATTAATGATCCCATCTCTAGTCTTATTCATTAAAAAAATTCATATGCAAACATCGTGCGCCAAGGCATCTTCTCCTAAATGCTTTTCCTTAAAAACATCACCGATCAGTGCAAAGAGATACAAACAGCTGCAATTTATCAGATGCAATTTTTCTACCAGATTCTATTTTTAATTTTCTTAGTTTCTTAACAGGAACAAACAGGTTTTTAGAAGGTTTATAATTCAAAAATATCACCAGGTGATAAATGATACTCGACAAGGCTTAGCCATCATTCAAAATTATGATTGGTAAAAAAGGTGTAGGGGTATAATTTCTTAAAGAGATTTTAGGGTGGGGAATGCCTTCATATAGATGTGAACGCTTTACATTGTGGAGGAAATATTAGAGTAGACCAATTCATGTTTCCTGAGTTCTTAATATGCTGATCCATTTTATTTATGTAATGCTTTTAGTTCAACAAAGAAGGGCCTTATCGATAAAATAAGTGTTACGAGGATGAGGATGCTAAGGTGGATGAGTGCATATACTTGTGAGAATAGAATGAGAAATGAGCCTATTTGTAGCAAGGTTGGAGTGACTCCAATAATGAAGAAACTGTTAGAAAGGATCTTCTCTATTTAGAACTTAGGGATGAGCTTCTATTTTATTGTGCTCAATGGAAACAAAGTATTCATGTAGCTGATCCCATCTAGTAGAGTTAAGGCTTGATGGTGCTGTTGTTGTTATGTTTTGTTCTTAGTTCCAAGAAGTTTATATATATGCATCTTGTAGGATTTCTGCAATTGTTGGACTTAAATACTGTTATTTGATTGTTTAATTCTTAATAAAAAATTCATGATAGAAAGCACAAAGGCTTGGCAACTTGTAGGATGTCATAATGTCAGCAACAACAATAATTCACATTTTAGTACCACTAAGTGGGTTGACAACATGAATCCTTTGTCTCCAATGTGTTCTATCAAACAATAATTTATGCTCGAAGTTAGTGAGCTCATTTTTAATAACCTATTTCCATGCCTTTTTAATCTTCTTTTTAAACATGGAACAAAATCATCAACTCAATTCTCTTAGTTGGAGTTTCTAACAATTTTCATTTAATACATATCCATCCAAGATGCCTTTTCTTGAGCTTATCATCAATTGGTGCTCCAACTATGCTATATATGCTCTTATGTCTCATCGTATTATTTCATGTATACCCAATCATTCATCTTAGCATTCTCATGTTCACAACATTGAATTATTAGTATGCATTTTCTTATAGCCAACATTTTGTCGTGTATGATATTGCTAGGCTTACAACTACTTTATGAAACATGCTTTAAGTTTTGATTACATAATACCTTGGAAGTACTGCTCCATTTCATCTAATCTACTTGAATTTGTTAATCATATTACCCTTTATTTTGCGTTATTTTATATGATATTATATAAACCACTCTCTCCTTGGTAACCTGATCTTCATTTTCATACCTTAGATATTTTACCTTCTATTAAGTTAATACTTGCATTGCATGTTTTTAGTAAAGGCTTGATTAGTTTGAAGTAAAGAATAATGATGATAAGTATTTTAGGTAAAATAAATATGATATTAGAGGTTTTAGATGCTTGAAGCTCTTATAAATTAATGATTTTTTGACATTTCTTTCAGTGAAAACTAAATTAACTGAAATGAATTAAAACAAAAAACAAAAATTTAATGCTCACTGTAATGCCATGAAGGTGGCCGGCATGGCCAATGAGAGCCAGTTTTTTTCTTGCATTGGCGGGCAAGGGCATGCAATGGCCAACAAGGAACTTATGCAAGTGGTATATGGAGCTCGATGAGAAATTGTTCACATGATTTTAGCATTTCACTGGTTTTAGTTGCCTTGCTAGGGAGGGTGAGGGATGTGAAGGCCTGGCTAGGGCAAACAAGGCCATGGCCAATGTGGCCCGATCAATTGCTGGTAAGGGCCTGCAAGATTGTAATTATTTAACGCGGCTGCTGCAGATTTTGCTTAATTTGGCGTAATCATTATCTCAGGAAAGTATACTTTATAGAATTTAATTTTTCCAAATTTTTAATTTGCTTAATACCTTAAACCATATGCTATTAATTTAGTTTTATTGGTAATTAAGTTGCTATACACCCCTAACACTATATTTAGTCTTTTTAATATAAGGAATATCATCAGTAAATGATGTGCACCAAGATACCGCTTCTTGAATGTATTCAGCTGAAAGTTTCATAATTATTACAAAGAGTTGTTGGCTTAGAGCTAATCCATAATGTTGTATGATTAAAGTATGAATATATCCTTATGTTTGAATACGTATTGTTTCTCCATTGGGCATTTCTCTAGTTAACTTCAATATAAATAACGCATCCTGTTTCTCTTCAATGTTGTCCAATATCCTTCTCAGTTTTTATTTATGCCTTTTCTAAATAGATAAAGATTAAGTTGAGATGTTTTCTCTAAATTTTTTCTTATACCTCATTTCAAATGTACATTTCCATAGTCAAAGTACATTTCATTAAACTAAGTTGACTTTTTAAAAACTTGTATAATTTGAAAAAATGCTTAGGTGGTTGATAAATTAAGTGTTATAGAGATGAGGATGTTTCGGTGGATGAGCGGGGGTATACTCATAAGGAAAGAATGAGAATTGAGTTTATTGGTAGCAAGGTTGGAATGGCTCCAATAGTGGTAAGATTAAAGAATGCCACTTTAGATTTGTTCGAGCATAATAAGCGTAAGATCATTCATTGCCCCTGCTAGAAAAATTGAGTTTATGAATTTTGCCCTTTTAAAAGACGAAGACCAAAAAAGACATGGGAAGAAGCAATTAGAAATGATCTTCTTTATTTGGCAGTTAGGGAGGGGCTTTTTTGATCGCACACATGGAAACAAAGGATTCATGTAGCCGACTTCACCTAGTGGGTTTAGGCTTGGTGTTGTTGTTGCTGTAATATATGAACAATCATATTTGCAAATGTGTCATTGTACTGCCCCTCATCTTATATATTTTGTATTCAAAATATATTAATTAATTTGATGAGCTAGAAAATTCCTATTCCACCTAAATATTTTTACACATTGATAGAGATGCCACCAAATCGAATAATTTATTACTCATATTTTTTTAATATATTTAGAACTTTAGTTTTACTTACACGTATATAATGAAATAGCAAAACCATTAGGGCGGTTAAATGCAATTGTGTTGATTTCACCCATCATTAAAAGGTTTTGAAAATAATAATTTGATTATATTGAATATTTTTATTATTAACTGCATTTTGGCTTTGAACTTCTTAATACTTTAGAATATGGTCAACTATACAGGAAATGTATTTTCTTGTAAATATTTAATACTAAGGCTCAATATTTACTTACAAAATCCTCCATGCATTTTTTAATAATTACTATCATAATGTCGAAATTGTTTCAATTTGCATACTGAGTATTCATAGTTCAATATTTACATGATTACCTTCTACCAACTTCTTACACATGGGATCCCATCCACATGTATTAATTCTAAGAACCTAAGCATGACCATGGTTTTGATGTAATGTGGGTTTTGAGTGGTGGTTTTCTTAATATTGTAGTTTGAATGTTTGATATGCAAAAGTAAAAGGCTTGTAGCGGTATAGGTGAAATTTCATCTAGAGATATTTAGATAAAAAATGGAGATTTTTCACCAAGCAGGGGAAAATAGTATCATACCGGTGCATGATATGATTTTTGCAAATTTTGATTAAACACACTTGTACTAAAGGCACTGTTTGGTTTTGTTGTAATTCAATTTTAGAATTATTTTAATTGCTTTTAATTGAGTTTCAGTTACAACAAATAGTGTGAATTGATTTTGGATGTTTGGGACTTTTACAATGTATTTAAATTTAATGTTTATTTAGGTATAAAGTAAAAATTTGCTAAATACATTTTAAAATTCCTTTTTATTCCCTGTGCATGTCCAAATCTGCACGAAGCTTGCGGACAAAATTTGAAAAGTTTAGTATACACTATTGTCTCTATGCTCGGTATACTTCCAAACAAAATGAGGTTTTTGAATGCAAACATTGCCAGATTGTTGAATTGGGCTGTACTATCCTCACCAAAGCTCATTTTCCTTCGGAATTTTGGGCACATGCCTTCTAAACAACATACTACTTAATAAATTGCTCCTGCACAAATAAATTTAAACTACACTCCCTACAATATGCAATATGATCAGCATCCAATTTACATGTTACTAAAAATATCTGGGTGCCTGTGTTATTCTTGGCTACAACCTTCTATATCAAATAAATTGGCGCTCCGATCATGATTGGTTATTCCTTGAGTACATCATCCAACACCGTGTATAACAAACAGTAGTATCCCTCGAACCATAAAACTAATTTGTCATTCAATGCATTACTTAAGTCTAGCTACTCTTTAACTCATCAATACACCGACCATTTTATCTATCCGCATCTCTGCATCATTCCACCCCTACCCACTCCAACCTCACAAACATTAAACCGCACTTTATTACTGCAGAATGCTACTCTCATCCAACCTCTAGAATAAAACCACCTCCACCTGAAACCATACATCATTGCAACCACTTTCTATAACAAGTACTCGTTGCCTGATTGCCCGTTCATGTATAGTGCTACAAAACCAAAAGTCTACACCAAATACTCACTAAAAACTGTAAACTCTAACCCAATTGCCCAACCACCATCTGCATACAAACTAATGTTCAAATCAGCCCCATGAATGGCTGCCATGGTTGAAGGGATGAATGCACTTCATCAATAGACAATTTGAACTCGTTCTCCACATAAACAGACCCAATATCATAACATGTAAATGGCTCTTCCGAACCAAATGTAATCCTGACGGATCCATCCATAACTTCAAGTCCTGTTTAGTGGCCTTTGGATTTGATTAACAATATGGCTTTGACTAGCCCAATTGTCAAGCCAACCACTATAGAATAGTTCTTCTTGATACTACTCACAATTAATTGGTTCAACAACTTGACTTTTACAGCACTTTTTTTCATGGCTACATACAAGAAACATTTTTCGTGCACCAACCCCTGGGGTTTATTAACCCTCATTACACTATACACTTGTTTTCTTAACAAAGCTTCATATGCTTAAAGCCATTTTTTTGGGCATAGCCTTGTAAAATTTTCACTCCTCTCCTGTTCTTCACTTTCTTAGTCAGCGTACGTGACCCCTCCTTTATATCAAAGATGATGTCATTTTTTACATGCTTATATATGTTGACAATGTTCTACTTATTGGCTATGATTCCCACTTTTTTTTCATATTTGTCATCTTATTATCCACCACATTCTTCTTAAAAGATCTGGGTGCTATACCTGGCTTTCTAGGGATCTTCATTATCCAATCCAAACACGAGCTTCATCTATCCCAACACTCTTATATTTGTGAGCTACTATAAGAAACACATGATCGAATGCATACCACGCTCCACTTCGGTGGCAACATCTGCCAAACTTCCAGTCAGGACTGGTTCTCTAGCGGATTCTACACTGTATTGCTGCATTGCTGCGCTTTATAATACATATTGTTTGCATGGCTGGATCCAAGTCTTAGCTTTGACAAGGTCGCTTAATTCCTACAGGCTCTGACTGAGACACACTAGATGGCGGTTAATTTTGCCACCTCAAGCATACAATTGGCATCTACAGTCTACTCCCATCAATTTCAAGTTTCCAACTTTAAGCCTTCTATGATGTAGATTGGGCTGGATGTCCGGGTGACCGTAAATCCACCACTGGCCGTGCCTTCTTCCCTGGGATACCTTTGTCTTGTAGTCCTACAAAAAGCAAGCAAACAGTTGCAATATTCAACACTGAGACCAAATACAAAGCAGTTGTAACTGCCGTAAGTGTAATTCAATGGGTACAGTTGTTACTTAATGAACGTGGCATTTTCAGTGCGACAATCTTAGTATCACTTATTTAATTACAATCCGGCACTCCACTATTGCATGAAGCATGTTTAAATAGGCTTTCTCTTTGTTTGTGATTTGGCAGCTACCAACGCTTTTCAAGTTTTCTAGGCATTGTAATGGGCATGTGTGCTCACGAAGTCAGTTGCTGTTGCATGGTTTCATCTTCTGATAGCATGTTTCTTGCTGTTTCCAGGCCTTTAACTTGAGAGGATGTATTAGACTGTACTACATATTTCCCACTAGATTCAAGATGATCTTTTGCAACAATCTCGTTTTGACAACTATACATCATAATAATCATTGTGTGAGAAGAGTATAATTATCACTTTGTAGAAGACGAAGGAGAAAAATAAGCATTGCTGATCATAAAAGTATTAAACTTTCTCAATGCACATCTCTTAACTTTAATATCATCATATACTTAAATTTGCTTGAGATAAACCCATGAGCAACACATCTATAACATTAAAATATATCACTCCATGTAGCTAATCAAGTCCTAACTAAACACCTCAAAATTTTGAAACTATAGTTTCATCTTTCATGTTCTTAATATGATTGTGGGTTCAACTCTTGCTTCAAATTCATATGCTCTAGGATGTATACAGACACAAGTATTGTAATTATGATCATCAATTATAAGGTTGTTGTGATGCTCCGATGCCGGTTTAGCGAGAACTATTCCGACATTGGGTACTCGCATGCCGTAGGATCATATTGAGCAATTTGGATAAAAGGAACACACATATAAAAGCTAAAAGATAATTCTCATTCATTAAAATTTTTTATTAAAAAAATCTCCAACGTTTCTTTTTACAAAGTTCATCACAAGATGAATTGAAACAATAGGAAAATAAAAATAAAAGTAAAAGTAAAGTAGTGCCGTAGATTCATCAGCAAGTTTGAAAATGTATGAATTAGGATTCTTGTTTAAATTCTCCCAGAAGCACCTGACTTGGTATTGTAAAGAAAACAATACCGAAATTGAAATTTTCAGTAATTAGAGAATACTCTAAGTACCATTGTTAACAATAAAATATTACATTTTTATAAAAGCAGAGATGCGATTAGCGAAAATAAGGGTGTAATAAACATGCTGGAAAAATAAGGCAATAGTTCAAAAAGGAATAATCAATTTCTTTCGCAAAGTTCTATCACAAAATATAGATTACTGATCTCATTTTTCCAGTAGCACACCACGAATATTATTGATGTTATTTTTCCAGTAACCCATGAATGTTACTGATGTTATTTTTCCAGTAACTCGCGAATATTGCTGATGTCATTTTTCTAGCAATCCACAAATGTTGCTGATGTCATTTTTCCAGCAACCCATGAATGTTACTGATGTCATTTTTCAATAACCCACAAATGTTACTGATGTCATTTTTCTAGTAACAACCACGTTATATGTTGGTTCTGAACAACCAACCAAGTTTCAATACGAATTTGGCTCAAACCGAGCTAAGCAGCAATAAAGTACAAAAAGTAATACATGTCATATATTGGGTACCTTTTTTCTTTGAGTTCAGAAGTGCGACAATTTGTTCAAATCTGCATTTAGATTTGAATATTTTAAAAATTGCTTTTAGCCAATATTTTTAAAAGTTTTTTTTACTTTGTTCTTTTCTATTTTGTCCTTCGCTCATTCTCTCTCTTGATAGAAGATAACGTTTTTAGGTCACCGAGGGTAGCAATTATATTTGATATAATATCATTATTATTATTATTTCAATGATAATAATAATATATGAATGAAAGAAAAACAAAACGAAAATGACCGTAAAAATGAAAATGCATGAATTGAATTTTAACAGAATGAAAATAATAATCATTTAATAATATTTGTATTGTTTTCATTATTAATTAATGAAAATAATAATAATGTAAATGACTAATTTATTAATTTCATAATAATGATTTATTAAGTATATGTAAATAGAATAAAAAAATGAAGAAAACAAGCAAAATTTTTTATCATTTTCCTCCTCTTTTCCATCTCTCACCTTTAGGATTAGGATTGCTTGAAAACGGAGGGAGGCCGGAGTGGGGTGGCTGTTGGTTGGCTAGCAACAGCAGGAGGGTTGGCTGGCAGGGTTGAGGAGGGAACTGGCTGTGTAAGAGGAGGGGGTTGGCTGGCAGGGTTGAGGAGGGGGCTGGTTGTGCAAGAGGAGGGGTTTGGCTGAGGGGGTTAAATAGGGAATGGGGGAGAGAGAGGGAGAGCCCTGGGGTCGGCCAGGTGCTGACTAACCTGCGCCAAAATGGCGCAGGCGGCTTTCCTTGGCGCGGAAGCTTTCGTGTATAGGGCTCTATCGAGTGACAGAGCCTGCTTGATTGCAGGATCCTGCGATTCGATCGGGGAAGAAGGAATTAAAGAATTTTTTTAAAATAATTACTTAAATTTAATTTTTTTGCATTTTTTCGCCGTTTGACATCTAAAAATAGTGAAACTTGACATTGAGGTGTGTTACGATGTAACGAACACCCTCACACCAAATTTTTTTGATTCGGAGTAATGTTTTATTTTTAATTGATTTCTGAAGTTTTAAACTTCAAAATTTAATTGAGATTGAATCGACATTCCAAAATCAATGAAACTTTTTGAGCCGCCTTTAAATAATATACTCAACATAATGACACAAAAATCGATGAATTCTGACGCATATTTTAATGTTCTCAATTTATTGAATTTAAAAAGTTTAGAGAAATAAAGCGAGAGTTTTCGTTATCTAGATTTCTCCCAAATTAGGGTACTTTGATCTAAAAAATATTCTGATCTAAAGGTATTTTTGTTTGCCCTAATTTGAAATTCCCCGGGATCCTAACGTTATAGTCGGGATTTTGACCAAATTTGCAAAGTAATGATATTGGGTCATTACAGTTGTAAAGTTTTTTTCCATATTTGAAATTTGTATGAAATATTGTTGTTATCTTCCAATTAGATTCATCTTTAGTTGTAATTATAATCTAATGTATGGCATAAGAACTATCAATTGCATCATTTTAGAAATTGCTAATCTTATCATTAAACTTGTTAATATCATTTGAATCCTTAAGGAATTTTCTACCAAATTTACATGCAAGTTTTTCACCATGAAACTTTCGAGCATAATGATAAATTTCATTTAAATATGCCTCATGAATTTGGCCTTGTGTCTCTGTTTGGGACCGGTTTTCCCAACTTTGTTATATAATACTTGTATATGACTTGGCAGTCTGTATTTTACTAGCGTTTTGAATATCGCTCCTAAAAATTTCGATAACTAAAATTGCTGAATAGGTTTCTCGTTCCTCTCCAAAAAGTCAGTCTATTTTTTGAGCAAATTTTTCTTTTTACCCCTCAATTATTAGTCCTGGCTTTGCATACAAATTCCACAACATCCGGCTGTTTCCTGCCTCCAGTGTGGGTTACTCTCAGGATACATTGAACAGAATAGCATGCAAATCCTAACTTGAGAAAGCCTGAGCAGCATGGCTACCCACGCTTGAGTTCTAAGATCCTCTCATTAGAGTACTGATTGTTATGGCTAATAAGAAAATGAACAAATTGGATATGTGAAAAAGTAAGAGAACTTTATAGTTTAGGCTTCAAGTATTTAGGTAAAAGTTGGCAAAAAGTTGGCCATCTTGAATTAGAATTTAAAATATGTAGACAAAGTTTAGAATATGAGAGATAATTATGGCTTAAAAACTGCAAGTATTTGTGCCTTTTAAATATGATTAGATGAGTATCAATGAAAAAATTGGGCACAGTTTTAAAGAGCTGTTCAAGAAATATAAAAGATCATTAGAAGGATTTATTTATATTTGTGATGGTTTAATATTTGATGATATTAATGAAGGAAAAATCATTTTAAATCTTGCTTTAGTTTATAATTCATGATTATCAATATTTTGTTCAAGAAAAGAGAAGAATGTAATATCGCTTATTAGAATAAGCCTTCTAATATTTATATTTAATATTTTTTTATGAAAAAAGATTGGTAATGTGTCATGATTGTATTATTTTTAGGAAGAAGTTTGACTACTCATCATCAGTTAGTGATTCTAGATTTGAACTGAATTTAGATATGCTTTTAGAAGTGAACTTTAAAAGCTAGGCCATTAGGAGACTGAGGGAATATCTGGTATTGCAAAAGATTTCTCAAGGTAACTAAAGATGTTCTAGGAGATCTAAAGATAAAGCCTTTTATAGTAAAGATGCTTGTTTGTGGAAACAAGATGGTCTAGAAAAATTTTAAGTGAAAAATATTTGTTATAAAGTCTAGTTTAAATGCAACTATAATGAAAATTTACTTGTGAGTTCAAAAAGCTATTAGTGAAATCTATGGATAAGAAAATTTGTCAATCGATATTTTATTGATTGAGAAATTGCATTTGATTACTGTTAAAGTTTAGGAGTTGATGGAGATTTTAGAGAAAAAAAAAGGTCTACAACTAATCTTTTTTTATCATGAAAAAGCTTATGATATAGTGTACCAAGAGTTCTAATGGGAGTTTTGGAGAGGAAAAGAATTTGTGTGGCCTATATTGAATCTATGAAAGATATGTATAATGGGGTTGTAGTATATGTTTAATCGCAAGGTAGCTTGTATAATGATTTTTATATTAGCATTGGATTACATCATGACTACTATCTATAATGTTTTTTCTTTTAGTATATCTAAAATAGAATATATGGAGTATAAGTTTAATTGTAATTGAAACCATAAGCTTGAGGACATACTATTGGAAACTGTGACAATAAGTGTAGAGGTTCATATACCTTTGTTCAATTCTTCAAAATAATTGTTAAAAATAGAATAATGTGATTAATTGAATCTTAGTTGGTTTAATTAAATAGAGTGCTTATGGAGTGTTTTGCAATCGGAAAGTCTCACTCAAAATTAAAGAATTTTTTTTAAGAGCAGCTATACGATTGATTGTGCTGTATGAGGCTTAATGTTGGAGTAAAGAATAAACTTGTTGATAAAGTAAGTACTACTAAAAATGAGAATGCTAAGGTGGACAAAATAGGTATATACTTGAAATGATAGATTAAGAAATGAGTTCATTTGTAGCAAGGTTGGAGTGACTCTATTAGTTGAATAAGATTAGATAATGTCATCTTTTAGATGGTTCCAGCATACTAAGTGTAGACCATTTTTCTACTATTAGAAAAATTGAGTATATGAAATTTTCCTATTTTAAAAGAGGAAAGTGAAGACCAAAAATGGTATGGGAAGAAACCAATAGAAAGAATATTTTTCTATTTGGTACTTAGGGAGGAGCTTGTATTTAGATGGAAACAAAATATGTGTAACCGACCCCACCTAGTGGAACTAAGCTTGATAGTAGTGCTGTTATATTTGATAGAATACTGATAAATTCTTTGGAGAGTTTAAAAAGGAAAATTTTTTTGTGTTGTTTATATATACATAAGTATGTGTAAAAGAGTAATTACATGATTTTTAACTCATTTTCATTTGACAAATGATATTCCTATTTCAATTGAGCTACATCATGGATCAGAACCATATGTCCTTGCATGAATTGTGTGCATTTTTATTAAATACATTCAAGAGAGGTGCTTTGGTGTGTGTTATTTGTAGATAGAATTCTTTTAATTGATTCGATTAGAGATTGGTTAAAAGTTAATCTTGAATTAGAAAACTATTTGAAAATTTCAAAGTTTGTCTTAATAGATTTTAGACAAATATGTATGAATTATAAATTTTATAATCATAATTGAATTTGCAAGTATATTAAAGTCATAAAATTTAAACAAAATTAAGGTCGGTGCGATTTACATGATTTAGATTGGTTGGATGAAATGGAGGAGTATTTTAGAGTTTAGTATGACTGAAACAATCTACTATATAGGATAATTTTATACAAATATCTACAAGATCAACACAATGCTATATGGGTAGAGTATTGCCTATAAAAGCAAAGCATATTGTAAACTATGTTGTTGCAAAGATGATGATACTAGGGTGAGTTAGTGGTTTATTTGTAAGAATATGATTTGAAATGAGTACATTTGTGGCAAGATTGGAGTTGCTCCAATTGATTATAAGTTTAGAAAATGTTATCTTCTGATGGTGCAAATCATTAGATGTTCCAGAGAGGAAAATAAATGAAATTTGTCTCTATTCAAAAAGACTTGGTAAGACACAATTAGGAATGATCTTACATATTCAGAGCTTAGGAGGTTCTTATTCGATAGAGCATAATGGAGACAAAGGATTCATACAGTAAACCCTACTCGGTGGTATTAAAGTCTGGCTTGCTATTGTTTGTTTTGTTGTTCTTTACTTTCAGATTATGCTGTAGTCAGTTTCCTTCACAATATTTTGTGTTTTTGTTTTTTTTTTATTCTTCCAATATATATTTCCTCTGACCAGTTTATCTCTTCTTTGCAAATTGTGTTCGTCATTCATCATCATCTAAACGTTTTATTGATATTTAGCAACCCACTAGTAAAGCATTAGAATATTGCAATCAAAGATAGGCAATTCAACTTTAAACTTAAAGTGTTTTTATTTGCTTGCTTGAAAGACATTCAGGAAGTTCAGTTTGTGTGAGATTTAGTATATGTTTTGGTGATAGCTGCGTGTTATGCCCAGCTGCTTCAAAGTTTTTGTTTGAAACTGATGTCTGAAGCAGTTAATACTGTTTGTCTACGTCATAAAAACTTATATATTGCCATAAACAAATCAATATAAAAAACTGTAAAAAAACTCTTTGGATTTCATCTTTTCATTGACACGATCAAAAGTGTAGCTCCAATTTGTTGATCCCACCCCTTCAAGTTATATAGTGATATATCAGTTGATGCAAATGCGCAAAATTTACAGGAAGCCCCATGCGGAGATCTTACAACTCACCTGTTCTGCCACCCCTGTGCTGTTTGCCAAGAATACCGAGAAATTCGAGAGAGAACTGATGGTTCCATTCCTTCGTTCGCGTGGACCGATGTGAATGCTCCGCCCATCCAGACCATGGATTCTCCACAAAATTGATGTATCATGTGCTACAGTTCTTATACGGGAAGAGGCTTTAATGTATAAACTGTCTCTCTGTTGATGTGGGTTGAGTGCTTGTTAATGTGTTAACTCTCATGGATA